>JACTTY020000018.1:1990000-2625354 GCA_014595695.2 Epargyreus clarus clarus
TCTTTACTTACAGACAGGTTCAAAAAATAATAATAATGATTTTTTATGACAAAAATAACGTAAATAACGAAAGTAATTTATTTAATTAATTAACACTTAACAATATTTTGTTCATGAAAATGGCTCTTAAATTAATTATTGAATTTTTTTTCCGTAATACTTCTATTTTGATAAAGAAAAATCAATAAATTAGCATTTTCGGGTAGTAAACAGTTGCGTTTTGAGCTAATAATGTTTCCAGCTGTCGAAAAAGCCCTTTCAGAGGGTGTACTTGATGCTGGGACACCTAAGTAACTTCTCGCCAGCCTAGCCAGTTTAGGAAACTTATGGCGTTTTGAGTGCCACCAATGAAGAGGGTTGTCACCAAGCGGAATATTTGGCTCCATTTTGTTTTTTTTTTTTTTTATATTTAACCTAACGATAAGGCAGACGGGCTACCTGATGGAAAGCAGTCACCGTCGCCTATGGACATTTGCAACACCAGAGGAGTCGCCAATGCATCGCCGGCTTTGGAATATCACATATGATAACTACTAGAAAATTATAACAGCGCACCAAAAAACATCGGCTAAAAAACGAACTACTGTACAAATTAACGTCACCATTAAAAAAAAATTAAAAAAACGCGCGCAATTTAAATCTTGTATTAAAACAAATTTTATGGTAATAATTTCCTGTATTATTTATCAAAGACTATCATTTTCAATTATATTATTTTCTAAAAACTATTATTTATAGTCACATAATTATTTTTAGTAAACATAATTATTTAAATTATTGATAAAATATTAAATAAGTAAATTTCGCGACTATTGTTTCTTTAAACAAAAAAAAAAGAGCCTTAATATTATTTTTGAACCTTTCTATAGAAAAGGAATCAGTGAATAGCTGAAAAAAAAATTAGCCGGTTAGCCGTTAGCTAATTAGCTGAGCTAATTAAGTTAACCGGTTAAATTAGCTAAGCCTATCGGTTAGCTAGCTAATTAATTTAGCTAACTTTTTTAGCCGGCTTAGCCGGTTAAATTGTACAGCTCTAATAATAATCAATCTTTCCCTTGTCTTGCCTAGATTTCGAAATTTTATTGTTTCTGCCCACTAGAAATGGTAAAATATCGATGTTCGATAAGCATTTGTTGGATAAATTGATTTTTAATAACGAGCGTGTACTATTGTAGTGAAAATTTAATATATCCGTTAGAAAAACGAACACTTCAAAATTGATACCTTAAGTACACATAGGAAGCTGTAAGAAAAAGATTTTATATCACGGCGTGCGTAAATTGACGTTTTACGCACGCTTCGCGTGCGCAAAACCCCCATTTCCGACCCCGTAATATAAAATTTTATACAACACGCGGACGAAAAATGTTTTTCTGACTCGTGTGATTGCAGTCCTCGCCTGCGGCTCGGCCTGCAAACTCACACTTGTCAGAAAAAAATTTTTCGTCCTCGTATTGTAATGTACTATTTGAAACTTTCCTCGACTTTTCTTACTTTACGAAAATATGAGGTGAATTAATTTTTTTGAAAAGTCTATTTTCATTATAATATTTTTATATACTTACTGATGTTAGCCTGAGGTGGTCGCCAGTAAACAACATAATCCACAGTTTGGCCCCATAACGTCGTACGCGATGGCGAATCTGCAGGTGCGTTTATTTCGGCGTAAGATACCGCATACCGCCTCGATAGTAAGTTAAGCGTGAGTCTAGCGAGGGGGGAGGGAACGCATCGAGTGAGGGCACCGTACCGCGCCTGGGCCGCCCATGCTCCTGCTATGGCGCTTTGTCGACTACAAGCTTCCTCCACCACGGAAGATATTCGCCTTGGTGATGCTCCCACAGGTAAAGACAGACAGATCATTCCTAAAAAATAGTGTAATTATAACTCAGCTTAGCTTAGTTTTTATGTTTTTATATTTTTGTATTTCGTTTTTGTATATATGTACATTTTGTAAATAAGTTTCTATTAGTGTATAATTTGATTTTTTTTTTAGTTTAATTAGTATTCAATTTTATTGTTTGAAATATAGTATATAACCTTATTATTATCCAATAAATAAATCCACACTCAGCTGTTAATTTAGTCTCAAATGATATTAGCCATACAACTTATTCAATACCTCCAGTTTGCGATTTCTTGTAATTCTTTCCGTTTCCCTCTGCAAAGGTGTACAGGAAATCCTCTGTCGCAGCACGGGCGGTGACCAGAATGTTATCTGGAGTAGTGCTTTGTGTTTGCTCAAAGAAAGCTCGCAAAGCCTCCGTGGCAGCATATAAAGCTATGTCAGTACACGATACTCCTAAAGCTCGTGCCGCCCGTTCCATACTTTCACGGGATACGGGATGTGACCATGATGTTACCTTAAAATATTAAGGGAAGTTCATAAATTATATCCACACAATTTTAATTGCAATTTAAATTAGCCAGTGTTAAACATAATTACAATTTTTTACACATTTTTGTTCCTATTTTGCGAAAGTGCCTTAATTTTTCGGCTTATAAGAAACTTAATTATTAATTTATTAATTTGGTTAATATGTAGGAAATTGTTAGGTTTTAGATTTGAAAGATTTTCTTTATTTTCCACAATTAAATAACACAGTGACGTTCACAAATAAGTAGGGATATTTTAATTTACTCACTTTTCTTCCACATAAGGAAACGCTTTGCAATAGATGTCGTTTTCCATCATCAGCTCCTACTGTGTCAGTCCATAGTCTGGATGGAGCTCTGTAGGCTTGAACGACTCCTCTCCACGCCTCTGCAGATGCTCTTGCCCATAACTGAGCTATCTCTCCATACTTCCAGGTCATGGTGTGCGATCGTCTCACGTGACCTGTCGTCCTTAATTCATTTAATGCTAACACTTCGTCCCACACCTTATATGGGAAGGTAACAATAGTACGAGTTGTGGTCATAGCCGTTCCTAAAATTGTTCGAGGCCATTTACGCGGATCTAGTGTTACAAGCGGCGACATTAAGATCTGAAAATTATGATAAATTATGGAAATCAGAACTTGAAGGGTGAGATAGAAATCGTAGTGCATTTTATCGTACCTTTGCTACTGTCAAGTTCCTTCTCTTGCATTCGCGTTGCACTGCCATCAGCAACTCCGTTGCAGTTACGATAGGCTGTTGATCTCGATCGGTAGATCGCTTTTTAGTCAGTTCCCGCAAGGCACTAGCAGTAGACATTAACACTAGTCCTGCCACGTGGAAGGCTCCGGGCCGTGTCTTCAAAGCTCGCGGGCTTTCCATTGGATCATATTCTGAAATGAACTCGTTCCATACGTTAGACAAGCTCTCGTTTAATTTGCTCCATAGTTCTGGAATAGCTGATGGCGCAGGTAACAACTTTCCCAATGGACTTTGCAGAGTATACTCTGTGTGCTGGGTTGTCATTTCTGTTTGTGGTGATTGACTTATAAGCAGTAGATCTCCGATGTTAATTGACTTATTTCCAGAGAGTAGTAGATGGTGCACTCGAACTAAGATGTAATATTTTGGCTCCGGAGAAACACATGGTATAACTATGTACTGCCAGGGTGGGTTCTCACTCGGGAAATATTTGGATATAATTTCACTTACATAATCCTGAAAAAATCATTATTATTTTTATTCCGTCTAATAAAATTAATATTAAAAACATGCCCATTAATTCAGTAACTTGTACTGTACTTGTATGTATGAATAGGCAATAGGATTTTTTTACAGTGGAGGTGGCAAAAGTGTGGTAATATGGTTAAGTAAGTAACATACACACCAAGAGATAATTTTGCATGATTTACCTGAATGTTAGCGTCAGTAACTGGTCGGCCGCGGTACACTGCATTCGCGACAAGGAAATGGTTTTCGGGTCTGAAAGCCACATTCCTGTCCCATGCGTAGTTTCCCCAGACCGATACTAGGCAGTGTCGCAACCTGGGGAACATTAGGTCCCCATTTTTATCACGACGATCTATTACGTGTCGAATTAATTCTTGTTTTATATCCTCAGCATTCAGATTACCTAAAATACATTATATTCTCCATTTATTTTAAGTACACCATGTTACCTACAGTAGGTAAATGTGAAAGTACCTAATTATTATTTTGGTACGGTTTATACATAGTTAAAACGCGTAAAATTTTGTTTTAAAGAGACAGAGATATTGTTTCCGTCAAAGTCGGCGATGATTGGCTACTCATTATCTTGCTACCATTTGCAGTTAAAGGCACAATGAGGAGCCTTGATATACAAATATTTCTTAACGTAAATTAAGTACGAGATTTTACCTTTTATCGCTAACAGTACATTTATGATGCCCTGATTCCGGTGGGTGTCGAGCAAAGATCTGACTGTATCCGTCCGTATAAACTCTAGCCGTGGATATCGACTGGTCAGAAGCTTTAGCCACAAGTGTTTGCTCACTCGAACCACTGAAATACCAAAATAGTATTTGTTGCATAGTAATGATATGATACAAGCACACACGAACTCGATACTCATTAGCTTATCTTTGTTTTTTTTGTCTTAATAATTACGTAAACAATATTCCGTAATATCTCAAAGCAGGTCCGTATACAAACAATTACACATAGATTATGAAACATTACCATGCAAAGATGGTTGTTTAATATCGATCAATCCATGTTAGAACGACTAGTCATGCTCATGGCCGTTAGACATTTATTATTGCTTAAATTTGTGAGAAGATTGATTTTAACGTGACTTTTTGACTTAAGTACGTATGTGATAGTAGACATATAATTACATTGCTATAAGTAAAGCAAGTACTGTTTTAGTTAAAACAGTATTAAGTGATTGCTAAAACTAGATGGACTTACCAACATATGACAAAGCTAGCGCTGGTAATGCAGAGAGGGCAATCCAAAAAGCGCAGCATGTGTAAAGTTCCTCAAGTAGCCGAGAACGCAAGCTTCTTCTCTTTGATTTCGTCATCGTACATGGAGGACAATCTGTGAATTAAGTTTAAAAATAAGTTAAAAGGTGTTGGAACTATTCAATATTTTGACAGAACTGTATTATTGCTTTTTTATGTTTTTTGGCAAAGGTATGCTAATGTAAATACTTTGGTTGGGTAGTTGATTTGTTGCGTTATTGTTTCTGAAAGGTAAGTAGGAACGACTCCCGTAAGACGCTTTAAATCAAAACATAATAGATAAATAAGGGAGGAGAATAGAGTTAGGGGGCTCCCTTAGGATAGGCCCTTGCGCATACAGCCCTCTAAAGGTGTTCAAATAGGCGGCGCGAACTCACATTATGCAAATGTTTTTGATCATCTACTCTATTGCTACTACTCACTATAGTAAAAGAATGCGTACCACCGTCTGACAAAGTTTTTAATTTTGTACTTACTTAAATTCCTGTATTTAACAGATCAGAGTGAAACACTTTAATTATTTCTAGAACAAACGTGACAATATTCACCAGACAACCGCAGGCGCCGATATCAATGTCGGATAATCATTGCTTAGAATATGACTTAAGTACGAATGTATTTATATCTAACTGCACCCGTTCGCACAAACAATTCGTTTTATGCACGTTTATATTATTCTGATAAATAACATACAATCTTGAACTTTGGAATCTCAGTTATCATCTTAGGTAAATATCAAGCCCCTTTTTAAAACAATGCATTAGGAACATTCCTAGTTATACTTTCATTGCTAAATTTTTCAACGGGATAATAACACAGTACCTACCTGTAAATGTTATTTCGTCTCAAGTTAATAGTCAGTATTTAGAAAGCCAGAGTAAAAAATAATATATTTGGTGCATTAGAAAGTGACGCGAAGAGCAATTAAAAATCCCAAAAGGCTCATATCGTATAATTTTTCCCTTTGAATGTTGCATAAGTCACACTGTCACCATTGGAGTTATCTTTCTTTATTTAACTTTACTTGCGCGAACATAGGTATTATACATAATAGCAAACTTGTAACGTTTTTATAAAAAACGGTTTACTTATCCGTCGAAATTCAAACGTTTACTTTAGTTAGTAATTTTGGTATAATTTGGGAAATTTCGTTGGATGCTTTCATACGATACTTTTTAATTATAGCTCCATCTACGTTATCGCTACATCTACTATATTTAAAATATGAAATTATTGCGCTAAAAATATCTAAATCGGTTTTATTGTATTAAATATGTATAGAATGAAATGTATCTATATTAAATTAACAATTAAAATATACAAGCGAATTATAATATTATTTTATATTTTAAATTAAATAAATAAAGATGTATCTTGCCTTGATTTATCTTGCAGCGTCGCCGGTGTATTCACTTTCACTGACTTGACCGCTCGACTCATGGCATGCTTTCACTGAAGGCTTATTTATGTTATCAGGTGCATAAGTAAGTAGCCACTAATTTAAACTTATTGTATTTGACGTAATTGGTGTTATTGTTATTAAATTATTGAACTTACATTGATTTTGATGATTAATTAAATGATATTTTACACGTTAATTAGAGTCGTAACTTTATATTGTTTAAAAGTAGAACGAAAATTTACTTAGTGCTTGATGGTGTTAATAAATTAGTTGGCTGTAGATATACGCAATATAAGGATTTTTTGTATTCTTGTTCTTAAAAGTTTAAGAATTTATGTTATTTTCATCAAAAATAAAAAATAGGTAGACCGGACCCAAAGAGCTTGTATAAAATCACAATAAATCGCTATCTATGGATTATTTTGATAAATCATTTTTTAATCGGTCAAGTTCAATGACCCCGTAATTTGCAACATCTTATAATTGTGTACGTTTGTTCTGTTTCAAATAATCATGCTAGTGACTTGCTTTGCACAAATAATCGAATGCGTTTGAAGATTAAATGAGTTAGAACTCACAAGCGCTTAGAGTGGGGGCTCTAACTGTAGACCTTGTGATTTCGAGGACACAAAATATGTTGTAGTCAAAAATTCACGCAAGGATTTTGGAGCATTCCTATTGGCGTAGGGAGCCCACCGAGGGGACAGTGAGTAGAAATCCCACATAACAATCCCCCAGATACCAAAATGCCTTGTCCCTGTCATCCCGGGACATAAATAGGGCTACGGTATCCCCTGCCTGTCGTAAGAGGCGGCTAAAAGGGGGCTTCCGAGGTAGCGGGCGGCAAGAGTGGGAGCTCGAACCGTCCAGCAAGCGACCCCGGGAAGGACGATGGTATGTGTGGTCATATGCCGTCGTAAACACTTGTGCGGGAGGAGTGTAAATTGCTCCCGCACAATTCAGGGCAGGGCCTGATAGGGCATCGTGTTTGGAGGACTCCTGTTGTTTCTGCTGGAGATCCCGGAGTTCTCCACCAAGCGCTGAGGACGGCCACCGGGGGGTTTTATTGCTGTAAAAATCCCACATAACCCGGCGTCGTGAACAAAAAAAGAAGATACCAAAATACCTGACTTTCTTAGGTCTCCGTGACGGTGTCAATGGGCTGTAATAAACAGTTAAGCTGAGACGGACAAGTTACATACCTATTTGCTATGCTAAAAACAATATACATTTATTAAATAAAATGGTATAGTAAGGCCATAGGAAGGAATGTACCTATATAATTAATTATACGACACGAGTACCCTCTAATATCACGTTAACGATTCCTTTACGCAATCATTGGGTGTGATGTGTGATAGTTACGTCAATAATATGATCTACTCTAAGTATTCCATCTTTCTATGTACCTACTGATATACACGTAATATAAAAGCGGACGTTTTGCTCATCTTGACTCCTGCACTCGCGTGTATCTCTGTGACCCTGCTGCATACGATAGTGTGTTATCGCTCCCTCTCACGACTCGTCATGTTAATTATTAGATATCGCTAAACAATCAAACAAACATCAATCGGTAGATCGTCGGACATTATTACTCTAGTTACGATAACGAGGCGGTTGGTACGCGGTATCGTAGTGTTCATTGAATGCTCCAGTTAAGTAAGAACTTTTCAGCACACATCCGCTTTTAGCTATGCTGTATTTTTTTCCACTTCAAGGATATTGTTCGGTTTACTTAGCTATCACTTTGTATTTATAATTTAAAAATAATTACCTATAAAATAAATATTTTAACGGTTCTAGTTATCGGAAGTTTAGATTTCGGTATAGTGCATCCTGCACATTAAAATATTCCACATTAAAATATATTAAAAATTAGATTTTACCATAATGAAATTTAGGTACCTATAATTCATCAATAATATTATTTATCAGAAAAAAATAACATAAATAGGTTGTTGCTGAGAAACAGAATTAACTCAAAAGTTTTGAGTGTTTTCACTAGAGTTGTTTGTAATTTGATAAAAGTATTTGTAAATCTCTCTGTTTCAACTCCAAATCCTAGGAACAATGGACCCTAAATGTATATTTACACATACATCTAATAACTGCACACACATTATTGATTATTTTCTTTCATTAAAATAATTTTACTTGCGGTTTACTTCAAATATTATTATTATGCAAAACATTATTTGGTAAACTTAGTAATATCATAATTGTAACTCAAAAAAATTAAGTACTACTAATACTTACTTGAATATTCTAGTGTTTAAGTTACAAGCTCATCACAAGACACGAAAATTAAGAATAGGTACGTTCTTTTATAAATAGATAACAAATGTATTGTATTAGGCAGCAGTGGAGCGCGTACTGAGGCTCCGAGCGAGTGACCGGCCGCCCGTGCTCGCGCTGTGATTCCCGCCTTATCGACGCTTGTCCAAGGTTCAAGAACTCTATGAGTAAGTCAACATTCGCTGGATGTCTATAGATCCTATGTCGCAAGTATTGGTACCATGGTCGTCTTCAACGTATAATTGGCGCACTGCTGGGAAAGGGTTTCCTTTCAGAGTGGCTTCGTAGTTTACCACACCAAGTGCGTATTGGTAAATTTTATATACATTTAAAAGCATTTTTAAAAACTCTCAGGCGTAAAGTTTTCTTACGATGTTTTCGTCTAGCGTCAAAGAAAATGATAATTTTCTTTTTATTTTAATAAAAAAACTTGCTTTAGGCGTGTCTTGGATTTTAGCATTATTTACTGTGGTACTATGGTCGTCCATGGTAAAAGTGTAGCTGTAGTTATGTTGTAGACATTACCAAATTCGTGTTATAACTTGTGGTCTTCAACTATACTCCTAAGATTGGACTGAGCATCCCATAAACTATCTTATTCACACTAAAGTTGTAAAGTTTATATGGACCACACAAACTGCTCACAAGCCAGCTTCGTATTTTGAGCATAACCACTTATTATTAGTAGAAGATCCCTATATAAGACGACCTTCACCGAGCTGGTGGTGGATGAAACGTTTTTTATATCAAATTAAATATGGCAAAAAGTATATTGCAAATGGGTTGACTAAAACATTTTAGTCGACAATGTTTTTTTTTCTTAAACATTTCACTGGTTTCGTTATAATTACATATATTTTAAATAATAACACCTATATACATAAAATATTAATTAATTAGTTATAAACTCTATAAATTATAAAACTATCAGTTTTGAAATTTGGAGTTTCTCAAGGTGATCATGTGGGACCTATGTTATTATCTCTTCCTATAAACAAATTATCATCATTGATTAATAGTTACTTTATTTCGATATGGTGATGATATAAAAATGTAGAACAATAAAGAAATATATCTGTAAAATTACAAGGCACTTACGCAAAATTAAATGTACAATGGAAGATAATATTATAGGCATGTGCATTGTGCAGGCGGCATTAAATTTCTACTTGGATATTCGCAAATAAAAAACCATCACGTCAAAATTAAAATTATTTATTGAAACAATTTTGATTTTAAATTAATAATAATATAGTTCTCCCTAAAGCTAGTGGGCTTAGACTTAACGTTTATAACACAGGAGCGTCATAACGTAATAAACATATAGGTAGCCATAAGTACATAAAATGTAGGTATGCACGATTTTACGATTACTAAAACACTAGGTATCAATAGGACTTAATATTAGGCGTCGCGGAAGAATACCATTTCTAACGTTACTCGAAAGACTAATATAATAGATAGTTACAATAATATCGATTAGACAAATGCTTTCAAAATGACATCGGGATACAAAAATGCTTTCTAAGCGTTATATTTGTACCTATTTGATACCTATCTACGGTCGATACTAAATAACGGTAGGACAGAAACATCAAATTATAACTAGCCTCGTTCATTACTATATGGCGGTAATTATTATTATTTATCAGTTTTGGTATACGTATTATATTGAATTCTACAAGCTGGCAAAGATACTAAACATAGAGTAATGACAGAGACCTCCAAACTTATCATACAATATTACGAATACACAGATTTTAACTGTTATCAATCGAATAGTAGAATGAAATTAATTAAACTGAAATTCTTACAGCCACTCTTATCACATATTACAAGGTTTATCTACTAGTCCGTCTACCATAGAAAATCTAAGATAACATTTTATCGCCTTTATATAAATTTGTAAATTAAACCTACTAAAATAGTTTACGGTTCACGTAATCCGCTGACTGTATGATACAGGGGTCAATAGCTTAAAGTAATGTAAAAAAAAACATTGCACAAAGCAACAAGCGTAGTACGAAACGAAAAGATACATTTCATGTCAAACGTCGATATTAATATGTGTCTGATTAAAGTATAATTTAGGATGGACTCACAGATACATCGATTACAATTTGGCAACACACAACTAAATGTATCGTAGCTTAATTAATCGAATAACATCAAAATGGGAATTATTTAAATGCGAACAAGCGTTGCTCTAGCCCATCGTTCCAGAACGCTTCTTAAATAAACTATGTTTGATTCTCTGAGCCATTCCAAACACGATATGTCAACACATTACTGTACATAGAAAAAAATCATACAACTCTTAATTATTTCTACCTATTATTCGTCTTGCAATAAAGCTGCACGAAGCGGAGATTAACATATGAACGCTGCAAATACTCAAGCATCTAAAATTTAAAATGAACATCAGCTCACCAGTCAGCAACGAGATCGTACATAATTAATAGAATAAATTATTTCATATCCTATCTACAGTATATGTATAAATTCCACGGTCCGTTAGAATCAAACATAGTTCTACACTCAACAGTACAGACAGATGCATTGGAATCACAGACGCCGGTCAAACGGGCAAACTTCGGCGACAGACTCGACAGAACGAAATCAGCACTTCACGTGAACGAAGGACGTCCAAAGATTTAGCCACGAGGTTCATATCGCACTCGCTCTCACTTGCTTCGCGGTAAGGAACTTTTGCTCGATGGATCTTCTTGGAATTCCGCTGACTTTCTTGGGGGAGCCGTTGTAGTTGATCGACGAGGGTAGCGACTTGTAGCCGCCGTCCGAGCTGTAATCTGTGTCTGTGGACTGGCCGTTCAGGCTGGGGCTGTGGCGGTTCCCGTTGACGCTCTCCTTGCTGCTGATTCGGCCGTTGTAGAGGTCCCCGTACGACGTGTGGTGCTTGATCTCCTCGATGACCGTGGTCCGCAACGGCTCGGTGGTGAAGGTTTGGTTCTGGAAGTTTTCTATGGATCGAGATCTCGAGTAGAGGGTCTTTCTGTCGGTGCTGTCGCCGACGGAGGAGTCCCGCTTGATGTATCGTCTGGAGTCCGCGTTGACGGCTTGTAGGTAGCGGGAGCCGACGCGGCTCGGCGCCTTCAGCGCCAGCTCCGCGCGCGCTCCGCATGTACACCGCGTGGTGACCGCCGCTGGCCGCTTTGTCTTTTGTGCTTCACTGTACGGCAGCTTCCTCCCGCTCGCTTGTTCATTCCAACTGTGGAGAGTGGATCGATTAGTTGCATGTTTTGATTGAAGATTATGAACGACGACACTACATTATATTATTATAGGCCCTTTAAGAGCGTTGCAAGAGTCAAAAGTAACAATTGAATAATCAAGTTAATAGTCACAAAACATAGGAAGAAGAAAAAGCGTACTTATTAACACCCGTTATTAATAATCAATCATTTATTCAATATTTTACCTATCAAAGATCGAAATTTGACAATTACTTTAATCTTGACGATTGTCAAATTCTGATCTTTGGTAGGATAATATTTATAGATTGAATATTAATAACAGACAAAAAGATACATTGTGACAATAATTGACAAACAAACAAAAACTGATAATAGAATTTTAAATGAAGTCTCATTAGAATCCTGCCTTTTTGGGCTCACCTTTATGTTCTGGACGGGCAGCGTGTAACACAGAGACAAGTTTCATAATCAAAGTATATTAAAGTCTAGTCGAATTCTCTTGTCCAACGTGAATCTAAGTAATACAAAGTCAACACACACTACCTACTCTTAAACACAACACATCAATACTCATACAGTAACTAGCCCTTGAAATGCATTATTAGTTTTTGTATAACAAGCGAAGTGTGTTCAATATGTAAAAAGTGTTCATGCTTTTAAAATCTCATATCCAAACAGTATCGAAAATACATTCAATCAATTTCAGCACTTTGTTATTTTGCGTCAAAAGTTTAATGAGCGAAGAGTGTAGTAAGAGAAAAAAATATTTAAAGTTCAATAGAAAATATTATGTTAATCACAAAATTAAACGCAAATAACAATTTAACATTAAGAATTATAGGAACGATTCAGAGGCCTTTATTCTCATTACATTAGGCCTTTACCTATAAGTACATAAAAATTTACTATATAATATATTCAGGCACTTGATAATATCCCAATAACTCTACATTGGACAATTAGCACTTATCTAACATAAATCCTTAACGACAAAAATTGTGCGCATCCTAACAAGTCAGTTGTAGAGCCGATGACAGTATTCGGTGACGTCTCTATCGGAGCGAGCGTCCTCTGACTTTTGGTACAAGAGATGCAACAAGCATAGCACATTGACAGAGCACAAGAGGCACACAGCGAGCAAGCAGTCGAGCCACGCTACCTGATCCGACGGACGAACCCTCGCACCGCCGAGGTGGAAACTGACGTTTTCAATACCAAGTTTCATATAATCCCAACGGAATTAAAAGCAGCATGTGAGGAAATTAGAACAACATGAAATCTTTAAGGGCAATGATCGATGTTTGATTAATGTGTAACACGATTATGTATAGGAAAACAATATTAGCAATAATAGAAAACGTAAATAAAATGCGGTCGAAGACTTGTCTTGAGGTAGAGATGATTGATATAATACTTAAACGTTAAAATGAAAATGTGTTTCAAATAAAAATGCCAGTGAAGTATGGTGATAGAGTCAAGGTAACTCTGCACATGGATGTTGGACTGAATGTCATCTTTTTGCTCATGTAATCTCTAAACACGATGATCCATCTTGAGGACCTTAATTCTGAAATTATTCCTTGACTTTTCGAAACTGTAGCTTGTATAGCTGTACAGCATTGGTTTTTGGCTTCTGATAAATAATATGCGGGGATGATCGGGGGTATATACAAAATAGTGATAGATGAATGTAATGCTCGTAATATCGACTTCAATGAATGTAACGAAGCGACGATTAACCTAAAACAATAAATATTCATACATATAAAACTTAGGAATAACGTAGACAATATATAAATAATAGCAAAATTGGTGAATTAATTGTTTTATAGTTATAATGGTACAGGAAACTATGTTACTTAAGAAAATAAGTGTGCGTGTGGACGATTAATTCAATAGTAATAAACTACACAATATAACCATGACCAGTAGGTAATAAAGCAGAACGGGCAAAATGTATTGCAGGAAGTGCTGTGTCGTAAATGTAGTGGATTTAGAAATAGCGTTTGGGAAGTGGTTACCTCACTAAACCGGAATTTTCAGAACTCGTTAACGCCGAACCCATCGGCGGCCGCAACTGTAAAATAAAAATAACGGATTCAATAGCTGACTTTAGCTAATAATAACATGAGCTTATCACAAATATTAAAATCAATTATACAAATATAATGCCTGGAAAAGAAATGAAATTTATCATTTACTTTCCTGATCAAATACATAATGATACAATTTAATAATATTAGGCAATGGTCCACTGACCTATTTTATAGATCAATGGCCTTGATTAGAAAATAATCTTTTTGCGACAATTTATAAGACCTCTTGTTATCATATCGAGATAATTATAGTAGTAGGCAAGGACTACGGCATACGAAATTTGACCCTTGATAAGGCTAAATATTGCAATGGTTAGTGCGTTTCTTTGAAGGTCATAGAATAAATTCTTCTAGTAGTTCTTCGGAAATGATACTTTCGGAAGTTTAGAACATAGAAAGAAAGATGGGGAAAATTAATAGGGAGAGAGGGGGGGGGGGGGGTTTAAGGAGAGACGAAAAGACATGGTGAAAGTGAGAGAGGGACAAATAAGGAGGGAAGGAGATATTTCTTTCTGTGAGTGGCAATAAGGAAAAGTGGAAGATAGAGATTGAGTCATGGACGGAGAGAGAGATAGATAGTGTGTATTAGACGACATCAATTTTTCGTAATCCTGAAACTCTTTAAGAAAGAGGGATAGTGGGGAATAAGGTGAAAGAGAGAGAGAGAGGGAGAGAGATTTTCGAGAGATCAGGTTTACTTTTTTTTTATAATATGGAGTAGCAGACGAGCGTGCAGTCCACCTGGTAGTAAGTGACTATTGCCGCCCATGGACATCTGTAATCGACTCTAGATAGGAGTAAATATTCGTACCGGACGTCGGCCATAGATGCGCCGCTACACCTGAGGACTAAGCTGGAGCGCTTCGGAAAAGTATGTCTCCTTTACCACACCTCAGCCCAGAACACAGCAGCGCTTTTTCTGGGCTGTTGTTGTTATAAGACAGAAATAGGTGTGGCGGTGGTGTCGCCGGAGTTCAACCACAAAGGGTTCTACCACCTTCTAAAATTACATAATTGTAATGTGTAGTTAATAAAAATATTAGAGTATCGGAGGCTTACCCTGTCGGTCTGCGTGGCGACGTTGCAGGTGTCGTCGGCGCGCGGCTCGTGGCTCTCCGCCATGCGCAGCATCTGCTGCTGCAGCACGCGCACCAGCCGGTCGCGCTCCTCCAGCTGACTCTGCAATGTGGTGCGTAATGTCCATTAGTATGCCACTAAGGTAATCATTGCAGTTTGTGAACTGAATAAGGCCCTAAGGTAATCTCATTGTAGTTTGTGAGCGGATTTAAGATAGTTTTACGTGCATTCTGCTTTTGGGTCTCATTGATGGTAGCCAAAGTTCAGTATTAATAAAATTAAGTAGCAAATCCTAATTACCGTTGCATTTTCCATATTTTTTTAATTTTATGAAACTACCCCCCATTAAGCATCTAATAAAATTAAAAGTAATATTATTAATAACATTAAGATGTCATTATTGAGTATTTTCATGTTAAGATTTTATTTAATAATTTAGAAAATATAAAAGTGGTTGCTATTAATTTTTCGAGTTGATATTTAACGGTATTTAATTTTCCAATTACCTAAGTGTCTTTACATTGAGTTCTATTAAGAGATCATACTGTGTTCTGTAAATAGCATGGAAATTATAAATGCCCCGTATTTATTGACAGTAAAAGACGAAGGTTATAAAAGAGATATTATTTCACAGTGTCATTACGTGTCCGCGGGTGTGGCGAGGTTAACTTTGATTGACATCATAACGGACTCTACAGTTACAGCAAAGTTATAAATTTCATGAATAATAGCAATATGCTATTAAAAATTTATTTATTTTGTACTTATGAATTTACTGAGTTATAATCGGTTTCTGAAAGAATCTTGAATAGGTACATTTTATAATATCTGGAACCCACTCCTTCTAAGGGAAGAAAGAATAGGTTCCGAATCCATATACTTAGCAAAAGAGCAAATTTTTAATAGGCAAAAATGATTTCCTCAAAAAAGGCCCGTTTAATTTCATGACGTGTTTGTTACGATCTCAATTATTCGACCTTTTTGGTATTTCTGTAAATCTTTGTATTTGCATGAGAAACGTGCGGTCAGAAAGCCTATAACATTAGGTACCGACGCACTACAGGTACACACATTATAAGTCAATTTGTTCATTAGCCCAATTAGCCGAATTAACTTTGGCTAAGTTAATTTGCGAGGTTCTTAGTGGTAGGATTAGTACTAATTACGTACGTGTCGCTCTGTGCTAGGGTTTCAGTATCGCTAGGGTGTGGGAGTATACGTAACGAGGATATGTCAATACGAAGCTAATATTACGAGGAGGACAAAAGGTATTTTATACCCCCTGGCTTAATTCCACTGTCAGGTTCGGGAGTTCATAATGGTATAGTTTTTACGTTAAATGGGTAGTTTTGATGTGATTTAGGATACCTGCTTACCTATATCTTTCAGTAAAATCTGTCTTTTGAAAATTAATCACAGACTTATCTGTAGGGACACTAGGGATCCATCTATATTTGATGTCTCTACTGGATATCTAGGTATATAATGAATCTTCGACTTTAGAAGTAATTACTCGATGATTAACATCATGAATATCATCCTCAGGAAACTTTTGTGACTCAGATTTTTTAACTCTAAGTGTGTAACCGGTGAACCAATCGCACTTGGCCATCATAGTGGCGATGGTCTATAACGATATTGTACCTACCTATGAAGCTACTATGATGATCATGAACGAATTTTACACGCTAGAGAACATGATGGAGCCCTCCTTAATCTTAGAGACTTTGTAGTTACGGATTGTCCTCACCTGAAGGTAGAGTATCTGGCGGCGCATCTCAGCGCAGGCGTCGGGGTGCAGCGGCGAGGCGGGGGGGCGGCGCCCGTTGCCGCGCGCGGGGCTCTCCGCGCACGCCGCCAGCAACGGGTCGAGAGTTTCGCTCTGCAAACAATTGCCGAGCTCTCAAACCCTCTAACCGTAGATTATGTATGGTCCGCGCCAAACTGCTTAGCCGCTCTGAAGTTGTTGCGAGCAGGTGTACTCATACAATTTGCTATGGCGACGCGATTCATTTCTATATTCAGAGCGGACTAGCAGTTTTACGCGGACTATACCGCTCAAACATGCCATGGAACACCACGCGAGGTGATGGTATGCACAGCATAGCATTGGCTTGCGTGCCGGATACCAAGTCGAAATGCCATGTAAGCCAGCACGCGAGTGTATGCTATTTACGACAGCATAGCATAGACATGAGTGCATGCGGCATGATCACCAAATGAAGCGTATATTATTGTGTTCAAAGCATATAGGTACGTCGTTATTTACATTATGTCTAACATGACTTTAAAATATTTGATAATATCTACCCACCACTGATTACTATTTTTAATACTTTCAACTTTAATAAACAAATTAAGTATCTACCTATGAATAGTAAAGCTACTCGTAATGTTAAACATTTATAAATTTGCCTCCTGCTTACGGTACCTAAAATACTACGCATGATATCAATAACTATAACGATTGTTTGATAAGACAGTGGTGCCATCTGTCGAAAATTGGTCTTACCAACTCCCAAACCCTCGTGGGCTCTTGGACAACAACTTTGCTAAAGATCATCACTTGACCAAAAGCATAGTTTCCGATTCTATAACTACTCACGAATTAAAAATTAATTTAAAAAACCTTTTCCCACGGACTAAATTGTGAATCTAAACCATTCTCAAGTCCCCTTGAACACACCCAACAAATTTCATCAAAATCAGTCCAGTTGTTTAGGAGGAGTTCAGTGACATACACACGCACATAAGAAATATATATATAAAGATATTAAAAGTTTTCATTTGCTCTCCCAACTGACTGTGTTAATGCGTATGTTGCGTTATTTATGACGTGCATTGGTTTGAATCTTAATGCATTTAAGAGTATATTGTGTACGGCACACTAATTATACACGTCAATATAAGCTCAGTTGTGTTGTTTTATGCCCATGTAATATTTCAATTACTGAAATGTTGAAGTCCCAAGAACATTAAAATTGTTGCGTTCATGTCACAAAAAAGCTTTCGTGTATAATACATATTCCATAAATAAATCCCATAGATATCTATGATTTCTTAACAATTAATCCTGATTGCTTATGATTAGTATAGAATTACTGTGCTCTTTCAACACACATTCAAACAGATACGTTATATACTCTAAGATGCAATTATTCTTGCGTGTTTATAGCCCATTAAAATACCTATTAATTTTGAATAAGGCATAGATTCAGTGAAATTCCCGCACCCATACCAAAGTAGGTAGGTAGGTACTGTGTGGGTATTACAAACAAAAGCTTGTTCTGTTATAAACATCCCTTATGACACATTTACAGTTTGAGTACGTACTCACTACGCGGTAAACCTTTTACTCAGTAGATGCCATGTATTCATAAATGTTACTTGGATATGTAGATGCGCAAACTATTTTTAAAAAGTCCGTTTTGAGCAAAAGTTTGCTGTTATTTACTTAGCTGTGCTTCTGAGATTTTATAATAGTAATGCTTCCGTTTTTTTTTATAATATAGGGGTAGCAGACGAGCTTGCAGTCCACCTGATCCACCCATGTACATCTGTGATCAACCCCAGATAGGATTAGATATTCCTACCCGAGGTCGGCCACAGATGCGCCGCTACCCCTGAGGTCTAAGCTGGAACGCCTCGGAAAAGTATGTCTGCCTTACCACACCAAGCGGAACACAGCAGCGCCTAACACTGCTGTTATTAGGCAGAAATAGGTGGAGTCGAACCACAAAGGGTTCTATCACCTTCAAGCCAAAACGAAAATTGTATCTTTTCTATCACTTTTTGAATTGAAATTAAGCGGCTGCCGCTCGGTTTGTGCGGGCGGTTGATGCTCGTATGTTAGAGCTCTTAGGGTCCGGGATATGGCACGATTTAGGGGACGGGAAAGTTTCTTCTTTTTGTTAGTAAATTTATGGTCGGCAAATTTAAAATCACACCTGGGCGTCGAGTTTTAAGAGGGCGTGCAGAAACCTTTTTGCTGTTCGTCAACCTAATGGCTCACTACTTCTTTAACAGCTTTTGTTTTACAGTTTCATCTTACAAAAGTATCTTTAACACGTTCCCTGCGGCACAGATTTTTCTGTACTTTCCATTACTGCGTTACGAGTTGTTTTAAACCTCGTCCTATATCCGACATTGTGGCGGCACGAGGCGTGTTAAATCCCACCGCCCGAAGGAGACTAAAATCCTTTTTTTGGCGCCAAATAAGACAAAATCGACGGCTTTTGTCTTGATTATTATTAACAATGAGTTGATTAACCTAAAACTGCCGCCGCCCTTGGTTAAATTCGTTACTTTAGATTCTATGGGTAAAATAAAATGTGGGTCTAATGCACCTCGCCCCGCACTGAAAAATGGCAGGTTTCCATATAATTTAGTGATGAGAAAATAAATATCGATTTTATTTTATTGTTTTTATTTATCAACGTTATGGACAGAATGAATACAAAAAGGGGAAAAGTTATGGATGTTTTTCATTGAAACATTTCAGACAATAAGGTTTTTTGCAAACAGTGCATTCCGTGAGATTTTTTTTTGGTTTTTTTGTCTGCCTCACGACATGTCAAGAATGTGCGGAGTTTTTCGTAGCATCCGACACATCTCTTCTTCTTTGGACCCTTATCGAGATAATGTGCTTTCTTTGCAGTGGATTCTGAAAAGTAGGAGCGAGTAGATTAGGGTAAAGAGTAATCGGAATACTCGGTAACGATTTTGCCTACGTTTCCTATATCAATAATGTAGCTACTTAACTTTTGTTTGAACCATAACAGGAAACGTAATTATCTATAATGTAATTTCTTACTATACGGATATACGCCTAGCCTGCCAAGTCTCACTACTGGACTTTCACCTAGACAGAGTATATTTGTGACTTACCTGTTTTTGAAATATCTTCCTGTATTCTGATTCTGGCTCAGATTTTTCAACCGGTTTTTCTTCATCTTCCTCCATGATCAACTTTTTTCGGCAACGTTTCGACATGTTAATTTTCAACATAAAGACAGCGGTCCTACTTCGTCGCTACGCAGCCTCGACTGCGTTGCACAACACTAACCACGTGAAGCTAGCGTGGGGTGCGGTACGAGGTGCGTGGGGAAACGAGGCGTTCCCAACCTCGTTCCGCACTGTGTTAGCATTATTATTTGTTCAGTGCGGTACGAGGTCTAACAAACCCGACATTAGGTTGGTGTACCATAGAACTAGGAATCAGTAGCACATCACAAACATATAGTTATCACTCTCCTACACTGAACCAGACGGAAGTTATGCCTCTCGCACCACAGAGAAGTTAAAGTTTTTTCTTACCGCTATAACGACCAGACATGGACGAGGTGTTTTAAACTTTGGAAGGCTTTGATTTTGCTCTACGAAGCTCCAAGGTGGCAAAGGAGAAAAACGAACAGTCGTCGAGACTTATTTGTAATACGGTTTAAAAAGATGACTTTATTTCAAACTTAATTAATGAGTTATATAAGTGTTTTACAACTAAAAATTATATACTCAGTCACATTAGCCGCCGGTGGCATGCGCGTTTATCAATAATACAAATGTTATAGGCTTGTAACGTTACTCTCTTACTCATGCATAGTGTTTTTATGTTACGAGCATTACTAGAAGGGCGATCATATAGAGAATTTGTTTTGCAATAACTTATTTCCGATTATTTCAAAACTGTAAAGGAAAGGCGAGAAGGGCACTATTTGGCAAGTGGTAATTGTTTGTCTATTAATTGGGCCAACTAGGGGACTCGTCAAAACGGAGTATTTTTTACCCAACTGCTGGGGCTAATGTTTCTGTCGAGTGTAATTAAGTACGTGTCTCAATGCCTTGTGACCCAATCATGATGGGACTCGTCTAACGTGTTGTTAATGACATATTTTTTAATTATTAAACTCTTTAATTATGCTTTAACCTTTTATTATAGACAGACATTTGCCACTCCCGTGCATAATATTGTTCACTTCAAGACACATTCCCTTACGATCGTCCTCCTATACAGAAAGTGTTATATATACAGTAGCATGGGGTGCAACGAATGGCATTACTCACACTCATCGAATGATGCTCCTCCCCGGGCTGCGTGCGGCAAACAAGGCGATGCAACCAATAAACATACACGTTACACAAGGAACTGTTACATTACAGGGCAAACGTAACGTTACGTACAACATTAGCATCTCAAGCTTAAATAGCAAACAAAACAGGAATTAAGATGGTAAAAATCTATATACAACTAATTATAACGGGTCTGGCAAACTAGCTACTTTTAGTACCGACGATTGGCGTTTTGACGATTGCATCGATAGTCGATACTGCATCACGTGTGGATGACTTGCTGCGTTCGGTCGCGTTATCAATAACGTGCGTTTCAGTAATTGCATTTGCTAAATTGCGTTTTTCGCGGTTAGTTGCATCGAGCGTTTAAAGTCGCTGCGACTGGCACTCAAACTCGTGCGAGGTGTTGCGTTTAATCGCTTCAACTACTTTTTTGAAGCGCAGGTAAATTGTCGATCGCCGATGCTAAAAGTAGCTATTCTGCTGGAACCCTAAGTAGCTAATTAAACATTTCAACAGACAATATGGAGTGTGATATGCGTGACATGATGCGTGAATTTATCTATTTAGTTTTATTAAAAAAAAAACTGTTATTTTATTTAAGTAAGTAAATTAATTCTCACGCTACATCGATAAGGTATAAGAGAAAAGATTTATTTTATAAAAGAAATGTAAAATATTCTAAAAAGTCTAAGTATCTACCTACTTACAATATAGGTATTTGTCTAGTATTTTGTATGTACCAACATAATATAAAATGATACTATCTGACTCAAGTTTTAGTTAGTTGTGAAAGAATTCTAAGAATACAAAGTATTTAAGATCGATAAGACTTTTTACATAACTGTGAAATGGTACTATTTAATTAATTATGCAGTTCCACTTGGTTAAATGAAACGTAGAGACGCATGCCATATTCTAATCAACTAGTTGTATGTGTATTGTATATCAACACTAATTGTAACATGATCTTCCTACTGTATGGACAAGGTAATCGCTACTGTATACTATTATACTCGTATGAATTGTTTTTTTTATAAAAAGAGCTTGCAGTCCTCCTGATTGGTATATAATTGGTTACTATCGCCCATGGATATCTGTAACATAATTATCTGTAACTCTATAGAACAGAGGACGACTTCTACTACTTCTGCAGGAAGCCAATCAGATGTTTTGCCACTTCTAGGGCTAACATGATCGCATCATAATCATATGTAAATAAACCGTCATCCGCACCCTTTCGCCGAAACACAGAACTGTTTCAGCTACAAATAGGTGTGGTATCTCACTTGTCAAATTTTATTAGCTTTACTTTACCTTTTGAAAACTACAATTATATCCAGAGTTTATTTAAGGGTTTATATAAATGAATATAATATGAATAGCAGTGATAGCCTAGTGGTTAAGAAACGCAGCCTCTCGATCGAGGGGTCCGAGGTTCAAATCCCAGGCACGCACCTCTGATTTTCAAATTTATGTGCGTATTAGAAATTAATTATCACTTGCTTAAGCGGTGAAGGAAAACATCGTGAGGAAACCTGCATACCTGAGAGATTTATAAAAAATCTTAAAGGTATGTGAAGTCTACCAATACGCACTTGGCCAGCGCGGTGGATGGCCTAATCCTTCTCATTCTGAGAGGAGACCCGTGCCCAGCAGTGGGACAATAATGGGTTGATGATGATGATGATGATGATGATGATAAATGAATATATTTAAATTTGAACAAGAACTGAACAATAACCGGAAAATGGAAAATAAGAGGACTGTAAGTAACTTGCTACATTGTAAGAGTGACTGTATGATTTCTATCGAACAATGTTGAATCGGATAAAATCTCTTATTCCCATGTGTATTCACTGAGAAATAAGTCTGAAACAGTGAGTAAAAGTTTTGTTGCACACGACATTTGATACAATGTAAACTCAATTGTCTTTCATTCGGTGATGTTGCATGATTTTTACCTTATTTATCTGACGTAAAAATAGAATAATTAGATCAAAATTGGTTTAAACAATGGGGAGAACAGGTGCACTTTCTTGTTTGTAGATATGTCACAATATTGTGAACTACAATGCAAATTTGAGATCGAGTATATTGAATTGGTAGCCTTACCAGTTAAATTAGTCTTACATTGACATATTCATATGAAGTCAGATTCATGGAATTGCGTTATTGGAAAAGAATTTAATGAACTTTACATCGACTTACAGTGCTCTTATAAATTTGATTTTGACCTAATCTCGTATATTTCAAGAAATGTATGCATATCGAACTAATATTAACGAAAAAAGAACTAATTAATTAGCTACAACTATTGAAGTTCTAAAAGACATTTTAGACAATATAGAATTAATAATATAAAAACATAACATAACACATAACAGACATGCGTCATACCTCTTGTAGGACCCGCTTCAGCTGAAGCAGCAACGTCTTGATGTCGACGACGTCCTGCAGGAGCGAAGAGGGCGCGGGAGCGGGTGACGCGCTCCCATCGCTGATGCCCGCGTCCGACGGGGTCTGCGTGCGCGATCGCTGCAATAGCCGGGCTGTGCGCACCGGTAGACTGGCCCTGGGGAATATAGATCGACTAGTTAGGTTAGGACCAAAATCGGCCTCTCAATCACCCGGTTTTACTGTTCGATTATCGCAGTTGTGATTTATCAAGTCATGAGCACATTAGAAATAAAGTATCACTTGTTTAAACAGTGAACGAAAATACCATAAGTATAAAACCTGCAAGCCTGAGATCTCTAAAAAGTTACCAAGGGTATATGAAGTTTATTAATTCGCACTTGGCTCGTGCGGTATATTGTGGCATAAAACCCACTCACTATAAAAGGAGACGTGTCTTCAGCTGTGGGATAGTAATCTGTTGACAAAGTTGATGACATGAGATAGCAAACCGGTCGGTTGCAGGTAGTGTTGAGTGTTAACAAGAGCGACTCTGATTCTTTTGTTCAGAACATTGGTATTTGTTTGTTACAGAAACTAGTACACTTGTACAGTCCTTTTAAATTCTATAGGTCACTGGGACGCCTGGGACAAATCCGCTAAAAGTGGTACTTTTATAACAAGGCAACAAAACATAAACACTTGCTGATAAGTTAAGATAAGCTAAGAGACCTTCTAGAAAATCAAGATGTATGGTCGGAATGAGATGGATGCTGTTGAGTTGTAACGTGGCTTTATTAATTGCTGCAAAAACTGAATATTACACTTAATAGGTGTGCTGTTATACTAAAACAAGTATTCGATCAATAAATATCCAAATTTAACCGTATTCGTTGATCTCTATAAACTTTAATAACTTAATAGAAGCGTTGGCGAACCGTGGGCGTAACAAATTGTTATAAACTTGTTCCCACTTATTATTCATTGTCTTCCATATTCAAAACTTTCATGTTGATAGTTCATTTTTCACAATTGTACATTAAGACCTGCAGCCTAATAGCAAGTTGCGGTTAACTTCGTCATTGTTTGTGTTTGGTGATTTCCATCGCCTACATACGCAATTCTATTACAGAAGAGACTCAATTAACCGGAATAAATGTGGTCTTAAAATATCCGGTTAATCAAAATTCCGGATAATTTAATGTATGAGGAAAAGCTTCTTTAAAACTTGAAGACCCCGAGTGCGATACTGTCAGCATCGACAATCCTGGACGAAGCTAGATGCAACGATCATACACAGAGTAAATTAATGCAATTAACGCGACGTAGTATCAATGTAGTTGTTTAGCATTTGGGACTGGGTTAAATACCTACTAACTAGCAATTATTAAAGACCCGATTGCTTAAAAATATAGCTATGGTTACTCCTGCAAATTAGACGAATCCAACACATATTATATTTTTAAATCCGTCAAGCCATTTGAGCTGCAGAGCGTGCCAAAGTATTAAACATCTTACGTACATTTTAAAAAAATTACCCTCCGCTATCGGGTAATTAACTGAGGTAAATTATGAAGTCTTGCGAATGTTGTCCAAGAGTTACGATCTAAGTGTGAAGTGATTGTTTTCGCTTCATCTATTATTTTCATTTTCTTAAGTAGAGTGTAAAAGTAAGCAAAGTGTGAAAGATTTATTTTCAGAGTTTTTTATGGGACTAAAAGTAGGTAGTGTCACTGAAGCACGTCCACGTCCGATGTAAATAAAAAATCTATACTTTACACAATTTTGGTCTCAAAATTAAATATGTATCGTTTTAAGAGTTAAATTGCCTTCCACAAGCTAGAAAGCAAGACAGAAAGTAAATACGAATGCATAACAAATAATATTGTGATTTTCGTTCATTTTAGATTTCTAAATTAAACGTATTAAGCGTAAGGAGGTTTTTTGTAAATGTTATCAATCCCAGCTGAATTACAATGTTATTAAATTAGATCAACGATGACACTTAGCTGTTGATTTGTAGACGGTTCCATTTTGGCGTGAAAATATGGGCGTATCGGTGAGTCACCAGCAATTAATTAGCAAAAATAGGTCGCCCTGGTTAAATGTCTGTCAGGCATAGTTCATTTCATATTTAGCTACTTACTATTATTACAGTAGGTTTCATTCGCAATTTGCAGGTGAGATTTTATGGTAAGAATTTTGGGCATCCTGGAGATACCTGACATGTACGAAGGCAAAATTCATTTGAATTCAATTAAAAAGGTTTTGGTCATCAGGGTAATGCGTTTTGAAAAACAATTATCACTTGTTTTAGTGTGAAAGAAAAACGTCATAATAAAACTTAGATAGTGTATAGGGGCCTAAGAGCTCTTCATAACGTCTCCAATTTCAAAGACGTGTGAAACCCTCCACTTGGATAGCCTGTTGAACTAGGCCATAGCACGTGCCATAGTTTCTAATTTAATATTAAAACAAAAATAGTAAATCATTTCTTAAACCTAAAACCATTTGGATTGAGGATGATATATCAGGCAAATTTAACCTATAATAAAATTTCTGTATCTTTATAAACGTTACAAAAAGTAAGCGAAATCGTAAGATGATTTATTGTGAAATAAAATATGGAGATTAAAGTAATAATCACAACAATTTCATGAATACCAAGTATGTTTTGTAATGACGAGTCGAGTGTGCTGAGGTTATTTACTGAATAAACCTTAATTTCAAATCCCTACCCATCTCGTTTCTGTAATCAGGGAGTTTATTGAAGTAGGTAGGTAGGTACAGCTACATCTACAGTAGTATCATCAACTTGGCTGCTGCAAGTTTTTAACTTGATCTCGAATTAGTGTTAATCTAGTGCTTCACGCGCCCTACGAAGGTTATCATAAAAATGGTGACACCTAATATTAAATAACTGCTTCCTATATAGTTTTCTATAAATACTTTTATATTCTTTACTTTTAGTCTCTTACCTACATCGTTTATCTGTCGCTCCATCTATTATAGTGATAGGTAATTTTGTTAAGCCACTTATGTCTACTAGTCGCTAAAATGTACGAGAAAATCTTATAAGTCTCATTTTACATGAATTGTTGAATAGACTGTATTGTATGACTATATATAATTATGCATACATTTTCCAACGTAATTATTCTAAGACATGATACGGTGGAACTATTGTTATTATTACAATATAACATTGCGCAGGTTGAATGTTGGTAATATGGTGTGGATTTTATGGAAGATTTTACAGTATTGTAAATTTTTATATTAGGTATTAAGTTTTAATATGAGTACACAGAAATGGCTTGGAAGATTGTTGGTATAGATAGACTTGATTTTATAGCTATAAAATAATGTTCAGTATCCGCATGTAATAAAACCAAAGATCAAACTATATGTGCCCTTAAACCAAGTAACGATAACATCAGGCACGTGAGTACTACGTATGAATACTTATTGTATGATCAAATATAGAAATATATCCTAGATTTACGATGGATAGATAATAATATGGGTAAATCAAGATTAAACGTTAATTTTTGTGAAATGTATTTTTCATGATTGACTGACGAAGGATTGATAATGTTAACCTACATTTCTGTAATGTTTCAAAGGATATATAACAATAAACAGATACGAATGAAATTACAAAATACAAATCTAGTTTCCATAGAAAGGAAAAACGATTATATCCGGTTACGAAATCGTAAGTCAATGGAGCGTTAAAGAAAGGTGCAATTGAAAACAATGGAGCCAAACGTACTTATGTTAATCCTACAAAACAATGTTTGATCACGAATACCTATAGCCAGTAGCCAGTAAATGAATGCTATAAACATGTTAGCATTGAATTTGTTTAAAAGTTTTATAGTTGGAGGTCATGTCCGTTTGCAATCGTCTTAATAAGGGCTAGTCAAGCTAGACTACATACGTGATTTCATCACGAGTGGGAGGATATAAACTATTAAACTGTCAAATAAGGAGAAATGTTTAAATAATTTATTTTGAAGAAACTATATAAACTGGGACAAATTCGTGGCCAGTGCCTCTCCTTTGGCCTTGTGTTACTTCGGTTCTATTTGTTATTTAGAATTAATTCAATCTTAATAAATAAATTGCTTGAGTAAATTTGCTTCAATTGTATTATATATCTCTGTAAACATATATTGTATAACGTAAGGCCTTCAATAATAAGTATAACAACAAAGCCTATCAGACACAGATATAAGATAGCTATTCGATAAAATACACTGATAAACACGTTTAGGAAATGAAGATAAGATATCTAAACACGAATTGGCACTCACTGTTGCAGCCGTCATGAAAACTTTCAATCAGCCTAAATACCGATGATTTGCATCTAAATTAATTCGCATTGTGAAAACCGAGCAATTTCACGATTATTTATTGAGCAACATGCAATCATGTAATGCTTATTCTTTGTTTTCAACGAGTGCACCTGTACTGTTTTGCTCGTTGGCTGCGGAGGCTCGGCGCGGGGCTGCAGGAGCGTGCGGTGGCGGGCTCCGCCACGTGCAGGTCGGTCTTCTGGCGCCGCGCCCCCAGGGACTGTGGCGCTGCGGCCGCGGACGTGGCACTCGCCGAACGCATAGATATCGCGAGAGAATTTCACGGCGCGCACGCACACGGCCGACTGAAGTTTGCGCGCCAGTGCTATCGGTGTCGGTGCCGCCACCGCCGCCGCCAGCTCGCCCGGAAAAATCAGATCTCGTGGCGACGACCCTATCCATTCAAGCCGAACGGATCACAATCATCACGCTGATTTCTTTTTGTTACACTCTGTTTCAATTGTACGAGAGCATTTAATAGGTTGGACTGCTAAAACACCTCCAACTTCCTAAGCAAGTATCAATAGTCCAGCAAAGAGATTCAGTACATCTATTTGGTCCTAACATCTCTAAAGGAAGTCACGAATTAAGGCACCGTAAGAACGCACGGAGTCAACGTGGACGTTTACTTTGGCAACAGGGGCATGTCGAATGACGCAGCCAGGTGTGTCGGAAAGGCACAACCATCGAATGATACTAATGTCTGTCGGCAGCGTCACACTATACGTCACGCTCACTGCTCCGCACAGGCTCTACTCGTAGAAACACTTTCTTTTGAGCGTGAATATGATAGTTGCCCGGATTTTGCGAAGGTTAGGCACTGAATTTCTCTAAAAATGAACACTTAATACTTAATTCTATAGATATCACTTGATAATATCACTTAACAGTAAAGGAACTTGTGGGTCAGTGTCACTGTCTCGATCAGTTTGTTTATTTTGCGTAGGGCCGCCGGTCTGGGCGCTCTCACCCCCGGCGCGCACTGCGCATGCCCGTATCCGTTCAATAATATCCACCCCAGCACAGCTGATTCATTTCAGGCTCAAGTTTATAATTATTCCTGTATTTACATTTCTCGCTGCATCAACTTTGTGTACTCATTTATGCGATAGATTACATACAAAACACGATAATAAATAAAGATAAGTATCTAATAATAAAATCATTGAATCAGCAGTGTTAACAACATAACGCTTCAATCAAGTATATGCACATTGTACTCATTTTGAATATATACGGTGCTAACAAGATAATAGCTAGTCTACATAGTGAGGTCCTACTCTTCTGTGAGTAACCAGTAACCACGATAGCGCACATTACAAAGCGCAGTCAGCCGAGCGAGACACTATTGTCCTAAAGTAACGGTAAGCAACACATCACAATTAATCAAACCTAGCGAAACGTAGGTTCTCATATATGCATCTTAGAGAAGAAAAACACTATCAAATTACTTTCAGATTTTAAAGCAGGAATATTTACTGTTGTCCAAAACGTACGGTAAGCAACGGGCAATCACTATTAATTAAATCTCGGGATTGTTTCGATTTATTTTAAAGAAGAGAAATTATTTTGACTGTATGTGATCCAAAATATTATTTGATAGCCTCATAAATATCATTCTAAAAATAGAAAATAGTTAATTACTAATTTCATAACCAAAAACATTAACAGCCTAGTGGTTTGAAATTCGCCCTGTCAATCGAGTAGTCCGAGGTTCGAATCCCAGGCTTTCTCTGCCACCTCTGATTTTCATTGTTACGTGCATATTAAAAATTGATTATCACGCGCTTAGCTTTAAAGAAAACATCTTGGGGAAACCTATACGCCTAAAAATGTATATACGACAAAGTTCACAAAGATGTGTGAAGTGTACCGATTGGCACTTGGCCAGGGCGGTGGACTAAGCCTTAAGCCTAAACCCCTTTCACGCGTAGATGAGACTCGTGATGAGTAGTGAGACAGTAATGTTTTGACGACAAGTAATCATGTGTTGTAGTAAGTCAAATGGCACAGATCGAAACTAGTGGGCAACAGTTGCGGTTGTTTCATTATTACCATGCTCAGTCAGCATTATAATGGTTGCGTATGGTTCGATTTGTTCCATACAAATTAAAGATACAGACTAATATAATATAAACGTTGTTCATGCCTATAATTGGCACTCATACGAGCCTTATATTATTAATATTACTATAGTGTACTTCTAAGTACTATATAATGTATTGTGTGTGTTGCTGTTGGCATGTAAATAAATAAATAAATAAATAAATAAGTATCAAACTGACATTTTAAAGGTAGATTTGTGGCAAGGAATGAGGCATACCGCATGCCTACTCTTATCAATTGGGACACAATACAATGATGTACCTATGTTAAATTTTGGGATAAATGATATTTTAGTCTAAGTGTTTACTTTAAAAAAGAGACATAAGATGTAACTTCTTGTAAGTTATCGTTAGTTTGTAACCACTAACGCCACCTAGTAGCGATATTCAATATATGCAAGTTAAAAGTGGTTTCCTTACAGAAAATTTGCATCAATATATTTACTCAAATCACTTTGCTATAGTTTTTAGTTAAATGAATATAATTTTATATGTAGGTATTATTATAACATCTAAAAGTATTAGCATATTAATGACTGGCAATTGTATTATGTCACAGATATTTGTTAATCTGATGCTTATCATAGTGCACCATATTATAAAAACTGTTAACTACATACTTACTATGCCAAAGTCATAACATATTACATAGCTACATAGCTATTACGAAACTCATTTATTTTTAAGTGCTCTCATAACTTGTACTATCTTGCCATCAGTTTTTCTATACTTACTCTTAAAGTAAGAGCAATGAACGAGTAATGATAAAAAAGCAATTTTGATATGTATAGCCGTTACGTACTTACGTACATTCCTTTAGCTATTCATAACTTCAATTTGGCTATGTGATTAATTTATATCAGTGGTACAAATTGCTATTTTCATTGTTTATTGTGTGTTATAATTTGTTGTTGTTGCTTAAGTTCTTGAAATAAATAATCTATCCATGTATCAATCTATCTATTTTCCTTGTAGGTTCTTGCCAAAAACTTTGGGGCCATATTTTCTTAATCTTGTAACATATTCAAATTCAAATTCAAAGTAAAATAAAATAACATAAGTACGAGTAAAATAGTTTTTAGAAATGTAAGCAAAGCACCTATGCTTCTATCGAGCAAACTTTCATGATACAACAAAGACCACTAAATGATATACTCAATAGGTTAAAGATTAGACATAATCATCTACGGATGATTTCATAACTTTTGTATTTTGTTACATCGATTTTTGTTACATAAATATTTTATAGGTCTTATATGGATGATAGACGGAAGAATTGCATATGCATCTCAGTTTAATTATAATATTGTATCTAGAGTTGTAAAGAAAACACTCAAAATATGATTGCAAAATATAACTGATAATGATATTGTTTTTGTTTGTGTTTGATGGACAAGAAGTTCGCATAAAAAATACATTTATATATCATTTTTGCTTATCTTTTACTATATACTTTTATTATTATTTATGCAGATGAATGTGAAGTAAGAGTACAGAAATTTAATACAAAAACGGTATACGTGCTGACGTTGTTAAATAGCTTTACATCAGTGTAATACATCTCAAATATAGTAGAGGTGCATTTGTTTAAGTATTCTGCTCGTCAAGGAGACGTGTCGGGAGTAAAACAGAAAACAACATTACATACACCGAGCTCCCACTATGAAGACAAGTAGGAGTAAGATAAACTTTTGTTACGAAGTTACGAACTCAAATTACTCGCAGCCTTACTGTGAGACCTAAATTAAGTCTTTATACTTCGACTCTCAAAGTCCATTATATATCTATACATGCTGTATATAATATAAACAATAAACTATAACGGATGGTGCTAGACAAGTTTAATATAAAATCCTAAAAGTTAATGGAAATAAAGATATTATTTTGTTTCGAGAGCAAGCTGTCATCCTGTTTTGGTTAAAACAACTTAGCGGTGAATCGGACGATGATGTAGGTGTATCGGAATTTCGATTTTACAAATAATCCTGATTTGTTTATGAACGAATGGCCGAATGCTAAAGTTGCAGTACAAATGAAATTAGGCCATGAATCTATTAATATAAAGTTATAAGGAGTAATTGCAAAACTTATAGGCAATGGGATAAATTTCACGTCTTTTCTTTACGTCTTGCTCCTGAAGTTAGAATTTAGTTAATGTCATCTGCGTAAATGCAAAGATATGTTGAAGAACAATTATCACATTGAACATTAGCACATACATCTAATATTGCAGCTCTATTATGTATAAGTGTAAGTAAAGGTAAATTTAGAGATCGATAAATCAATTTTATTTTTTTACGTACCTTTGTGCTTGGCCATTGAGCATAGTCACCACTTGGGCCACTATACCTTTAACTGGCGCCTCCTTCTCCAACAAAATGCAAGTTTTCTCCATCGTCATCACAGCACAGTTTTTATCACCGATATAATTTTAATGGCACATTCCTTCAATTGTTAATTTCACTTAACTCACTGCTGCTAGCAATACTTTTGCCTTATGATCACTATTTGGTCCAAACACTAGCTATATAATAGCTATTCTTTGTTTCCAGGTCATTAATTATGTTCTCGGAACAATTAGCTAAAAGGAAACTAAAATTAAACGCAAACGTTATAGAAATGCATTGGAAATTCTTGTTTAATTATTATATATTACACGCTTATCAAACAATGTCTTATCATTGGATAATGAGATCTAAATCATTTGGGTGAATATGCGTTGAAAGTTTAATATCAATTTTTATTAAAATATTTTCAATCTTTTTAAACAAATCGTCACTACTTCGCAGTAAAGTATTTATTTCTATCTTCATTGTCGATCCCAGTGTGGTATTTTAAGAATCGAAGATGAGGTTCATCCTGTCTATATTTGACTTTATTCGTAAACTGAACTATGGTCTTTATCTTCTGAGTGTACTTATTTAGAGTTGCAACGTAGTTAATGTTCACTAGTGGTCGTTTAAATTTCTTGAAATCATTGCGTCAATTTGCGTTTTATCATTGAGTCGTTGATTCGAATAGGTCGAAGTTGTTTCGTAAATTTTAAGAAATCCATTCTCACGGTACGCCACGTTTTGAAATTCCTGGTTAAGATTGTCAATTTATTTATATTTGTCTTAACTTTTTAATGAAAAACCATGAGTTAATTGACGTTTAGAAATTTCGTTCCGTTCAAATAGTTTCTTAACATCTTAACATCTCTTAGATTGTTAGTTAAGTTCTCAGGTCCATTATAACACAAAATAGAATATTACGTATTGCATAAAAGAACGTTAAATGAAAAACGTAGATCATTAAGAACATTTACTAACCGCGGTCAAAAGCGACAAAGGTTGATTTGGTAAGCTTGAGAATACCAAAATGACCAACATTCGTAAATTATTTTGAAAGTTACAATTACAGTGACTGTACAATACAATATAGTGCATACGTTTATACAACACTGATCATTAGCGATGTTAGAAACAAGTGGCAATTATAAATAATACAAATTGTAAAGAAAAAAGTAAAATGGTTATTCTCGCACTGCTCTCGACTCGATAAAAAATGCTGGAAGTGAATGTATTTGAAACATGAAAACCTAAATGAGAGAGCATAATGATCGAAAGCCGTAAACTAAGAAGGAATAAAGCACGTTTATTTTTAGCGTTTGTCGGCTAATTTACTGACGAATTTCTAAAGAAACTGTAACGAGTATTGCAATTACACGAAAAAATAATTTGAACTAGATTTTGTAAAAGTATGGAATGTAAAAACGAGTCTGTTTCATTTCACTCACGTTGATTCTTCAGTGTTAGAAACATCAGTATTAACACTATCGTTCAGTTATGTTTTATGAATTCCTGTTAGTGAATCCGCATTGTAAGGAAGTGCGCTCCATCGGTCTGATAAAGTAAGCTATTCAATGTTGCTATGGTAACTGAATTTAGACAACAATGGGGTTGCTAACTTGTCAACCCGCCTACCGCATTCCGTATACGGCAAGCTATGTAAAACGATAAAGTTTTAATTTATGTTCATAACAACAACATTTTGCTAGCTATTTTTAACTGCAGACAGACACTAATTACGTGAATGTACGCTTCCTATCTCTATTTCTAATTCTTTCGTATCATTTTTGATATTACCTACTACAAGCTACGATATAATATGTTTTTAAATGTTAAATTGTATGAAAGTATATAATTTTGTAGAGGTAGTTTATGGCGATGGTTAAGATAACATATAACACAAAGGTGAAAATTTTAATAATGTTGAACAAAATTACCAATTTGTTTTAATTACTTGTTCTTATTGTACATAGATCAGTTATTGTACCTAATACTAAAAAAGTGAAGTTATATTTTCAACCTGTAGCACCTTGTGACCTTATAAAGTTTACCTTCTCAGTATTTAGTGGAACTTTTTAATTGTCATTCTAAAACATTTGAACATAAAGGCATAGCTTAGTAGGTTACGTATTATAGGAGAACGTACGAGACGTTGGATTTATTAGCAAACAGGATACCGCAAAAGACTTGCGGTCGTCGTCAGTAGTTGGTCAATTCACAATTGGATCAGACATCGGGTATTCACGATCGGAGGGTAATTTCATCTAACGTTTACAAGAACCTCGACACAATTTTTACGAAAAGGGTCCGACCATTCATGCTTGAACAAAGGTCACGTATTCTTATTACTACGTGTGTCGGATTGAAATAATAAAATCCGATAGAGGGATCCTGGCATTGAAAGATGTTCTTTTGTTATTCGACTATATCTCCTGGCCACGGGAGCGACAGCTGTTAAAAACATTTCAATAGCAATTTATTTCAACAGAATGAACGTTGTGCACATTATGTTACGGAGCTAGTTATTTCCTGGGAGTCATAAATGTTTATCAAAATGGAAATGACTGGGTGCGTTATCTTTTTTCGACGCGAATAGGTAGGTAGATATACAAAGCGGAACTTGCAATAATGCAAAAGCAGTGTTAACGAACTTTAAGAATCTCAGTTAATTCCATTTAGTTTTTCCTAGGGCTTCCGACTTAAGCCTAGCTTATCATAGCTGACCATTCTAGGGTAAACAATCCTTAGACCGTAAGCATATCCTTATATTTGACACAAATTACCTTTAGTACTTAATACCTTTCACACGTGCTTCGTAATGCTGTTACGTATTATTACATGTTAATAGATTCCTTGATTGATATGACGAGCGAAACTTTTGAACTTTCAAACTAACAACTAAACAAATGGCGCTCGAAGATGATTTTCAATTTTGAGTTCTTTACTTTGTACGTAGAAATAAATGCAGTAATTTAGGCGTTCAATGACCCGGTCGTGATCGATATATCGGGATAAAACTCGATCGTTTCGTGTTGATGCGCGGCGAGCACGTGCCGATGTCGCGGGCGTATTACGTGCCAGTTACGTACGTCCGCGTGCGCGACGAGTTACCGACTAACATCCGAAGGGACGCCGCGGCACGCGGGCGCAGGCATGCGGCGAGATGAACCGAAGCCCGAGCCAGCTGCGATGCCGCTTTATCTGATTACCTCATGGAGCAAGGACCTTTCGACACAAAAAGCTCGCCGTAAAATCCACCTTGAAAATCGACGTTCTCAACGCAAATTTTCTCTTACGAAACCCAGCTTGAAACTCTTATTTAACGCTTCAGAAATGATTGTTTCACTATTGGTACCAATTCTTCTCTGCCAATTATCCGATCACTGTTTATTTAGGTTTTAATTACTTTGTGTTTTATTACAATCTGCATAACATCGTGCATCTATAAACCTGAAATAAACAGACTGAGCAAGCTTTCGCAACATTGTGTTTATGGTTTGTTTTGAGATGTGAGAATGTAACAATACCGACTTTTGAATTCCCCCAGCAATGCACACGCGCATATCAAGGTCTTCATATCGGCCTCAAGACGCTAGAGAATATTCCCATTGTTGTATTACGTGTAACTATTGTAGCATGCTACGACATATGGAGGTCAGATGAATACTCAGACAATTAATCTGATTAGAGCACAAACGGTACTGGAGCTTTGTTTTAACTTTTACGGTCACAATCAAGCACTAGTGCATCACGAATGATCATGTGTGTGCATTTAATGAATTGCTTACGATCACGCTAAATAGTTATGCTGTAAATAATGTCAAACAGAACTCATACAAGTTGTATCAATGGGTTTCATGGACTCCTGTTTCACTAACCCGATTTTTACTCACTTTAGTCTCAGCGGTTTTATGATCCGAATGATTATATACCCCGGACAACAGCAGTATATTACGAAATATATCTCAGACGGATATTGTACGACCATACTATTATCTACTAAGAAACATTAAGCATAATAATTTTGCAATGCTTTTAAAGTCAAATCCTTTGTCAAATCGGCCAAATGCATTCATAATTACAAGTATAGCAAGACAGGATAGCAATGAACGTTTGAATGTTGCAATAGACCTTAAGCCAAATTGGAGTATTTAAGATAATTGGGGTCTCTCGACAAAAAAACGTACAGGTAAGAACATTATGCGAGTCGTAATGGCCGAAGGGAAGTAGACAACTCGTTCTAAAGTAACGGAGCGCGCATAATTGATTCAGCGATTGTCAAGCAGAGTCGCAGACTGTTAAATTATCCGCGTCAACGAAAATGCAAACTTGGGTACAGTTTGGAACGGAAATAGATTAAAAGATTGAATAATACTTTTATCACGATGTAACGAGGGTAAAAATAAAAAATAATTTGAAACATTCTTGAATAACAATATCTATTACCCTTCTCTTTATAATACAACAAATCGCAGTAGATTATTTTTAGACGTGTATTTTTAAATTTTAAATTGAATTATTAATCCTCGACGCACAAAAGTTTCACAAAGCGGAGAGAGTTATGCTGTTTCTTTTATTTAAAAAGATGGTTCAACTGTGTTGCATGTGTTGTGCAATGTGTTGCTGTTTTGTTTGGGTCAGGTCAAGTCAGTTGATAGATATAGGGCACTGGCCTGAGTTTCTTCTCAGAATTTTACAAACAAAGTGAGATTTGGAACAATTGTATGGTCACCGTAAAGATAGATTTATAATTTTTTGTATTCTTTTTATACTCTGATATTGTCTTCGTAATTTCGTCTTAAAAGATGCAACAATACTGCAAAATTTTACTACATCGGTCTAATTGTAAATCAATCACACACTTTTAATTGCATATCATTATATGTTAAACAGATTTTGTAGGATAAAATGTTATTTTTTAATAACGTTATTTAACATTTCTTTATACCGATTATTTAATTTTTCAATCTATATTGGCCTACTTTTCATTTGTTACTTAAACTTAGATATTTTGCCAATTACATATTAATTTCTTCTTTTGTTTAAACAGCTGAATTTATTTTCCGAACCCATTTCGTAAATTCGGATTGCTGCTTTTTTGTTCTTTTTCTTTTTCTCTTCAACAATATAAAAGTAGAAGTCTTAGTAGGTAACAAAATTTAACATCATTAGAGTATCCTATTCCTTAACTATTTCTATAATGGTAATCGACTATCGCTAATTTTTTTTCATAAGATGAGGCTACTCATTGCTACAGATAAAATGTTAAAATTAACATGTTGATCACGCGAACTCATAGGATCTTCAAAGATTTTTCATATCAAAAAAGTATTGGAGCATTAATTTTACAGCTGGAATTGTGTGAACGCACTGTTTGTTTGGATAGCGATTGATATTGTTTGTTGTCATTTCTCAGTAGCACTCATACCCTTTGTTTGCGTTGCCGATGTTATCTTGTTTGGAACTCTTTGACAAACAATTCGTAATACCATTTCACAGTTTCGTTGTAGAGTTATCGAAGCTTTTGTTGTATGATATCTCGAAGTATTTGAACTAGATAAGTAGTTATCTATTCTACTTAGATTATTGAACCGATTAGTATCAATATTACTTTATATTCATGTACTTATGCCGCTTAAATAAATTTAGTACTTAGATGTATCTTATACTTACGTTAGCATTAAGTATTTAATTTTCAATGTATAGAAGTAAGTAGCTTAAGATGTGATGAAATTACACGAAATTCATTCATTTTATTTCATAACTTTAATCTTCTATGTTCTTTCGCATTTACATTCTCTTATTTCTTTTCTAGACAAATATCCACTGTCCACAAATTTTAAAATACTTAACAATGAAGTGGTTAACGTCAGTCCTTAAAATATCTAATAATGGTGAGTTTTTTATGTAACGTGGATGCACAGATGTGACAAATGGTTCAGTTGGAGTTCCAACATCCGGTATATTTTTAAATAGTTCAACTGTAAAATTTATTCTTCTTACATTATGTTCACAAAAGTAATAAGCACACAGTTTTAAAATGCAATAAACTCATTTAGGCGAATAATTTTATTTATTTTGTAATATATCACTTTGTCTAGTAAGAGTAATATATACCTATTAGGTATTTGCTCGTTATCTATATCAACATTTGTTTTAATTTATGTTGTCGACAAAAAATAAACCCATGTACATTTATGATCGTATGTAACAAACTTTTTTGTTTTATGAGTTTGGAGTCCAATCCAATCAATGTAACTACGGTCTGATCCGATCAGCGTGCAAGCAGACTTATCCTTATAAGTAATTGTTACCAATTGACGTGACGATTTGAGAGGCTTATCCTTATAAGTAAGAGTTACTATTAGAATTCTATTTGGTTACTTTATCGGTTATTGTGATTACAGTACTTAAGAACTATTCTAAGTAGTTTAGAATCTGATAGGGGCATAAGCAGCATATCTATACATGTACAGATCTTACTGAAGTTTTACCTACTTACAGCAAAATAGGGAAAACCGTGTACGTAGGAATCCTTACTTTTACTACAATTTACAATTGTACATCCTCCACAGCAAATATGAACTCAAAAGCAGCAAAATATTTCATATTGGTGATATTTATGTATTTATGCAGTTAAACTTCTTTTGGCACGTTTTATTAATAATGAGTGATGAGTGTTTTTTAACAACACCAACATCTAAAATCGAGAACATAAAGTAAGCTAGTAAATGTCGCCAGTTTTGCAGAAAAGATTATTAACCAAATAATTATTTAGGTATGACACTATACGATAAGTACTCATTTTGTAATGTTTTTTTTTTTTATAAAAACGCCAAAGAAGCATAACGTCTTATGTATGTATACAAGTAGATATACAAACGATTTTTAAACTGTATTGTGTTTCGGGATTGCTTACAGATCATGGTGTATTTTTTGAGCGTGTGTTTGGGCCGCTTTTGGGTGTGTTTTAGCAGTATGTATGAAATGAGTTTTATTAATTCTAGACAATAGAAGACAGCACTTACCCGATGTTACTAAGGCTAGTGTTGCTAGCCGACAGCGAGTCGGTCTTGCCCTGTGCCATGGCTGCCAACTGACGGTCCAGTAAGTTATTCTTCTCTAACAGCTGACTCCATTGGCGCACGGCCGCCTTAGAAGATGAAAGCTCCTGTCGAAGCTGCCTCTCGTCCAGCGAGTTGAGACCGCTACGCAGAGAACTGTCCAGTCTGTGGAAATTCAATTACTGTCAAACATACGAATACTTAATATATGTTACATTTGGCAAATAGGTAAGTTTTCGGTAGGATACAGATTAGGTAATCCATATTATAAATAACATCTAGCTTCACATGTATAATTAAGGGGCTACATCTCCAATTAATAAAATGTCCCGTGACTTCAAAAAAGTCAATTCGTGAGACGTCCAATTCGCCGAATATCCAAATTGACAAAACGTTCAGTTTTGTGACATAGAGCCATATAGCATTTTTTCAATTCAAATTTAATTTGAGAAACATTTTACTCATGTGCACACGGAGTTAGCCACGAGATGAATTTCGTTTTATTTTAAAAGTATTCAATTGAAAATATGGTTTTCTCCAAGGTTTATCCGAATCGCGTTACCATTGCTGGGGGCCTAAGTATAAGTGCTTTGACAAGATAAACTTGCTTACCAAAGATAAATGTTCTGAAATGTTTAGGTATATCAAACTCTACAATTTCAACAGAGTATGCTTACCTACTTTATTACAAAAAGATCTGAAAACCTTACCATGTTTATCAATAACCTGACATATTTTGAGAAGTCTTGAAAAATCACAAAGTCCCAACAAATTTCTCTATAATCTTTTAAATAAAAGTATACAATTTTCCATAAAATTAATGACGAGATGGTAACCGCTTATAGTTATTAGCTACGGGCTTAGGATCAGTAATAGTTCTATTTTGCTTATCAAATTTCTGCTATTATCTAACATGATCTCTATAACATTAATACGATACTATATAATTATTGTTGATTTAAACATATTACACTTCCACTCATTTACACACTACCAACTACGTGATGTTAACGTATATATTTAATCATTCTTATCTGATCAATCACAAGACGTTTAATGTACTTCATTAAGACCAAGATTTTTTAAGTTTTAATCATTTAAGTACTACTTATTATTTGAAAATTTTTCAGAAGTTAATTTTAAGGTTCTTTACGTGCAAAATTAACTGTCTTTTTAGTCACTCAAAATTTAGTTTAAAATAGTTTTACAACGGCCCGCCGATCGTACTGCGATTTCAACTATGCGATATCGCTTCGGCTGCAACTGTGTCAAGGTATTATAATCCTATAATAGCTGTTCTAAATACACACTTTCTAGAAATAAATATTGACAAGGTAGGTACTATGCACCTATTGATTTCTACATACAATTGCATTGTCGGAGATGGGTAATTGGGACGTGAACTACTTACAGTTTATATGTCTATTTGTTTTACTTGTCAATTATGCGCTAATTTCGCGACACGAAAAAATAATTCTGAAATATGATTTTTTTTTCATAATTTTCTGTATCTACCATAGATTAGTAGTATCTACCTAAATATTTATGTATCTTAACATGCTCTAGCATCGATTTAAACAAATCGCAATCGTCTTACGATTTTTAGGTAACTTTTAAATACGTCAAAATAATGTTAATTATTAAAATATTCATTTGTATATATTTGTAATTTATACCACTTACCAGAAAAAATATACCTACGTACATAGATTAGTAAAGATACTTCGCCGCCTTGAAATTGAATGAAGCCCCAAAAGGCTTATTTTAGTAAGTTCTTTTTTTGAATTCTTGACAAATAAAAACATTTTTAGAGAAAATTTACGAATAAATTACTAATTTACGTAATAATTACGTAATTTACGTAATAAATAAATAATTATTTCAAATATTTTAGGGACATTTTAGCACGGAGACGTGGCAAAACTTTTTTACGCAACCATTTCAATTCTCAAAACTGGGTACATTTTCTTGTTAGGAGTGAGTAATCTTTACTAATCTATGCCTACGTATAAGTTTAATAACAATTTGTTATAAGTATTATGTAATATTACCTATATATTATGCGCCCTTTGAATGAACTTTCCCGCGTTTGCCTTATTTTTTTAAATGGCGGTTATTGATGGCAATGTATTTATAGTACAATCAGCTTTGTTAGTATATAAATTAGATTCAACAGATTATGAAACATTTTTTATTTCTCACTGTAGTGTCAAAATGGATCAAAATATAATTTGTTAATTTGTTAAACAGATTTAACTCTGAGAATTAATTATTTTTTTTTTAATTAGTTGGCATTTGTATCGCTATAAAAATGTCGAGTGTCTATCAATAATTCAGTTCAAAAGCCCTTAACGAGCTTGTGTAAATAAATATATCTCCAGCGATGACTCCGGAATCGAACCACGAATGATTAATTTTAATAGGCTGTACGCAACTCACCTCTCTATATAATCATCGACGCTCTGCAGACTGGTGATGGACTGTGCGAGGTCGTTGTCCATCATGAGGTCGTCGGAGGCCAGACTGGACAGTGTGTCCAGTGAAGGTGTACGCTCGGCCGCCGGGTTGCGAGAACCGTTCACTGGGTATAAAACATAATTATTATGTAAAGAATACAGTATTCTTTAAAAAGAGCAAATAATAATCTGTAAATCTTTATATCAGTTTGGTATATGCGTGACGCGTGCGCTGACATAGTTTTCTTTTCCCGCGTTTTCTTTTTTTTTTAATTGCGATTATTATTGGAAATGTACATGATATTACATCCAGCCTTGTATCCAGTATTTACTTATTTCTCACTACGGTGCCACAATGCATTAAAATATAATGTGATAATTGTTTGATACGTTTAAACGTATGAAATAACTCAAAAACACTTGCTTTTTTGTCGAATTTAAAATTCCCTTTCTCTTTATTAATAAAAAAAGTTGTCATTCGAAACAGATAACGCGACTTTACTGGTGGGTCAAAAATAAATATTGACCAATCTTTAAACTTTAGGATACCTATATTTTTGTATAGATGTAGATCTGAAGAGGATATAATATTATCTTTTCTCATTTTGTAAATTTCCCTTGAGAATTTGTTTTATCAAAGTTGGTATTTAAAATGCATATAAGTAATGCACTATCAGTCATAATAATAAAATTATGTTCTCTGATAAGTCTCATTATCCTAATCGAATATCAGCTGTTTATAGAGATCACAGTGTGAGATAAGAAAATACCTAAAAATAAAATATTTCCGACTTTTATATTTATATTTCCGACTAAATATAAATGTATTTTTGTAGATGTTTTTGCTAAGTAAATGCATTTGCATCATATTATCATATTTATAAATCAATAATAGGCAAGTTGATTATTATTGTTATTGTTTTAAAGTTCTCTTTTCCCTCTCACAGCACCTTAAGAATTTTCACTTTAATAAAACAAAATATTACTCACATTTCCTACTTCTTTGTGCGAGTGGACTGGAAGTTATAAGTTCCCTTGATCTCCTCAACTGTTTCCCGCCATCCGAATCTGCCCTTTTCATTGATGGACTCCCATGCGTATTTTCTGCAACAATCAAACCATGAAAACATTGAGATTGAACTTATATTTCATTCTTGGCGGATACAGACTATTTGAAATTCTAACATGTCATGGTACAAAAATTAATGACCATATATAGAGACATCGAACGACTGTGTTGATTTATCAATCGGTTGTCTTTAACAATTCATTAAATACTTTACCTCTCCTAAAGCGGGTTATGCGTTATTCTGTGTATGGTCCCTGTATTGTCAGATTAACTTTGTAGGCAGACGCTAATTATGATCTCTTCGTTATGAAGTACATTTATGAAGCAGAGAAGAGCTGGTGGTACATGTGCCAGTACTCAGTTAATTTTATTATCAATACTCTGAAGGTGGTAGGATCCTTCTAGAGGTAGTGGATTCTTTTGTGGTTTGACTCCGGGCGCAACACCGCCACCCCAATTTCTACCTAATAACATCAGTGGTAAGCACTGCTATGTTCTTACGAGTCTCTATCTATCTATCTTCTATATTATTTATAGTATCTGATTGACTGCATGTTTGCTTGCTACTTCTAAAATAGAAACATAACTCACTTCTGAAGAGCAGTGCCGGCTGGTCAGCGATTTCATCATCGAAGAAGTCCCGTCCGTCGGACAGTGAGAGCGAGCCAGACGCGTGTGTGGGCGTGCCGGGTGACGGCGGCGTGATGTTCTTGCTGCCCTCCGCGCTCTCACCACTCGATCCCTCGCTGATGGATGAGAAAACATTAGTTTTGGCAATATCGTTAATTTCGTTGCAGAGAATTGGGAGTACTGGTGATATCTCGTGTGGGATGCTAGATTTACTTTGGGTTGTTGAGCCAACGATGTAAGTTCACTTTTGTCTTTGTATATTTTGTTTTAAAACCTGACGCTCATATTCATTTAAATCTGTAAACAGTAAATATTGACATGCCACCAGCAATACGACCAGTAATTTACATTATCTAGCGATGATTGATACCCCATTACGGTAAAAGCTTTCAATGACAGTTTCATGTAATAAAAAATTGTGTCAGTATAGCTATAAAAATAAATAAAAATTGTGAGCGTATAATTAATTATATTAATCATACCTTCCCTCCTTCACAGGCTGTAATTCTTCCCCATCAATTCTGTCTACCTCCTCGGCAATGGGCTCCGGTGTTCTTGTCTTCGTGTTAGCAGTTTGATAGGCGCTGGATATGGACGGGGGATCCCTGTCCACGTGCAGTTCATTGTTGGAGTCACTGGTACTCGTGGAAGATATCAAGCTATCGGCTGGAGACGTTTCATCGTCTAACAGGCTTTGGGTAGAGGTTTCTAGGGCTGACATATCGAACTTAGATTCCTCGAGCGTTAGAGTCAGATTCTGGTGGTCTGCGCTTTGGTTTGTGCAAGTGCTTGTTGTACTGTAATTAGAGCTTGTCATTGAACCTGGAACAATGGGCAGGATTCTTTGTGGTTTACCTTGTAGGTTATTATTGTGTGCTTTGTGCTTACAACTTTAATTAGGGTTCATTTTGCATGACATCAAATATAATTCTGAGCTATAGTGTGAGTGACCACTTTGACTATTCAATATAACTTTATGTACATCGCTTACTAAGTTTTATTAGATTTGTAGTACAACAATAAATTGAGAACATAACGAGTGTTATTAGAATATTGTATAGGAAATTGGTGCGAATAAAAAAAAAAGTGTGTGTGTGTCAGCTACGACGCACGATTGGAGTTTACTCCTTACGAATGATAATTATGATATATATCGAATAGAAAAAAGGGTAGGTAAATGAACGCATCTGCTAAAATGATAAGAGAAACAAACATATATCTGTAATTATTCGGATTATTTATATTACTTCAATAATGCGTATTACATAAAGTATGTTACAAAATAATATAAAATAGCGCCATCTCGTGGCAAGTTTTATAAATTGTAAGTTTGCAAGTTTATCAATCTATGTATTTTGGTTCCAAATATTATAATGGTAACTTAATATAATTGTTTATATTAAAGTGAATTTTAATATAATATAATTATTTATATTTAAAACAATGTTAAACGTTTTATAACTTAAAACTTAATAATTATAATTTCTTTGCCATCTATAAAATATCCTTGTTGCAATTTACGAATGAAATTTATATGAGACTCAATAAACATGTTATTATATGTAATTTGGATTGTTTCTGAATGTTTTATAATTCTAGAATTCATTTAAAACGTATTGCTAATTTTATATAACTTATTTTGAACATAATTAGCAATAATTCTGTAATAAATATTAAATAATACTGTTTTGATTTTGCCCGTTTATCGTTGATAGATGGTGCTGATCAATAATGCATCCATTTTTATAAGTTAAATTAATATATCAGTAACTTACAAAAGCCTCTTTATGTTAAAAACTTATTTTGCTAATATTATATCTTATTCAATTGCTTACTGATTTTATATGTTACTCTTCTTTAAAAACGTTCATAAAAGATTGTTAATTATATTATGGCGCCAATGTTCATATTTTTCACAGTGTTTATAAATGATCAAACCTATAACTTAATTTATGCAAAAATGTAAACAAATTAGTTAATGACGTTTTAATGTTTTATATATTGCTAATTATTTTTATTGTAATAATTACTTTCATATGGGATTTGAACTTACTGTATTTTAAATTAATAAAAGCACTCTTGATTCATATTTTGGTTTCCGTTACGCCTCAACTTTTCGTGTTACACTTGATTTTACTCCTCATAAAATTTCCGTACCGGGCCTTATAACTCAAATCGTTTCTTAAGGAGTAAACTCCAATAAACTCCAAAAAGCATTTGTTTCTTTTTTTGAAGCGAAAAACTATTCATTCTGTTCTTAAATGTAGAGTTACATATTTGTGACGTATCTCCGAGTGTAATACTAGAGTTCTTTGATCCATTTCATATAGCCTTATGTGTAGTAAGTTACCTTAAAATAAATAATATATACGACACTAACAATACTCATTGCAAATATCGCATAGGAGCGGCCACCAAATATTACGTATCCCAATATCGTACCAGAATAATTATCAGCTTATCTCGTTATTAAGCCCATATATCAAATACTTCAGATCTATCAGATATTTAAGGTAATTTCAGATAAAAAAGTCCAAGTTTCCGTCATGATATCATCTTTTTTAACCAGTGGCCTTGTGTAGTACGTGTTTTATTTGAATGCATATAAGGACCATTATATTTGTATATAGCGTGGGTATAATGAATATTTAAAGTAGGTATATATTTTTTGTTATGATTTTTTATTTTAATATAATATTATTTTGAGCATCTACCTTTAAAAGTATAGATACAAACGAATGATCCCAATATTATATAATGATTTACATCTATAGTATAGTTATACAGAGAATTCAATATTCAGTTTATTTCACTTTGCCGATTCATATTCGGTTGAAATCTATTATTAATTGTAATTTCAAATATAACATATCGGTGAAATAATTAACATCGATGAATCCAATAAATAATGAATGAATAATTTCACGCAAAGCAGTCCCTACCACCAAATTAATGAGTTCTTCGTTGTTTAAACTCAATTGTAGTTTAAAAAGCAGTTTTTACCCATCATAGTCCCACGCAGCGAGTCATGCTGACTCAAGTTCAGCGAGGTCTTCATCAGCAGCGGATGCGGCACGGGCGGCTCGTCCATGATGACGATCGTCTTCGTCGGCACCTCCGCCTCCGGGATCTTCTCCATCTCCTTACACTCTACCTTGGACTTGTCGTCCTCACAACTCGACACGCTTAAAGCTAGGGATACGTCGTCTTGAGATCTGCGAAGGAATTGTTGTGAAGGTTAAAAATGTTTCGTGTTAGTAGATTTTTGTTAAAAAAATAATATCGCTAGGTATTTTCTAAAGTCTTTTGATGCTTATGATGCTTCTTAATTTATTAATCTAAACTTATTCCACGTGACTCGAAATTATAACTACTTTAATAATAATTATAACCAACTCCACATGAAATAAAGGTTCTATTTATAGCTACAGCTTCAGAAAGTCAATCAGAATATGTTTATGTTCGTTTCATATGTAAGTCATATTTTTCATGAGAAGTAGAAGGTCAGTAGCATTAGTATTACGTCAAATAAAATGTATTTCATAATTCTTCAACATCTTTTTTTTGACATCTTTGAACATCATAATTTTGACGACTTTTGAGACACTCCACATAAGTTCAACTAATGGACTTTTGGAACTAGGATTTTCCAATTTAATAGGACTAATTTCGTCTACAGTTTCTCTTCAATGTTAGGATTGCGGACTTAATTTTAGTTTGCAAGAGAAGTAGGCAATTCTTATATTCACTTGCTCACCTGTTTGCCATAGCCTCGCCGGCAGCATGGCTTTGCCAAGCGCCACTGTTGCCAAAGTGGCTCTCCTCGCTCTTGCAAGACGGACTGGACTCCTTACTGGAGCTCACTGTGGTCGGAGACGCCACGCCGCTTAGCGACTTTATAAATGATTTCTGAAAGATTGAATAAGGTATGTTACTTATTTTCCTGCATAGGAAAATATATTTCGAGGCGGTTGAGTTAGCTGATGTTTATAATTAATTACTATTGGAATTCAAAAAGTAACAAATGATGTTGAATTGTCATGATTTTGAAAAAAATATATTTGCATCACCCGTTATGCCTATGCCTTGACAGTTTGGTAATTTTTAATTGTTTTTATATAGTTTGTCGATTTTGCACTTACGTCTTAGTGAATCTAAAGATACGAAAAGGACATTTTGATGTGCTATTTAGTTGACGTCTAGCAATGGCACGAAATTGTAATTAAATTGGCAGAGTTTTCTGTTTTTCCGCTTTGATATATATTAATTTGTAAAAGAAATAGCAAAATTTCGTGTTTTATTACCTGCTTATTCAATATTTCAGGTTGTGCTCTATCCAAAACGAACTTCTCTTCATCTTTGTACTCAATGTTGGTCTGGATCCTCGAGGGTCTGGTCCTGGTCCTGTACCGCTCGAGGGTAGACATAGGGGAGCTTTGTGAGGGCTCTGGTGCTGGCTTGGGGGTGATGGGGGAAGGTGGGATGTACGTGGGCTCGGGAGCTTCGTACTCGGGGGTGAGCTCCTCGTCGAATGTGCTTGGAAGTTTTGGCAGGGGTATCACTGCGTGCCCGGTCACTACTGCGTCATCTGGAAATGACATATGATGCTATTAGAAATACTTGAGTTAAAGTTATAGGTACTTACTGTATGTTAAACTTTAAGTTGGCAAAAAATTAAAAGTTAAGATTTTTTTATAAAAGAAGAATTTTTTATAAGTTATGTTACTCTTATCGTATATACGAATACTTACTAAGGACTTCAGGAGAAAAAACATTTATCTTATTCATCGAATATTTTTTTTAGTCATTTAGTTAATTTAAAAAATATTCTATACTTATTATAAGCATTAATATTGTAAGCATCAAGTACATGATGTTTATACCAAGTACAACAAATCCTATGACAATATCAATGATGTTTCAACACAAATAGAAAAGTTAATTCAACAGGTGAATGTAGTATACTCGAATGATACTAGTAGATTGCCTAAAGTGAAATCCGGTGACTTCCGTGCGCTCACCCATAATATCCAAATCGGCGACTTGCAGCTCGCGCAGATGGAAGGTGTGTGCGCCGCGCATCACCATCTCGAGGTTGCGCGGGCGGTGCCGCGAGCGTGGCGAGCCCTCGCCGCCGCCCGCGCCCTCGCCGCCCGTCCACACGCCCGAGTCGCTCGACACCGCTGACCCTGCACCTGTGTAAGTTATAAGTGTATGTAATTATCGATGCAAATATCGATATTTATATCAGAGACCTAAAATATCGATAAACGATAATATCAAATATACAATACTATAGATTAACCAAAACTGTCACAAAATATTTAAAATTGGATTTATTGCCAACAAATTTCTGTTTATTCTCGATAACTTTTTGCAGATATATTCGTATAAGGAATTGCAAATTAAATTTCTAAACAGTTTGTCAAAACTAAAACACAATTAATTAGCACTTAACAGTGCTGTTATTGAATTAACAACATTAAACAGACTTTTTGTAACGGTTTTAGTTCGGTACATTTAAGTTAATACATTACTAGTCTGTAAATATGTAGAGTTTTAAGTTTGTACAATTTCTTCAATATTTTATTTGTTGATAGCTGTTTTTTGGATAATAAATTTTCGTGCGTATTCGTGTTTTGTATAATAAATGCGTGTATTTTGTATAATAAATGTGTTGGATAATAAATGCGTAATGAGTGTTATGCGTGACTAGGTTTAGCATCAAAATGCAAACCGAATTCCATATTGCTGGACTATCATAAAAAACTATAAAGTTGATAACATCGTATGGCGACAGAGTTAAAAGTATCATACCTACCTGTATTTACAGGAAATAGGAAATAGGTACTTATTCATTTAATAACTTTTTCACACCTGTTACATCGAAGTTATTCTGATTTCCTTATGAAAAACTTAATGTGTTTATAATGTGTCATGTAAGCTTATTGGAAATAAGATTAATTACCTTCTCTCCATCCCTCCGACGCAGTATTCTTCCTAGTGTTGTTAACAACCTGCCAACAAGAACGCCGATAAGTATTTTAGCACTCTCACAACACTATAATTAAAACAAAGAGATTTAAATATTAGGGGAAAAAGAACCGTTAAATTACACTTATAAAAGGGTACTTTTAAATGACACTGTAAAACTATTCTCACTTATTTCAAGTGAAATTAATTATAAGTTGTTTACGTCGATATAAAAAACAAAAATATTATGAACTTTCTTCACAGTAATAAAAATAAAAAGCACTGATAGTAACCATGTTACGTTATCCGAAGTGCATATCACTAGTGACTGAAATAGCCGGGAACTCTACGCTACGATGACCGATGTCGAAATGTCCCGCAGTTGAAAGATGCTAATATTGCTAGTTAACGTTTATAAATAAATTAACAGTCCACACAACAATACTGCGCAAGACATAACTTAAGATAACTGCACGTGTCTTCGGGCATTTCGAGTTCACGTAATCTGTGTCTGGGTAAAAAACGTGTTCAACAACGAAAACTTTACGGTCAATTAATTTTATTTGGGTATTATGTTACAAAATGACGGCTGCGAACGCAAGTTGTTATTTGAGATTCGTAATACAAAGTAATAAATAATTGTTTAGCTTCAAAAGAAGTCTTGATTGCTACGCACGAAATAAATGTGAATGAAGCGTGCGAGTTTTTAATTGACAGTAATTCATAATTTATATTTTTATTGTAAGAAAAATTTTGTAAGATCATTTCTGTAAACTATGAGCGATCGCTTTCAAAAAGTAAATTGGTAATATTGTCTGTTTTTCTTCATTTTCGGAAGTTATTTTTCTTATTTCTATTTATTGGATGCTGTTGTGCCATTACAAATGCACTCTGCAGCAGTGATATTTTCAGCAAACGGCACCCGGTTTCAAAACGACCGGCGCCGAAATAGATGAATGGTGACCTAGTTCCGTGTTCATCGTAAAAGTATATCTTTGTCTTTGAAAACTAAAACTATTTTGTCTTGTCTTTTAGAATTCGGATTCGAAACAATCCTGTAGAGTTGTTTATAAAATATCCGCTCTTTTATCAATGAAAGCATCTCTTTGATATGGGAATCATTTTGATACTACTAAGGTATTAAGGTATTAAGTAGACCAGATATACATATGTTTATCTTCAAAAAATGAATACGTACCGATCTGGTAAATACTTTACAACATTTAAGTATTTACTACGAGTATTATTAAGACTTCTATTTTGGTTACTAAAAGTTCTTAAGATTGACTCTATAAAATGTGTTTAAATGAAAAGTCTAGTCAAATAAAAATGCTAAATATTCGATCACTTCCCTTGATGCAAATCGAAATACATAGGTACCTACATCATATTCATACAAAAAAATATGGAGATAGACACGTGAGTGGCAAGTAGTATAAAAAATTGCGTACCTGCTTAGCGCTTTTCGTGTCTGGTATATTTTTAACGGCGGGGTACTGTGGGCGCGGCAGTTGGTTCGTCTGGAAGGTGTATTTGCCAGGTGGTTTCTGGGTTTGTGCTTCTACATTTTGGGCGCGGGTTGCTGACGCTGCTCGTGGGGTAGGCCGCTCGATGGAAGATTTGCGACCCTCCTAGACAAGAAAGGGACGATTGAACAAGTATTAATAAGTGGAAAAATATTGTGGCCTTTACCGGTAAGTTTAATCCAAAAAAATATAAGCCTTTTATTATTTTGTAATGGAATTAATCGCTTGCTCCACTATGATAATATAAAAAATCGTTTCAGGGCATTTACCTATGAAACCGACTTTTTATATAAGTATAAGCTAAGTACCTACTATTTGTAATGACAGAAGTAAACATAAGAAAAGTTCAGTATTTTGGCAAAACATTAATACAAATGATTAGAATTTAGAACATTAGGCAATAATTTATACCAAAATATTTTATCAAAAGAAAACAATCTTTATTAGGAGAAAAATAGTTACTTTACGCCATTAAAGAAATGTCTGATTCCAAAGCCCTTATTACAACAAACTACTTTGTCAATAGATTTGCTTAGGTTTATTTCAGGTCTTGCGATATCCAAAATCTACACTAAATACCCACCGGCGCGACATACTGCTGCGGCTGGTAAGTCAAAATGACGGTTTGTTTGGTCATGGACTTGGGCACGCCGGCCGCACCGACGACCGTCGTGACGCCGGTCGACGACACCTGCGTCGCCACTAGCGGCAGCTGGTTGTTGTACGTTGGGGTAGTGGTTTTCTTATCAACTGTGGAGAAAAACATTTTTTATAAGTACCTTAATAAGCGGAGATTTTTTTTTTGGAAGTTGCTAAACGATCATGCTATTCACTTGTTGGTAATTGACAACTGCCCATGGAAAGTATAAGTCCCAAGTACCACACTATTCTAAGCAATACCTTTAGTATGAGTTTTTACGTTTGCGAAAACGTTCAACGTTTACGAATTCGCTCATACAGCGCCCCCGTGCACCGTATTGGAAATAAAATTCCGCTTTATAAGTTTCAAAAACAGGACTATAACCCACGTTGAGCGCTGTTGCTTTCTGTACCCTGCTCTTATGAGGCAGAAAGAGGATAGGACTACGATCTCATCGTATTATACAGGTCCTGAGTGTGCACTCTGATTAGCTCGTAATAACCTGTTATACAATAACATCAACTGACTGTCTGTCTTGTATTAGAAACCTACTTAAGTACTTAGCTATTACTGTACTAGCGGTTATACATATTGTTATGCCTGCATATTAAACTGTAGACGTGACATAATATTGACAGTAAATCCTATTTAACAGTCCACGCGTAACTAATTGATTGGACACATGTATACAATCAAGTTAGTCACCATGAGTAACAATTAGCAATATGTTTGAGACTAACTTTAGATTTTCAGATGCACTTACGAGGACAACTTGGTCACCTTAAATGTATGTTTTAATCGACCAGTCACAAATTAAAAAAAAAGTACATGTGCTAAAGCAGCCACGTTTATTACAAATAATAATCAGTAACATCATTATAACATTATTTTAATAAAATAGGAGTAGCAGACGAGCACGCATTCTACCTGATGGTAAGTGGCTACAGCCGCCCATGGAAATCTGTTATCAACCTTAAGTAGGATTTAACAATCCTACCTGAGGTCGGCCACAGATGCGCTACTCCTGAAGACTAAGCTAAAACTCCTCGAAAAAGTATGTCTCCCTTATAACACCCTTCAATCCAAAACAGAGCAGCGTTTTACACTGCTGTTATTAGGCAGAAATAAGTGAATATCTATGGTATACGTAAGTTCCAGCGCCTGTCGTATATTTCCGTACTGTAACAATCATGTCACAATGGCAACAAGAATACAATGAGATATAAGGCGTCGCTTCACGTTGCAGACACGCGTACGGAAATGTGCATAATACTTACTTTTACTCTGCTATACATGTAACGTATCATTATCAATTGTACTTTCATTTTGTATGGTATCGGAATGTTATGGAAGCAGATATAGTACCTAGATAGGTACTTTGATTAAATGGAAGAAAATAATGTAGGTACTTTCGTTTGGTACGAAACCTAAACGACACATGATTAAATATGTTAATAAACATCAATGTACTTTATTATTATATTTATCTATGCCGTATGTCCAAAAGACATTTTTCTTTTAGAAACAAAATTCCTCCATTTTTGTGATATTTCAATTTTGGAAATAACGAATCATTAAAACTCTACACGGTACTCTACTAAAATACAAGGTTCTTACAATAGATGAACAAATATTTTTCAAAAACGCTTCTTTAAGAACATAAAATATAACAAGACCGTCACCGAAGAAGATGAGTACCTACAATCAAGAAATACCCACATCAATTCCTGGACCCTGGGTACAAGAAACCCACTAACTGAAGAAGTACTGGGATGAGTGGGTACAAGAAGTGTGGAGCAATTAAGTAAGTGAAATTATAATTATTTTCTTACCTAATCCATTATTATTGATGGCGGTTTCCTTATCCTTAGGAACGTTGAATGCATGCTCGGCGGCCACGCTCACGTCGGCCACCTTTGCGGTTTTGCTGTGTGGCTGCCTGAAACCGAACCTACCAAATGAGACAATTTCTATCATTTATTAATCACTTTTATTTAAACGTTTTTCTACTACTTGTCTAATCTATATAATAAACTATATCAGCGGACTAAAGAAAATTGATTATTGTAAATATAAAGAAAAAGATGATAGAGTATTACTATCACCAATAAGATAAACTAAGACATCAGGCTACACATGCTCAAAAGTAAAACATATTTTTAAATATAAATTTAAATATTTTTTTTTATAATTTTAGGTACTCATTTCTATGAAATTTCATATTGAAGATAGTATTTCGTTCGTGTTTTTACGTGCGTAGCAAGTAAAATCAAAACCATGGTTGATTTTGTTTATACATTTCTATGGCGTAACAAATCATAGAGATTCAAATAATCTATGCCCTATTTGTTTTCTTTGTATGCGTGTCTTATCTTTTGTTTTGACGATTATCGTAAAAAAATATAATGAATTAGCCGTTCTAGTAATATTTACAAGTTAATATAAATTACGTTAATATTTTTCACTTTCATTGTGAAATGTAAACAACGCCTACCAAATTTTGAAAGCAATAAACCTTGAAATACGAAATGTTCATAGTTTGTGGCCGGTGTATCAGAACGTCTTAAATAAAATACCGAGGGAGCTGCCTTCCTTAGTAAAGCGTTATAAAGGAAGTTGATCGTAAATTTATATGGTAATCAGTTCTCTCATTAGGTAATGAGCTACTATGCCCTATAAGTTGCCTTCAGGCAAAGACTCTACATATCAAAAAATAATTTTACTATTTATGGAATGTGCAGAGTAATATTTAAAAAACATTAGGAATATGAGCATTAAAAGAGGAATATGTTTAAAACATAGACAGAAACATAAATTATTTAGCAATTGAAACCTCCTTGCTTTTTGAAAGTCGGTTAAAATGATACCATCCCGTTAAGGTTAAAAGGATGCGACCGGTTTAAATTTATTTCATCAATAACTTTCTAATAGACTAATACATACCTAATAGGATTAAATCACTTTACGTTTTCTACTATTTTCCTATCACGAATGTTTTCTATGGCCAATAAATTACATTAGTAAAAGTGGTAGCGCTAGTATAATTTGCAAAGCAGATGGTTGTTGTTACTCATCAAATGGAATGCTTTCCTTAAATTATTCTTGAATCATATAAATGTGAAATATCTCTTTTAGAATATGCGAAAGAATACATGATTTTAATGATCTACAATTGCTAAATAAGATTTAAATAGTTTAAAAACTTTTCGTCTCTCCTAAATGTTTTTACACGTACACTACTCTCTACATCTATAGAAAATTGTCACATTAATTTGCATACGTGTTTCTGTTTATTCATGCAAAAATAAAACAAGAATCCGTAACTTATGTTTTTACCATGAGTTTAAAATCAACATGCGTATAAAAAACGGAAAGTATAAATGCATATTTACTACTATCTATATAATGTCTGGTGTTTAGCATAAGTACTAAATGTAAGATATTTGTATACGAAAGGGAGAAACAAATCGTACCTGTTTGTCCGCAATGGTTGTCCCGCGGTCTCCTTCCGCGGTCGTGCGAGAGGCGTCGAGCGCCCCGACAACACCTCTTCGGGGCGCAGGTCCTCCGTCGAACCTGTTTATCAACACCATTAGTTATAGAATAATAGCTTAGATAATAGAAGAAGCTTACGAATTATTTATAAGTTTTGAGACTTGATTTATATTTATATTTTACTAAGTAGTAAAAATGCTTTTATTAAGTTTAGTTTTATTTTTTATCGTATCGTAGTCACTACCCCTACCATGAGTTTTTACGTTTGGCAAATATGACTGTTTTGGTATTTGTTTACGTGGTAAGGGTACTGAAGCGTTCCCGGAGACGGTACATGTTTCGAACAAAAAATGTAGTCTGTAAAATAACATGTCTTAATTCTAGCAATGGTGTGAGCAAGATATTATGACCAATAATTCGAATGATAAAAGAAAAAGAAAAAAGCAAAGTCATTCTTAGATATAAGATCCTCTATTACAATGAAAATGTTCTCTAACTTTTTGTAAGCTTTTCGTATCCTTTACCCACTGAATTTATTACTACTTACCTACCCAAACTAATTTCTTTGTAAGTATTTGGTATACAATTTTTACATCCTTGGAAGTGGAGGTAAATTGTTATGTTATCGTAAGTAAACAGTTAACAGTTAACAGTTTAGTGTTTAGTTGATCAAACCTCGATAAGTTCTAATCTCGTTTTATGATCATTGCCTTTTTTAAACAAACAAGATTGCGGTGGATTGGTATTAAATGAGGAAATTAAAAGTTTACTTTTACGCTTACCTACCTATGGGTTTCCTACTACCTGTGTTAGTTCATTAGGTGTATTATTTAGTAGCCATATCTTTGTTAGCTCTATCATTTACTTTGTTTACTTACTAAGTATTTCAGCTTACTACTATACTAATATATTTAAGCAGTGATAGCCTATTGGTATGTGTTTCGGCATCTCAATCTGGACGTCCGAGGTTCGAATTTAGGCATGCACTTCTGATTTTTATGAGTTAAGCATTTATTTACCGACGAAGAAAAAAACATCATAAGTTCTTGGAAAAAATATTTCTCGACGATACATAACACCTAGGCAGCATGGTGGAATAGTAAAACGAGGCAGTGGGACAGGAATGGTTGTTAAGAGTTAACAGCAGTAGGACAGAAGTGGCCGTTGAGAGCTGTTTGCCTACCTCCATTTCCATTCTTGTCGTGTGGCTTCTGCTTCCTGCGCGCGTTGTCGTCGGCGCGGGAGGTGCTGGCCGGGCGGCGTCGGAAGCCGAAGGACGTGGCCACCCCCCGACTCGGCTTGTTGCCGTTGCCGCTTGCGCTCTTGTCTCGCTTCTTAGCACTCTTCGACTCAGAGTGACCCTGTAATGCAAAGGAGTTTGAGAATTTTGAAAATTATACTATATTACTTAATGATAATCTCCAGTAAGGTATGGCTCATATGTGTCACAAATTAATATGTAGGTACCTATAAGCAACCGTGTTTAATATGTAACTTCATTTACTTAGCAAATATTTTCTCATAACGTATCGTTGAATACTAATGATTGCTTACAACCTTTAAAGTAGAGTACCTGTACTACACTACCTACTTATCATATGAAAATACGAGAAGCAGTGCTACTTTAGTACTAAAATTCCATATTGTGGATTCGTTTTCAAAAACAAAATAAATATCCTGAGCGACAAATATTAATATTAAAAATATGAAATACAAGGTATTTGAGCAAATTGTATTTTCCTATAATATATCTAACGTTCTTCATGTCCCTGATAGTAACATTTCCACTGTCTATAAATTATAAAACGATATCACAAAAACTCGATAACTTGTAGACTCCCGCAAATTAATTTACAAGTAATAACATGATTATGAAAGTTGCATGCAATCTCTAATCGAAGCTTCTTCTGTGGTCCAAATCGATTTTAAATTACGACGGTATAAATTGATATGAATCTTAATATCTTGTATGATTCGTAATTCGTACTGTTTTAACCACTTTTTGCATATACATTTGTGAAGCGTTGAAGGAAATAATCAATATAGATATTGTGATGTTGTTTTCAGATGATGTTTTATTTACATACATTTTTCTCAAAGACACTAAACACTATGTACTCGTACCTACTTCCATTAGCAATATAACATTGTTTTTTATAAAAAAAGCGACAAGATAAGCTTTGATTTTGGTGGAAAAGCATCGAAAAAATCTTAACTAAGCGACTAATTTTGAGTCAGTAAATGAAACTATCAGATCAGTCACTAGTATGGAATATTAAGGCTTAATGGTAGGAAGTGGGTACGGTTCAGAACAATAGGCTCTCGGCAAGTGACAGCAACATGACATATTTGGCACCTGCGCTAATGGGTATCCTTGTGAGTCCTTAAATGAACTTGACAACAATTGACACTAAAGTACTACTTCAGATGAACGTGCTTAGATAATAGCAAGTAACAGAAACATTCATTGTTTTGACGAACTACAACGTTATAGTCGTTTTTGTGGAGTTTATAATTATTGTTTATTATTTCACTTAGGTACTGGACGAAATTCGACGATGGGTCATATTTTTTTCTTTTTTTACGATAGCTGTTAAGCACACACTAAACCGTTGTAATAGTTTTATGCCGTTTAAGATAAAATTTTGTAAGTATTCGCCCACTGGACAAACTCCGACCATTGGTAATCATAAATTTTTAATTTGTTACAATAGCAAAGGAAATTCTTTTGAAAAAATAATGATAAAACAGTTTTATCTATGCCTATTTATCAAGACGCCCGTTTAGTGCTTCCAGGCCAAATTCGGATCTTCCATCAGGTCTGGCCGAACGCGTATAGTATGTGTAAGTGTAAATATTTCAGCGTTTTTCCCGTGACGGCTTTGGACGAATGTTCGTTTGCAGATCGAAATAATTTATGAATAATTTTCCAAAAAGCAAATGAATAACATGAAAGCTACTGAACAATTTTATCTTTTCCTATTTAGATATAGAGGTTCAGTGACCACAATCCTTGATCATTCATTACAAACATAAAGCGGACAATACCTGGTAAACAAAAAAAAAACCTTTAGCGCAATTGCCCGAATCATCTAAAGTACATTTACATAATCTTAATAAAAACTGGCAACTTGGTCGAAAAATATGCCTGTCGTGACTTAGGCTTGCTTAATACAGCCATAATTCGTCACTATCTGTTTAAGTGCGTTTGTCCACCGCCGCCGTCACCGGACCGTCACCGAGAACGAGATTATTTCGGGCCGGCTTGAATATGACATGACGGACGTGCGGTGGACACGCGGCTATAGTAAATGTTTGTACCGCTACTTCAGCGCCGTCATCTGGTTCTCGCTGACGGTCCGGTGACGGCGGCGGTGGACAACGCTCTAATAATACACAAAAGAGCTCGGGCGTGCGAAAGAAATCAGACAACACCTTCACTGGAACAATTTCGTCATGTCTTTCTAGAGAACGGCAGGCGAATTTATAAAGCACATTGTTACTTGAATATTTAAGTAGAGATTCTATTTTATTGTATTCGTGGACTGAATACACACAGCAGTGATAGGCTAGCGATAGTCACGTACCATTGGTTATACAAAGTTTGGTGCGTATTGGAAATTAATTATCGTTTGCGATAAGGGTGAAGAAAAATATCACGTGGAAACTCACAAACTTCAGAACTTGAAAAAGTTGTAAAAGGTGAATAAAGGCTACCAATCCGCACTTGGCCAGCGCAGCGGACTATGGCCTTAAAAACTTACCATTCTGAGAAAAAAACCATTCCCAGCAGAGCGACAATGACGGGTTGACGACTACCCGGCGCCAGCGAGAATAGAACCGAAAATGATGATATTACGAGGTTCTCATGCATGTGTAAACGCACGTAACTGCTACATTACTAGTCAATTCAATGTTAATGAGTGACTTTAGGGTTGCCCGCACCATTAATGTTTTAAGCGAGCTAATCCAGACAGGGGATAATTGTGCAGACGGGTTCACGACCTGCAGTCGGTATGAAATTCATAGCTTTAAACAAAGTTTCATACGAGTATAATTGTAGGCCAAGTGGTAGAAACGTGTGATCATAGGGGAAATATAATATTATAATAAGCTGCATGTTTCCGATATTTTATTATGTCTAACAATTAAGCTCACCAACTAAAAAAATCCGTGGGCCAACAAAAGAAAAAAATGAAACATAGCTTTTTAATCGATTCGATATCGTAAATTAAAGATAAAACATATCTTTAAGCAGCTTGTCAGAATGATCATTTATGAAAGAAAAACTTATGAAATAAAAAAAGATTGTGGCATAGCTAACCGGTGAACATATTTCAATATCAAAAAAGCGGATCTAATGGAGCATTTCCTTTTCTGGCTCAAAACGTGATAACCCTACTCGGATCCCACAGTATACGCACTCACTATAATTACACATATAGCAAGTGTCGGTGAACTTAAGTCAGTCTCTAGAGAACAAGAAATATTCTTTTTGTTTACATTTTAATTAATTCAGATAGACCTTGGGAAAGAGTACGCACGCCATCAAAGCGAAGTGGTGTTGCGTGACTTTACACGTGAACGTATTTCGCGACGAAACAAATGAAAGTAAAGAGTAATTGGTCTATAAATTACACAGAGTACACAGGGTAATGGAGTCACGATAAAAGTGTCGTTTATTTTGTTATTTTTTATGAGATAGTCACAGCAAACTGCCGTGAAATCCACATGGTTATTCCAAATGAAAAGGTGATCTATCTGAAGCAGCTTGTGAGTCGCTATCTTTGGTAGCTACTAAATACTTGGTAAGAAGTGTTAGAATGTAAGTAAAGAAGTTACTTACTACAAAAGTTTTAGAGTGAAACGAAAAATCTAATATGAGAGTTGTTGTACACGGAGAGTATATATGAGCTTAATACGTAAGGAGTAAGGACTCTACTCTCTACATAGTTGTGTTATAAATATTTGATCCGATTCAATTCATAATTAGAACTTAAAGATGGATTTTGGATTAAGATTGCTCTCCAAACATGTTGATCTGGAGATTCTCCTTTTTTATTATTTTTTTATTATGTCCGTAAGCGATTCACGTTAGAGTATTATTACACTTTTTATATTTGAGTTTATTACTCAGGAGTGAGAGTTGTCTTCACATCGGGCTGATCATACATCATAGATCCGCGATGGGATACGATCCTATGACGCAGATGTTCCCGGGGAGATATTTGAATAAGTAAATAAATATTAATATATATAAAATATAAGATAAATATAAATGAATCAATTATTGATGCTCTACTGTGTATTTTGGTAGATCATCCCGTTGATTAATAAGAGTATCATTTTAAGTATTTAAAATTGTTGTTTAGGTTAGTTATATACTTGTAGCTCTAGTCTAGCCTGCTAAATATAAATAACCTTGAAGCTAACCTAGCTCGGTTGCGAATGATCAATAAAAATATAACATAAAAGGCTGCGAATAGAATGACGCATCGCTTTTTACATACTCATCAGACGTGAGGAAAGCATAACTTTAGGTTTTAAATGCCAAGGTCTGTCGAATTTTGTTCTTTGTTAGTAAATTAAGAATTTATTATATATGTACTAGCTGACCCGGCAAACGTAGTGTTGCCATATAAATAAAAAAATGTTAAGGGTGAACAACCCTTAGGGGTATGAAAAATAGATAGTAGCCGATTCTCAGACCTACCTATAAAATTTGGTAAAAATCGGTAAAGCCGTTTCGGAGGAGTACGGTAACTAACATTGTGACACGAGAATTTTATATGTAAGATAACAGTAGCTTGGACTATTGTCACTAATATGTGCAGCTACAAAGAATGAAATAAATCCATATTCGTAATGTTATATTTTGTTTAATTTTCGGCCTTGTAAGTCTTGGGAGTAATCAATAAGTTAATTATTATTTTTGTGCTCCAATTAATATTGTAATTTAAATAGGCATTAACATTACATTATTCACTTTAGTTTGAACCTTATCGTTGAGAACTTTTTTTTATACTTACTTAAGTAATAATAATGTATTCAATGTGATTTTTAATTGATTACAAAATGTTACGAAGTCTTTTATAACATCTTCATTTTAATGAATGTTAAAACACCACACACTCACACATAGGCGCAATGTTTACAACTGGCGCGAAAGATAAAAACTACAGGTTGTTGAACTTGAAAAACTGGTATAAGTATAAAATCTAACGAAGTAAGTTTTTTAGTCGTTGGGTGTCGTTTCTATATCTGTTTTGAGTGTGTAGTTCTTCTACTTTAACTCCTAATATTAAATAACTAGTGATAAATTTAATAACTTAGTAAAAATGAAAATAACTTTGCGATAATAGTAATATTGTAGAGTTCAACGATCGTTTTGGGTCTTGTTATTTAACTTTTACACAAAAAATATACTTATGTGCACGCCTGAATACGATGTACTTCTTATTAAAATAGACAAAATAAACTACTTAATATAAGACACATTTCTTTAACATTAGTAAATTTATCTTAAGCAAAGTATCGCGTACGAAAATCATTACTTGCGGCCCTTTTCTGAACGGATAATTTTACAATGAAAACTAATTGGCATAAAATCTTCTGGCCCACTTACGGTGAGTTCACAGACTTGTTTATTAAGGAACTATTATTTAGGACTCTATTTGTTTACGTCCTAATGAGCACTTACCAGGTATAGCACCCAGAGGAATAATAAATTATAGAGCGAGCTTACTCAAGTACGAACAGTAGGCACAGATCAGAACACTATCACACTACGCGGTATAAAACGAACAGTCTAAGCTAATGAACAGTCATTAGTAGTATATACAGTCGCAGTTTTCGCACATCTGCCCACGATTCATACCAAGTTGTTGGCGGCATAGACGCACTCTATGATAATAATTGCTCTTAGGTATACCCTAATAAATCTGAACGATATAGACATAAACTGTCCATGTCCACTTTATCGATTCAATCATCGGAGTCAGTCGGCTGGCTCGGTAAAAGTCGATACAATCAATTTCAGTAGATTGGCAATGTTGTCAACATGAATACACAATGGTGATTTTAATATGACGCTTGAAATAATTCAATTTCTTAGCCATTGACTTACATCTATGGATGTGCCCTCGACCAGAAAATCTAAGGTATATTTTTTACCTTGTGACTATACTTTATATTTGCTTGCAATATCCTTACTAATATTATAAATCCGAAAGTAACTCTGTCTGTCTGTCTGTCTGTCTGGTTGTCTTTTCTTCACGCCTAAACCACTCAACCGATTTTAATGAAATTTTGTACAAAGATAGTCTGAGACCCGAGAAAGGACATAAGATAGTTTTTATCCCGGAAATCCCACAGGAACTAGGGATAGCGATCTAAGATCGATTAATCGGAGAATCGATCTTTTGGACCAAAAAAATTGATTATTTTAATCGATATTAGTAAGGATTGAAAGCAAAGTTGTTGTCCATGAGCCCACGAAGGTTTCAGAGTTGGCACGACCAATTTTCGCCAGATGGCGCCACTGGTATTCCGATGAAGGTACGAATTTTCAGTTTTATGTTTGTTAGTATGTCATATTATTCTCCTTTAAACGCGGGCGAAGCCGCGGGCAAAAACTAGTATTTTATATAGGTATGCTCTTAAAGCAGCACCACTCCAATGTAAATTATTTAGGTATATTTATTATTTATTTGATGAATTTTTTTGTTGCTGTTAATGAACTCGACATCGTATGTTTCTCTCGTGTTGTAAATTGAGGGAGGTGGCTTATGTTATTGACATTTTGTGCGCCCAGGCAATAAAAGGGCTACGCTGCGGAAAGAGAGGGGGTAAACCCTAAATTATTGACAACGTTTAGTAGTGATTAAAGGGATCCGCAATTCCCCTCAGCATGGGCGAGCAAAAAAAGAATCTTAAAAAATGAAGATCCTTTTTTAACTTTTTTGACAGACTACTTATTCAGGACAGCCTCCTTAGCATAGATTGAAAAAAATCTTAGAGAATTTGACCTTTATTTTTCGCCGACCTCAACTACGCCTCTGCTTTTAGATCTCCTACGCCCGTGATTCACAAATTCCAATGGTAGCATACTACCGCAGGGCATATCCATATACCTAAGTCCTTAGCCCTTTCAATGAAGACAAGCGATTATCACGATTTGAGAAGCGAAAGTTCTTCGGATAGCACCGCGGGTATCTTTATTTACTGTCGTTGTAGATGACTAACGATAGATTGAACTAACTTTAGCGTCTAGGTTACTTTCGATGTGATAACCTATGAAGCTTTTATCACTGTTCTGTGAACATGTTTATTAATATTATCATTGTTTGTTTGGGTTGAATGTCGTGTAGTTTATTGAACTTCTTTTTCAAAATATTTAAAGTTCTCACCTGTCCCACAGCTGGCCACGGATCTCTTTTTAGATTCAGAGACATAGTAAGACGGTTTAGACCATTTGAAAACTGTTTTTTTTATTATCTTACAACGTCTAGATTATTGCACGTTTTCCACCGTTATATCAAGTAACTACAAATTTCTAATACACACAAAACTTTGAAAAGTCGAAGCCTGGATTCGAACCTGGGTCCCCCGATTAAGAGGACGACTTTCACCCACTAGGCTATCACTGCCTACAGATAATCGCGAAAGAGTGCCTAGCTTCGAACCTCGGACCCCCGTTTGGAAAACCGACTTTCAACCACCACTACCTTATATGCCTACAGATAATCGTGAACTCATAATGCATGAACATGGTGCAAGAAGTTTCATCATAATGTCGGTACGAGATTACCTTTTAGATCAACTGGTTTCCTATCGCGATGATAATTTGTATACAATGTAAATTGATGTGATTGTTATGCCAGAAATAATGTTACAAACTACCTATTATCTAATCTGAATATCGACATCAGCAACAATTGAAACATGTTTCCTTTTAGGGCTAAATGCTAAATACCTTACATAAAATAATATGGTTTCTAAAATAAAGAAACAATAAGAAATATTAAGTTCGGTTATATCATATTATAAATTGCATCTATTTATTATTTTTTTTATAATATAAGAGTAGCAGACGAGCATGCAGTCCACCTGATGGTAAGTGTCTACTGCCGCTCATGGACATCTGTAATCAACCCCAGATAAGATTAGATATTCCTACCTGAGGTCGGCCACAGATGCGCCGCTACCCGCTGAGGACTAAGCCTCGGAAAAGTCTGTCTCCCTTACCACACCCTTCAAACCGGAACACAGCAGCGCCTAACACTGCTGTTATAAGGTAGAAATAGGTGTGGCGGTGGTGCCGCCGCAGTCGAACCACAAAGGGTTCTACCACCTTCAATTATCAATCAATATTATTCAATTATCTACATATTAAAACGTGAAGCAGAAATTTTGTAGGTGTTTTTACGAAAACTACGCGGATGGACGAGTATGAAATTTGCCACAGTTATAGTTCATATACCGAACAAGAGCAGAATGCTTATATTTTTCTTAAACAACGCATAGAAAGTACATTAAATCAATAAAAACACATCACATACACTACCACGCATTTGTCACACACAATTTACAAACTATGTAATCAATATTTTCTAGTTATTGTTCTGAGAATATTTTCTTATAAAATGACACATTGACATAAAGGAAAATTACATATTGACATTTATTATATTTTATCATGAAGAGAAACATTAACATTATATAACCTACATGGATGCAAATTAAGCGAAGGTATACTCTTTTGTTTATGGCTGTTATGTTGTTTATTTCTGATAACAGTTTTTATATAATTACTAGCTGACCCGGCAAACGTTGTGTTGCCATATAAAAAAAAAAAATGTTTAGGGTGAACAACCCTTATCACTTACGGGTTTGAAAAATAGATATAATATTTGAAACTGCGATGGTAGCGTAGTCTGTCGAATCCAACGTGAAACATTCCAAAATTAACAACTACTTACGAATTAAAAATTAATTAAAAAAACCTTTTCCCACGGACTAAATTGTGAATCTAAACCATTCCCAAGTCCCTTTGAACACAAACAATACATTTCATCAAAATCAGTCCAGTCGTTTAGGAGGAGTTCAGTGACATACACACGCACATAAGAAATATATATATAAAGATGGTCGAATTTCGACCCCCGGCGACCCCTAGTTTACTAAATATCCTGAACATCTATTAGGTAGGTACGTACTTAATATAAGTTTTAAGAATGTATCCTTACTGCTTTAAAATAAATAATGGGTAATCTTCTAAACAGAGTTATGTTGAGAGTACGAGAATATATAACTATTAAACTTCCTTGATCATCAACTAGGACATGAAGAGAAGCATGCGAGAGAGACATTACCAGGTCTGTAGTGAACAGATCTAGGAGTCATTAAATAATAAAAAAAGATAAATAATTGTTTGCGTTGGCATGATTAATCTCCATAAAGGTGATGGCTAGTTCAAGGATAATTGAGATGATTTACATTCAGAACCTCCTTGAAGTTGACAGATAATCGAGAGATTTTCTGTAAGAACAGAAAATGATGACTCGGTTGGAGGAGCGTTCACCGTAACGTGAACGCACAAAGGATTCCGGGATCGATTCCCGACCAGACTGATATCTGAATGATGAATTAAACATCTTTTCTGGGTCTGGGTGTTTATGTATTCGTATTTGTCTGTCTATGCCGCCTACGATACAGTTTCCTAGTGTGACTGTAGAAAGCATTTTTTAATGCTTCTACAAGCGCGAAGTATCAATAAAACGACCGTAAACAAAATTAGCAGGTGTAAACAGAAATTAAGGGTCGTTTGCGATGAAATGCATGCTATAGCAACCACAAATGACACCAGGCGGATACTCGGCCGCAACCTGCATCCGCCACCCAGACACCGTTATACTTAGTTTTACTATGGTATGGTTTTACACTAGCGATTTGTTGATACAACTATATCTCAATACTCCTAAGGTATATTATTTGGCTTCGATAGTAACGTATTAGTAGTTTATATATTCCGTCTAAGAAGCAGTGGTTAAAAAACTCGGCCTTTTGATCGAAGGGTCTGAGGTTCAAATCCCAGGCACACACCTCTGACTTTTCAAAGTTATGTGCTTATTAGAAATTAATGATAACTAGCTTAAACGGTGAATGCAAACATCGTGAGGAAACCTGCATACCTGAGAAATCTTAAAAAAAGTATTCAAATCTACCAATTCGCACTTGGCCGGCAGGGTGGAATGGCCTAATCCTTCTCATTCTGAGAGGAAGCCCGTGCCCAGCAGTGGGACAGGAATGATGATGATATTCTGTCTGTCTGAAAGACAACACCACAACAATTATCTTTCTAAAACAGTATAAGTAAGGTATCTATCTATATGGGCACCATGCAAGAAAAGCATTAGTACGTTCCATTTGAGATAATTGAGTTTCCCTATAATGTTGTCACCGTAGACGTTATAGCGAGTAAGAATGTAACATAATTCGACATTTCTTCTAAAAGACCGGGTACTTTCCTCAACCAAAAGTTATATCTACATAACAAATAACCATTGCCTACATCTACATATAGAACTGGAATTCATAATGCTTAGTGTGTGAAGTATACGAATCCGGTCTTTCCTAGTTGACCTTAACCTTTCTCATTCTGTAAGAAAGGTCATACCTACTAATCAAAGGGACAGCAATGTGTTGATCGTAAAGATAAAAATACCCAGTATTATTATGGATGAGAAAATTATTAAAAGGCTCACACGATGTTATGATATCATATTACGAGTATGTTATAGGGAGAAAAAGATTCGGGTTTTTTTTAAAGGAACTCGTAAGCATGAGCTTGAAAACTTTATTCGTTTATGGTAGAAACCATAGATTAGTAAAGATACTTCGCCGCCTTGAAATTGAATGAAGCCACAAACGGCTTATAATAGTAAGTACTTTTTTTAATTCTTGACAAATAAAAACATTTTTAGAGAAAATTAACGAATAAATAACTAATACTGCGTAATTTACATAATAAATTATTAATTTATAATAATAATTTCAAATATTTTAGGGACATTTTAGCACGGAGACGTGGCAAAACTTTTTTACGCAACTATTTCAATTCTTAAAACTGGGTACATTTTCTTGTTAGGAGTGAGTAATTTTTACTAATCTATGGTAGAAACTAAACAAGGTCATGGTTGCTTCAAATCAAGATAAAGTTAAAATAATGTCCATAGACGTATTTTAAGTTCAGCACGCTACTATGTGTGCTTGCCATTTCGTGCAATAAGGTGGTAGAACCCTTTGTGGTTCGACTCCGGCACCACCGCCACACCTATTTCTACCTAATAACAGCAGTGTTAGGCGCTGCTGTGTTCGGTTTTGAAGGGTGTGTTAAGGGAGACAGACTTTTCCGAGGCGTTCCAGCTTAGTCCTCAGGGGTAGCGGCGCATCTGTGGCCGAACTCAGGTAGGAATATCTAATCCTACCTGGGGTTGATTACACATGTCCATGGGCGGCAGTAGCCACTTACCATCAGGTGGACTGCATGCTCGTCTGCTACTCCTATATTATAAAAAGAAATATATATACCTAATTTACTGTGGCATGACTAGTTCTTAAGTATCCTTTCCATAAGTCACTGGAAGTAAAGGTGGAGGAAGTTCTTCATTGTAGGAGCCCCCACACATAAATCTTTAAAAAGCATGTAGAGTATCTCGTGTCTGGTTTGCAATGTGCAGTAAGGCAGGTCGCCTAGTTCTCAAGTTGATTGCACCTGTCATCGTTAGGTATAATTTTTTTGTCTTCTTGTTCTACTTGAGATCCAACTTTGTAATGAATGGCTTGTTTTCACTAATTTCCAAGACTACGTAGGACAATAATGTGTGTCACACACCACAAGTCATATTCAAGGGTTTTTCCGAGGTCTTCGAAAGTACCTATTGCACTTTTGCCCTTTTCTCTCTATTGCCGTGCTGCAATACAATTCCGACGGCCGCAAAACGCTGTTCCGGTGAGACGATCGATAATATGAAACAGCTATGTCGCGTCTACATTCGTAAGAAAATAAGAGCAGTGAATTTCCAAAAGCATTCGAATTGTTTAGGAATTTACAAATTGTTATAATATTTAGTGTCTCAATCAATCTTAAAATCATAACCTAGTGTGTTAATCGGCTTCTCATCTTAAAGTTTAAGATTAGAATCAAAAACATGTGATAGTAGAAATACGGAAAATAAACTGACTCTCCGAAGTGATGTGTATTACAAATTAATTTATACTTTTTTAACTGTGAAAAAAAACACCAAAAATTTTTCACCTGGGAATTTAAAAAACCGATCCACACTTAGCCAGCGTGGAGTTCTATGGCCTTAATCTGAGAAGAGACACGATGCCCTAAGTGGCACATTAATGGGTTTACGACTATTCTATTTTCATCATCAATCATCATCATCAACAACCCATTACTGTCCCACTGCTGGGCACGAGCCTCCTCTCATAATGTGAAGGATTAGGCCATAGTCCACCGCGCTGGCCAAGTGCGTATTGGTAGACTTCACCTACCTTTGAGATCTTTTTTCATAAATCTCTCGGGTATGCAGGTTTCCTCACGATGTTTTCCTTCACCGTTTAGCAAGTGATAATTAATTTCTAATAAGCACATTACTTTCAAAAATCAGAGGTGCGTGCCTGGGATTTGAACCTCGAACCCCTCGATCGAGAGACCGAGTTTCTTAACCACTAGGATATCACTGCTTTTTGCTATTCTAATTTTCTACAAATAAATCATAATATACGAAAATCCAACCTATTGTAGAATATTCTCACCACAATGCTTAGTGCCTGCGAGTAGAAATACGAAGGCATTAAATATTTCGCACGCCATATACATTATAAAGTTCTATAGTGTTAATTGTTGTTATTTATGGTTTCCTGGTGAAAGCACCTGGCAATATTTATGTAAACAAATAATTGTTTAATGAAATATAACTATTATTACATATTGGATTTTATAACTTTTTGACTGTCTTTGGTTTTTTGTAAATTGTATGAATGCAATAATATACGTTTTAATTTTTGACCCAAACAGCCAAATCTCACCTTTAATTGTGTAAGCATTATGTAAAATTTCCGTAAGAAATTTTAGATTTGGGAAAATTAAATTAATGTGCGTTAAAATAAGTAAATAACATATTTTATTTTCTATCTTTAAATTGGCTAAACCGTATAAAATAATACCAGTGCCAGATTTAAACATATCTTACGTGCAATTAGGGATCTTCTCTCCTCCCTAATTGCACGTGAGATTGTCTTGATCTCCTCTCGGAGATTTTTTTTCGGAGATTTCAAAATTTACACGAAATTTTGCTAAGGGGAGACGGGTGTCGAAAAATTGCGAAATACTTGCTTACTTGCTTTCCGTAATTAGGGACGTCGCTTACGGCTTAAGTGTGCAATTTTTCATAATCAACAGAACCTCATCATGACCGTATTTATCACCGGTTCCCCGACCAGTTTCCACGGCCGCATGTGAGCCCTATAACGGTCCGTCCATAGCACATAGCTGTAATAAATTGTTGTCGTTTATTAGCGAATGCCTCATAAACCTAGACGTCAAGATTTTCTTCGCAAGAAGGTGTCTACCCGTCTTTTAAGACTTGTCTAAGTCTTAATGTTAAGTAACGGTAACTAAACAGATGTTATAACGTAATAATATTACAATTAGTGATGAAAAGAATGAAGAAGAAAAATGAAGACAAGGAAGGAAGGAAGAAGGAACAAGATAGGGAGATCATATAACAAACTCCGTCTTTTTGTCAATACAACCTATTGTGGTCATAGTGAACTATCAATTTAACGCAATGTGGTCCGGGTTCGATCCCCGGCCAGATAGATATCTATAGATAGAAATGATGAATTAAGATTTTCTTTTCTGGGTCTGAGCGTCTGTGTATTCGTCTTTCTATGTCCATTGCATCTACGATACAGGAAAATGTCCTAGAGTGACATTATTATTGTAGAAAGCATTATCCGAAAGGTCTCCAAATTCGATACCAGTTTGTTTAACTCTACTTATGATTTTGATGAGATTAGATATTTGATCTGGGTGTTTCATACCTACTTATCCGTATGTGTCAACGGCTCTCATAACATGGTATACGAGTGTAGAAAGCGTATCAAGTTTTTTTTTTAGTTCGTAATAAGTTTAGCAAAAAATCCATACAACTTTCGATAATGCCTTTCAAAGAATGTGATCAGATATGTCTAGTGGGTAACAGGGATGTTATGGAGCTCCGTTATATCCGAAACTATTGGATATCCGTAATAAAAATATACTCGAAACTGTAACCGAATCCGATATAAAAGTTGCCAATAATTTCGGATAAAGGCGGAGTCCAAGCGACACACTATTATGAAAAGTTTTCGTCCGAGCATGCCAACGCTGTCCAGTTACTTTACAAATAAATATTACTTAGTATTTTCTTACTACGATTCCTTAAAATGTTGTATCCGTAAACGTACTTATCCGAAACTATCAGATAATCCGAAATCATCCCATATCCGTGATCGTATCCAAAAGCGATATGTTTTTTAATAGATCCGTATTCGGATCCAGATCCGAAATATCATGTACAGAACATCCCTAGTGGGTAACACTACACTGTATCCGCTCGTCCCGCGTGGTTAAGCACAATTTGACACACTGTATCCGAAATAACTCGGTAGGTCAGAATATAATTCGAAATATGTACGTAATCAACTAATGATTGATTATTATGTGTTATTGAATATTGAAAGATAAGAATCAGGGCGGTATTTGATACCTATTTAAATTTTAAAATGTAATTGGAACTTTGAAATTAAACGAACATAGGTATTTGAGCTAACTTATGACATTTGCCTAAATGTTGGCACCATATTCAGTCATTTGTTATTGCCGATAACGTGGTTTTAGGTTGTATCATAATCATTTGAAATAGAAATAACTCATAGCTCCTCATTCATAAATTAATTGATTCATCATGCGTATAAAATGCAATTGTTTTAAATTACAAATAAAATGTCAATAAGTGATAACTTAGTAATCACGAAACAAAAAATCAATAAGCAGAAAAAGTAATAGAGTTATACCTTTCCGCTTTATATACCTCCTACTGATTGCTCAATTTAGATCGAAGTTCCACATAGCACAAGCGAGAATCCATTGTGATACTTTACAAGCTATTATATCTGAAATCAGACGGTGTGTGAAATCTATAATAATATTAACGGCGACATTCGCCACGGTTGCTGCAAGGTGCTCCACATAAAAAGACTAGTTCTAACGCCGACGGGATTTCCGTATTCGAGACCACTCACTGTATTCACATTCCTATCACATTTCCTATGATAAAGATACAACATGTTGAATGCGAATTGCAGGTATTTGATCAAAATAGTCGTGGTTAAACTATGAAGTACTAATGTTACAGTCAAAGCGGTGTACCAGATAACCCACAGTATATGTATTGTAGATGTCATCATCATGAACACATCACTGTCCCACTGCTAGGTACAGGTCTCCTCTCAAAGATGAGAAGGATTAGGTCATAGTCCACCGCGCTGGCCAAGTGCGAAATGGTAGACTTCACATAACTTAGAGAAGTTTTAATGTAGATGTAACAGATTCCTAAAAATGAACCGATAAAAAATGTTGATTACTTACTTAGATATTTCTCGTGTAGAAGATGTAATTCCCAACTACGAGTATATACACAGCAGACCGAAATAGTGACGCAATCCCATGCAAGTCGACCAAAAGCTGGTATTAACGCATTAATTAAACACGGCAGTAAACACAGAAGTTCTATCTTATTTTGGGATTGATTACAGATCAACTGGGCATCAACTGTTAAAATAAGGTGAACTGTACTCCCGTTGTTACACTATTATTCGCCTAAAACTATTTAGATACTATTTTATGCAAAGATTAAGGACTATTCCTATGGCGTCGTGAGAGTATGTTTAACTCTAAAATATTAGGCTTCTGCGTTAATTTGAAAACCAAGCACGCACGTAAAAGCTCGTCACATATCTCTATGAAATATGAACTAAATAACATACTCAATGTTGAAGTGAACGGTTAGATGTTTAATTTAAGTTTGAACGGTGCTGTCAGCTCAAAGTTACGATTCATTATAAATTTACGCGGTTATTTCATGAATGTACGGTTAAAACATCTGTACCCTTACCATGAGTTTTTACGTTTCGACAAATATGACTGTTTTGGTATTTGTTTACGTATTTGCCCATACTATTTCCAATCAGCGCCCCTAGCGGATTATATCAGAACTTGGAAATTGTATGGGCCAAGACGTAAACAAATACCAAAACAGTCATATTTGTCGAAACGTAAAGACTCATGGTAAGGGTACTGATGGAAATGTATAACAGTATAATAGACACATTCAAAGGCCACCGAGGTGCCGCTCACCATAATTTATTCGTGTTGGCACTTGGAATATTACGTTCGCACAACTTGAAAGGTACCTTTGCGTCTACCGATTCCATTTCAATGAACGTTATGTCAAATATACTTTCCTTTCTTCTCACCGAAAGTAAGTTTTATTATTTGAAATTGATATCTAAGTATCACATATTACAACGTACTCATAACGATATCATTTTCTTTAAAACAGAATTAAACGTGATAAAATACCTATTAATTAAACCAGTATTCAGTATCGATATTTTTATTAATATTTAACAACCTTTTAAGTTTTACTATTTTTGTGCAAATGCCTGAAAGTATCAGCCAGATTTTTATTATTTATTTAATGACGTAATTAATGCTAATTATAATATATCACGATCCCTATATGAGGTATTTAAACGCGAGTAAAAACGGAAGGCGCAACTACTACTTAATAAAATAAATTTTATTTTCTATTTTAATTTAAACTCAAATACGATACCAATTAAAATTATAGTTCAATTTGTGTGACACATAATTATTATTGTAACAATAATGCGCCGTGACCTGACAAAGCAATTTTGCTACGTAACAAGCCTGATATAATAATAAAAATGTTTACTAAGTCATCTAGGCGCCTTGACCATTTAACATTGAAATACTTTAGACCGGTCAATAAAAGCGGTGGTCAAACTTCGTGATCAAACATTGGTATGACCCATTTAGCAAGCATACCATGATTAAGAGCGTTTTTCTTGTCACGTGGGTTTACGTTCGGATTTGAAGGTGGTAGAACCTCTTGTGGTTCGACTCCGGTGGCACCACAGCCACACCTACTTTTGCCTCATAATCAGAACACAGCAGCGCTTAACACTGCTGTGTTCTGATCTGAAGGGTGTGGTAAGGGAGACATGCTTTTCCGAGGCGTTCCAGCTTAGACCTCAGGGATAGTGGCGCATCTGTGGCCGACCTTAGGTACGAATATCTAATCCTATTTGGGGTTGATTACAGATGTCCATGGACGGCAGTAGCCATTTACCATCAGGTGGATTGCATGCTCGTGTGCTACTGCTATATTATAAAAAAATGTTCAGGTGGCGTTTCACACGCATGCATGTATTTGAACGCTAACGTATCTTCGCGTCCCGCGTGCATGTGGCTTATATGACAGGAAATGTATATATGAAACGATAGCAAGTAGCTTCAAGTAGCACGCATGCGGATCAGACACGCAAGATACTAGCCCGCGTGATAGTAAGACTCAGGTTTCAGGTAACTTGCCTAAATGTTAGAGATGTCAATGGAATTTTAAAATCAGCAATAAATTTTTAATATTAATTATTTTTCGTTTATCACAATTATAATACGTGTTGTATGTGTAATACTCATTCTTTAAAAAAAATTAAGATTTTTCTTGCAGCCAAAAAGTTTTTTCTGGGTCATTTAAAGGGTTTAAGTTAAAATCAAGTTTTCACTTTAAATGACAACTGACAAAACACTAAAGTTACAAGTGCTCAATGTTAGAACACTGCACGTTATAAAAACCAATCTTGACCAAATATGAATCCCTGCTTCAATTATAGTTGCGCCAGTATAATATTATATCTAAACATGCCATATAATATAACTTTAAATAAAATATAAGTAAGTTCCTAGCACTAAATTCAGCATGGTTCCACCTGGTTGCCGAATAGAGTCAATTGGGGCAAAAAGGCTAATTGTTCATGGGTCAGCTATTATGAATAGAGTTAAAGAGATAATAGTCTTAATTACATATGAAGAAATTGTATGCTCCATCAGATGAAACTCATTGACACTTCATCAATTGTGGTAGGCTTGGATGTACGGCGATGAGATTGCTGCAATAAAAAACTCATTGTTCCACAATTACAATACCGTGGGTACCGACGAACTGACAAGATGATGATTGATTCCCCACCTCAGGGTAGCTTTCACCTGAATGCGTAATAACAATACATTGTTTTGTGGACTACTAATTAAGTTTCATTCATAAGTACTCACTTTATAAATGACAGTTGCCCTTCAGCTAAATGTTCACTTGTTAAAAGTTTTCCTTTGCAGACACACTTGGTTTGTGTTCTGTTATATTTAAGTTTTATTCGCTGTTTAGTTTAGCAGGTAAAATTTAAAAACTGTTTTTTTTTTATTTTTCATAAGCGAGTAAGTATATGAGCTTGACAAATGACAATACTTTTAAAATTACATAATATATGAATGTCAATGTGTCTCATTCATTCTACTTGTTTGTATACTTATGTACGTAACTTGTGTATAGTTTTACGTAGTAACCAGCTTTATGGCGTCATATTTAAGTATTACATTTTGTATCAAGTACCTGCGACTCAATAAAGCTATTATCATATGACCCAATTAGCACAATATTATTCTATATATACGACGATAACTTACAAAAACTCTAATTCTGTTCGAATGCTCGTGACAAAGCCGATTATTTAATGACATGATAAGTTTTAGAAAGTCAATGTTATTTATGAACAATCAATTAGGTAAGCCAGAATTTGAATGCTGCCGAATCATTATAATAATTAATTTTAAAACACATTCACTGGTAATTTGAAAGCAATTAAAAGATAAAATAATTAAATAATAAGTTGGAATTGCAAATGGTTTACGTAATATTCCATTGTTGTTTAAATTTGGAACGATTCAAAAACAAATTAAATGATTTAAAATACAACTAATGAGTGACAACTTCCAGCGTCCCATGATTTAAGTTCTAACGATAAAATTAATTACGCTATATTGCAGTCTAGACATATTGCTGTAATTAAGAACACACTGACACATCCGACAGGAAACATAAGACCTGGTTCACACAAGAAGAAATCTTGAACTATGCAGCCGAGAAAATCTTATGAGAATACTCTAAATGCGCTATGAATATTAAAAAAAATGTAGTAGCAGACGAGCAAGCAGTTTAGCTGATGGTTAGTGGCTACATACATCTGTAATCAACCCCAGTTAAGATTAGATTCCTACCGGAGGTCGGCCACAGGTACCCCGCTACCTCAGAGGACTAAGTTGGAATGCCGGAAGGTATGTTTCCCTTGAAACCAGATTAAAGATGACAATTGTGAGACGAATTTTCTCCATTCGTTTATAATCTGAAAGTTCGCGCTTAGCAAATAACTTACTCTCACAAATATTTATTATGTACAACAGACATAACTTTCAAAATTTTATAAACTTGACCATGTCCAGTGTTGTAATTGCTTAGTTAAAATTAATTGGAGGCAAATTAAACAGCGTTAACAATGCAAAAAGCAAGCGAGTCTAATTACATGAGCTCGTATATCATAAGACATTCCTCGGCTGCCGCAATCTTGTTTCACTTACGTAGGCCTTACACGATTATGCTTTTAGTTATCCAATTATATCTACCCCTTCCTGCCTAATAACAACAGTGTTAAGCGCTGCTGTTTTTTTTATATTTAATCTAACGATAAAGCAGACGCTCTACCTGATGAAAAGTAGTCACCGTCGCCTATGGACATTTGCTACACCAGAGGAGTCACCAATGCATCGCGTCAACTCCTCCATGTCAACTCCCAGGATCCCTACACTTTTACTTTTAGTGAGCGGCGCACTTTGGAACTTAGGCGCTATGACAAATGGGGTTTTTTTTAGCGGTAAACACGCAGACTTGTGTCTTCGTGGGGTTGAACTCAACAAGGTAAACACGACCCTATTCCAAGACCCGCTCCAGAGAGTTCTCGATTTCAGACACAAGTCAGATTCTGCTTTCTTCCACAAGAGTCCGAGAGGTGTTCGCACGTCCTGCGTACACAGCATCTCCCGTGTTATCATCTGCATAGCAATGAATGTTACCGGTTTGTAGCAGCATATCGTTGATATGCAGAATAAAAAGCGTGGGAGATAGTACAGACCCTTGCGGCACGCCAGCGTACAAGAAGTGTGCCGATTTTTTTATATTTATTTTTTATATTTACCCAAGAGGCAGACGGGCTATCTGATGGAAAGCAGTCACCGTCGCCAATGACATTTCCAACACCAGAGGAGTCGCCAATGCATCGCTGGCTTTGGAGGAGAGCTCTTTTTACACCTTTTTCGAAAAGCGTTCCAATTGATTGATCCTCAAGGGTAAGCAACTCAACTTTCAGATAGGATCTATAATTCTATAATGTTATCTGGGGTTGTTTATTCTCAACATTCACCACTTATTACCAGGTAGACTTAATGCAAATTTGCTTCTTTTACCTTAAAATGTCCGTGTGACTAAGACTTTAGTTAAAAAAACATACACTAGAAACTACTTCAATTAACCTACTTTAACGCTCTTAAACTTTTAGTAATTAATTAAGATGACATAAACACTGGGTATTAAATAAATAGATCCTGAGAGATGTCTATCAAACTCGCTGATTAAGCACAATCAATAAATGCCACAAAACAACATACGTTCCACGTAACAGCTTCATTTTATATCAAAACTAGCTGACCCGGCATACGTGTGTTGCCGTATAAATAAAAAAATCTTAAGGGTGAAAAACCCTTATCACTTAGGGGTATGAAAAATAGATAGTAGCCGATTCTCAGACCTACTGAATATATATAAAAGTTGGTGAAAATAGGTAAAGCCGTTTCGGAGGAGTACGGTAACTAACATTGTGACACGAGAATTGTATATATAAGATGTTGAAATATATCAAAGTTTCTATACCAGTATGCCAGTGTAATTCCTAATAACATAACATATTATCTCGTTTGTCGCGACGAGACCGACAAACACTGAAGAGGTCGCCGTAAGCATCTTTTCAATGACTAAAACATTGATCTTAAGATATTGAGAAGGTTTTCCAAACAACTAAACAGTTTAAAATATCACAATATTACTTACGTTTTTATTTTCCGCAAAATATAGGTTCCTTTTTCAGTTACCTGCGTGTATAAGCTTTGAAAAATATGGAATTCGCGCAAAACAAATACTTAGTTGCGAAATCTAAATCGTCCATTTTGTGTACGTTTTGCAAGCATTATTTTGAACGTTACATAATGCGTAAAGGTCATAGCTTGAACTTTTACGTGATCCTTGTTATAAAGCAAGGTCTCCTGCTACTATTTAATGCATAAACAGACTGCATTTCTAGAAAACTGTATAGTAATGTGCGTAATGCATACCATATCGCACTGAGCTTCACCGTCGTCGTCATAGAAGATGTTGGTGCAGTCATCCATCCCTGCGGCTGGTTGCGCAGGCCTCACTCCTCAGCCAGGCGCTTCGGCCTCATCAACACGACAGCGCGAGGCCGGACCACCGGCATCCGAACATACACTAGTACCACTGTTACACCGACACTCTCAATACCACGCAAACTAAACAATCGAAATCTTTTAGGATAATCCGATGAGTCACGCGGCACCGAACTGACTGAATCCAAACGCAGCGAGGAGACGTGGGAGCGTAGGTGTCCTAACGAGCTAAACGAGGCAACTAATTTCGACTAGGGACTACTGTTTCCACTGAGTGTTTTCGCTAACGTTAATGACAATGAGAAACGTGCAATTATGCGGTCAAATACGTATTCACGGTATTTTTTGTCGTTCAAGGGCGATCCGATGAGTGGAGCTAGGTTTTAAAGATGGTGTTTTTTTGCGGCGAACTGCGTAGATGGTTACGTCGAGGCGGGGGCGAGGGTGGCGCGCGCACTCCGTCGGGGTGCATTGATCGGATCTCTACTGCGCATGTCACCCCTTGAGAATTTCTCGACTATTTTGACATTTACTCAGCCATCGGTTTAGGGGCACTTTTCTTTGTGAAACGTCGCTGTGCACGTTGCAGAGCACTTGACATTCTTTCGTAACTTCTCTTCTGTGGCATAAGGAAATGGCCATCGTTTGTTATCTTGTTAGCGAAATCGGACATAGAACAGGCGGCTTCTCTTTATCACTAGCTCAAGGAAAAATACAAAGCTAAACGTTGTTAAGCTAAAGTAGACGAACTGCATTTTTAATTGACATCAAACTTATTATCTGAACTTAAATAAACGAAATGTTTGATGATTAAATGTCTTTCATTTTAAAACCATGGAACATCGAATTTACTCATTTTAAACTCTGGAATAATTATAGTAGCCTATTAAATTCTACCTTATACGTAACCTTCGTCTACCTGCATAGCTGTTAAGTTTTTGGCACTGAGCCTGGAGCGTCACTACGATTATTTTAAGGTCTCTCTACTACTCCCCAAGGAACACTTAAAACTTACTCTCCCTAGAGTTATTTGTTAATTACAAATTATACAAATTTCACATACTGAAATGGCGTAGGTAATCTCGAAGTAAATTTGCCTGAGGCTCAAAGGTATGACGTTCACTAATCCGCACTTGATGAGCGTGAACTATGAACTAAGCCCTTCATAATCTGAGAAACCTCACTTTTACTCAGCAGTGAGACGTTGATAGGTTGATGATAGAGAAATGGTCCCGAAATATCCAGAGTCCGGTATGACTACAGATATGCAGAAATTACTCAGATGCATGCATAGCTGGAGGACTAAATTGGCACACATCATATAGGTAGGTACTCAAATATGTATCTCTCCCTTACCAAATCCTTTAATCCAGGACACAGCAATGTTTAAAACAAAAATAGGTGATTGGTTATAACATCGTACAATATACTTACAGGTAATTTAATTTATTTTTAATAAGAAACGAATAAACTATTTACTGACTCTAAAAACCTTACAGCTCAAACTTTCTAAGCGAAATCTTGAAGAAAACTCATAGCACTTAAATTAATTAATTTTCTTAACAATTCGTACGTAATACACAAAAGCTTACATAAAATAAATCACTATAGAAGACACGGTCACTAAGTTACCATCACCAGGCTATAAATCTATGGAGATTCTGTCCGTTATAGCCTCTAACAATGGGTTGCGTCGTAAGCTATAAGCTTTAGCTTTCCTAATTAGCATTTACGATTTACAGTTAAGCTTAACGTTCGTCTGCTAACTATAATTTATTATTAAATTTATTTCTATTTTCTACCTGTGCCGTCTCTTTAATGGAAGTGTTAAAATATTTATAGTTAGGTACATTGTGAACTTGACATTGCCATACGAAAGCATACGACGACTCAAGTTGTTGTGTCATATACCGATTTTCCGTATTAATATACCGATTTTAGTGTGCAACTCTACCGATTTCGTTTCGTTTCATTCAAGAACATTAAACCTCAGGTAGATTACTTCCCAATATCTTAATTACGTTACCCTTATGTTTATAGGACAAAAATATTTTCAAATTTTATCGAGCTTCAGAAATCCTTAACATCAGGTGCGTACCCTTTAGCTCCTTTTTCATTCTAAGAACCCATTGACAAAAACTTCCAATAATAGATTTATTTTAATTTGCCATTCCATTGGCGGTACTCTAAATATTTTTTGCGTCGTTGCGTATTGAATATTCTTAAAACGGAATTCATTTTCCCATTCATTTCTTTCAAGTCTTTGTCGTACTATAAAGAACCTTCCTTATTCAGGCTTATGAATAATGTACTGCACAACGCGGGAATGATGTCTTCCGCTCATGAATATACACTTAATATAGGGTTTTGATTTCAAGGATCTAAATTGGTATAGTTTTTATAGATGTTGGATTTGTTACGATTTTGATCTTTTGTTCACAGATGACAATATTTAATGATAATGAAGTATATGTATCTTATAATTCTTCTCGTGATATAAAAGCTTCGTCAAAAATCATTAAGCTGTTTTCACAATAACCATGCCCAGGCTGATAAAACATAAAAACAATTAAATCTAGGATATGAGTTAAGAAAAAGTACCAAACACGTTTAAGTATTTGTATGCATATATTTATTCAAATAGTGATATACCGTGTTACAAACGTAATACTTCTATATTATTATTTTTTAATAAATTATCACAATGAACACTTAAGAGATCAGATAAAGAATTTCAAAAGTCCACATGCTCGTGATTACAGGTGGCGCCGACAGAGTAGAAGCGCAGGAACTGTGTCAAGGCACTCGGGACACTGGCGTTCACTGCTCTAAAACTATTCAAAATACTAGATCCTACTCGTGACTTTATGTAAGTGAAATTCAAAGGTGACCTCCCAAGGCGAAGTTGCTTGCGATATACATATAAACCTACTTACGTAAGTGAGTTTCGAGTATACACTCGTGATAAAATTGTACACAAAAGAAAGGAGAATTGCTCTAGAAGGAATACTTATTTACACTGAATGAATGAATCGTGGAATGTTTGTCTTTTTATCCAATCACAAAGATAATGTTTCCCAGCTTATGTAAATTGTGTGTGTATGATGTTTGTCTCTTTTTGCACGTTCTATAGCTTATTTTTATAATATAGAAGTACAATAGTAGACGAGCATGCAGTTCACCTGATGATAAGTGGCTACTGCCGCCCATGGACATCTGTAGTCATCCCCACATAGGATTAGATATTCCTACCTGAGGTCGGCCACAGAAGCGCTGCTACTCCTGAGGACTAAGCTGGAACGCCTTGGAAAAGTATGTCTCCCTTACCACACCCTTCAAACCAGAACACAGCAGAGCTTATCACTGCTGTTATGAGGCAGAAATAGGTGTAGCGGTGGTACAGTCGAACCTCATAGAGTTCTACCACAAACGGCCAAGCTTCTACGGCTTGGTGGATTTTAACTGAATATGAAGTGTCGTTGGATTAGTCTTAATTAGGGAGTGACATAGGCTACACTTCCCTCTTCAGTATATTGTTTTGAAGCAATCGGCTTATTTATTTTTTAATTGTAAGTTATTGAAACTATTTACAGTGTTTTAATTCGTAGCAATAAAGCATTGTGTAGCACATATGTCTCTGTTTACTGCTTTAACTTATGTAATAAAGTTAATAAAAAGCAATAAAATACTAACAATAAATTCTGTATTGTAGCATTCCCTTTGTAAACTTTAATATAAGAAAGTGAAGTTCTCTCTTTTTATGTTTAATAAAATCCACCTTATACAAAAATTCTTTGATGCCGCAGTTTCACTTTTATTGAATTGAAATTGTTGTTGGTATAAAGGTTAGTGTGAGTACTTGGCCATATGTGGCATCCGATCTTTTATTGGTAGAAAGTGGTTTTTATGTAATGTAAGTGGCGAACGACCACGCACAATACCTTATGTTAATTGGTCACTGTTGGTACTAGTAAAATTGAAAATATTTAATTTAATTTAATTTTAATTATAGGAAAATAATAATAACAAAATAAATTAAATGTATTGTTAACTGTTATGTAACCATAATATTGACAAGTTTAAATTGTTTTAAATTAAAAACAACAATAATAAATATAATGAAATAATTAGCAGTAACATAAAAAGCTTAGAAAATAATTGTAAATTTATAATTAGTTAGTGTGGAATAAATGGGCTTTTTTATTTTTATTTTATTTATTTATTTATTTAATTGGTCACTGTAAGTTATAATTTGTGACTAAATATAAAAACCACAGCATTTGTACTTAAATTTTTATAGCAAATATAGTCCGCGTAAAACTGCTAGTCGCTCTGAACATAGAAATGAATCGCGTCGCCATAGCGAATTGTATGACTACACCTGCTCGCAACAACTTCAGAGCGGACTAGCAGTTTCACGCGGACTATACTTTGCTACTTCAAAGGATAAATTCATTCCTACTGTATAAATGGTATAACTGAAATAATGGTATAAATAGTGTCTAGAGACCTAGGTTACTCTACCTATGCCTTATGTTAGGTTAGGTTAGGTTAGCCACATGTTTGTGACACAGATGTGGCCAAGCTTAGGTAGGACTGGTAGGACTCTTACTTGGTGTTGGTTAAAGACGTCCATGAGCGGCAGTAGCCACGTAGAGTCCGCGCCAAACTGCTAGTCCGCTCTGAATATAGAAATGAGTCGCGTCTAATAGCAAATTGTAGATATTAGCGGAACGAAGACATCGAGGGACCCCTCCTGACATCTGTCCGCTGCCCGCTCTCGTTAGTGCGTTAGTCTGCACTTACGTTACGGAGTGTGTACTAACTAAACCTGCGCGCAACAACTTCAAAACGGACTAGCAGTTTGGCGCGGACTCGTTTGCTACTTCTATATTATAATATAAAAACAGATACAGATTAGCCTAAACATAGCAAGTTTAAACCAAATGCAGCGGGATGCAACGTCCCTTCTAATTCACGACACACGATTTCCTACAACGAAGTCATTGTCCACGAACAATACTGCCTCCCATTATGTAAAGAGACAACCTCAATCACTTCGACCGTGTCAGGCGTTGGGGCCGTGTGTACAGTTTTGGTTTGTTTTGTTCCCGCATTGTGTAATGGGTACGTTTTTATGTAGGAACAGGTCACCTGATATGAAAATATCACTGAAATATATGAAAATCTGGTATAGTCCGCGTAAAACTGCTACCGCTCTGAATATAGAAATGAATCGAGTCTCCATAGGAAATTGTATGACTACACCTGCCCACAACTATTTCAGAGCGGTCTAGAAGTTTGGCGTAGACTATACAAGTTGTAAAGAATTTGCGAGTTTGCGTTAGTTCAGATTATACTGACAGATACAGGATTTATGTTTTGCAGATTTCCAGACCCATCCTATGGTCGGCTTTTAAAGAATATGATAGTGGAAAAAAGATTTTCCGCTAAGAACAGATGATGACTATTTAGTATGGATCTCCAAAATAAGTCGAAAGTCGGTGAAAAAAGGTTCTCCGATTTCTGACACATTTCTACCACATAAAAGGCCATGGATGGTCTTAACTACATTATATTAGATTAAAGGGTTTTTCTAACACCTAGACTACAAAGTTTGCACCGTCCCGGAAGGTTTTTTAATAAGTATATAATGTTTTTTAAAGACTTGTGTAGTCTTAGACAACGGCTTACACGTCGATCACCGAAGGGTTTTGTGTCAAAACTGCACATCACTTCTGTTTGCGGAAAGCCTTTTTATTTTACGGTTTCCCTTATAATTAAGGGAATTTTACAGGCTTGGGCATTATAGGTCTTCCAGGGCTCTAGAAGGTAAAGTACTTTAACTAATGTTCCCTGAGTCTTTTTACCTGACAGCAGAGGGTAATGTTTTACGAGCGTGTATATGTCTGTATGTCTTACAGTGGGTATTAGATCTACCTTGTATAATTAATCAGAATAAAATATGACACGAGACGTAATTTTGTGAGTAAGCATGTGAATATAGAAATCATAAGAAATAGTTTAATAAATCTTAAATATCACCAATATACAATAAATTACAAAATAAATAAATTAATTACTTGTTTATTAATTATATACAATTAAATAAAAATACCTTGATCAAACATTCAAGTTAAACGCCATGCATCTCAAAAAATCTATACGCACAAGGGTTGAAGCTTAAAGCTCTTTATAATTTTGTTCTAATTGTGTGATATATTTCAACTATTATTTGGCACATGCTCTATAAGTTTATATCTCCTTACATTGAGAGAGGATAACGGTGTCATCGAGTCCTATTTAATATCTTTAAAATATTGTCCTTGTAGATATTAAGCTCAGATAAGTTTTAAAAGTAAGCTAAGTCGCGTACTACGGCATATTTGTGTAACGATGTTTGCTAAGTGAGGTGGTGTAGGCGCGGTCATTCCCCGTTCGCCGCGCGACCACATTCCTGCGGGAGCTCGTTTTAGGGATGGCGATTCTTTCTGGAAAAGATCGATGTTTGAATCGATTTGAAGTCAAAGCGATTTACATAAAATCGAGGTCTATATAATTGATTCTCCAAAAATAGATTTTCGATCTATTTAGGAAGCTAGCAAAATAAAAAGATCGTCAGGAGCAAACAATCACTGAAATACGTATTCCTCAGCAATGCCTATAAGACATTTGTTCATATTAAATAAACTTCGAAAAAAACGCATTTCGATTTTTTAGAATACAATATCAATTCACTGAATCGATCTTTACTGGAGATAGATTAAAGTAGTCGATTTCTTTGGTCCAAAAAATCGATTCTACGATTAATCGATCTTAGATCGCCATCCCTAGCTCGTTTCACCTGAGACTCCTCGCCGTAATCCTGACAGCAATCTGCATTCCTATATTATAAGTATTATTGCAGATGGATTCGATTACCCTGATGATTATACAAATGTATTGGGGATGAAAATTGCAAGGGTTCATACCTAAAGCGCAAGGGCGCCATAAACAAAAAAGTATTTAAATATCTGCATTTTCATAATTAGTGCCATTTCCTAGGATTAAACGTTTACTTGTAAAAACAAAAAAAAAGTTTTTTGTTTATTTGTTTATACGAGACTAAATCGATTTGGATGAGACTTTCACTCAAACTCAAATATTGAGTTTTCCGAATAATCTTGAAAATTAAACGATATCAGAAATTTCGATCAATTATGCCCTTTCAATAAGATTACACCTCGACTTTTTGTACCGTGGAACATTGCCAATTTCACCTCAATAAATGAAATCCATTTAGACGAATTAAACAATCAAAGCGTTATATTAAAGTTATGGCTAATATGATCGTTAGCCAACGCTGCGGTCACGTCGAATTTAATATTTCAATATTTACACAATAACTTTATCTAAGCTCAATCTTTTACGTGTGCGTATCTAAGTTTGAAATGCTATCTAAGTTTTAGGATTTCGTACCCAATGGGTGCCAACGGAACCGTATTATTGAAGTTCCGCTGCCCATCCATCTGTCACACGGCTGTATATTTAGAACTGTAGGTAGACACTTTAAATTTACAGAATGTGTGTAATATTATCATAACTGCTATTACCAGAAATCAATAAATAAGGTTAAAAATTAAAGGTCCCCATATAAGAAAACCTCGTGTCAGCGTTGTTCTATATTTTCTCAAACTTAAAAATGACTTTATAGTACAAGTCTAACGGTGGTACGGAACCCTTCGTATGAAGTTTGACTCACACTTAACCAGTTTTTAAGAAGCAACAAACAGAAAATTAACAGAAAATTGCTTAAGCTCCCAATTCTCGTCCATTTTGCAATCTTGTTAACTTGTATGACATTATTTCGACAGGTTCCAAGACACAAGGAAATAATTATGCAATACAAAAGTAGCTTAACATTTTTACACTTAGGTAGGTAATTATTTAATTAATCTTTAATTATTGGTATGCTGCTAAAATCTCACGCTGCTACGATATTTATTAGGTAACTTCGTAACGTTCTACATAACCCGTAGAAAATTGATGTATTTTAATAGCTCGTACTGAGTTACCAAGTTTTTGGAAAGTTGAAGGGAAAGTAATAATGTAGGAGAGGTTAAAATTAAGATTCATGGTCGTTGTCGTTAACCCATTAGTCCCATCGCTGAGGACACGTCTCCTCTCAGACCGAGAGGGGTATAGACCATAGCCCAGCGTAATGGGTAAATACGAATTAATAATCTTCACACATTCTTGAGAACTTTTCAGAAACGAGAGGTTTCTTCACGATGTTTTTCTTCGCAAGTACATAAAATTTCCAATACGCAAATTAGCGTTATTTGCGTATTGGAAATTTTATGCTTCAGACTGCAACGTTATCTCATACCTTTAACAGCCATGACTTGCGGTTGCCAAGAAATTTCTATATGTAACTCGATAACAGAAATGTTTGCGTCTTGTTTTATGAGTGTATTTGTTGTTTAACTTTAACTCATACATTGACACTTAGTACGTAATTGACGGTGTTACAACTCTTTTTGTCCGATTTCGGGTGCACTACCGCCACGCATATTTGTGCCTAATAAAAGCAATGTGAAATGCTGCTGTGTTCTGGGTTGAAAGTTATGGTAAGGGAGACATACTCGTACTTATCTTTCTTCCAACTTAGTCTTAAAGGGTCGCAACGCATCTGTGGCTAACTTTAGATAAGAATCTAATCTTATCTAGGGCTGATTGAAGATGCCATGGGCGGCAGTAACCACTTTGCATCAGTTGAACTACATGATTTTTGCAACACTGCTATCTGTATATACCTGTTTCACAGTTCTTAATTGGTATGCAGATAATTTAAATATCCAAGCATCATCATATGGTGATATTTGTAATATTTTCAAGGCGGGCGACACTGCGTAAGCGTAGTGTGGGTTAACAATAAAACTCGTTACTTAAGAACACAAGTCAATGCGCCGGCGCACTGCATATTTGTAGTAACACCACGGACCGGTTGCGTAAGCGCAGGGCCTACCACCATCTTTTAAAACCATCATAGTTCAGGTAAGTTTTATTTTAATATTATACCAACATTTTTTTTTCGTACCACTTTAAAACAGTATTGTTTTATTTCTGCTAAATGATGTGAAAGAATGGGTAATTTGTCTATTCCTTATCCAAGAGGAAACGGGACATCGAAACTACTGTCATCTCTTTCGCGCCACGGTCTTGATTGTATTCCGTCATATGCAGTTGAACAAACTTAAACCCTTATTCATTTTTCGCTTAACCATTGTATAAAATCAACTGAAATTGTCATTTTGCTTAAAAGTTAAATTTCCTGCAAAAAAAAGAATGAATTATTTCGGCCTGGGGGGTTACTTACATCTCTTAATAAATATTATTTTAGTCATACATTGAAACTACGTACCTCGTTAAAGTAAGATTGTTTTTACAATATTACAATAAACAGTTTTGTACGATGTCAGTCGAAATTTTTAAAAGATGGTGGTAGGCCCTCAGGGAGGCGCGGGTGGCATGTGTTCTCGCATCGTATAATTAATTAATTACATTCTTGCCTGAAGCATCGCATACTGTACTGTCGGCTTACACAACACGCTCAAAGGCGACGCGAACCTGTTGCCTGATAATTAAAACGTTGACAGTAAGCGACCACTCTTACTGCGAATTACTGCGAATGGTAAAAAGTTAACCTGCTATATATGTAGGGTACGAGATGTTTTAAAAGTAAGAGTGATATTTTGTTATTACATAAATTAAGAATTCCTGGGGTTTTACTGTTACGGAACGTCTGATGTATTTTGGGGAAATTACATTTGTTAATGTTATCAAAGAAGAAAACCATCCATTAACTTCTCTTAACGTTAGAAATCATTGCGTTAGAAAAGACTTATTGATTGGTTTGTTGCGATTTCTGGAGATTAAATTTGATGTTGCATCTACTAAGTAGAAACATGAGTTTGTACTATTCTTGTATCAACACCATTTTACTCTTTAAATCTAAAGGTATAACATGAAAGTATATTAAATAGTCTACATACCTACGTAAAACATCAGTAAGCCGAAGTACCTAAGTAAGTAGTTGTTACGATGGACATTTAAAAGAATTAATCAATTACCACACAAAAATGAAAAGGCGCAATTTTCATCGCTTTTAACGTGCTTATAACAGAAAGTAATCCATAGCATATTGCGTAATATAAATATTGATAAAACGCTTAACATTTCACTTGCATTCAAGCCCGACTCGTCCATTTCTACTGACCGGTCACGTATCTGCGAATACGAGGGCCTTAAATTATGCGCCAATCGTAAGGGATAGTGCGGTGAAAGGGGCTCGAAAGTTCTTGTTACATGTTATGCCCTGCATCTGTGCCTGTATCCTCAATTGGGTACCACTTATTGTTTTTATTGTGAATAACAGGTGAGATTTGAAGGTTTATTCAGATTTCAGTTTTTTTTCGATGTCTAGCGAATTCATGAACCTATTGGATTATATTTTAATCTATAAGCTTAAGGAGGGTCCGAACGTAATCGTCGCTGTAGGTCGTACGTAGGGGTTTTAACCCCTCATGTTTATATCACAAGATCTATGCTGATATTTTCCAAAAAATAATTATAAATAGGGGACTGAAGCTTTATAAATGCTTTTCACAGGTGCACCGTAATTCGATTTGAAATTTTCGTCAAGTGTGAAAAAACCTCAACCAATGAGATTTGAAACTTCAAACATAGTAAAAACAATAATCATGTCGAGTGTGAGATGATAGTTGAAGATTTGAGATTGTTCGATCGAAATCGTTGAGATTTACACAAATGTCGTTCAAGATGCACAAAAAGCCGATTTGCAACAGACTTCAAATTGCCAAGAATTCTCGCAACTACATACCTGTTTCTAGTCATCAAAAAACGTTGATCGATAAACAACTTAGACTGCGAGTTACAAGAAGCTTGGTATGCGGTTTACCGTAAACTCATCTCCAATGTCCTAAAGCTACTGCACTTACACGGAGCTTTTTACTAATGCAGGAAGCTTATTAGATAAAGTGGTTTTCTTTTACGATGTAAGTTGCACTTAGTTAGTAAAACATATACGACACGAAGTAAAAACGATAGTACATGAACATAAGGCGATTAAATTACTTCTAAAATTGTCTATTTTATCTGAAATTGTCTATTTTATCTTCTCTTAATTTATACACATACGTAATATTTGTACGTTTATCTATGCCAATCTATTTGTTTTTACCCAATTTGAACCGTCCGATTAATTTAAAATTAAAAAAATATCAAGAACCGCTGACAATACACGATTTTAATGATTCTATCCCATTCCGCTCATCGGGATCGTCAGGATTAACGATATTAGCGTGGTTTCAAGTTTTAAAACTATAATTATTGTCTATATATATAAAAATCATCTGGCTTTACCTATAGAATACCAAAATAATAAACAAAAATATTTGTTTGTTTCTCTGTTTGTACAAGCTTAATATTTTCAAATCGATTAATGAAACCCACTGAAGTACTGTCACGTATTTACTGAATTGACTGAACCATTCATATTAATATTTGTAATAATCTATGTTTTAGCTACGATATATCTAAATTATCTCCCCACGTTTTATCACTTAAGAGCACGATTTACATTTCAACTGTCGGCAAATGATTTAGATTCTGTAGAATCTAATTACATTCACGAGAATCTCGGTTACTAGAAACACATTAACTTATCCGAGGATATACTAAGATAACTCATTATAAGCTTTCTCTCGATGATTATTAGGGTTCCGTACCCAAAGCGTTAAAACGGAACCCTATTACTAAGCCTCCGCTGTCTGTCCGTCTGTCACAGGGCTCTATCTCTTGAATCGTAATATATAGACACTTGATTTTACAATGTATGAATAACGTTAGCCGCTATAACAACAAATATTAAAAATAAAAAAGTGGAAAATAAAAGGGGTCAAAATACTTACAAGAAATCAATGCCTAGACGTTACCACTAACGCCATCTGTGTTCACATAAAATAATAAGTTGTCAGCGCACACTGTATACCTATACATCACACATCGGTAGTATACAGATTCCAATAGATGATGTTACTTGCAACATTTGTATCGACACGATGTATATTTTGTACGACTAAATATTGTAAGTAAGAATAAAATAAATATCACAAAAAAAAAACATTTGGTGGTACGGAACCCTCCATGCGAGATCGACTCGTACTTGGTCAATCATTCCGATACCATCTCGATGTTTTGCTGCCCTGTGGCTCTTCTAAGTTCATGTTGTATTATCTTTAAGCGGCTGCACTTACATTAATGCTGTGAGTCATGATGGGTAATATGATACGGTGGAGGTGAAATCTGACCGAAGAAATCTTCGCGCAGGATTCCATTGCGATAGTAGTCGGTAATGCATGGTGTTTGGTTAGGAACTAAATTGCAAGGTATAAAAGCAAAATTGCCTCATCAAATACTTCAACAAGTAGCGCATATATTGCTGATATGTGGCAGAGATAAGATGCCATAACAATTTTGATGGTCGTAGAAACCTGTAAGACGGACTGGTGGACTGTTTGCTTGTTTGCTTCTCCTATACAACTAACCGTTATTTTGATTGAAACTAAGAGTAACAAGTATGTCTTTCTCCCCCTCTATTTTAACAGTAAATTGAATAAAATAGCATATCCTGTTTCAGACAGCATAACGGATAACAGTCAACGACTTAAAAAACGAATAGGAACAAACCAACCGCATCTTTATCGTTACAAATAGTTGAGCAGAACAATTGTCGCAAATCGCTGGTTGGGAGGAAATCGGAATCGCGGCGCAATGCATCTTTTTGCTCCCTAACAAAGCAATTCACCTATTCTAGAACAATGAAATGTTCTACGTGAAATGAAAGTGGGTGTTAGATGCATTTTCTTGTGAAATAGAAGAAATAAAAAACGTTCGTGCATCTTATGCTGGGAGGAAGAAAGCACAGTTTGGTCACATGCTTAACGATCGTAAGTAAATCTACGGCGTTACACACTTTGTGTAAATACATAATTATATTATTAAGCTTTTATATACATATGTATCCCTGTTAAAAAGTAGCTTAAAACGTATTGTTTTTTTTATTCGAATGGTGCTTGACAAAAAAGAACACAAAAAATATAAATGACGAATAACTGTACCGCTAAAATATAAAAAAAATAATATGTAATATGCAAATATATTTTAGATTCTCGAAAATATATTTTAAGAGTATATTATTAAGAAAAACAATACTTTTCATACAAACAATACTAACAAGACTTTTCGATAGCTGGAAATGGTGAAAACCCATTTCCACCCCTACAGGTTCTCGCCGCTCACCCTCGTACACCAGATTGAGTTTAATTTATGTTTTCCTATTAGTCGCGTTGTATTTCCTACCCTTTCTAAATGTTTTATACTGTTTAATGTTTGTAATGTTTTGCTCTTTCCTGTCTTAATCTATTAAATCACCCCAAAAATCATTATGAAAGAAGTAATTGAGTAATATATACTTGTCTTAGAGCCTACATTAATTAATTAAATATGTTATAGTCATGATACACATATCGTATTTTGCTCTATATTTTTCAACGTTTCCATTAAAACTGTTATACACGAGTCAAACTGTATTTTTAAACTGTTATCGTTTCGTGACTCGCGCACGGGTGCATTAAAATTTATTGTGTACCGATGATACTTAGCTTGACGTTATGACCAACCTTATACATTCAAATATGAAAATTTTTGTTGGCAGGAAAATAAGTTTGTATGGTTATATTTCTCTAATCTATCGTATGTACGTCGGTTAACACATGATAGAAAGAATGAGAATAGGAGCAAAAATAGAAGTACCAGGTTGAAGTATTTCTTGAATTTCACTGGAAGGGTCGGTATGGTATCCATCATAACATTAAAACATCGTAAAACCTTAAATGTGGCAACTATGTGATCGGCTTCAAGAAGATCCCCTGTTTTATATGGAGTTGATTACAGATGTCCATGGGAGGCAGTGACCTCAAATGGGCTACAGCTTGGTTTGCTCCTTTAATATTATAAGATACATTAAAAAAGATCTCATAACGGTCGCAAATAATTCAAAGTGAAAATATCATAAACGTTTCAGAGCAAATCATCGTGAACGCAGCCTCACGAGGTAGGCCGCAGTCGTGCCCGTCATCATGCAAACTCAATAAATAATGCGTACACTTTACAATAAAATATTGACCTCCTTTTAAAGCAATTTTGTTTCATCTAAGTACGACTGTGAGTGTGGGAATATCCGTTTAGGTGCCTTTACTAATGATACAATCTCCTTCAGAGACGAATTCAAACGAAAATAGAGCGGCTTCGAGCACTTAAGGGAAATAAATAACTTTTCCGAGGTTTATGGTGGTTATAAGTACTTATAACTACTAAGGTAACTTATAACTGTAAAGTTATAAGTTATCAAGTCATTGAGATGCAAATTACGGCAATATTTATTTCCGTTAACGAATGAAAAAGCTTGCTGTATATGCTGTGGAGTAGGCATATAAATGATGTTTAAGTAATTATTAATATACTTACCTAACATAATGTTTTATCGTATGAGACGGGCGATGGTCGTGAGAAAGTTCAGTCACTTCAGTCTTGACCCTAACGTCAAAAGTCAGATTTTTATATTTATATTTATGAATCAAAAGTATGAAATATAATAATACCGAGAGGGCTGCCCCGAAAACGAGGAATTGTATTATTGACGAAGAAAAAAAGTAAAGTAATAACGCAGTATTTTAATGTAAGCGTCGATTTGTAAGCTCCCTTGATGGCCTTTTTACACAGCCATTAAAATGACATAAAGTATTCTTATGAAGTAATATTTCGTTCATTATTTTATCGTAATCGAAATAAGTTACATATATATTATATATTCAAATTAAGTTGTCAGTCGTTACAATTTTTCTCTTGCATCATTTTTCCGATGAATCCAAATCCAATTTGAAAAATTGCTTGAATTGGGTTCGTTAATCAATTTAGTTATTCTGCGCTCCTCCCTAAGCTCTAACGCTCGAGGGCTAGGATCTGTAATTGTTTCCGTTTCCGCCCTGTGTCCCTCTTTGAATGTTTTAATCAGTTCAGAGCTTTAGATGTACATGTTTGTAACATTATAGTCTTATATGTGTGGCTATGAATAATAACGTTAATGATGAATCACTACCTCCTATGTTACATTCAAATCATGTTAATATCATCAACCCATTTCTGTCCGACAACTGGGGTTTTCTAAGGAAAAAGAAGAGTGCACACTGGTAGATTTTACACATCTTTGAAAACTTTTTTGAGAAATCTAAGGCATTTCTGACAATAATTAATTTTAAACACTGTTCAATCTATACAGCAGCATTGCCTTTTCAGGCCTTTTCAAAGTTAAAATCAGTAAAAAGGGTCTATCGAAATTACTTTAACCTTGGCTTACTTATAGAATAGTAAATAAATCTCTCATTAAACTTTTAATGAGAGATAAAGAATAAAACAGCGCCTTATGTAATAAGGCAGGAGTATATAACGATACATGCATATACAAATTAACTTTAGGTCTTCATATACCGATACATAACAATTTTACGCGTGTTGAATATCATCTAAATGGAATGGAATATCATCATCAAAATCTAATTTGTCTGCTTATGTACTTAGCCTACAAGCCACTTTCCGAGAATTGGTAATTTTGGAATTATTTTGAAAGCTATTTTTTATCTCCTGTTGTCTAAGTAGCTAAAGTATCCAGTTTAAAAAAGAGAATGCAAGTAACTTCATGTAAAGATAACTTTTATTGTATTTTTTCACGATACTGAGATCGCATATCTTAAGAGTACAAGTAAGGTAATCCACCACAAAAGGGAAAGTTTCACATGGTTCACATCTGTACCGAGGTTCGTATTTAATCGGGCAACTAAACAAACTATGTATGGAATAATTAAAACGTTCTTTCTACGTTTTAATTGGATACTCCACAAGAAACAATTTTCTCAGTAAGTAATAGTTCCTATTATATTTTGTGTCGCTATTACTCAAACTTTTGACTAATGAGAATGGTGCAGTAAATGGTTATTTTTTTGAGATGTTAGTTGTATTTTCTTTATAGCTTCGTCAGTAAACTAACGACGTTTTAATTGTTTTTGTTATAACGGTAGGATAGAACGAAAGGGCGTGGACTTTTATTACGTCGTTGTAGCATTTTTTCATTTCTACAGAATGCTTCGGGTGTGTAATGACATGATTTTACCCCAATGAGATTTTCTTTAAAATTGGTCATGCATTGGTGCCACTTCTATCCGCCTTTTTGGACTTGGATTGAATGGCTTAGATCTTCAAATAATTATACGTTTTAGCTCAAAATTCAGAGATAAGATGGATAGATAGATAGATACATTATTATTAGACGCGACCTTTTTTTAGCATATCTTATGCCACTGCTTTTTCAAGCGGATATAATGTAGGTATACCTATATTCCGTTTTCGGATTTGGCTACGAAATTCTTAAAAAAGTACGACCATTAGAAATCTCCGAACAATCACTTATAGGTACCTCACGCGGTATTTTTAGCAATAATTGCGATCATTTCATTGTTTGCGTAATTGTTTTACAACAATGTAATAAGAAATGCACATCTCTGCAGATAGACAGATCAGATAATAACATCATCTCATGCTTACGTACCAACCGGTTGCCCAAGCTCACCCGTGCATTGCGGGTTTTTTAACAAGTCTCTTACATAAAATATACCTACAAAATTGCATATATTTATCTTTCAACCTGTATCATCGACCCAGTTCAAGTATTATAATATTGTACGTAATTAATTAAATCAATGAGTAACGAGCTCGTTTGAATTGGGGTCTTAAGACACCATTATTAGTAAGTATGAATATTATTATGTATATTAATTAAGAAATTAATATTCTGCATATGTAATTAAGTTTAGAATTATTGGACCAATTTTAAAAACATTTCACAGCTGGCATTTCTTGAAGTATCATAGTTATAACGTGTTTAATTTTAGTCGTCAGTCTGAATCAGAATCAGAGATCGAAATCAAGTATTTAATATGAATCAGAAGTAGCAAATGAGCATGCAGTCCTCCTGTTCAAGAGTGGCTACAGTCGCCCATGGAAGTCTGTTAACAACCCCAGATAAGATTCATATCACTGCTACAGACGTTCCATAGGTGGTAGTGGTATCGGGTAGATATACCACTAGTTTACTATTGGTATCTACTTAATGACTAACACTGATTGATTGATAGACAAGTGACTACGCAAGCTTAAACCGGTGGGTCAAGACTGAAGAAGTATGAAACTTTGCACGCGAGTTCTGTATAATAAATGTGAGAAATGAAAGGATTTCTGAAAGTCCATCCCGCAAGAGCTCAGTAGAGGACGAAACTTGTTAAATTATAAATATGTATTTATAGACACTTCATGGCGTAAACTCGTTGGACGGCGATGGTATATTGTAGGGTGCCCACACACCAATCTATGAATCGTCAATCGATGCATTCGATCGATCGTCGATCGATGCACTCGATCAATATTGATCGATGAGTGACCTTAGCATAGATTTGTATTTTTTAAAATGTATCAGATCTACTTTTAAAATTATGTGGTGTCGACTAAACCATTTTATCGTCAATCGACCGCATCGATCGATTGGTGTAGTAACAAGTGACGATCAACGTTGAATGATCAGTAGCACTACCATGAGTTGGCATAGAAACGCCACTATAGAAATAGTAAATAGAAAACTATTGTCATTTTGCTAGTGAATAACATAACTACTATCGTTACGGTATTTCTTGACAACGTCTGTCAAATTAATGACTCATGGGACCGAATTTGTATGGCAATAGATAATAATGACATTCGCTAGCGATTTAATTTCGATAGGTTTTTTACGTATCGAGTTACGCCACTACGGATTTTAGTTCTACGAGTAACCACCAGAGGCGCTGTACAATTTTTCATACATTTATTTTACGCAGTCGCTAGCGAGTAATACTTTTGTAAACTCATGGTAGTGCTACAGTTCTACCATCGATTAGTGTGTGGTCACCCTTAAAGTAAAGCGACATGATTCGCTTGGTAGAGTCGTAATACATAACCATCATAGAAAGCAACGTGGGAAAATAATAATGTAGGTGTCATTGTAATATAATCGGTTAACCCGCTGGACAACTCATGCTCCATTTCAACATAATGCTAAGAAGGCTCTTATTTAGTAACCTGATACTTCATCTCATATTCGAGCTTTTAAAGTCACATTTTAAAGTTGTATGTGCAGACTTTCAAATAAAAATATGTTTTTGTAATGATTACTTTCCAGAATGAACGAGACATTCATCGTCGAATGTTTTAGATTTACATATTGTATAAAATGAATGCGTGGGGAAACCATACGATGACGATATTCAAAGCGTTGTTTTTACAGCGATGTAGAAACGGCAAGGTTTTTGCTTATCTACCCTCGATCAGGTCGGCTATGACTGCTGCTAGCACATGTGATGGGATTGCAAATACGCTTTTGTCTTTTTGCACCTTAACTTTTAATTTAAATGATATCCACGATCTGTACAAAGAGATAGGTTGAATTTATTTAAAATATCACCAGAGGTATCAATTTTCTGTGGTTGAAATTCGATCGTTGTCGTAATTTTTCCATATTTTTATTGATAAAACTAAAGCGCGTCAAAAGATACGAAGAAAAGAATATCAGTTAACAAAATAAAAGTATAAAATATACTAAGATGAAAGGTGGTAGAACCAGTGAAGATCGACAGAGGAGGAACTATCACTACATCTATTGCTCGTGTGAAACAATTTTGAGTTTCAGTAGAAGGATGTGGATGCCGTGTGGAATTAGGTACATATGAAGTGATCATTTTGGTCCTCAGAAAAGGCAACGCATCTCTGATTGACTGTAGGTGACTACATATGTCTATTGACGGCACTGAGAACTTACCATCAGGTGGATTGCAAACTCGTTTACCGCTTAAACAAAAAACTTTTTTATTTTGCTTCCGTATATAAAAATTAATAAAATCCACCAGTTACATTGTATGGAAGTGAAGTATGTAGCGTAGGAAACTTTCAAAAAGCAAAAGAAAGCCATTGAAAGTGTATTTGACGAAATCTGATAACGTTTATAGTTCTAGTTGATGATTAATTAGTTGCATACTGTAATTATTCTGAGCATCGACTTGGAAAATCTCGTTAAATTCGTAGCGACGGATGGTGAAAATATAATACATACTGGTATCGGATGATAAATAATAGATAGGGTATATTTGTAATACTGTGTTATAGTTTCAGAATTATAGGCGAAGATTTATAATGTGTATATTATAATTGGTAATAGTAATGAAATTGATTTTTTTGAGGAAAGACGTATTTTGTATACAAGACTGTGGAATTTAACACCCATAGATTATTTAGTTTAAAGAGCGCAGCGACGAGCAATTATTTATTAATCACATAGATTAACATTAGGTACATGACTAGAACACTAAACCTGAACCTGAACCATAGATGATGCATTTTTCATCGTGTTAAGTACTCGTATCTACTATATGGGTATATACTTCGCTAAAAAATACTTATGTTTAGGTACTTAGCAAAAATGAAAAAAATACCTGTTTTGTATCGTGTTGAAGCAATGTGTATACCTACTTAAAATTCGCTCAAATTGTACGCAGCCCATGTTTTAATAAAGGCAAAGTTAAGTAGATATATTACTTGATATAGTTATGTTATAGACACTCACAACAAAATTACGAGACGTGTAGAGATTTTTGTGGCCTAAGATATACACATAGCGTGTAGGTTTTTCCAATTGGGTAAGCTGCACCCATGTCTAGCGACTCATAGCTTGAATAAGACGCGTAAACGTAGGTTACTGTAATACATATAAATCCTTTCGGTTACTGTTACAAGAACGCACTATTCGTGTCACGTAAAGTTCATAAAATAAACGCGTGAAGAATAGAAGGGAGATGAATGGGTCAGCGCCCCCATTGTGTGTCGGACAATCGTTTGTGTTACAGCAGTTAATTGTATCTGTTGGCTGGTGCGCCCAGAATATCAGCCATAACCATCTCGCTATGAACATTGGGGCTTCCATTCATACCGAGTCACGCCTCGCAAGCTTCGAAAATCGATAAAACCGTCTATAATGAGAATCGATACGATCTATGTAGGAAACGGACAAATTTCTCAGCCATGCATCAGAAGCATAAAGTGTGTCGATAGATTGCAAATGGATGATTAAAATATAACGGATTCTATGAGATTCTTCATAGAGCAAGTTTGTGAAATCCGGTGATCAATTGGGAAGATTTCTGGTTTTCCAGGTGATCATAGTCGACGTTGATTATCTACCTTCCATCAAGCAGCCTGTATACCTCATCGCTAAGCTTAAGTATATACAGAAATACAGAAAAGTTAAACATGCGGAATATCCAAATTGGACGTAGTTACACGAAAAGGATCCAACTACAATATGACTCCTACTGATATGGATTGGATCCTTTTCATTTAACTATGTCTAATTAGAAAACATGATGATTGGCTCAATCTCCTCATAGAGAGTTCTAAAATATTGATAATGATAACTTAAGTATATAAGATAATTTCATATAAGTTCTATTGGTAATAACACTAATAACAGTACAAACAATATCTTGGGCTAGGAGTCTATTTTGTAAATATGTATGTATCATAGCCATGTATGATCGCAAATAACTTATTCTATTAGAAAAAGATCTCGATTTAATAAATATAACTTTATCTGGTCCAACTGGTATTTGGATTATAGTTCAGTTTCTTTTATGGTTCGAGAGAAACTATTTCTATCAATCCATGTGACAAAGAAATAAATAGTAACGGTTTTAGAATTTCAATTTTTAATGTCTACATATCCACCTAATAAAGGCGTGTGAGTCATTGCTTAACATGCGATGATATCACAATGCAAATATCGTAACAAAGTAAAACTAAACTAGTTTTAAAAGGAAGTTAAAAGATTGATAATAGTCTTCCAAACTTTCATTGATACCGAAAGTTGAAATTACTGGAGGTGGGTGGAAAAATATTTTAATCGACTTCCTTCTAAAGAAAACAGGTTCCCTAAAGCTTATATTAAAATAACTTAGGCAAGTATACGAAATAAAGACAAGGTTTCAAATGCGACATTATATTGAATTAATAAAATCAAAACCTGACTTGTAAAATTACAAAGAATAGGAGAACATGGACAAAAAATACATATAGCCGAACTACCTTTTCAAAGTTGGTAAAAAATACGAAGACCACGTGGGCGTGGGGCAACGACCAATACAACGGTCGGACGTGCAAAAGGTCCCAGGATCTCTCCCAGGGCAGATAGATGAGTTTAGACTTAGTCATCTGTTTGGAGTCCGTATTTGTGTTGGTGATTTTGTATGAGCCCATTCGGAGTTTAATAACATAACGCATCTTTGCCTGGATCTATAAGTATAGCAAAAGGATATTGATGGTAACTTCATAATTATGCTATCAATTATAATAATTAAAAGCTAGTAGGTAAAAAAGAGACTTTACACTCGCAGGCTTTACATTTTCAGGCATTGACCCATAGCAGCCTTCCGAATTATCAATATTCCTTTTAGGTACATTTCAGCGTATCTTTTTAAGCAATTACGTCATAATACAAAAAATGTGTTACTCACTCGTCTCGCAGACCCGCTGACACTGCTGGCGAGGCTCTCTGCATCATAGTGACGTGAGAACGCGTAAGCGCCCGGATGGTCCCGGGACACACATTGCCCCATAAGCTCGCTCCCACGGACACCAAGCAGTAAACAATGTCACATCTGTTTTAATCATTTAACTAATCACTCAACTGTACTACAAACCACCTGAAAAACTTTTATTGTTACTTTGTGGAGCAGTTATAAAATAGTTCATGAAAAGTTGAAAATAATATTGTTACGCATACTTTGAGAAGCGGTTATAAACGACTTTTATTTGAATAATAAATCCGTTAAACCTTGTATATGTATGTTTTTATTACATTATAACAAAAAGTTTATGTAAAGTAACATAAAATAGGGAAACCAAGTTTTAATTGCAACGTAATTTGTAATTAACTAATGCACGCTTTTTGCTTTATGTCGTGCATTAATTAATTATGTGTAAGGATTGTTAAACATTGAAACGAATAAGTACTATAATTTTGAATTATTTTAAATGTAATTATTTATATTTTTTTGCTTTTGAATCTGCTTCCTTCTTCATTACAACCCTGAATAAGTAATATGTGAAGATATTGTAACGGTATTACGTTATTGCATTTTTATTATAGCATTTGTATGTGTATTTTGTGTACTTTATCTATTGTCTATTAAATTACAACATCGCATTTAAATGAAAAGCCGAAACAATGGATAACGTAATATGGTCATCCTTTTCCGGTTTTATAAGGACGTGCGTATTACAACACTAAACTTCACTAAGCACATATGTCGTCAATTACGTAAAAATAACGGCAGGTGTCGATTAATAAACACGACCTTCACTTTTCACATGTGATCGAGCTTGTATTGGCGGTCAAGCGCGCACGAAACCGGTGTTATTTGGTATTATGGTATGCGCACGCGCAGCGCGCACTGCGCTCGATGTGCGACTGGGTCGTGTCGTGGGGTGTGAGGTCTAGGGGACATTGGGACTGAGCGACTTAGCGAGTGCTGCGCGTTGGCGCAGGCTTGACCGGCGATCTCACAATATGTATTGCACTTTAATAAAATAACTATGTATTCGTAAAATAACTATCATCTATTCATATACCATACTAGAGTTCATCCCATGATTGTGATAAAGAGAAACTAAAAAGAACTTTGTAAATGTATAGCCATTTACCTAGCCCTTAGTTCTCACTACTTATAAGTTATAGGATATTTCATATTGTTCTTGATATATTCTATGAATCACTTGCTATCACTACATTAAATTAGTAAAAATGTTTTGTCATTTCTACTGTTTCACTAAATCCGGAAAATGAGTTTCACAAATCTCCTTGTAACAGGAAAATCACAAGGTTTTGATTGAATTTAGTGGTAAGGTGTAAGTACATCACCTTAGTCATGTAGGATAACAACACATATGTGGTCAATTCCAGGTAGGTGACCTTAACCGTGACCATCTAATATCTAGTGGTTTATTTCACTAATTACCTATAATCCGCGCCAAACTGCTAGTCCGCTCTGAATTTGTTGCGAGCAAGTCATACAATTTGCTATGGCGACGCGATTCATTTCTATATTCAGAGCGGACTAGCAGCTTTACGCGGACTATACTACTGTACGTAAATATCTAAAATCAACATGTTTGTATTGTAATAGGTAACGGGAAATCAACGAGAATCGGATTAGCTAACCTTTTTAGAACGTTACAATTACTTTGTAGCTGATATTATTTTACTGCTTTATGCAAAAAAATGTTAAGTCACGAAAGTAATACTTTTGTAAGTTGTGAGCTTAAAACGGAGTTGAGAGACAACTATGAAATAACCACTTAAATCTAATTTCAAACAATTTCTGGTGTTACAATATTATAATTAGTATGTTATTAATTACATTATCATAAGACGGTAAGGTTTCTAAAATACATTTTTCAATTATCCTATCGCTTATGACTTCAGCATATCAATATTGTAATGCAATGATAGCATAATGAATCTTACCTTCCCACCAGTACCTTTTAAGGAATGCGGGGTCTCTGGGTGCACAAAAATTCAGTCGCCCAAGGGGACGTGTAAGCGAAAATATTGGCATTTCGGGGCTCATCTCAAACCGGGGGCCTTGGTTATGTCCTTAGGATAAAGATACTCGTACAATAGCTTCCCAAATGATGATTAGAGATCGAGGGCCTGTAGTTTTTGATCAAGTAATATATTGTTAATGAAATATAATTTGCCCCATTAGTATATGTAAGGACATCCTGTAAACACATCCTGAAAAAGCATATCTTTATCAGAGGTTTATAATATTCCAAAATTCCAATTCCAAAGTCCAGTTTGATTTTTGTGATCGTGATGTACTATGAACCATGAGTACTATGACCCATTTCCAAGAAGAATTAGAGACAACTATGGGTATCAGTGAAATAGTATTGTGTAACTATTATATTAACGGTTATAATTGGGTACTTGACAGTTATAACAATAAAATATGAAATATATCCAATATGATAGCTTATAAGTAAACATAAATTATGCAGTATTTAGTTTAATTTTTAATATGTTTTAAGTATTTTAATTTTTTAAAAGAAATTTTCGATTTTTTATCTGTGGATTTTAAATCCCAAAACGGCGACAGTGCTGCCTTAAATGTCATGTGACGTCACTACATGCATAATAAACAAGACAAAAATGATATCGTTTGCTGTTAGAGTTGGTTGAATTTATGTTGTGAACCGAAATGAATCCACAGTATATTAAAGCTGATAGCGTGAATCTGCTTAAAGAAGATATACAATGCAATAAATAAAAATGAATACAAAAACTTCCGTGAAATAACCTATGGAAATCACAAATAAACAACGTAAGTAAAATATTCTTTATATTTACATTTAATCATTTCGGACAGTTAAAACATTTCTTAACCGATTTCCGATAGAAGAAAGGTTGTCTTTAAGTGATTATCAAGGTTTTTAAACTATACTTATATTCTTATGTGAACTGCTTTAAGGTTATTTATTGGTTTTATTTTTATATTTTCAGATCTTCGCGACAGTCGTATTGTGACGACGCTATAGGGTATGTGCAGTTTAAGAGGCAGGCAAGTTTGTGTTTCATGAAAAGTAAAAATTGTCCTGAATACAAGGTACATCAAAAGTCATGCTCAGTGTCCATGACTGTATATGAAAAACAAAGTATTATTAAATGTGATGACTGTCCTGCCTCCCAAGGATGCAGCAAACATGCAGTAGCATTTTTAATGTGGAGTCATAGAACGTGAGGAACCAAAAGTTTCAAAGGTGGTCAGCACTCTGAAGTACATAAAGTAAAGGAAATGGGAAATAGTAGTTCTTTACTTGAGTAACCTACCCAACAAGATGAAGGAAGGAAAATGACCATACAGTTGCTGTTATTGCACTACAGATTTCTCAAAATGACAATGATAAAAATTATATATCTAGTTGTTACAGAAAATAATTTAAAAAATGAAGAAAGTACACACTCAAGCAGCACAAAAATTCAGCTTAGCAAGAGCTTCAATATACAAGAAAATAACAGCTTCAAAATGCTTTGAGGTTATCTGTAGTAAATATTGTAAATGTAACATATAATGATAAATATATACAAAAGTTCTACGGTGTGTACTCAATAATAGACCCATATAAACCTAACAAACAAAGCAGTCGGTTAATAAAAGATTAAAATTAGCAAATCATGTATTTTTAATTATACAGTCCTGTAAGTCAATCCGTGCACAAGTAATAATAACTCAGTCATCGAAATAGTTTGTTTCTTATTAATTACAGAATGAGGTCTTAAAATAGAGAATTCTCGTAGAGTTCTTTAAATTCATTTATTCTATTCTTAACTAATACTATTCTAACTCTATTCTTATCGTAGACATCTTTATAATATATGAATACATTAACATGCTGTTTTGTTCTGATTACATCCGGGTTTGATGATTTAGAGTAGAGGAATCACTTCTTATTCTTTTTTCTCATTAATACTTCTATTATATGTTTGATCCTCTGTCTGCAAGTTCTTTTAACGTTTATGAGATTTCGGCTTAGGAACGTGTATAAGCAAATTTGTTAGGATATTTAGCGATCGTACTTGTACACATCGTCACTGCACACGTCTTATAACTTGTCATTTATTTCAATTTTAGTTATAAAAGCTAAATAACTCCCTATTTTCTTCCGAGCGTTGTTTGTTTACACTTTTACAGTATAATGACGTTTCGCCACAAAATGACACTTGACCGCCTGATTTACCGCGACGTTCCGTTCACCGTAAAGAAACTTTGTTTTTTATTAATAAATAGCCCTTTTTTCGAAAAAGTGATCAATGAAAGGCATATATAATACGTATACTAATTCATTAAAACACTTTCCCAAAAAGTGTCAAGTAGCCAATTCTTAACATATGCTACCGAGGTATGAGTTCTTATTTTGTGTCTGAATACGGCAAATCCACCAAACCCAAAACAATTTTATTATATTACTTATATTTATTTAGTCAATAGGGTTAAATCAACCTTCTAGTAACTATGTGATAATGATTTTGTAGTGCATGAGCTTTATTATTATTTTACATTACAGATATTTTGGCCGCGAGAGTCTGAATCCTTTGGTGTTTAATAAGATACTAAAAAAATAAGTGTCAACATCTAGTAATCAAAGAAATGCCATGTCAATGTCAAATGTCAATTGTCAAATTAAATTTTAAATGCGCAATTATCGTATCATAACATATATTTAAATCGATACTTTGGTATAAATTGGCACAGTGTTGTTGTATTTTCAATTATTTATAAATATCTAGGTAATGTCTGGAATGATAACCCGCGCCAGAGCTTTTTCAAGCCAAGCGTTGAAAGTTGTCAACAATGTTGCCAAGCAACAGTTTGTTGTGTCTTTGAAAACCGGTAAGAATTATTATTTTACTGTTTATCGACCGTCTATAATGCTATTAATTTAATATGCTTTATAGATGCAATAATAAACTATGAGAAGAATGGAAAGCATATAACGTTTGTTCACACGGAGGTGCCTAAGGAGTTCCAAGGGAAAGGTGTCGGGAAGATTTTAGCACAGGTACGTCTGATTTATTAAAGCACAAAAGCTCTGAAGTATGAATTCTGACCTTCCTGTTGGCTCTATTGTTATTTTTTTAAACTTTAGTACAATAATTGATTAAATATCTTTTACTTTAATTGTCAAAAGAAAACATCTTGGGAAAACTTACATGCTTGAGTGTTCTACATAAAGTGGTTATGGTGTGTAAAGGTGGTATATACTTGGCTAAAGAATAAACTTTTTAATCCTGAGATAAAACCCGGCATTGAGATATTTAGATCACTTTTAAGAAATAAGAATACTTATGTTTCAACATCCCATACAAATAAATTTATTCTCAATTAAATAAGAAAAATAATATAACATATTAATAATTAATAGAATAATTGATGAAACTTGTTATAAAGAAGGTTATATTAATTATTTATCTAAAAATTCTAACTTTCTTTTTATAAATTAATGTATTTTATTCAACAGCATGCATTTACTTACGCATTGGATAATAAGCTGGATGTGACTTGCCAGTGTCATTTCCTGGCTAAATACTATCAAGACAATATAGACCAGTATAAGGACCTTAAAGTCACTCTTCAATTGGAATAGTATCATATATTACATTTACAATGGATATAGTGTGGCACAGATGCAACATACATTATTATTTAAGAGAAAAATATTATGGTAAAGCTAAAAAGATTGCGGAGAAAGCTGCTACACAGTTTGTAGATACTAAAGAATTTGAATTTTACAACGGGTTAGCAAATGTATTGCAAGGACAGGTTCAGAAAGGCATCAGAGAACTAACGCCACTACAGTCCGATAGAGACCTGCAGTTAGCAGTCATTATGACTCTTCTGTACAGCTATAAACTTGTCAACACAGAAAGAGATGAATTATATACCTTGGAGGCAAAACTGAAAGACGAAAGGAAGCAAGCTAGTGCTACATCTTTTTACTACGCAGGTCTTTTTCTATCGCTCGCAGATAAATACGAAAAAGCTTCAGAATATATCAATAAATCACTAAGAAAAGATCCAAACAATATAGATGCAATTATTTTAAAAGGCTGGAATGATATGTACATGAATAAAAGTGAAATGCAAACATCAATATTGGATTGTTTTGATCTAGCCCTTAATAAGAGTGACAGAAATATACATGCACAATTAGGTGTTGCGAAATTTAAATATTTTAACAGAGATTTTGAAGCTTCTAACCTAACACTCGATAGACTCATTGTTAGCAGCCCTGGACAAGTTGTCCCACTGGTGGAGAAACTCAAAAATGACTTCGCTGTGCAAAAATGGGATGCAGTTGTTGATACAATAGAAAGAATATTTTCGATCGATCCAGATAATATAGAAGCCTTGAAAATCAAAATTTTTATTGCATTGTGTAAAAATTCAGATTATATTGAAGTGGTCGATCAGTTGAATAGATTTTTTATGGTTCTTGAAACTGAAGAAATGCATAATGGTTACCAATTTTATAACACAGCTCAGATTTTTTCAAAAGCTTGTGGTAGATCCAGTGCTGTTCTGTCCCAAGTGTATAGATTTGCACAGTACGCATCAGAACTGTATCCTAATAATGTGGCATATTTGACAGAAGTTGGCTACCAATGTTTGTTACAAGGGAAATATAAGGATTCATTGACTTTCTTCAAAGCAGCCAGTAAAATTGATAGCAACTCTATAACAGCTCTTTGTGGGCTAACACTTTGTCAAATGTTTGAACATGGTCCAACTGATCAAATAGCACAGCAAGTTGAATTATTGTTTGAAATGCAAGGCAACAATAAGTTCCCTATATTATATTTAATATCAGCACAGTTGAATAGTAAAAATTCTGCTGCAATGACATTTCTCAATGAGGCATACAAATATCAAATAGCTATTGCTGATTTAAATCCAATCAGTCTATCCTATGTCAAGGATCTGGACCCAGATTTCCTATTAGAAGTATATAAGGAGTACAAGAAACATTTACCGAAGAAACCATTTGTAATTATAGGGTATCTGTTGTACACTCAAGAAGGGACAGATGCTTCGGTGACCAGCTGTTTGAAGATATTAAGCTCCATAGTCAATGCTTGTCCTGGCTTGATACCGGCTCTGTTCGAGTTAGCTAAACTGAAGTTCTTGTTTGGTTTGTCAAATGAGGCACAAACATTGGCCCAACAAATTGGTGACTTGGATAACACTCATGCGGGTTACCAAGTACTCTTAGCTCAGATTTATGTTCAACAACAAGCTTTTTCGAAAGCAGCACAGTGTTTGGAGATGTGTTTGAGTTACAACTTCAAAGTCAGAGATAGTGCTATGTACCATTTTCTGAATGGTGTGATATTGAAACATTCTGAGCAATTGCAAGATGCTCTAGTAAGTTTCAACACGGCTCTTCAAATAACTACCAAGGGGACAACAAGCATGAACAGACTTCAGGAGCCAGAGCTTAATATAATAGATAAGGCGACTTTGTATTTGCAAATTATTGAATTGCAGACTGCTTTGGGGCAACTCGGCGAGGCTGGGAAAACAATGCAGGTGTGTTTATACTGATTATAAGTAAATTAAGTATTTATAGTGAAGATCTTGGTTCCATCACAGTAGCACCATGTTTTATGAGGTTAAAATTAATAATGAAAGCGTGTTAAAAAACAAGACACCTGATGCTAAGAAATCACTGCCTTGGATGTCTATAAGTCTATATAGAACAAGCACTACATGAAGTAAATCATAGATGCGCTGCCACTCTTGAGGACTAATGAAAGTCAGTCAGTAATGTTCATAGTAATTTTGTCAAGAAACTCATTAGTTTCTAAAAAGTCCTTAGTTTCTGCCCTTGTACGACTTTAATCAACCACATATTAAACAGGAGTAGTTCTGGATGGTCCTGAATTAATCAAATATGTTGTTTCTCTGAGAAAATAACTTGAAAAGCGCATGGATAAGCACAAGAGACAAAATACAACACATTGTTTTACAAAAGAGTACATTTAATTACAGAAATATTTAACTATTGATTTATACTTTAAAATTATTTACAGGAAGCTATTCAAGAATTTTCTTATACATCAGAGGAAAGTCGTTTGACTATCGCACGCGCGGATATCGCGTTGCGGAAGGGTGATGTTGACGGCACCATTGACATTCTGAATGAGGTGAAACCGGGGCAACCATACTACTTCCAGGCTCATAGTAAGATGGCACACATCTACTTGAAGGAAAAGGACGATAGAGCAATGTTTACGACTTGCTTTAAGGAGATTGTGACCAATCATCCAATGGCTGATGCGCATACTATGATGGGTGATGCGTATATGTCTATTCATGGTATGTCTATTATTGAGATATAGGTTATAAATTGCAATGGTTTTCCTTTTATATTAATTGTGGGTAGGTTCCTATTGGCTACTATTCCCTAAAGAGCTTTAGTGATCAAGTAATGATTAATGCATCTGTCAAAGCAACTCTAACTGCTCAGCGACTATTTAGTAGCTTATGCATCTGTAAAGATGTACTGATTTTTCGATTGGCAGATTTTTCGAATAAAATCAAACGTGTAATGCTCTTAAGCAAAACATTGGATGCTTGAAGGGCAGCAGTGTTACCAACTAGTCAGCTCAACCAAAGGTAGATGTAGCAACTATTGCTGAAACAATTGTACCCAATGGACCATAGTTATCCAAAATCTCGTGAGGGAATGATTGAGATAGTCATTAGATATACTTAAGGATTTGATCCCTATCAAGATAGGCATTTTAATGATATTTTTTTGGTTGTGTATTCCCATTTCATATTTCAGAACCAGTATCAGCAGCCGATTCGTACGAGATGGCGCTGAAAGGGAATCCCAAAGATATAAGTTTAATAAAGAAATTGGGAATAGCTTTGGTAAAGATGCATGAATTTGATAAGGCAACCCAACACTACGAAAATGCACTGAAGGAGCTGAATGATGAGGAACTTAAATTTGAATATCTGGAACTTCTGATCAAGGTTTGATCAATATAAGCACTAAAATAGCAAACAAGAAAAGATAAAAGCAAAAGTTTTTGTTTTAGTGTCTAATTTTGTTAGTAGTCTCTTGATAATATAGGAGTAGCAGACGAGCATGCCGTAATGGTAAGTGGCTATTGCCGCCCATGGACATCTGTAATGAACCCCAGATAAGATAATATTCCTACCTGAGGTCGGCCAAACAGGCGCCGCTACCCCTGAGCTTACACACACACACACAGCTCTTTTAAAGTAAATAATATTCAGAATCTAAATATTAAATGAAGGTCTAGAATATGTTAATTAATTCAAAGGAATATACATTTTGTTCTTATTAAGCATCAACTTACTAATTAATTTTATATTTATCCACAGCTTAAAATGTACGAAAAAATAGATTCAACTATTTCATTCGATTTAAACCAAGTGTACAATAAAGAGAAAGATATACCTACTATGAAGCGTAGAATCAGATTGCTGCTCACACAAGCGAAGGCCCGAGAGCTGAAGAATCCATCCGCGGGAAATACGCATTTGATTCTCAGCGAAGCGAAGGATTTGCAAACGGCGATTGTGAAAAGAGTAGAAATAGATTCGAGAAGAGATTTGGTTGAAGAGAAACGACAATTGTCGATGATTCTCGGGCTGTTGGCGAAAGCGAAGTCGTTGAAAGAGCCGGCCGCTGCGGCCAATCTCTACTCTGAAGCGTTGATACATTCGCCGAGAGATCCGGAGATTTTGTTGGCGCTCGCTAAGCTGTTTGCACAGGCATGTAATGTTCAAGTAACAGTACTGTTGATTTTCGCTGGCTATAGATATTTGTGTCTCTTCAATAAACACGTTACGGCGTCGTAGATTACAAAGGTACGGCGCCGTGCCGTAGAAATGTACAAGTCCGTGACGTGGGTTTGTCTTTGGGCCCATTGTCATTGTCATTAGCCCCTAGATTTCATAAATAAATTATTGTTGGTATAGATTCAGTATACTATTATTTTAGAATTATTTCTAGTATAAATTAATAAAATCACCCACTTTTTCATAGTACACTCATACAAGCAATGTGACACATTTAAATTTTACGGATGGTTTCAAAAATACTTTAAATAAAATGTACATTTTTCAGATGAATAATCCAGATAAATGTGAGCAGACATGCGCCGTTCTTTTAAACGCGGATCCTAATAACGAGTCGGCAGCGGTGATGATGGCTGATCTTGCATTTCGAAAGGTAACATTTGTTGGTTCAAATTATCTCTATTGCCTTTTTGATTGCACCAGTATAGCATGATTATTTAATTTACTTTTAGTGCTAGTAACAGTAATAAAAACAACCGTTTTGCTAATGAACTGGAGTATTTTGAAACTTTCCTTTTATATTCGTAGTTGTAGTAGTGCGGATACACTTATATCAAAAAAATCATATTTTAATTATAAAATAAAACATGATAGAACCCGCTGTGGCTCAACTCTGGCGGCACCACAGTCTTACTTATTTCTGCCTAACAGTGTTAAGCGAAGCTGTGTTCTGCTTTGAAGGGTGTGGTAAGATCTCACGTAGGAATCTAATCTTATCTTGGGTTGATTACAGGTGTCCATGGACGGCATGAGGTCAGATGGTCTGTTACCTCTATATTATATAAAAAAACAAATTCGTTTCACAGGTGGATTTGGAAACCGCCCAGCGTCATTTAAGCCAGATCCTGTCAGTGAAGCCGACGAGCTGGGAGGCGCTGGCGCAGCTCGTGGAGGTGCAGTGGCGGCGCGGCAAGCTGGCCGACGCGGAGCTGGCCCTGGACGCCGCCAAGGCTGCTCTGGAGGACCAGGATGATCCAGGTGGGTTGATAGACACGTGGCTACTAACGAAATCCGACGAACTAGGTGAGTTGCTAGTGATGTGTCTACTACAGGTGGTTTAGAAGCCGCCCAGCGTCACCTGAGCCACATCAGGTCCTGGACGCCGCGAAGGCAGCTTTGGTGGACCTGGATGACCCAGGTGGGTTGCTGGTCGGGTGTCTACTATAGGTGGATTAGAAACCACCCAGCATCTTGTTTCTTTATGGAATAGAGATAGCAAATACCCACTTTAAACGCAGTTGAGCTAAGCCATCATTATAGTTAATACAAAGATTTGAAGTTTATGCTTTAATTTCCTCTTAAAGATTAATTTGAAAAATATAAATTATGTGTGCGTATGCGTAGGCGTCTGTGTATATGTGTTAATTCCACTTTGTAAGTTATGTGTGGTTTAATAAAATCACAAAACCGCTTCACGTAGCAATTTACGGAGTCAAAGAGTTAACAATTGGTATATTGTAGCTAGTTTAAAATTTGTAAATAGTTATATTTTTATTTATTAACCAATTATCGATATAAGCCGGCGTACGTGTGGTGATTTCAAAAGTCATTGATGGTCATTATCTAAATATATATAACTCAAAGGTGACTGACTGACATAGTGATCTATCAACGCACTGCCCAAACCACTGGACGGATCGGGCTGAAATTTGGCATGCAGGTAGATGTTATGACGTAGGAATCCGCTAAGAAAGGATTTTGATCAATTCTACCCCCGAGGGGATAAAATAGGGGATGAAAGTTTGTATAAATCTTCTAAGCTAATAATAATATTACTTCTTAACGCGAGCGAAGCCGCGGACAAAAGCTCGTTCAGCATATAACTAAAGTTCGATATGTACTTTGATCTCCAGGGTATCAGTACTGCTTGGGGGTGTGGTCGGCGCGTCGCGGTGCAGCGAATGCGGCGCTACGTCAGCTGAACCGCGCGCGGCGATCTACGTTAGGCCGCCGCGCCGCCGCACATATGGTGCGCCTGTGTCTCGCACATCATACCCCCACAACATCTACACCTGCTTCGCTTGGTGATGCGCTCTTGGCTGCGGATGAATCGTGAGTATTCTAAAATACGTCTATGCACGTACACGTCTGTCTTTGCCGATAGTCGAACACCGACTTAACGCTCGCATCTATTTTGTGACGTATGTGTGAAACAAATCTACCTACATTTACGTTCACTATACATTACTATGAAATTGGTGTAATTTTGTATAGGGTATTTAGAATGAATGAATGTGTGTAAGCTTTTAAATAAATTAAACATACGTTTCCATGCAGTGATACACGCGTCCTGGCGCTACGAACGGCAGAGAAGCTGCTAGCAGAGGTAGCACCCAACGAAAGGAAGGCGTTGCAAGCGTTGTTGCAGCTCGCCACCAAACAGAAGCCGCAAGCCGAGAAGGTGCTGCAAGATCTGTTGCCACTCGCCACGGACGAAACGTACCAGGACGATCCCTATCTGATCTTGGCTATTGCTAATGCGTAAGTGTAAAAGTAGTTGTAAAGTGATGGGAGTTGTCATCTCTGGGGTGGGCTTAAAATAAGATAAGTATAGTGTCGCTGTGTACTGGCTGTAAGGTACAGAAAATTATAGGGACCTAAAACAACGGATTTTATATGTGCACTTTCCTAACATCTATTGAAGTTTTTATAAACAAGCTTTTTTTCGTATACTTTCATTTGATGCCCATATCATGGAATTGCATAAAAATAATTGGCTCCATCTTGAGCCGTCCTCAATAATACATTCATTAGTTATCAACATCAAGTAAGGTCCATTTATTTATTAATTTATGTAATTTTGTAGATACAACATAATAAAACAACCTACCCGCGCTAAAAACATATTGAAGAGGACCATATCATCAATACCTTGGACTCCTGAGAAAGCAGATGGATTGGAAAGGCAAGTACAGCAATTGTTCGCAAATTTTATCATATCATATTACATTCTACCAACTAAATAAAATATTAATTACTTTGCTGGTAACTTTTTCTACAAAACTTGCGACAATTATTACCGAATTTTATTTTGTCGGTTTTAAAAGTCCGACTGCCGCCAATAACGTGGCGCTCAGGGATGTGACAATCCAAAGAAATGTTTTTAGTGTACCATTTATGATATTTTACCGGCATCTCAAAAGTGTCGAGGATCGAATCTTTAGCCGCGATGAATCGTATCTGATCCGTGATTGCCCATATTCGCCATGATCTATGGAACAGCACATTAGTATAGAAGAAATATCTCTACTATAGATGCTGGCTGGAAGTTGCTGACAACCAAATCAGTTCCGGGCGACTGGATGCTGCTAAGGAGCTACTCACGAAAGTCCTCAATCATAATAACTCCTGCGCCACTGCTTATCAATATTTAGGTAATTATTTATTACTATTATTACCATACTATTTACATATTTTTGCCAATTTCTCAAGAGATGGCGCCACAAGTATTCTGAATCACACTATCGAAGTTTTCTCCAACCGGATTTGTTTCCTAACTAAACTATCTAAAATGTATGAAAGACATTTTACAATAAATTTTTAAATTTATGATACATTTTACGCACTTGTTAATAAATAACGAAAATGAATTAAATCTCTGCCTTTGTAGAGTTGCGACCTTTTATCTATTTTTATTTTAATTAGTTGAAAAAACGAATAACCTATTATACAAATAAAAGCTGCTACCTTTTTTCAGGTTATTTAACTGAAAAAGAGCAAAACTACAAAAGCGCAGCACATAACTACGACAACGCGTGGATTCACACAGGCAAGACCGATCTCGCCGTCGGATATAAGTTGGCGTACGCTTATTTGAAACTCAAGAAATACCCTGAATGTATTGTGGTGTGTCGACATATCTTGAAACTGCACCCCGAGTACCCTAAGATAAAGAAGGAGATTTTTGAGAAAGCTAAGACTAATTTGAGAACATAGTTATATCTAAATTGTAATAATCTGTTGTACTTATGTGATGCGTAATAATTTTTGAGAAGACTCTCATAAATACACTGTAATTAAAATTTGATCAATTCTTTTTACAGTCAATTAATCAGAATAAAGGGACAAATTATTATATTAATGAAATCTTGTACATGTCGTTTGAAATGATGAACAGAAAACTTCCAAAAATACGAGCCAGGATACGTATCTCGTATGCATGAAAACCCGTGTGTATAATGCGTTTATTATTAAAAATACACCTTTTTTTTAGTAATTATATTCACGAGTAGCTATATTCTTTATACTTTATATTCTTTACACTGATACTGATTTTAACGATGAAGCTGTAATTGCACAAGTTGTCTGCGCAAGCCGTAAGTGTTAGTGTCGTAGATTACGACCTAAATCCTTCTCACTGTAAGAAAAAAAACTGAAATGACGATATTAGCTTGAACTTTCATATGAAGAACCTTTATGACGGTTTTACGTGTCATTGAAATGATTTGATAAAGATTGGAGGGAATAAGTATCATATATTATAACAATATCGAATATAAGTGAAACGAATATATAAATATGCACAAATATATTTCTCATAATTAATTTAATGTATGCATTGTGACCTTTATAAGACCTGTAGCACAAAGTCATTGTTAAACAATAAAATACTGTTGCAATCTACTCTAAGCTTTTATTTTAGAATAATATTGTTTTAATCTTCTTTAGCATCCTGTTCGAGGATCGTTTTGAAGCAGAACGGCTGGAAGATGTACCCCAGACCGGAGTAGAACTTGCTCATGAACTCCACCCTGAAAAATAAATACGTATTTTTAAAATCAACCTCACGCTTTAGCGTTTGATTCTTAAAATTAAGGTATTTAAATGTGTTTTTTTTTTTGTTTTTCTGATTGGACCTATAGACAAATTCAACATAGGGTTATAATTACTTTCTGGTACCACATCAGTTAAATAGATCTTCTGTAAGGGTATGAGTCTCTGGGGAGAGGGAATGAATCTCTGTCATATGCTGTCTAATGAAAACACCAAGTCGATCGAAGTTACAAAAAGTCTATAGAGATTATCAATAATTGAAATTAATCCTCAAAACTTTTACATGACCTATTGTTTATCTTCATGTTCTATATTTATATTAAAGTTATGAATTGGGTCGTCAATTATAGCAAATCATCGATTACTTGCCTTTAGGTTTATTATTCATCTTTATAAGTCAAAAATAAAAATGGGATATAAAATTGCAATCAAATATTACCAGTGCAAACGTAGTGTGTGCAAGAAGGCGGAGAGCCCCTCCATCATGACCAGGATGGCGAGCGTGAAGAGCGCCCAGAACCAGAATATGATGTACAGCTTGATGGCACCTACGTACGTGTGGTCTTTCAGCCCCATCTGCAGCACCATGTTCCACAGCACCTCGGACAACTCTGTAAAAATAAATCAAATTAGTTTATAGACAAAGATAGAAAGTATGGAAAATCTTCACCGGACAGTTAGGCCTATTTCTGTGTTGGCATATTAATATTGGATCTATTGTGGTTTTATAATATTGACTACTTGCTTCGTCTATATTATCTTTTTCATCTTCTTAGATTCATTTTGGATTCTTTAGCTTCAATCTGCATCGATTGAACTATACAGATTAATTTATTTAATTTAGTTCACGGGCGGTTAAAGATTACCGTGGAAGATCAATGAATTACAATATGTTGTAATTGTTTACATTAACAATGCCACTAAGTAAAATTCTTCAATCTGCATGCATCAAACTTCAGTGATTGATTGGTTAAAGTTAGTTATCGGACGGTTAAATATTGCCTTGAAAAACCAATTAATTACAATATGTTGTAATTGTTTACATTAACTATGTCGCTTAGTAAAATACAACTAGGAACGCTATGACATGTTCAAAAAGGTACAAAAAATCTTTAAAACCAAATTTCCACTGTTGGCTCGTCTTGTACAGCATGCGACAGTAACTACTTTCCATAAGGGTTGCCTATCTAAGTATAAAAAATATTAGTATAGTCTGCTGTTTAGAACGTTTTTTCCGACACTAACCTGCGTGAGCAAGTGACAACGCCCACAAACGCAGGTAGGACGCAGTGTGGGAGATGGTACTGAGCACGTATTCGATGGTGTGGATGGCCTGGTGGATCATGATCTCGCTGAACGGCTCGTCCTCGTGGTCGTGGCTCGCCTTGGCCTCGGGCTTGGGCGCCTCGCTGATGTCCGTCTGCTCTTGCATCTCGATGCCCTGGTTCACGTTGCCATTTGATTGCTCCGGCTTGACAATAAATCATTTATATCATGTATGTCATGTTGAGGTTAGGTTGGGTTTTATTGCCCTTTTTTATTAGAGAAAAATAAGTAAAAAGACGCCTTGCATTAATTAGGAGTATCTTAGTGTTGTTTGTTTTTTTTTTATAAAAGATGTTATAGATATTATTTTTGTTGTGCCTATAATAATTTCTTGAATTCGATTCCGTCAAAGAAAAGTTTTTATTACAAATATTATTATATTAATAGAAGCCACAACATGACTTTAAAAAAAGTGGTGCTAATTTATTTCATGCATTCACTTGTTTATCACTGCAACTATTTATTCATTTATTCATGATCACCAACATTGCACACTACACCAAAAACGCAGTGTCATTAAAACTATAGGTGTGCCAATAAAGCAAGCGAGTAACAGTAGGAGCAATGTTATAATTAAGTTGATTTAAACATATAATACGGCTATACAAAATTGAAGTTCAAATACCTTGGCTTCCTTCTTTTTCTTGCTAGCCGAGAGCAAGTACAGCGGCTTGCCGAGGAGCATGACGGGGATGCAACAGAGGCCGACGAGCACAAACACGCGCTGCACGGTGCCTTGCCCTTCGAACATGAACTCCTTGCAGCCCGGCTCCGGCTCGTTGCTCGAGAACAGCATCATGTTGATGAACAGGATCAGGACGGATGGCGCGCAACCTTGGGTGAAGGCTTGGTCTGGAAAAATGAAGATTTTATAACTTTCACTTACAGTCTGCTACGATGAATGTTCAGGTCTACGAGTGCATACCAGTTTTTTTTTATAATATAAGAGTAGCAGACGAGCGTGCAGTCCACCTGATGGTAATTGGCTACTGCCGCCCATGACATCTGTAATCAACCCCAGATAAGATTAGATATTCCTACCTGAAGTCGGCCACAGATGTGCCGCTACCCCTGAGGACTAAGCTGAAACGTCTCGGAAAAGTATGTCTCCCTTACCACACCCTTCAAACCGGAACACAACAGCGCCTAACACTGCTGTTATTAGGTAGAAATACATGTGGCGGTGGTGCCGCCGGAGTCGAACCACAAAGGGTTCTACCACCTTCAAAATGTAATTGTAAGTTGGCTTGCATGCTTTTTATTAGTATCAATAATTTAATTCTCTTGTGAATTTGGGTCGTGTGTTTTATGTGCTGTAATAGGAAGTATGTCATTTTATAATATAGAACCAGTAAACGAGTCTGCAGTCCACTTGATGGTAAGTCTTCGCCACCGATGGACTTCTGAGGACTGAGCTAGAAGGTTTCATAAGTGTATCTTTTTTGCGATACTCATCAAACTAAAACGGAAGTATTTAACACTGCTATTAGTAGGCCGGAATTGAAATAAAGTGAATTTTAATGTAGCGTGTCATGTATAGAAATTTTATTTATAACAATTCAATAGGTATTGCATACTGTAATGTTTTCTATTTAGTGTTAGAAAAAATAAATTGATAATTACCTTCAGACTTTGTGCTGTACGCAACCCATTTGTAGAACATCATGAACACCATGTATAAGAAGAGAAGACAGAGGAAGACCACCTGAGGAACGAACTCGAGGAAGATGGAGTAGCGACGCTTGAAGAAGCTGTTGGAAAATATACAAAAGTTATGCTATGACGTACAATAATAATTTCTAAATAACGTAGGATACTCATAAACTTAGCTGTATCTCTCGTTTATAGCTCGCTAATGGGTATGCGGATTATGTTGACATTAGTAAAGATTAGAAAATGTACCCAGTTTTGAGAATTGAAATAGTTGCGTAAAAAAGTTTTACCACCTCTCCGTGCTAAAATGTCCCTAAAATATTTGAAATAATTATTTATTTATTATGTAAATTACGCAGTATTAATTATTTATTCGTAAATTTTCTCTAAAAAGGTTTTTATTTGTCAAGAATTAAAAAAAAGAACTTACTAATAAGCCGTTTGTGGCTTCATTCAATTTCAAGGCGGCGAAGTATCTTTAGTAATCTGTGCCCTTATATGAGCCATCTTAGTCCGTAGTAATGGCAATACGTCTGAGATCGACTTAAGTTAGAAAACTTGTTTTACATGAAGTTTATTACAATGTCTATGCAGGCAGTGAGCACTTGCCATCACTATACACGATATATATCACTACTTCCATATTATATTAGCATATAAAGTGTTTCTTTTTTATTTAATATAAGAGTAGCAGACGAGCATGCAGTCCACCTGATGGTAAGTGGCTACTGCCGTCCATGGACATCTGTAATCAACCCCAGATAGTATTAGATATTCCTACCTGAGGTCGGCAACAGATGCGCCGCTACCCCTGAGGACTAAGCTGGAACGCCTCGGAAAAGTCTGTCTCCCGTATCACACCCTTCAAACCGGAACACAGCAGCGCCTAACACTGCTGTTATTAGGTAGAAATAGGTGTGGCGGTGGTGCCGCCGGAGTCGAACCACAAAGGGTTCTACCACTTTACATACATACTTAGATTTACATTAGACACAAAATTGCGTCTCAATCAGATACCCGGTGGTAGTAAGTTAAATAAAAGTTTTAAAAAGAAGATCGCATCATACTTGTAGTTGACGACGCTCATGCAAACACCGAAGATCATGTGTACGACACCGAAGATGATGGAGAGTTTCATTTTGTATGAATTCAAGAAGATGATCTTGTTGTCAGCGGTCTGAAAATTACAAAAATATATACTTAGTAAAAAATCATACACTTTGGACACTTCAAATAAGTTTGAAAGGTGACAGAATGATGATAACTTCACCATCACCACTATATATCACCACATATTTCAGGTAGAAATACCGATTTTATTTGGAATTGATTACAGATGTTCATGGGCAGCGGTGACCACTTATCGTTATATGAACTGCAAATTGATTTAAATTCGACCTAATTTCTTTATAACGTAGTTCTTTTTTTATCTTACCTGCCATATAGGATCGATACCGATGAAATACGGCTGATCAATGTACGCATCCTTAGGATCCATTGTCAAAGCGGCGTTCGCTTCAAGAGTCGCGTTGTCGTACTGCACAGTCCACGAGGTTCCGAAGATATTCATCGATTTGGAGAAGATATCGTTGTATACGAGCCCAGTGTACATGGAGAAGCAGCCCATGAGAAGAATGATGTAACGACCGGCGAAGAATATGTTCCAGATTTCGTTGTTGGTTTTTTTGGCGCCGAGAGACACTTCCTTTATAACCATCCAGGCGCCGAACAGCGCCATGATCATGCCGTGACCCAAGTCTCCGAACATCACGGCGAAGAGGAATGGGAAAGTTATGGTCGTGTACAAAGCTGAAACACAAAATAATTGTTATTGTAAGTAATAAATATACTGCATTCAGACTCAGATCTTTGGATTTCATATATTTCATTCGATTCGGTTGATGCATAACACGAACAGCCTTATGCACCACTAATAATTCATTAAAATAAGTTACATCACGGATATACGAATAACATAATAAAACGAAAGAACATAATAAACGAATTCGATTTGAAAATAATGTGAACTTTTTTTATTTATTTTAAATGACCGATAAGGATTCGTAGTATGTTCAAACATACTCAAGTCTTCGGAATGAGTGATTCAATGAGCGGAATGGCGAATCTGACCTAAATTTTAAACTACCTACACATAGGGTAAATAATTAACTTGTGATTAGGACAAGTATAGCCCGCGCCAAGCTGCTAGTCCGCTCTGAAGTTATTTTGAGCAGGTGTAGATACAATTTGCTATGGCGATGCGATTTATTTCTATATTCAGAGCGGACTAGCAGTTTTACGCAGACTATACCTAAAATAAAACTAGTAATATTAACGTTAATGTGGTAAGTTTACGTACCAGGGTTGCATTCTCTGTAGGAGGCGACACCGTAAGAGTCGATGAGGTTCTGGAAGCCGCGCGTGAAGCGGTTGGTGCGGTTGAAGGTGGGCGGCTCCTCGTCGGTCTCGATGCAGTTTAGGAATGATGGAATGGAACTACCGCAGGCATTCTGATACAAACATTTTAGTATTTTTTATTATGTAAGAATTTCTGCAGTATAGGGCATTTTCTTCTTTGAAAAATCATTATGTTATGAATGATGACATTTATAACAATTGCCCTTAATTTATTAAAACTATGTATTTCGCGAAGTGTGTTTTTTTAGTAATCATTTAGTAACGTTTTATATCATACTAATGGATGATCACTGCTCCTTAGGGAGTAGGCTTGGAGTATACTCTACTATGCTGTTCTTATTCAGAAAAGGTATTTGATGTAACTAATACGGAATAACTTTAAAATTTTGGCCATGATTCATCTACTCTGATTAACTTGGCAACAATACCCTGTTACTCTGAGTTAGGTAACGTCTAGGTAGGTCTATTGTTACCTTAAGGTATACTTTACAATATTAAATTATAATGCAAAAATATTTCCATAGATCTGTTAAGTTATAGTGAATTTAGCGACTTACAGAGCCATCAGCAAGCGCCTTTTGCACGTTGGGCAGATCAGCGGTCGGCACCCAGCACTCGCCGATGAGGCACTTCTTGGTGACATCCATGTTGAACAAGTTGAGGGTGTGGTAGATGGCCTTCATCTTGCGCACCATGATGGACCAGCTGTCCAGCTCCTTGGCCACGCTCACCAGCACGCGCTGCCTGTGGTCGCGGGTTTGGTTCAGCACCTGAAGATTGTGAGTGTTAATTGGTAAGATTTATGCTAAATTGACTGGTTGTCTATAAAGGTTCTTCTTTAATTTTGCCAAAATACGTTTTTTTCGAGTTTGAGTATTTTGAATGTTTAATGAGTAATTTAAATTAAATTTATGCTACTAGTATACCAAAATTTTCGGTATATACGGCTTAAGAAATATGACAGCATACTCCTATAAAGTTTTTCTTATAAAACTATTTATCATTTGGATTAGACACTAAACTAATAAAATATTTATGTACTACAGTATAACAGTAGTCATTATAGGTTATTTAAAACATTAAATCTGGTTAAATACATTTATTCTCAAAGAAATATACATTTCACTTTATGAGATAACTAACTTAATTGAAAATAAACGAATATTGAGCATGCAGTAAGTAAAACATTAAAACATAAATAGGTGTAATAAAAAGTCAGGTCTAACGCTGTTTGTCCACTGCACCGTTACCGAGCCGATACCGATAATTAATCACGGCGCCGAAGTAGCGTACACATACATTTACTATGGGATGACGGTGCTCGGGTGACGGACGTTCGGTGGACAAGCTGCTATAGCAAATGTATGTACGCTACTTCGGCACCGTCATTAATTATCGGTATCGGCTCGGTATCGGTGGTTGGTGGACAAACATCGTAAGTCGAGGTTAAAATGTTTGATTTTAATACTTTTACACTTTACATATAAGACAGTTTGAAATATTTACCATGTTAAGATCTTCAAGCCTGGTCCTGACTCCCTGGACCATGTCTTGTCTCTCAACGTTGGACGGCGGGCAAGGGTACAGCGACGCGTGGAAACCAGTGCAAACCTTCTTGATCCTGGACTTCAGCTGCTCACCTTGGAAGAACGCCACGAATACTGTCTTGTAGATCTCATTGCCCTGTTAACATAAAATGCTGTGTTAAATGTTGTTTTCGTGAAAATTAGAAAAGAAAACATTTATTTGTGTTTGACTACGTAAAAACAGTTATATCCGTATATGTCAGTATATGTACTTATGTTAATATAGACAGCTGAAAACCTAGATTATCGAGGTTCTAAATATGACATTGTCAAATCATATACTATCGTGTTGATCCATACGTTTGCCTTAAATTAGGTGGTTATTAACAATGGTCCTTCGAGTGGGATACCAATTAGTTAACATTTAATCTGCAATTTATTCAGATCTGGGATTGATATGACTAATTAACAGGTATTTTAACTAAGGACTGTATGGAAACAATCGCCAGTTTAAAACCATCTAGATCCAACCGATATCTATCATTATTCTACCTAATTGACGGCAGTATAAGGCCACCCTACGTAGTTACTACTAGGTAACTAGTAAGTACTAGTAGATAGGGGCTTACTTGAGCCATCTATACTCACAGAAGTGGGATCTTCCAAAGGTTTGTCGAGCTCAGCGCGGCGCAGGAACACGTTGCCGCGAGAGATGCGCCACAGCATCCGTTCGAACGCGGGGACACGCTCTCGCTGGACCACGCCGGCTACGAACCCGAGTCTACCTCGCGTGGCCGCTTGCTGGCCAGTCTCATCCGATATCAGGGACCTGGGGTTGATCATACATGATAAGAAGATAGGCTCGACAACTATTAATATAAAGCTTCTTTAGGATCAAATTGACGTTGAGTGCAAAGAACTTCATCACTGGTCAAATTAAAGGATGGTAGATGGTAGATGGTAGATGTCACGTGTAGATATGGAAAATCTTCTTTAACTTAGTTAAACAGATTTCTTTTGATTATTTTTTGGTACTAAGTACATGCGTAAGAACGGAGAAGCCGTTATCATCATTGCCAATGTTGCCATTAGAAAAAATAAGTTAAATTAAAATATTTTTTTTTTTATATGAGAGTTTCACTAATTTTTTACCAGTCGATTTAAAATTTTTAAGTTTATTGCTTTTTCTGGTTTGAATTTTACTTTTCTTAAATGTTATCTTCTTTCAAGCTGTTAACTTACTTGGTCAAGGAGTCCATGCCGATTTCCTCCTGAGCAGTGAAGAACGCTTCGGTTTTCTCGAGGACATGCCTGAGCTCAGTCAACTCAAGGTAGTTTTGTTTCAGGTTCACTGCGTTGTGCGACAGTTCGAGGATTTCATTTTCCGTCTTTTCTAAATGTGCCTTTAAGATAAAAAAAAAACAATATAATTATTAGATAAGGTACCTATATAAAACAATTCTCCAGTGATGCTGATGACATCGGAACAACTGAAGTACAAATAAATGGAGAATTACACAGCAGGTTCAAATATGAATGTTTTGTTGGGAAAATATGTGTAAAGTGCACTTTTTCTTATTACAATATGTAGTCTTTAACGGTGAAGGGCAATATTAAGTGCCCTACGCCCTTGCAATTTCTTAAAAAATGCTCTAGAAGATGTGTCTATGTGAAGTCTACCAGTTCGCACTTTCGCGTGGTTTATTATGGAAGGAGACCACTTCCCGGCAGTGGGACAGAATAAGGTTGATATCAACAAAGCAACAATGTTGAATAAGTAGCAACATAAGTATGGCACAGATATAAGTATTTTTAAGTACCATCAGATAACGATACGTTTCACATCAGTCTTAACTAACAAGGCCTTATCTGTAGCGGGCGGCATCGTATATATTACTTTTAACACAAGTATTTTCTTACAGCTCCTTGTAAACAATATTATTAATGTTAAGGAGGTAGATTATTGTTTTATAGAGCCTACATAATCTACCTACAGATTAGACATGAGATTAAAAATATTAAAATGTTCTTAATGAATAAATATTTAATTTTGAAGATTTTTACGTGCTTATGTGCTTAGAGGAATAGAGTCGACTTGCTCGAATATATTTGCGAAATATAGGTAATTTTATATTGTACATATAAATGGCTAATATACCAATGAATTCCACCGGAATAATTACTGATCTGTTCTATACGATTATAGATATGTTGCTGTTTTTGTAGATTAAGCGGAAAATCTCGAAAAAGATCTTCCTTACCTTATCCTTTAACCCAGAGCATAAAAGCGCTGCTTTTCCTATAAGGATATCGATAAGGAAGTAATAAATCCGCGTTGAACAAACAGGTACCTATTGTCTACAGAATTACCGATGTCTGAGCAGGCTCACTTTAGCCCCCAGTTATAACATAAAATCGTATACCAACAATGATATGCATAGCGCAGTAGTATAATATCGGTTCGTTGTGAATAAAAGTTGAATATGAATGGAAAAGAAGGGTACTGCGTAAAGCTCGCTATTGATTCGTTTGATTTGAACGCAGATGAAATGCGATGTTGGGCTGCCGCAGGCCTACTAAGAGTTCTACGATTTTTTATGTCTTATTTCCAAATAAAAAGCTTTGAATTCATTTCCTACTAAACTAAGTAATTGAAGTAGTTTAAAAGGACCATAAATTATATTCCTTAAGTTATGGCACATTAATCTTGATTGTCTCACAGCTGGACACGGGTCTCTCATACTCCATCACGTGCAAATTGTTAGACTACACACCGTCGAGGATACTTTTTTTAATAACTCCAGACTGACTTTGCCTGGTATTTACATCTCGAACCGGTCAAGCTTTCGAGTCTGTCGAGATCTTTCAAGTTATTCATGAGCTACAAGTACATACCTCCAGGTCGATGATCTCCCTCGGGTTGGGTGCTCGTGGCAGCTCCTTCACATGCGGCACGTGCACCTTGTCCTTGTGCACCTCCGCCTCGATGTAGCGCAGCTTGCGCTCCATCTCGTCGCATCGTCGCACCTCGTTGACGAATTTGCGCTGGAACGCGTTCACGTCGGGGTTGAGCTGGAAAAAGATACAATGTTAATGTAGTGTAACGTTTGAAATGTGCTACGTAGCCTCTATTTATATTTATAAAGTCGCTAACTGGCTGACTCCCATAAAAATTTTTCCCAGGAGTTGTTTTTTTAAGACGTAGCGAGGAAAGAAAATGTTTTTAACTCATATTTTAAGGTGGTGGAATGGATTGAAAAGTTAGAAGCAAGTTCTACGAAACTTAGTATTTAGCATTCCGTTTAGAAATAGTGTATAACATATTTTACTGTTTTTGGAAAATCAATCCGAAGCGTTAAAATTGAAAATTAGAGTTATGATTTACGCGTATGAAGTCGCTCGAAAAACTAGTTTGTAGTAGCTAGTTTTACCTGTAAGAAGCTAAAATTCACTGAGAATTTATTACATCACCATTTCCACTCAGAATCTAAAAATAAGTAACACATAGGTAATATTTCACGGTGGTAAAATTCCTAATCGCGAATAAAACACACACTGAATTGTTGCAAATTAGGGTGAAATTATACATCAATCAACTCTAGCCTCAGTTGTAATAGATTAGCGTGTCTATCTAAACAGGAAACTTATTCTTAGGACTGTTTTCATACATAAAACTTTACTTTACACCTTATAAATAAGTCCTGTGTAGCATTCAAGGTAGTTTTGGCAAGGGTCTCCCATTGCTAAATCTCTTACAAAAGTAAATTTCTATTAAAAGTTTTAAAAGTTTCAAATAATATCACATACCAATGCTATTTTACATTTACCAACAAAATAGGAGAGCCGTTTAAAAGTATTATTATAATAAATGAAATGTTTAAAAATCCGCATCCAATTCGTATATAAATACGAATTACGGTTAACATCAAATAGAAAATAATAGAGAATTATATCAAAATAAATATAGTTTAAAAAACTAAAAAACACGCTTTTATGTTAAAATCAACTAAAAAGCAAAAAATAATCTTCAATCTAGGAATCAATTAAGGAACAGTAAATAGTATCATTGTGGAAAAAGTGTGGGGTGCTCCATTTATCAGGTTCGAAAAGCGCCCCACACTTTTTCCACAATTATACTATTTACTGTTCCTTAATTGATTCCTAGATTGAAGATTATTTTTTGCTTTTTAGTTGACTTTAACATAAAAGCGTGTTTTTTAGTTTTTTAAACTATATTTATTTTATTATTTTTAGTATTTGTTGTTATAGCGACCACCATCATGCATCGTTTGTAAAAAAATCAAGTGTCTATCTATTACGGTTTAAGAGATAAAGCCCTGTGACTCAAGAACAGACAGCGGAGGGTTTCGTTTTATCCTTTGAGTACGGAATCCTAAAAATCATTCTACAAGATGGCATTATAGATATGTTTCAGTACATTTGAGTTATAGGGAAATAATATTATTATTTTCCAAAGCTAAAAATCAATCTAGTAACTTTGCCTGAACGCTCCATAAGGCGCTTTCTCTCGCCTCGAAAATCGTTAATCCTGAGGATATTGATAAGGACAATGGTACAAAATTATTAAAATCGTGTATTTTCATCGGTCCTCAATAAATCTACAAAGTTTGAACGAAATCTGGCCGTTTAAAGTGGGTCAAAATCGCGCCCAAAGAAGTCGGTTACAAACATACAAACAAACATACAAACATACAGGTGAAGCTAATAAAAAGCGTGTAACAATGCTTAGTACAGTATTAATATGAACATAGCTACAAGTATGTGACGGTATATAATAAAAAAATCCACTCCTAGCCTAAGGCATATAGGTACGTATGAATCGATTAAACTTTTTCGCTCAATGCCCATATCCCGTCTCATCCAGGGCCGACCACTCTTGCAACTACACTTAGGGTTGTCAACTCAACAACAATTAAATGTTATTTTGTGTTGATAAAAAATCACAATTGTTTTTATTAGATCACTTGGTAAAATTTGTTATTCTATTAGATCTACACGTTTATTAATTCTCGTATATTGAAATGAGGGACCCCTGTATAGGTACTTATTAATTAGTATTCTACGTGAAGCTTTGTAAGCATGCGTACCCTCTCAAGTATCACGATAAAATGGAAGCTTAAAACTTTAAAGATACTGTAGTAGTAGCTTTAAAGTTTTAAGCTTCCATTTCGGAAATTATTTCGCTATGGAGAAGCGGATAGGCTTAACATCTTTTTTTCCCCTTATACTCTCGTCAGAGCGGTCATGATCATCATATGATTTTCTCTGTGGTACGTTTAAGAATACGCCACCACTAGTCATTCACTGGGGACTAGGGACATTCACTGTAACCTTAATCTGGTTAGTCCGTCGTATTCACACGCAGGTCATCCTGCATCGGGGTCTTGTACCCTCGTTTTTGTCTCACTAGGCTGAATTTAGGATACAATTTTTGTATAGCAGCCCTATGGAGGAGTCTAAATTAGCTGACTCGTTTGATTCGAGTGGGATGGTCTTGTGTTTCCATTGACGCAAGGTGAGCGGGACCTGATTGTGGTTATAAATCTCTTATGCATTCACGTTTCGCGATTAAAAAAGTCCGTTGCGTATGTTGCCATATATGACTTAGATTATGTTAATACTGAACTACATAGGTAATATTATTCAGATTTGTTTTTTTGGCTAGAGGCTATTTTTAGAAGGATAGTAAGCCTATAATTCGAAAGATCTTTGTGAATTTTTTATCGCAATTTCATTATCTCTGATGACTACATAAATAAAAAGTTTGGAAAATCCAAAAGTGCACGACTCATAATGCTCATTTAATTATGAAATATAATTAAAAAAAAAAAAAAAAAAACTTAAGTCGTTCAAAATTAATTGCCGAAAAAACAGCTGTAGTAGGAAGAAGGTACTGCACAAGCGCCCCTGGTGGAATAAATGTACATAATATCTATAGATATACAGTCTTGTAGTTTTCGTTTTTTATTAATTGCAATTAAACGACACTGAATTAATTAATCATTCGCATTCAGTGACCTACAATCGTCGATTAGAATTTTTTTAACAAAAATTTAACTCAAATGATGGATTTTTTCACAAGTTACAGTGTTTTCAGGTTTCACACATGATGGACAGGAAAAATTTTTGACCTATTTTGGGTTTTTTTTCCAATTCTATTGCAGTAAATCAATTTTTAAAAAGTATGGAATTAATCTCCATTAAATTATCTCGACAATAGTATGCAAAATATCTTGATTCCGTGAACTATCAAGGCTATAATAATAAAAATAGCCGCCAAAATGAAGCGAAAAAAATTTTTCGATCGTAAAGCACTCTCTGATGCTTCGCACCATGAGTCGTGCAATATAAGTTTGTTTTAGCTAATCTCAGTCGTATTAAGATTAGTCCTTAATTAATCTTGCGTGTGTCACTAAGTTTTTCCATAGTTTTCGGCTGTAAAGTTGAATCAACGTAATAAAGGCATTATGTTCGTAATGTTCGTACATTATAAATTATGATTCGTCTACCATTATTATGATTCAGTGAATGACTGAGTAAGTAGGTTGCAATAAAATAAAGCCTCAGTGTTACTTCAAATGATACTACAACATGTGTATTAAAACGACTTCAGATCAGCCTAAAAATCTCAAAAGAAATTTTATACGTATTTTATCCTTATTAATTGCAGAGTTGTTTTGTGTTATGAAAATGCATTTCATATATTTAAAAAATCATTTACTTATATAGCGAAAACATTTCATATTTACAAGTGCACACTGCACACATAATTCGAACAACGCCCAGCGTGGCACGTCTGTCGTCGACCTTGCGTGGCCACCTTCACGGAACCCTCAACTTAATAGTCGATAGCCTTTGATTTAGTGTAACCGACCGACCAAGTTCACTTACTTGTTACGTTGTAAATACGAATACTATCTACGCAGCTGTGCGTTGGACAAATTCATTTTACAGTACGTACTGATGAGTGGTGGGTCTATTCACAAATCCCGGGAATGTAATTGACACTTATTTACCGAGTACCTGCTCTCAACCCACTGCTCTGGGTTGGGCAAATACATTTTTACACCACTACCTATGGTTCCATCTACAAATCTCGGGAATTTAATTGACACTTATTTACCGGGTACCTGCTCTCAACCCACTGCTCTGGGTTGGGCAAATACATTTTTACACCACTACCGATGGTTCCATCTACAAATCTCGGGAATTTAATTGACACTGATTTATTATTTAAATAACAAACAATTATATATTTAAATCAATCTGTGATACCAGCAACGGTCAATTTATACGCGGAGATTTGTGAACCGACATTTTTGTTTAATTTATATTAATATTTCTTATTATTGATTAGTTATGACAGTAAAAATGTTAAACGAAAGTTAGGCAACGAATATCGGTAAATAATTATATGAAATCTGTAACTAAATCTAGGTATGGTTTAACCAAGGTTTAACGCGAATCTTTTAGAACGCCTTTTCTTAAGATCTCTTTAGTACACTTTGAATTATGTATATAAATATTATTACACATACACATTACACATACATTATACTGTTATTCTTTAATTTAGCTTATTGTTTATTACGTCTTTTCAGACCAATTCAATGAGCAAATTTGATAACGAATAGTGAATCGATAAAATATGAACTGATTGTTGCGAAATTTAATTCCAAAGTGTTTATTGTTCAGTCGTGACCCAAATATTACAAGTGGATACTTCAGAGAACGCTGCCACCTATAGACCATGTTATGAGTATAAATGGTAATTCAATACGACAATTAATTTTATGCATACCTGCATGTATTGTGCATATCTACTCGTTATAAATCAGTCTTAATTAGCATTTTTTGAGTATGCATTTTACTTAATACTTGTAGTATTTAAATAAAAAAATATGTGTGTTCTGTAATTTCAGTTAATTATTATTATGGAACGCAACTTTATTGTTTTCATTTGAAGTTGTTGCGAGCAGGTGTAGTCATACAATTTACGCGATTATTTTTTATTTTACGCGATTCATTTCTATATTCAGAGCGGACTAGCAGTTTTTCGCAGACTATACCTATGCACTTATTACTCCTATTTTTATTTGCAGTAAATAAATATCAAATTTGGTGACGCACTCCGTGCTTTTTGTTAAATTTTTGGCTGTAGTTTAACAAATATCTTTTAAAAATGGTACCTAATATCGGTTTTTCTAGTAATAAAGTAACTAAGAAAACAGATAGAAAAAATATCGTATTGGATGAACACCTAAAATATCGGTTCCGTATTGACTTTTTGTGCGCTTTTTTGTATCTTTACAATTTTAACGGTATTTTATCATCAACACCAGATATAATATATCAAAGTGTAACAGCTTAAGTAGAGTCGCAAATTGCAATACTTTAAAGACTTTAAAACATATGGATATAAATAATATAAATTGAAGTTATGGTAAGTTTTAAGACGAAGCTGAGTGCTCATATTTGTAATTAATAAAATAAGTATAACTTACATCTCTAAACTGCACTGAACCAGCCTCTCCCAACTCCGAGACCGAGGTGTAAGCAGCCTCGGGTTGGATGAAGAGCTGGCACAGAGCCATCTCTTCACTCCGGAACATCGCCCCCATCCTGGTGGTTTATATGTCCCTCTTACTTCTGAAACAGAAAAGATAACATTGAAGATTATATTTGGAAGTTAAAGGTGCAAAGCTCTAGTAGTCTAGTATGAGATTACAGTAGAAATATGCGATTATTAATAAAGGCATGATCCGTAAAGGTAGGTTGAAATTCAAAAAATACACAAATATTAAGAAATCTTTGTTAAATTATTCGATTTTTTTTGTTTATAATATACGAGTAGCAGACGAGCATGCAGTCCACCTGATGGTAAGTGCCTACTGCCGCCCATGGACATCTGTAATCAACCCCAGATAGGATTAGATATTCCTACCTGAGGTCTGCCACAGATGCGCCGCTACCCCTGAGGACTAAGCTGGAACGCCTCGGAAAAGTCTGTCCTCGGAAATTCATAATTTTACGTAATTGAACTAAGAAAAGAGCATGTAATCTGATGGTAAATCACTGCTGCTTATGAACATTCGTAACCAACTTCAGATGGAAAAGAGGTTTCACCTAGAGCCGATCACATATGCATTGCCACTTTTGAGGGCTTACATGGTTTTCATAATTTATGATATTACTAGCTGACTCGGCAAACGTTGTGTTTCCATATAAATAAATAAATGTTAAGGGTGAACAACCCTTACCACTTAGGGGTATGAAAACTAGATAGTAGCCGATTCTCAGACCTACTGAATATGCATATAAAATTTGGTGAAACTCGGCAAAGCCGTTTCGGAGGAGTACGGTAACTAACACTGTGACACGAGAATTTTATATATAAAGATACCTATACCTATGGCAGAAAACTCTCGTATGAAAAAGACACGAATTTGTACATTTGTAAAGTATTGTTCAAGATTTATACACCTGACGTAGTTATGTAAGAATTCGAACTGTTTTAACGAACAAACAGAGTACTTGTTTTGAGCCATTAGCGCAAATTAACATAATTATACTCGGAGCTAACGCGCATTGTATGTCAACAACAAAACTTTGTCCTCTAGACTTTTTGTTTTTACATTTGTATAATAAGTCTGTTTCACGTCATTCAACATATTGTCTATAACTCTTTAAGTTATATATTGTAAAGACTTAATGTTATCTCGGTCAACTGATTGTAAGAAAATGTATTGTGAAGCGAAATTCCCTTCCATAACACGGCAAGGTTGGGTTTGATTGCTTCAATTATGCTATTGGCGGCCCATCGCGTGATTCAATACGATATCATTGAGAGCAATACCTAAAGTATAATATCTCGATAGCAGTCCTATATCTCCTAACCTCAATTCTAAGCTACTAGAATGTAAGAATATGTTATATTGTCACCATCTACTTTAACTACATTCTGGCAATAATTTATTTTCAAAGTTTCATAAGCGCGAAGAAATTTCGTGACAACTTACAAAAAATCTCTTTCTACACTCACAGCCTTCCGTGTCGTGATTTCCATGGATACATACACACACCCAGACAGAACAGATATCCAAATTCATCATTCAGATATCCGTCTGGCCGGGAATCGAACCCGGAAACTTGCGTGTCAGACCGGTATGGTGATATCGGTGACCGCTCCGCCGGATCGTTAAGGAATTTCGATTCTGACGGTCCCCCTGCCCCCAATGCACACATATTTTTAAAGGAATTTCATTGTTATCACAGATGTCATTTGTGTAACTGTAAACATTTCTTTTATATCCCACACAACTCTACCTCCACAAAAATATCTACATGTAGGTTACATCTTATATAGCTTCTGCACACATCATCTTTTCTTAGCTGCAATTGTTTACAGAGTTGTAAATCAATATTCAACTAAAGATAATTCGACGGACGCTCTCTCAATGAGGATAAATTCGGAGAAACACACAAATCGGAACAGTATGAAAATGTTGAAGGATTTAAATGATCTCTTTCGCTGATCGAGTCTGAACATAAATTCCACGATTTCCTTAACAACTTCGCGTCTTATTATTATTTCCCATGGTCCAAATGAACTAATGATATTAAGAATTTCAACTGAAGCCTATCACAGATATGTTTGATGTTCTTGAGGACTAATGGATACCTTATTTGTTAGGATGTAGACTATTATTATCTAAGTAATCATGATTATAATGATATTGAAGCATCAAACGAATGTACGGTCTACCTGATGGTAGGTAAGTTATAATAAATACCGCCTTAGATTATTATAATGAGAGTCCTGCCTGAAGAAGGTCCCAGATGTTTGCCGTCCCTTAGGACGACAGTCTAACAACGAGAGTCTTGCAGTCTTTAGCTAGCTAATCTTTATAATTGCATATTTTGCCTTATTAGCTACATTGTTACATCACCAACTTTGATGTATAGTGAGGAATAAATGTCTACACCCAGTGAAGCAGTGAAGGAATTGATCGTGGCCTAGCGCAAGGCCAAGTGTTTTTGCTGGCGCGATTACTCTGGCGTTACGGTTTTTTGCGGTACGTTGATTTAGATAAGATGATCTTTCCCTGTCACAAAAGAACGAGCCATTCTACGGTTTCCTAAACAACCGTCACGTGGTAGCCGCAAAAACGTAGGAAGTATAGCTTGGCTGGTAGGGTTCTTTTATTTTATTGTGCAGTTTTCAAGTCTTATAACAATTTGCTGTTGCAAATAACTAAACTCGTGAATGGTGAATACATTTTCAGTCATTTTTGGACATCCCACGCTTAGTCCCAGGTTTGAATACGCCGCTAGCATCTCTGATTAATTGCTAAATGTTTGAATCATGTGGTTACAATAAATAAATAGCTATTTAATAACATAGATGCATAACGGGAAATAAAAACATTGCGTGGGAACTGGGAACAAAGTACCTATGCGCATGAATTCGGCCCCGCTTATATCATATCAACAGACATTAAACGCGTCAGACACGGACCGTTGCAGGCAACATAATACATATTTTTCTATATAATGTGTATTAACGTGTTTTATAGGTTATGATAGTAAAGCCTACAAACTCTTTAATAAGTTATTTTCTTTCTGTAAAACACCTGCCCTGTAGTAAGTATGTATCTATATGAGAGGCGAATTATGGCTTTATGACTATATCTAAATTAAGTCGTTTATAATTAGAATTCAATTTTAAGATCAGCAAAACAAACGATTAAATTATTTTTTTAATTATCATGACTCACGGGCCCTACATTCATTAGGCACTATATAAACAAACTACCGATAACTAATAAAACTAGAATAAAATAACGACCAGTTCAGTGGCCAACCTAACCTAACCTAACTTATTGCAATTTATACTAATATCTATTATGGATATCTATATTTAAAGTCAGATAAAGTTCAAGCGAACTAGGTATTTTTCTAAAATGACAAAATGGTTGCAAATAAAACTAATTGTTATGCAGAGCACGAGTTAAATAGCGTGTAAGAATTTGGTAACGTAACCGCGTTAGTCAAGCCACTGAAGTTTCTAAGTGATTTCTGTAAATATTTCATTACCTTACAAACAAGCAATAAATTATATTGCCGTGTATAATTTTGGCTGTCGGTACTCTCTTTTAACTTGCTGAAACAAAGCGAAGATATAAATAGGGGCTTCAGTAAAACAATCTTTACAAAGATTACAAGCTTCGCCGTCTGAGGCAGGGTTTCTCAAAGTGGGGTACGTATCTCTTGTACGTCAATTAATCGTGGGGGTACATTCAAAATATATGTAATGTCATTTGCTTTTTAACTCCTATAGATGTATAGCTAACATTATCACGAGTGGTGCAGGCAACTAAATCAAAAGTAAGTACAATTGCTCCTTAAGTCATCCATTTGTGGCAAAGAACAAACTGCGTGGCTCATCGTCTGTCTTTATTTTTTAGTAAAATATCTTAATTTTATTTTAAAAATCTAACATGGCATACGAAGATATAAGTTTGAGAAACTCTGCTCTGACACATCTCAAGTCTTTATTATAATAAAACACTGATTGAGACAGTAGAGTTTACGTTATCCGATATAAACAATGGCTGTGTTACGCGTGTCATTTGTTTTAAGCGGTAAATTGTATTAAAGTATTTCGAAGCTCATTTGCATTCGAGTTTGCGAAACAATGTTTTCCGACCTCCTTGTCACGGTACTCGCATTAGATAAATGTCTTTCTTATCCTTGAAAAATCGAAGTTGTAACGTTTACTATTGTAATAATGATAAGACTTAAGAATCTATTACTATTTGTGGTAGGATTAGCTTAGTTTTCTTTAAGAAGAATAGCAATTGAATGCATGTATCGACGGATGCATGTTGTTAAAGGAAGCGTATGTACATTTCGTTATACGTAATGGATTGAAGATTAAGATGAAATTGAATGAGTATTGATACACATTTTTTTCTTTGTAATATGGGAGTAGCAGACGAGCTTGCAGTCCACCTGATGGTACATGGCTACTGCCGCCCATCTGTAATTAACCACAGATAGGACTAGATATTCCTATCTGAGGTCGGCCACAGATGCGCCGCTACCCCTGAGGACTAAGCTGGAACGCCTCGGAAGAGTATGTCTCCCTTACCACACCCTCCAAACCAGAACACAGCAGCGCTTAACGCTGTTGTTATAAGGTAGAAATAGGTGTGGCGGTGGTGCCGCCGGAGTCGAACCACAAAGGGTTCTACCATCTTCAATAATACATACATAGGTACATAATACATGCAAGCCTCAAAGTAAATAAAACAGTTTCATTTTGCGACTTCAAGAACCCACGGTACGTGTCACCTACGAGTATCATTATTATGGAAATTTTATGAATAAATAAAATATTCTACATTCATGAGCTTATATAAAGGCAGGCCCCTTAGGGGGTCAGATGGCTTACCCTCCTTAGCATAGGCAGAAATAAAACCTTTTTTTCATTTTTCGCTGTGAAATTTGAGAGAATACTGACTTGACTCTGGATTAAGCTTAGGTAAGATAAAAGTACTCAGATAGGAGGACCTTATTACATAGCTCCGTCCATGTCACCATTTATATAGCTTCAATTTTATCGCTGTATAAAGATCTCTTGTTATTTTTACGAAGAGGTTCGTGTAAAAATAACTGTAAATAACTGTATGTATAGCTATTGTGTTTCAAAATCGGTATGCGTTAAATCACGGAACAAACAACGTTAATGCAAATAAACAGGCAGAGGTGAGCTGTTTTAAGTCCGACCGATTCAAAGTGTTGAAACACTTCGGGTCAGTTCAGGAAATTGATTGATTATTTTGTTGTCGTGAGTTTTTTATAGACCCTCTATCTATGTTCTCTGCTTTTTTATGTTCGAAATAAAATGGACACAGCGACAATTTGACGTTTTAATTTATTTTATATTTTTACAAAAGTGGACATTTGGTCCCAACATTTGTAGATGTGAGATACGCAATGGCGGAGTGGTTACTGAAAGGCATGACCCACAATGTTCTGAGTTTTATTGCACTATTAAGGAGAGCTTAATTAAGATTTTTAGGGACTTCATGGTAACCATGGTTTGTGTCTTAGTATGCAGTAATGTAGTGGCAGAACCTCTTCAAATGTACACCGACTCAGTTTGTAGCAATATTATTTATCTGTATTGATGTTGGTCTATAGTTATTACAAGGAAATAGTTGCCAGTATCGACAAAAAATGAAAAAAAATCAAAGGTACACTATTAAGATATTTCTATCTTGTAAAGTGTTTACCTTAAGTAAATCGCCAGTAGCATGCCAAATAACATCTATGAGTAACCAGATTAGTTTATAAATGCGAACAGGATAAAAACTTTGTAAATATGTACCTAAGATACTGTTCTGAAGGTTGCGTTCATATGTATAATACATACCTACATATGAACAAGTGGACATGTGTTCAGAGGTCACTACTGAGCTGGCGAGTTCCGGTTTGCGTTATCTGGTTCCGATTGTGACCTTTTATTGCGGAAGCCCTTTCATGATCCTGTATATTCTAAGGTAGTAAATCTCTTTAAATAAAAACGCGTTTTTGTCAATCGCTATCGTATTATATTAGACCCCTGTAGTATACAATCGTGCGTTTTTAAGCAGTCGTTCCATCTGTAATGCGACTGACTCGCTTTAAAATGAGAAATTGGCCTTATTACCAAATACATTCATTCCCATTTCATTATTTTGGTAAAATTGACACCATACTCACTTCACTCACGAAAATTACAGTGACTAAACTAAACTACTTATTGTTAACAATTACAATGTCTTAACGTAGGTATTTAGAATTTGTGGGCAAGTTGAATGGTAAAAATGTGACTAACTAACTGATAACATTCGGTATTTTACGTTAATGTCACGTGGTCGTGTTACGCGCAGACCTACATAGTTGCAGTCATACATTTAGGTATTGGTAGTATCTAGGTATTGGTTACTCAAGGTAAATATATTATGATGAGTATCTGATGCTAAAGTTCCAATGTGCAATTACTCAACAGTACCTACGGAATAGTTAGCATGCTATAAACATCGAATGGAAGAGGTAAACTAACTAAATTTAGTGGGCGAAGGCAAGCCAAGTAATATCGAATGTAATAAACTAATATTACTAGTATTCGCTACATCACTCTTTAATAGGTACACAATACTTACTAGAAGTTTCTTGAACAATGTGACTATCAATCAACAGTGTAAAATTTAATGGGAATCGTTTTAATAGATTAATCTTGTAGAGCAGCGTTTTTCAAAGTGGAGGTCACGACCCCCTGGGGGTAGCAAAGTAGAGTACTCTATAAGAAAACTAATACGAGCGGTAGTTCATGTCGACAACCTTCGCTGATTGTCGCGGCTCGTATGTGAAACATTAGTTAAATATATTTTTGTTCCGAGAATTTTAATTTAAGGCGTTTGGCGACGTAACCAATGTGAAAATATATTTGTTTCACGTATTCAATAATGAATTTAAATGGTAGCTAATTAAGAAAAAAGAATAACAAATATACGGATTAAAAATTTGTAGATTATAAAATACAAAATGTTTTAACACTTCTTACATACTAAAACTTTTTACATACATTTTTATTATTATTATTACTCAGGGGGTCGTGACAAAAAGGTTGAAAAACACTGATGCGCGACATTTAATGTGCGAACTATAAAAGTCTACACGTAGTGTTTTAAATTTAATAACCGTTGTATTAGAAGTAGCTAACGACGTTGTCCACTTACGTTAAGTAGCCACCGCTTTCCATGGACATCTGTAACAACCTAATAGCTATAATAAACAGGAGATCGATCATAAATATGTTATCTTTCAAGTGGTTGGAGTTCCCCATTGTCATGCTATCATTGTAAGTGTTTGAGCCTTTAAACTGGATTACAACAACGCAAATACTATTAATATAGGGAGGAAATGGAATAACGGAATAGAATTTTGAAGGTGGTAGAACCCTTTGTGGTTCGACTCCGGCGGCACCACCGCCACACCTTATAACAGCAGTGTTAGGCGCTGCTGTGTTCCGGTTTGAAGGGTGTGGTAAGGGAGACAGACCTTTCTGAGGCGTTCCAGTTTAATCCTCAGGGGTAGCGGCGCATCTGTGGCCGACCTCAGGTAGGAATATCTAATCTTATCTGGGGTTGATTACAAATGTCCATGGGCGGCAGTAGCCACTTACCATCAGGTGGACTGCATGCTCGTCTGCTACTCCTATATTATAAAAAAAAACAGCGGGGACACAGCTACGACCGTATCAGCCATATGAATAGTTAGGGGCCTCCGGGTTACCGAGGTCCCATATGTAAACAAGAATTCGTTAGATGTTATTCACAGTTTTACTTAAACTAATGAGCCGTATTTGTAAAAAACAAAAGAGTGTCCAACGTGCTTAAAGAAGTTTGCGGTTAAAAAAATATGAAATAGAAAAAAGGAATCACTTATTAGGGGGCGCCAACAAATTTTTGGCAGACTAGAATAAGTTATCTTTCCTTTCCAAGACCAATAAAATGAAATGTTTTCATCTGTTCGCAATTTGAAAAGATTAACGGCTATTATCTAATGATTAAAACTGGAATTATTGTAATGATACTTTTGAATAGCTGAACGTTTATGAACATTTGCCACTATGGGTTGTTGTTATTGCTAATGATTACGATCAATAAACGTTGTACAAACATATTACTTAATTATGTTATCAGTTTACTTACGTTATTTTAAATTTATACTAGTCTACAAATGAGTGACTAAATTATAAAATGGTCTAACTGATTTATTTACACGACAGACACGTGATAAGCTTATTAGCACTTCAAAATTCGTGTCAGACATATTATCTGCCATTAAAGTAGTACAATTTCATTCGCAACTAGTTTCATAAAGTCGCTTAAACAGAGATAAAAATAAGGTATTTGGATCATAATGCTGCTTATTGAATATTTATCTTGGTTAATTAAAATGCAGTGCACATATTTTACTAGGTATATAGAGAATAAACGTGTAGGTAACGCTCAGGGCCGGATTTGGAGGGTAGGCGGGGCAAATGCCACGGGGCCTCCACAAGAGCGGGGCCCCAATAGAGAAAAAAATAACAAAATTTTGTTGGGTTAGCTACCAATCCTTTCTTTAAAGCGATATTTTTTCGTATTTTTAACAATGCTTACATTTAGCTAATTATAACATCCTTTGTTGAAATAATTTTATTAGTGCGCAGTTAATTTTTGAACAACTAAACATGGTACTTTTAAGTAACAAAATGATCATGGGCCTCTTCGTAGTCTAAGTGCCTCACCTCAAATCCGGCCCTGGTAACCACACCATGGTTCAATATTTATTTTATTACGTTCGTCACAGTCGACAGGCCTTGCCTCATTTGTTCCGATAATTACGGAATTTACAAAGCACTCTAAATACTCATATCGGGTACGTTAACTATCAGCTGTTTGTTATGCATGTTAGTGAAAAAACAGCGGCTTAGTTGATAACTGTCAAAAGGAAAAAATGGCCTCTTACTGTATTTAATAACCAGTTTTAAATAATTCAGAATATCAAATATATTGAAACTAAACCTTTAAAAAACGCTTTCTACACTCACAGCCCCACACTAGGACTCCCTGTATCGTGAGTGCCATGGACACACACAAAGCCGAATACACAAACACCCAGACCCAGAACAGATGTGTAAATACATCATTCAGATATTTGTCTGGCCGGGGATCGAAGCTGGAACCCTTTGTGCGTCAGACCGGTGGGGTGACCGCTCCGACACGCGGGTCGCTAAGCTAATCTTGGTATAAGGGATGTATACAGATATCTCAGTTTTACGAATAGATATCTTATAGCTTATCGCAGATTAAGATAAGATGAACAAAGATATAAAAAGGGTGGGATAAGGAGCCGTAACTAGTATGCCATAGCGTCATCGAATTAAATAGACATATAAAGCGAATTAGGCAATTTCGAAGTGGCGAATATTGAGTATTTTAGATTTATTGGAAACTGACCTTGCATATTGCTAATTTTGCATGTCAATCCGTGGCGCAATACGTACTACATTATAGAACATACTTTTCTACAGTTACGTAACAAAGTAATATGACTGACATAAGCAGTTGATGAGGGGGACGAGGAGATTTGCAGATATAACTTTTTATTTTGATGTCTACACAAATGATATATTAATATTAAGCGCGAAAAAGTTACTTAATCGGATTAGTTGGTATGTAGGCACATCACATACATGGGTATAGTCCGCGTAATACTTCAAGTCTGAATATAGAAATGAATCGCGTCGCCACAGCAAATTGTACGACTACACCTGCTCGCAACAACTTCAAAGCGGACTAGCAATTTGGTGCGGACTATACTTAAGTTTAATTTAGTTATTTTAATACGTGTCCTACTTTACTATTTTCAGTAGTTAGTAGTTTTGTGTTTTTGTGGTCTCTCCACGAATTCGCCTACATTTTTTTTTGCAAAAATAACAGACATAAATAAATTTTGCTGATGTAGTGCTCTCCATCGCGATCCTTCCCTCCCACCTACGGCCCCCAATTCAGGTTTAAAATAAATAATTTATAAATTATTATTTGTTGCTTTGATTTAACATACTATTTTTAACTACTGTTGACATTAACACTTGTCTAGATAAGGAACTGTTGTACACTAAACTTGAGTGATCTTTTAGAGTAAAGATTTCAATCGTTATCTTAACTTCGTATGTGTATAGGTGCCATTATCTTTGAGGTTGATTTCGTTGAATCTGCACGTGACCCTCGGGTAAAAATTGTTATCTATACATCTTAAATACATTCCTAAACAGATGATAAAATAAAATGGAAGTGTCTGTCTGAGCTTTTCCTCCGTAGATTTATTTAATTTTTTACTTTTGTTTTCAAATTTGTTGGTACCCTAGATTTAGTAGATTTCCAATTTTGAGCTGACCCGTCTATCCCAATTTCAGAAGTATTTTAGCAAAATGTAAAAGATAATGACTTCGGTTTAAAAGTCTGACTGTTTGAATTAAAACTTATAACAACTCATACTCATATTCATATTTAATTTTTAAGGATAGACGTAAACGACAATGTCGCCGGAGGACAGTAATGATATATAAATATTTACACAGTTGTTCCACGCAAAGGACTTTAAATTTACTCAACTATTAATTAAGTAATATTGAAAATAAAATGTACTACTTTATTTCCAACTACGTTGTTTTTGTTATGGTAAACTATTAGTCACATAAGTTCTTCGCAATTTTCAAAAGAGACACAGAGTTGCTTAGCACAGTTTTAAAATTCACATAAGTTAGTTACATAAGTAAATGATCTAAGAAACATGTTATAACTAACTTTTAGAATAATATGATCAAGTTTGCCACCATACCTTACATATCTATAAGTTGTATAAGTTTCAAGTTTCGTTCGGTCTTTTAAAATGCGTTTGTAAACGTCGACGGTGATAAGAATGTACTCTTATTAAAACAAGCCTCGTTAAGCACACTTGTAGGTGAGTCGAAGAACTCTGCAATTGATATTTTTTATCTAAAACTGACGAAACTTGTCATGAATTAAACATACGAATAATGCACAATACATAAATATATGACAAAACAATTATGTACCTATTAAGTGTTATTATGTAAAGTAATAATAGGTATACATAAATTGGTCGCAGTGTATAGGAAAGGCTTGAAATGCCGGTAATAAAACAAATCGTTGAGGTAGAGCGATTGATTCAGAACAAAGCGCCCATTGAATGAATTTGTATTAGGGCCCCTATTATACGTATATTTGCGGAGTGGAACAGAAGGATAATAATAATTGCCCGGTAAAAATACGAGAAGCAAACAAAATTATGTGAAATAATTTAAAGATTTTAATATTTTCTCATTAACAGAAAGGTATGCGATACAATTCGCTGAATGTCGAGAAACATTCAAGCAGCCGCTATCACTTTAACGCCGGAATTAAATGCAATTGTACGGTAAATAAACTTACGTGTGTGGTTAAATGAGCCCTATTAATTAGTAGATAGGTTGATGAAGAAATAAAGTATTGATAATATAACGCACCAGTTATCGTATATCGCGTAGACGCTGTAACACGGGCACACGTTAAGCGCGACGCACGCGCAAGATCAAACTGATTGCTATTCGCTACGTTGGTGCGCCCGAGCATGTGACCGCGCCACTAACTTCGTGATGCGATGCGATCATTACATTAATTTGCTCAATGCTCATTGATGGAGTTCTCCCGCAAATATTCAAATTCAGGCCCGAAAATACGAATTGGTATAACATTATTGCGGTCCAATCAACCGACTTATAAGTATTAACGGCTTAACAAGTATGTACATTTCAAGAGAGTAAATTCAGATATTAGTCGCAAAGTTAAATAAAACCTTCGTCGTCTCCAGTTCGTTTGAATAACAAAACGTTAAGCACTTAAGCGAATCAGACTAACCTTGTGCTAAATACGTTATTTGCGAACAAAACACACTTACTCTTTATGAAATAGCCCTCGTAAAGTAACCACACCAACTGGACAGATCGTGCGCGAGATATTTACTCGCGTGCCATCAGCTGATGATAAGGAAGATGAGATATCTCGTGATCGCGGCGCAATGTTGGCAGCACTGCGATCTCCTGCGCAGCCTCCGCGTGCTGTAGCCGAGCATAGAGCATACGTTACCGCATAGATACTGACACTATATGTATAAGTACATTGCTCAGGTGTAATGGAGTGTAAAATTACGCTGAATTGGTATCTGAACGGTTTTAAACAAAAATCTTGTTACAGCAATATTAATACATGCAAATTCCAATATAATTATATATTTGCATTATGAATGTCAGTTATAAGGATACTTTTAAAACTGAGAAAATACATCCTATTGCTAAGTAATATACTTAAGATGGATAGAAAATATGAGATATTTTCCAAGGTAAAATCGACAATCTCAGTCTGAAAAATCTAATGTCTAAAGAACATTGCGTAAGGGGCATTTATGGCCTACCTTAGATTAGATGTCAATTCTTTTTAGGTTTGGTCATCGAGACCCATTTTGTGATTCATCTATGGCACCATAGAAAGGCCGCCAACATAGTCATAACAAGAAACACCGCACGGGTTTCGTATAAGACTCTTATGTTATATGTGCGACCATAGGGGGCTTTGGAATAACATGTACTACAACTACTTTAATTATAAAACTTGCTTGACTACATACTATAATTTACTCGTAAATATCATCAGAATTATACACAACTTGAACATAGAATGAAGATAATGTTTTAATGAACAAAAAGTCAAAGTTGTAAATGCAAAAACTTTATTCACATAACATCACTGAGGACATAAATTTACCCTAATAATTATATCTAGAAATAGCACCTATACCGTACATATATTCTAAACCCACACATTATAAAGCAAAAATAGATTATCACAATATATTGCACAAGTTACAATTTTCTATAGTACTATATTGAAGAGCATGAAATTGAAAAACTGACTTTGGAATTTGGTAATTTGTCACACAGGTTTGTTTACATGCGTGTCTCACCTGCATGCGTGAACTTTTCCGCTGCAATTTTTCGTCATCTTGCGAACGCAGGAAACGTAAATGTGATTCGATAGGAAGCGGGTACGCATGCGGACTAATTAAGTATTTATATCTACTTGATTTTAAAGTACATAGTTTGGAATTAAGTCCACAATATAGTGTTCTTTGTATAACATGTACATACTAAGGAACTATTGTTGAGTAAAACTTAGTCATGTTTCAGATTTAATAAATTATTATCTTTTATTATGCATATACTAGCTGACCCGGCAAACGTTGTGTTGTCATATAAATAAAAAAATGTTAAGGGTGAACAATCCTTATCACTTATAGAAAAGCAAAATAGATAGTAGCCGAATCTCAGACCTACTGAATACACATATAAAATTTGCTGAAGATCGGTACGGCCGTTTCGGAGGAGTACGGTAACTAACATTGTGACACGAGAATTTTATATATAAGATATTCACGCATCAATTTATTTTCATCACGTATTTTTTTTACATTAAAACATTTTAAATTAATTTGATACATACAAGACGTTAAAATTACAATTTTACTGAAACATCCTGAATTTTGTTATTCATGTATCAATATTGAAACGATGAGTCGATTAAACGATGCATAGGTAAAATAGAAATTGCATAAAATAAATTGACAACCATAAAAATATGCAACTAAAGTAACAAGAAAAGTAACAATAAAAAGATAAAATAGAACAAAAAACAATATTAAAATAAAAAAGGACTACGAGGAATAAGTACGTTTCCAAATATACATAATTGGAAAATAAAGGAACTTGTAAAATCACAACAACGGGCATTATGACAAATTTTGAAATCCCCTTCTATAAAATAATGTTTCCTAAAATAATGTTATTTCGGCAATAAATTAAACTTTAACGTAAATAGTATAGAGGGAAAAACACGCAGAAACCCTTCGCCTAGTATATTGCCGTGCATTGCCGAAATTTGGTTACGCATTACGTGCTTATTTATTTTTTACTATTTATTATGAATTAGGCGCGAAAACCCCAGTAGGTAACATGGCGTCTGCTGGTGACGTCACGCTTGCGAACTGTATAGTAAAGTTCAGACAATACCGTTATGCTTGTAACCAAAACATTTTTAGTGAAAATATAATTTATCCGTAACTTTATTTTAAAACTGGGTCATTTAAGAATCCGTTCAACGTATTTTTTGCACTAAAATAATTTATTCTGTGATTCTTTAATAATGTCATTATGCCTATTGTATTAATTCATTTCTATATTCTAAAAATGTTACATAGATGCAATGCATCCTTATGATAAATCTTCAATGTACTCGTAGGTAATGTAATCTAAAAAATTGACTATTGATAATTTCATCTTGATGCACAAACCGCTGTAAGATCTTCATTAACCTATGAAACAAACAAATATGGAGCTTAGGTTTTTGGTCATAAGACAAATAATAGTTTGCGTTCACGTCATAAGATCACGTCTTAAATTTATAAAAAATCGCTGGATAAAACATATTCATTTTATATTATTTGGATCCTGCTAATCAAATTTTAATTTGGAGCAATGTAATTAAGTTATTTCTGTATGTATGAATTATTTTAGATAACAAAATCATATATGTATTAAATGTATTTGGCAAAAGGAGATCTCCCGCCGAGCTAGGTGATTATGCCTGGGGCGCACTCGTGCTCTGAAACTCAGCTCGGAGCTTGTATATGTACAAGACGTTGTGAAAACTTCGATAGCGTGTTACAGAAACGTGTAGCGCCATCTCTTGACGAGTAGCGGGAAATCATTTAACTGTATTCATTCGCTTTTAATATGTCCTGAATTTTTAACATATTATTTCTAAAATTAGTTACCTGCTACACTAGGTATCCTCATAGACCATAACAATGTGTGACTGCACTTAATTTTCACTTGCTCAGACCCATCAAACGTATTTGAAGTACTCACTAATACTCCATATTGAAGTGGCTCATGATCTAAAAAGAAAAGATTACCTTTAGTAAATAACTTATTTATTATTTTTCCTTTTTTTACTATCCAGATGAAATAAAGCCTGATGGCCGACTTCAGGTAGGAATGTATTATTCTATCTGAGGTGATTACGGATCCCCACGGGTGGAAGTAGCCACTTACCATCAGGTGGACTGCATGCTCGTCTGCTACTCTATATTGTAAAAAAATCCAGATAAAAACAGTGGTTAATTATTATGAATTACCTAAATTCCACTTTAGTCCACTCGTAGTTACATTCATACAAGCCTCTCCAATAGGCACTAGAGAACACCAAGCCTTCTTATGCTTTCTCGTTTCTTCCGGAATGCTGATCACATGGTCACCAGGACAAAGCAGCCAGGATATGCTATCATCAGAGAGGATATACACTTTTGTGTTTGAGTTTAGCAAATGATTTTCTTTCACAAGAAATAGTGTCTGGATATTCCCCAGAATTTGGTCCACTCTTCCTGAACTTTGACATATTGCTACGACGTGATCCAGCTGTAAAATTAATATACAATCATTTTAAAATATAATGTAATTCATTTAAATAACATAAGAAATAATCGATACTCACAATTGACTTTTATTTTACATATATTAATGTATATTGTAGCTTGAACTGTACCTGTGAGAAATTACCCTCTAATAGCACCATATTCCATAATAAAATAGTCATAATATGTAACGAACTGTTAATAATATTCTCACATTATTTTTTGATAGTATGTAAAAGATTAAAATTCTTTTAGTAGATTTATTTTTGAATACAAGTATTCCCGCTATTCCCAGAGCGTTATGACATGGGGTTCTTCAAAAAAGATGAAAAAGACCTCTCATTCTAAGCCGACGTTGAATTGGTAACTCCTCTGGCGTTCCAAGTGTCCATAGGAGACGATGACTACTTTCCATCAGGTAGCATGTCTGCTTTATCATTAGATTCAACTATAAAAAGCGTATTTTTAGTGTTTTGTAATAAAGTTTTCTGTACTTACTTCTGTATTATTTGTTTTGCAATATTTGTTCACCTCCATCACTGCTTTGGTAAAGTCTGTGTGATCTTGGTTTGGCGTATGACATATCTGTAAAGATAAATATAAAATAAGATAAATCGGAAAACTACTTCTTAGTGGTATGCCATTGTAATTATTGAAATGTACTTACTTATTTTCTAAAACTAACTTATAATATTATTTAATTGAAATATTTAATAAAAAAAACTGTGTTATTTAACTCTACTATGATAAACAGTCCTTTTAATTCATCCAGAGTAATATAAATAAAATGGTTGTCATTTTAAAATTGTTGAAAAGAAACAAATAATGGATATCTATAATTATAGAAATTTATGTATTCTTTACAAATGAGCTTTCCTTTGGTTTGTAAATAAAAACAATTTCACCTTACAACCTTTCTTTTTAAACTTCTGCAACACATCTTCGGTTATGGAGTCAAAGTCGCCAGTTACCAATTCCGGTAATTTCATGACTTCTTGATCGGCACTTGGTAGCTTGTTCAAAAATGTATTCCAATGAATAGTGCCTCCATCTACTGTCACTCTCAGTAATGCTGTAACATACAAAATAGCTTTTACCCAAGGCCTGGCTCACATTGATGAATACACAGGGGTGGCCCCAGGGGGAGGGGGTCACAAGGGTTACCCCCAAAACCATAGAGTCCAACTCGCACTTGGTCTGCTTTTTTGGGAGGAAACACTGCTATGATGTCTCTCTCTGTCTGTCTGTCTGTTTCTGCTGCAGGGTAGGGAAGAGGATATGGCGGACTTTACAATAGACACTAAAGTTAGATTTAACCTTAAAGTGGTTTGATTTAACCAAATTTCCACTGTGATATATGCTGTTCCCCCACCCCAAAATCTTATGCTGCAAACGCACCTATGTATATGTGGAAGATCTATGACAATATAATGGTTCAATAACTTAGTACTAGAGTTGTTGTACTATTCGCTGTTGCTAAAAATATTGGTCTGATATAGAAAACATTCCAATAAATGTAAATGATGAAGACTATGATAATAATGATGACCATGAAGACGATGATAAGGATTATGAGACATTCCTCTGACAGGAATTTCCTGGATCCTAAGAAGCTCAAGAAACATATCAATTACCTAATACCAATTACCTATTAAATGAAAGATATGCAACTCACACATTGTAAAATATTGCAAATGATGATTTTTCTCAAAGAGAAAAATTAATAACTACAATTATATCTACTTGCTCATCAGATGTACTAAGTAAAAAAAAGCCGCAAGCTATATTACCGATCTATAATTTATTCAGTTAATTTATTGTTTTTCAATAAGCTTAAGGACAAAAAAAAGCAATAATGAAAAAACTCAACCCGCCAATTCATGGGTCCGAGGTTCAAATCCCATTCACGCACCTCTGTTTTTTCAAAGTTATGTGCGTATTAGAAATAAATTATCACTTGCTTAAATGGTAAAGGAAAAGATCATGAGGAAACCTGCGCAGTGCTGTAGGAGATTTATAAAAAAAAAACTCAAAGGTATGTGAAGTCTACCAATACGCACTTTGACAGCGCGGTGGACTATGGCTTAATCTTTCTCCCTCTGAGTTGTCTGGTGACCCATGCCCAGCAGTAAGACAAAAATGGGTTGATGATAAAGGACAATGTTATCAAAAATTGCATTTTCATCGAACATAGACCTTGAGTAAAAGCTATTCATATTTACCATTGTTCCAGAAGTTTTTAATGAAGTCCTGGTTCTGTGATATTGTTCGGTTGAGTACAAGTACTGCATATTTTGCTACAGGGTCAGGTTGCCGACTTATTAACTGAGATATATCCCATTTCCAGCACTTCACAGCATTGCACATCTCTCTGCAAGGGCTGCTCTGTATATAGAATACATTAAATAGTTTTTTCACCTACAAGGCAATGAAATGTATGTATAATGTGTGGAGAATGAACAATGTGTATGATGGCATACAAGGAAAATAGCAAATAATTAACGGTGAACAATTAAAATGAATGATACAGTTATTAAATGATATAAAAAGTGGTTATAGTAATTTTTAAAAATGCGCCGAATATTCGTTTGGTCCTTGGTATTTGGCATATTCGGCATCTTTTTTCTATTTGTATTCGGGCGAATTATTCCATTTTGGTGCCGAATATGTTTGGTTCGAGTATTTCTATTTTCTTGTATATATGTATATATTTACAAACCTCGTATAAACATTTTAAAGTTTTAATGAACACAAATAACTGGCAAATTGAAAATAATGAAATGGTAAACTGAATAATTGACCGAATATCCAGTTCGGGAAAGGTTAAAACATGCCATACTGAATAGTATTTGGTATTTGTTTATTCGGTGAAACCACTATTCAGCGCATCTCTAGTAATTTTATATGCTTTTTTTGTAAAGAAAGCAGCATGTGGGTATGTATCACACCTGATATTGAGTGATGAACCTCATGGCTGTCTATAACCAATTTTAAATTTAATATAAAATAGTATGTGTTATTTTAAAAATAACTGAAAATAGTTACCAAAATTTATTCTATACAAAAATTAAGCGGATTAACATGCAAATTGAGGTATAGTTATTGGTTAAATAAATTAATTATTATTACTGTTATATAATAATTAAAAGATGTATGTCATTGTAAGTTAAAATATAAGGTTTGTAGAAAAAAAATTAAATTAAGTATATTAAATTATATAAATATCATCAGAAGCACGTGAGAATATAATAATAATCGGCTTAAACTCGTGTTGGCACGAATAACCATGCTTATTATTTTGTTACATTGAAACTTTGTATCATCACATGCGGTTCTAATTATCTAAATATATATGAAATTGAATAAACATACCTCTTTGAGTATCCCGTTGGTGGTCATTTTAGATTTGCGTATATTATTATGTAAAACGCTACCTTTTTAGCAAACAGTTATTATTTTAATAACGTTGCAATTCAAATTATTCGTACGAAGATCAACTCAAACCTATTTCAGTACAAAACTAAAATAGAAAATACTTTGCTGTCTACTTTGGTATTATTGCCATTGGTAACTCTTGGCTCTTATGTCTTATATGCCCTTATAAATCAATATTTCATACTCAAACCAAATTTACTAGTGGTAATGGTAATTATAAGATCAACTATTTCTCAATTTTGTCACTGCCAATGTCATCTATGACATCTATATATAGTAAATATATTATAGCATTTTTATGCGTAATGACGAAGCAAGACTTTGTGTGACGTATCAGTTAAAGTAAACTTAGTAAACTCACACACATTTATTTTGTGTGAGCAAGATTTTAACATATAGTCCGGAAGCTTATCAATTCTTTAAATAACTATCAAATAGTTTGGTAAACGATTCTGTAGACTTCAATTTGCATTCATGCGTTTTAACTGAAATATTCGGCTATTTGAAGCAATTTAAAATTGAAATACTGACAGCATCTTGCTTCCTTTGGGATCATAGGTGATGATAATACTATCGTTTCTTTAATCGGTTCTTTTTTTAATTTCTTATTGTTATTTTAATTATTAATCTTATGTAAAAATAAAATATATTCGATATTTTTTCAAATGTGTCTATTGAGTTAATAATCATAGTAAAGAGTAATAAAAAGTTAAAAAATAATACTCTATCCTTTATCTATACACGAAATATGCTGATGTTTCAAATATGAATATGCTGTGTACATAAATGTATATTAGAAAATACGACAGACGTGGGCCAAGTCTAGCCCTATCTTTAATTTAAAAAAAATATGTTTTCTGTGGTTATGTAGACATAGACAACTGGACTATAGATAATTTCGTTAATTTTCGCCAAAGCCCAAAGAAAGAGTATAGTAATCTATTTTAGCATCCGTTAGGAGTGGGGTTGTTGCGAATATCAGCATCCGCATCCGCAACAAAATATGCTGATATTGAAATTGTAACGTGTTCGTTGAAGGCGGGACCTAGCTTAAATCACGTGGAGTTTTAGCCAATCACAGAAGTTTATAAACACAAGTTGTCATCAAACAATCATTCGATTGTATTGACAACGTAATTTGGTCAGACATCAATTACTTTCGATCATAGTTCAATCAATCAATAACAGAATTATGTATTCAATTCATAATGCCACATCCAGTGAAAAGTGCAATATGACCAAATATTTCGTTATTGAACAAAGATACGACACAGTGTAGTTTTTGTAAAAAAAAAAATAACAAATAAATGCCGACTTCTGTGTCACTGCAGAGTGGAGGGTAGCTGAAGTGTTGGTTTGGTTCTGAAGTCGGTGCTAAATATATTTCATTGAGCGCCGGCTTCCGAAATATGTGCTGAGCCAAAATTTGTTTTAGTTGATTTTTGCTTTGTAGTGACATGGAAGTCGATTGTATTTTTTAATTAATTTTTTTTCACCTTTTTAGTGATGACATACTAAAAATCTTACAAATGCACTAGTCGCCCTTACGATTTTTTAAAGTTCCCCTCGATTTCTCTGGTCTGCCATCATCAGACCCTTATTTTCTAATAATGGAACTACTTTGGAAATATCTTTTTTTCCAACAAAATAAAAATCATCCAGTTCGGTTCATAAACGACGAAGTTATCCGAACAAACATAAAAAATACATATATACGGTAGAATTGAGAAAATGAGGCGGCATTTTGTGAAGTTGGTTAAAAAGACTATTCTCGTAAGGGACGTACAAATACCTCAGTATAAAATATATTTATATTTAGTATTTTTAAATATCAGCATCAGCTGATCTAGTAAAAACCTGCATCAGCAACAACCCTGGTTAGGAGTATAGGTCAAAGAGTATGGTATAGGTGTTCTGTGATTTTAGCTGTGATACATATTAGCATATTATAGTTAGTTAATGCTCGGGGTTAACGCAGCAGCAGCAAGATCGGACTTCATACCCACCGGTCTCTCTTATACCGCGGCTGCGTTTGCAATATGGGGGTAGGTAGGGATTATTCGGGTCTCGAGGGTACCCTCTTTGCCCGGGCAAATTCTCAAGGCGGTGAATACCCCCTGGAGTGTTTAATATTCTTTCATAATAATATAATATTATTAATAATATCATAATATAATGAGACGATATTAAAATTATATCAATTGTTTAGCGGGGGGTACGGGACTCTGTCAAATTACCAGGGGTTAATGTATTGCTTCGTTTGTACCGTCCCTAATTAGTGAGCTCATAATAATAGAAAAAGATTTTTCTGTTATTATGAGTTTGTGGAACTTGTTAGTTTTAGGCTGACGAGGATAAACCTTAAACCATAAAAAAGTTTAAAAAAATAGATCTGTCAGCAGTGTCAGTATTTTCATTATCGTGACATTGTGTAATTTATTGCTCTGTGGTCATTGTTATTTGTGCTTATTTGGAGAAGTTATAATTTTGTTTTATTTTGCATTACTTGTAATCTATTTACAAAAATGAATCGCATCTTCGGTAGGGGTAAACCAAAAGCCCCGGGACCCAGTATCACTGACTGTATTAGCAATGTAAGTACATGCAATCTACGTAGTATATGACGAAAAACTAAATAAATCTCAATGAATGATTCATAGGCATACATTTTGAATATTTGTTATTACCATTGTTAAATATTTTCAGGTGGATAGCCGGGCAGATAGTATAGAGCAAAAAGTGCAGAAATTGGACGCTGAGCTAAGAAAATATAAAGATCAGATGGCGAAAATGCGAGAGGGGCCCGCTAAGAATTCAGTGAAACAAAAAGCTATGCGAGTGTTGAAGCAGAGGAAAATGTAATTTGTTCTAAAATATTTTTTAATTCATAAGGATAATGTAATTTTCTAGAATATTTTAAAGATGATAAACTTGTTGTTAACTGGTGAATTTAGGTCATATACCTTTATCATAGTGATTAACCCCAAGCTGACCTGACGCTGATCATAAACATTGCAAAAGTACCTGTAACAACACACTTGGGGTATATCATGTACATATATATATGTATGTATCTGCAATGTAAACTACAGGCCAGATGGAAGATCCCAATTGTCTTTCGTGAAAAGTATTACCTATTTATGTGAATAGGTCTATTCTAGGCCAGAGTGCCCTTTTTACAACACACCGTCACTCAATTCCATCGATCTTAATACTCAAGGTGGGGTTTTTTGTAGATGTCTATGGGCAGTAATGGCCCCTTACTATCTGTTGGACTGCATGCTTGTATGCTATATCTTTTAATAAAACACCTACAATTGTGCTAAGGATGGAGTCTAAAAGCAGTATATGCGAGAGACAAGAAATAGAAAAGGTCAGCTTATTTGTAAGTTTCTGTAATTGAGATGGAAAAAATAATCTCTGAATTATATCTGTTAAAGTAAGTTAAAACATTTTGTAATATAAATTTCAGGTATGAGCAACAGTTAGAGAATCTCCGTGCGCAGTCATTCAACATGGAGCAGGCCAACTACGCCACCCAGACATTGAAGGACACCCACACCACCATCGCGGCTATGAAGGATGGTGTGTCGTCAATGAAAAAGGAGTTTAAGAAGATCAATATTGATTCCATTGAGGTATGTTGATATTAAACTTAGGCTGCGGTTTGATATATGTAATTAGATAGATGAAAATTAGGAGAGACATTCTGGGCATTACATTGTAAGCATCAAGTTATATTGTAGATCTAAAAATTAACTGTAGGAAAATTGTCTTTATTCTTTAGCAGATGAGAATGTAGTTCACCTAATAGTAAGAGGCTACTCCCTCCACGGACATCTGTAACAACCTCAGAAAAGATAAGATTTCTACCTGAGGTCAGCCACAGGTGCGCCACTACTCCTGAGGACTAAGCTGTGATGCCTCAGAAAAGTATATCTCCCTTACTTACCACATTTTTCAAATCAGAACCAGCTGCTGCTGAAACAGGTGTGGCGGTTGTGCGGCAGGAGTAGCACCACAGAGGGTTCTACCACCTTCAACTATGTAGTAATATTCAAAATCTAAATTCACAATAATGGTTTATTTGTGTGTTTTTAGGATGTGAATGATGAGCTCGCAGATATGTTGGAGCAAGCCGATGAAGTACAGGAGGCCCTAGGTCGCCAGTACGGCATGCCAGAGATAGACGACGATGAATTAGCTGCTGAACTTGACGCATTAGGTAAGTTTACAGATATATGCCAGATGATCGTAATGATAATGTATTGGAATTATCACGTTTTTATATACTAACTGACTACTTTAGGATGTTTTTGGGCATGCGTAGGTATTAATTTTTAGTAAAGATTACTCACTCCTAACTAGAAAATGTAACCAGATTTGACAATTCAAATTGTCACTCATCTATTTTCACGTTTGAAAAATATTAAAAAAAAATTAGTTTTTAGATAATTTTTCTTCGATTTCGACATTTTGCATCACCCAACTGCACATGTCGGGATTGTTCCCCGTAAATTACACCATGACAGCCATTTAATGGCTGACATATTGTCAGCCGTTTAAGCCATTGGTGTTTAATGGTACGTTTATAAGTGGTTTAATGGCTTCCTTCAATTACAAGGCGGTGAGACATCTATACTTATCTATGGTACGTAATGAACATTTCAGGTGACGAGATAGCGTTAGACGACGACGCGTCGTACCTCGACGACGTGGTCAAAGCTCCGGCCGCTCCGGACAAGGAGCCGGGCGCGGACAGCGTGCGGAACAAGGACGGCGTGCCGGTCGACGAGTTTGGACTGCCGCAGGTGCCTAGCGCCGCGCAGACCTCGCGCTGAATGCTATGGAGCTAGGGATGTGCCGGTTGTTGTGTGAACGAATACGGATGGTGAACCGTCGGATGTACTAGGGTTCCGGTGGCTCAAAACGGATGGTTTTTGTTCGTATACGGATACGGATGGTGAACCGTTGTTCTAGGGTTCTGTCGTTCTGTGTACATGTGTCACTTTTAGGTGAGTCTTTCAAATTAATAGACATATTTTATAAGTATGTTAAAGATGACTTATATAGCAATGAGATTATTTTAATTTCAATTAAATTACTTTATTTTTGAAAATCATATGTTTCATATAGAAATGTTATTATATAATTTTTATTGTGAGATTAAACCTGTTGAATTAAAATTATTATCAATCATCTTTTAATAAATTGATCATTTAATCCACGATGTTATTAAACTTCGTTTTTTCAGACTTTGAATTGAATAGATTTTAAAATAGATCGTTTTCGGGATGATTCGCCATTTTTATTTAAGAACTTTTACATCATATAATTTGTGAATGAGTCGTCAATTATCATTATAATGTGCAAATGAATAATCTTTTCCCTGACTGAGTATGAAGATCGAGGACAGTAATCATCTCAGTATTCGTATCCTTGAAATGATCCGTATCCGTATCCATAGATATAGATTTAAACAATCCGGCACATCTCTAATATTGTAACTTATAACTTATAGCTAGTAAGTATGCAACATTCATCTGTCAATCCTATGTCTCGAGACTTGGTTGCAACACGATTCATTTCCGCTCTAAAAAAACCCGCCTTCACCTTCTTAGTTCGTAGAATGCATCTGTGTTGTAAAAATGTAAGCTGTTAAATTGTTGGATCATATTATATACCGATAAATGTACTAGATTGTGAAACATCACTAGAATATTACTTGTTTCTTGGTAATTAGTCTGGTAGTAATTTTTTCGAGCTTTCTCACTTCCATATTTGTGTATTAATGTAATGAAAATGTGTTTAAGAAAGTAGCTTGATATAAAATATTTATAGTACTAATAATATCTATTTATCCATCTTTACGTTATATTACAGTTGTGCTTAAAAATGAATGAATAATATGTCTACTTAATTTGGCTGGGTAATATAGTAAGTATATAGCCCGTGTAGAGGCAGGGTTCATGTTGATTGAGTTAAAGAGCGCATATATAAAAAATCTGATTAATGTTCGCAAGTGTAGTTTTGCACAACATTCATATACAGGGTGAATTTTTAAAACGGGCCTTCAGGGCCAAATCCGAAACTATAAGGATAAGCGAAAAATGCTGAAAGGAGTTACGAGGCCGATTTTGATAAAAACTATAAATGCATCATTACTTTTTTAAAATAACTTTTCCCTAACCGGGAATCGAACGAGTTCATTTTGAAAAAAAATACACCCTCTATATTATTCCACTATCTAATAATGTTGCTTATAAGGATCAAAATCTGGGAAGTAATGATAAATGACAAACTAAAGGAAAAGCCTCAATTTTAAGAAAATACATATTTTTTCATACTAATTTGGCAGTTAAGTTCCCGCCATTCATCAATTTAAACAATTCGTGTATTAACATTTTTTTTGGCTCAATGTTTCAAATCATTCGAAAGCGGACGTTTTGTTCTCCAAGAATTTATATTTTTATGGCCGACTTAGTTAAGGTTATTTTAAGGACCATTATAATAGATTTAACTTGCTATGGGCGGAGTTTCGTTTAATACAGACGTAAAATTGACTATTTGCAAAAATGACTTTTTCGAGTCAAATCCGAGTGATTACTAAACAAAGATATGAAGAAAATCATATTTAACGTTTAAACGAAGTTGTAAACAACACACAATAAAAATTTACTATTTAATCAGTTATCTATTTCTATCAAAAAATAATCCTAAAAACGGCGGTAACTTATTTGCCAAACTATTACTTTCTCATACTAACCCGTAAGTCATGGTCATAACATCGAATAATTAGTTGATTAACCAACAAATTCTTCAATGGTATGACTTATGTATGTTTCTAAAGAATTGTACATAAATCATTTGTTATGTATAATCCTTAAGGATTAGTATGTCAATGTATGAAAAAATATGTATTTTCTTCAAAATTTTCCTTTTCCTTTAATTTGTCACATAACATTACTTCCCAGAATTTGATCCTTATAAGCAACACTATCAGATAGTGAAGTAATATAGAGGGTGTATTTTTTTCAAAATGAACTCGTTCGATTCCCGGTTAGGGAAAAAGTTATTTTAAAAAAGTAATGATGCATTTATAGTTTTTGTCAAAATCGGCCTCGTAACTCCTTTCAGCATTTTTCGCTAATCTTTATAGTTTCGGATTTGGCCCTGAAGGCCTGTTTTAAAAATTCACCCTGTATATTTCATTGATGTAATGTATGTAAATGTAAAGAATGTCAGGTTTAAAAAAAGTAAAAGAGCAAACAATGAACAAAATGCGCATGTATTTTTCACATTTTCATATTTAAGTTACTAATTACGCGCTTTCATTGATGTATAAAATTTACCTGTTGGGTCATAGAGTATGTGTGAGAGTATTCGGTCGTTTGAACTATCTCTCTCCCTTTCCAGTCTTCTGTCTCGATCCCGTAACCACATACTTTAATTGTATCATTTCTGTATTTGTTCTGGATTTACCAAATGATTATGTTATTTCTGATTAATATTCATACAATAAACTTTGATAATATAAAAATATCCTGGCATAAAAGAATGATCAATGAATAAATAAGTAAGTATATTTTAGGCAATGCTTCAAAAGTATTTCAAGAACATTTCGTGCAATAACACTAAAATTGAGTAATTGATTATCTGAGGTATTAAAATATTACGGTAATTCTAGGTTGACTTCATTGGCTACTATCGCTTGAGCAACTGGTAGATCAACTCACGCTAAAAGTCTTAAAGTCGGGTGGACGATCGACCCTATCACTTGTGACAGATTTCAAATCAAAGAGTATAGAGTCCTTAACATGAAAGTTTTGAAATGGTATGAGTATGCGCTGTAATATACTCCAGCTCGTCGACTTAATCCTCGCATTTGCATCGCTGGTCGGTCGCTCAAGCGTCAAGATCCTAAGTGACTATCGTTCAAGCGATATTACCCAATAGTCATAGCAAGTGTATTTATATAATTAACGTGATCTACTAAATGTTGCGGAATTTCTCAAGAAGCAAAACTGTGACATGTAAAACATCATTATTTTAACATATTCTATATTATTTGTAAGTTTGATTACTATATTGTTGTTGAGATATAAAACCCTCAATTATCTTGCATTTGTAATAAACTGCACACGATAATGTTAGTTTTAAGTGAAATTAAATTTCTTTGTATATAAAAACTTAATGATTTTTATTTAAAATTGTTACTATAATATATCCATATATAATATAACCAGGTATAACTTTTAACACTTTAGCAACATTAAATGTATGCTTCGTTGCAATATAAATTAAATAAGTGTCTATTTTAATAGAAATTAGCCCTTTGAAATATTTTTTATCTTTCTATTTGCTAATCATATAAAGCACTTTAATATTTTTTCATTTATTGAAGATTGTTAAACAGAAAAGGTATCTTTCAATAATAATTTGCCTTTACCTATAACTTTGTACCAAAAGCTTTTTTTAATAAATTGTGTTATAAAACTTGCTTTTTATTTCAAAGCATGAAAGTAATATTTTGTCATTTTTAATATATGTAAGGGCATAATACGCGGGTTGTACGTGCGAATCTGAACCGTATGTGTGCTTCTTACATTCGTCCGTCTCATAGATACATTTCCTGTCATGAGTGTCACATGCATGTGGGTTGCAAAAAGACTGTTTGACATTAATTTACGCATGCGAGTACGATATGTATGCGGACTATACCCGTGCCAAGAAAGATAAGCCGTAGTAATTGTAATTAGTCTAAATATTTCATAAACAAAGGAAAGGACTTCCTACAAAAATCAAACGCGCATTTTGAAGGTAAATAACCTTTAATAATAATTATTAAAATAATTTAAGGGCATTATATTACACAGTCAACTCTAAAATACTGTTGTTCAATCTTACGTTCATAAGATATCGAATACTGAATCACAGTACATGGTAACTCCGGTGGTGTGTCTCCCGAGAGCGGACACACTCGACACTAGTGTCACTAGTATACTAGGCAACATGAATAAATAGAATACTTAGTCCTCAATATTTACATCCTAAACGATATGTACAACCACTCGAACGGTGTGAACTCTACTTGCAAACTGCAGTCTAATTGCACTATGAATTGCGGACACTTGTGGTTTAGTCTAGCGCTTCTTGACCCGTCTTTGGCAAGAAGAAGCAGAGGATTGCAGCAACTGTAATGAGAATAAAAGGTTTAGGTTTACACGAAAATTGTTATTAGATTAATATTGCTCCGATTTTTTCGGGACAAAATTGCAAAAAGGAATGTCACATTAATTAGGTGATAAGTAGGTACGCTGCCAGACCTTGGCCTTTCCTAGAAATTGGGATTAATTTTAGCTTGGTTGGATTATTTTTTTCTCTTATTTTTGGTAAATTTTGTTTTAAGGAAGATAAACCACTGACTTCTTTACATTTCGTAAATTTCGTGTAAAAGTAGTAAAATTAAATATAAATAAAAAAAAATGTGTAAAAATCTTGAAAATTGACAATGTTTCGCCTGTAAGTGTAGATATACATTTGCTCTTGTATATTTTTTGATACTTACTAATCAGGAATGCCGCAAATACTACGATGGGAACAATACAGTTGATATCAATGAGATATCCGAAGGACAGGTTGCCGATCAGACCACCGCCTCGACCAGCCGTTAGTGATAGCGCAGCCGCCATTACCCTGTTTAGAATTGAGATATTATTTAATGAAGAACATTGTCTATACTAATTTAAACATTGATTTGGATCTCATGAACTCCTGCTTGCGACAAGATAACTGAAAACAAATGCATAAATTTATTATCTAGGTATATTGTTATGCGACGTGTACTCGTATACACGGACTAGAATAATGTAATGTAGAATATTTTTTTTACATTGTGACAAGTTTTTTGTCACGAATACTCTAAGGATAAATTTCTTCACACACGTGATTACTCCCGCATGCGCATCCCACTCATACGCGTGCTTCTTGCATCCTAGAGTTTCATACGTCCACGCACAGGGATTGCCTAAATAGTGCAGCGAGTTAATTTATGTGCGCGAGTAAGGTAGTACGCGCGTGCGGCCATATATCTACACGCGCGACAGGAAAACTGCCCTAAGATTATATTTTAGGAATCACACAGATTAGTAAAGATTACTTACTCCTAACAAGAAAATGTAACCAGTTTTGAGAATGAAATAGTTGCTTAAATAAGTTTTGCCACGTCTCCTTGCTAAAATGTCCCTAAAATATTTGGTATACTTATTTATTTATTATGTAAATTACGCAGTATTAGTTATTTATTCGTAAATGTTCTCTAAAAATGTTTTATATTTGTCAATAATTCCAAAAAACAACTGACAAATCAGCCTTTTGTGGCTTCAAGGCGGCTAAGTATCTTTACTAATCTATGAGGAATCAGAGATTATTGAAAGTTATGTAAAGTCTAAAAAAGTGTTTTAATATAATTATCTTACAACTATTTGCTGTTGTTACCTGAGATTTGTTGGGAAAAGGTCGACAAGCACGCAAAACACAAGACTGATGGCGAGGGAGGTAAGTGCTTCAAAGATGCAGGAGAGCACCAGGTTCTGGGTTGAGTTTTGCACGAAGTACAAACCCATTGTCACTATACCGGCGACACCCAAACTGAAAACTGAAGGTAGTTTGTTAGGAATACTGTGTAATTCGTTCTTGATAGAATTTCTTTGTCAATTTTTAGGAGCTTCAGCTAAATTATGATCCATTGTAACCCATGGTATCCATGGAATACCAATCTTATCTTATTTTTCAGGCTTATTAGCAATTGCAATTAAGTCACTATTGTTGAATTTCAACTCCTTACGTAATTTACTTATTTATATTTGATAGATGAATTTGAAAAAAATAGTCATTTTTTATTTTCATGCGGAGATTTACAATACATTTTGTAGTCAAGTTAATTCTATGTTAAAAGTTTTTGAGGAACATTTTTGAGGCTGGATATTGAAGTTAAAAATAATTTTATAAAAAATGTTTGCGTCAAGATATTTTGATTTCGTTAACACTATAAACGGGAGACAAAGATAAAATAAAACTTACTCAAGAAGAATTTAGCACCGAGCTTGTGGACACACAGAGGCAACCACAACGACGTGGGTATACAGGCGAGACCCACAATGAGGGTGTGTGTGTAGACGCTCTGATCGATGATCTTCTCGCAGTCGAAGGGATCGCTCGCGGCGTCATCGCTCACCACGATGCCGGAGACATCGCACACTGAAGCCGAAGTGTTGGGGAAACGGTGCTCGAACTCCTCGTAACGGTTGAACAACTCGGGGAACCAGATCATGAGAGTGTAGTAACTGTGGAGGAGATTTTTCGTGAGGATACTTAACAGTTATGTAAATGTAGTGATATTTGATCTACTTGTGTAAAGTTAAATCCAAAAGATTCGAACTATTAGATTGCAGTGTAATCACTTTTTATATAACAACACCAAAAGAAATTAAGTGTTAATAGAATGATTAGAGTGATAGTGATACGATGTGATTAACCATTTATTTATTTATTTATTTATTTATTTATTTATTACAGGCATACCAACTAAGTACATATTAAGCAAAAATATACAAAATAAAAATAAAAACTCACAATATTACAGTTATATGCACTTAAATTAAAGGTTTGCACAACATTCTTACAAAGAAAAGAGAAGTAATCAGTAAACAACTATTTAAGAAGTGATAAAAAAAAAACTAAAAGTAAGAGGTAAAGTAATGTATCAGAGTTTAAATGTCCAATAACGCTGTGTTAATTTTTTTCTTAAATTGACCTAATGAATCTGCAAAGATATCGATATCAATGTTATTAAATATTAAGTTAAAATTTCTTTGCATAAGATTCATTGGTGAGTTTGTTGCATATTTATTTTTGTTGGGATATATGTAAAATGGTCTATAAAGCCTATAGTAGGTAAGTCTTGCTTGCCTTGCTGATACTTTGGGTACACTAATGTTTAGTCGCTTCAGGAGGAAAGGACAGTCAATCATTTGATTTAGCAGCTTATACAAGAAAATACTACCAAGAGCATGTTTTCGTTTCCATAATGGAAGGTAGTTGAAATGACGCAACCTGTTGTGATAGCTGTTATGAGTTCGATGTGTTCCATCTATGAATGAAAGTCTATTTATAAACTTTTTTTGAACCTTTTCAATGCGTTGGAGGTTGTTCTGATAAACTGGGTACCATACCAGAGCACCATACTCTACGTGGCTCCGTACCAAAGCGTTATATAGCGTCTTAAGGGCAAGAATAGATTTAAATTCTTTGGTGTTCCGCCTAATGAAACCTAGCATTTTGAAGCTTTTCTTAATTACATAATTTATATGGCCGATAAAACGTAATTCTGAGTCAATTAATACGCCGAGGTCTCTCACTTCATCCGCTCTTTTTATATTTTTATTAAATATTTTACACTGAGAATTATATTTAAGGTGTTTCCTACTAAACTTAATGTGTATACATTTGTCAATATTCATAGTCATTGAGTTACTTGCACACCAGTTGACGACATTGTTAAAATCCCTTTGTAACAATTCCTCGTCTGTTACATTTTGTACTACTCTAAATATTTTTAAATCATCAGCGTAAAGCTGGAATTCTGAGTATTTAATGCAGTGTTTAATATCATTGATAAACATGCTAAACAAGATAGGGCCTAAAATTGATCCCTGCGGTACACCTGAAACTGGAAAGAAGTAATTAGAGTTAAACCCATTTACAACCACTCTCATTTTACGATTTTTTAAGTAAGAGGTGATCTAGAGCAAAAGTGACCCGTTGATATGAAATTGGTGTTTTAATTTATAGATAAGTATATTATGATCAACTTTATCGAACGCTTTACTCAAAATATTATATATAACGTCTATTTCCTTGTTGGAGCTCATGTGTAACAGTAGTTTTTCCACAAAAGATAATAAGTTAGTAGTTGTTGATCGCTTGGCTACAAAGCCGTGTTGTTGCTCACACAATATATGTTTGGCATGGTAAGAAATTTGGGGAGCAATTACTTGCTCGAACACTTTTGCTAGCACGGGTAGTATGCTAATGGGTCTGTAGTTTTCAACCAAATGCTTGTCACCAGATTTTGGTATGGGAACTACGATGGCCTCTTTCCAAATCTTTGGAAACACTCCATCCTTTAAGGACTTGTTGAAAATTTTTTCAAGAGGTATGGATAACGGTCTAGCGCACTCCAAAAAGAAAATTGGTGGGATGGTATCGTGACCGCAACCTTTTGATATGTTCAGCTTTTTTAGACGTCTCTCAATTTCATTGCTTGTAACATATATATTATTTAAACATCTAGAGTCAAACTCTGTGGCATGGGTGTTGGGATAGGTGCCGCTTGGGGTAGGCGTATTATACACAGACGAAAAATGGCTACAAAAGAGATTAGCTATACCTACACCATCAGAGGCCATTTCGTTTTGGAATTTCATACTATGAGGAATGTTACTTTTGTTCTTGCGTTTACTTTTAATGTATGACCAGAAATACTTTGGATTTTTAATGACATTATTTTGAATTTGTTTGATATATGCAGAATAAGATTTATTTATTAGCGTGTTGCATCTCTTTTTTAATAAATTATATTCATATTTATCTAAGTTATTGTTAAATTTTTTCATTCTTATTCTATGTTTTTCTTTTTCTTTTAATATTTTTATAGTGTTGCTATTGTACCATGGAGGATATTTATTAGTAGTAGATCTTTTTTTGGGTATTACATCTTGAATTATTTTATTAATAATATTATAAAAAGATTCTGTATTTTCGTCTACCGTATGCAACGGATCTAAAACTAAGTCCCAGTTAACATTAGATAATTTTTCACGTATCTTGTTGTAGTCAGCTTTGTAATATTGCAGCGTGGTTTGTTTTTTAGGTTGAAGTGTTTTTTGTTTACCTAATGTGAGGTCGATTTGAATTGGAGGATGATATTCGTCAATTTTACTTATGACATCTGTTGCATTAGTTACAGTTATGGGATAGGCGGTATTTGAGAAGACAAGATCTAGTATTTTATGTTGTTTGTTTTTAATGTTGTTGTATTGCTTAAGGCAAGCTCCAACAGCAAAGTCTACTAGAGTTGTGCATGTGACAGCACCAGTAACTTTTGGTTCCACGTGAGAAGCGGACGGTGAGTGAATCCATTCAATTTGACTCTGATTAAAATCACCAATAAGCAGAACATTATCCATCTTGTCAATCATGTTTTCCAGCTTAGTCGTGAAATGTGACATAGAATTTATATTTACAGGTGGTGGTAAGTATATGGCACATACATGTAACCATAAATTGGGACATCTATATCAGTACCTGGTAGTCAATCCAAACTGAATAAGACAAGTGAGTATTGTGTATTTGAGGTAGGGAGCTCTGCACAGCGCCTTGGTCTGAGTCCAGATCTCGCTGAACAGCCTCTTGAGATCCTTGGGTTTGCGCATGCTCAGGCTTCGGACGGATTTCTGGGAACTCTGCGACGCCACAGAGATCGTTCGCACTTTTTCCTTCAAGCTCTTGATCTGTTCAAATCAAACATACATATATAAATAATACATAATTTACCGTCTGTACGATTTTAAAGTAAATTTACGTTTTCCGTTACGTGTACGTTTTCTAGTTTTAATGTCTGCTAATTCTTGTGATCATTTGTGAATTTATTTGTTTTTACTGATTTACCTACATACAAAGGTAGCTCTGCATAAAATCGCAAAATACTTAGGCTTCTTTCAAGAAAAAACATGCATATACCTGTAGCCCAAATCTTGTTTTCTAATAGGCCATCCGTACACATTTTAAATACGGATTTTGATTACCTATTTTGTTACATGAAAGACAAGACCGGGCACATGACAACTATTTTATCTATACAAAACTTTAAATAGGTACTCTTCGTACTAGAGAATTTTGTGACTAGACTTTCTATACTAAAAGATTCAATTTCAACAAACAGCTCCAATTTGGAAATCAGTCAGATCATCAATGTTGGTAAACATTCTAACGTTGTTCCACGATACATACAGGATAATTATCGGGATCATCGCCAGTATTTTGCTTATAGATGCTCTTCAAGCAGGCGAGAGCGTCGTCGTAATCCCCGCACTCCATCATGAACTTGGGGCTCTCGGGGAAGGTCAGCAGCCAGAAGCCGAGCAAGAGGGACGGCACCGCGCACGCCGCGACGAACCAGTTCCACGAGTCGTATGAGAAACTGCCGCGCTCGATACGAATGCCCTGGATTGGGATGATGCCCCACGCGATCACTGTAAAGGACAAATTTTAGAAAATGCTTGCATAAAACATTTGTGGTCTGCTCCAATGCTGTAGTAGGTATAGAAGTTTATGAGGAGTTTTTTTGCCAGTGAGATGCACAAATAAATAAAATTGGGATAGAGGTAAAGGAAAAAAATATTAGTTCATGAATGACTTTGTTCATGTTCAGTTTATACTTGATTGAATGTTTGGTTATGCGATTTTTGTACCTCATCAGCAATCACATAAAAGTAACAATCTGATATAATTACAATCGTTAATTATTACCACCACACCACCACAACCACAAGATAAACCAAATTTCATCCTAAAGTAGACTTCAGGTTTTAAGAAAAGGTTGAAACACCTCAAGTAAATCTACTTTTTAATACTTTTCCCTTCAAAGCACATTACAGCAGCACCTCTGATTCACCACAGTTAAGTAACGATAAATTTTATCGTCATGAAATTAGGCAAGGTCCTCATGGTAACTTACATGGAAGACAGATGACACCCAGAGTCCAGAACATTTCCATCCAGCAGAGGATCTTCTCTCTGTATTTGGTTTGCTGGAACTCTCCCAAGTACGGGAAGCAGATACCCATAGCTCCAGCAATTCTGAAAAGGAAGTTATTCGTAAGTCTCTGAGATCTGCAGTTTAGTCTAGTTACAGAATTAGGTATCATGAAAATATTCAATTTGTTTATATTATTACATGTGTCTACCAATTCGCACTTGGTCAGTGTGGTGGCCTATGGCATAATCTCTCTCACTACGAGAGGAGATCCGTGCCCAACAGTGGGACAATAATGGATTTAGGAGGATTATAACGCATTCCTTAAATGTTTATTCATTTATTTAAGTATTTGTTCGAGTCGGTAGGTAAAAAAGCACTTGCTAATTAGCAAGTGCTTTTCTAGGTTCTAATTTAACAGGCATTGTATGTTAAACCCAGAAAGGATAATTAAAAATTACCAGTTAAACATATTGGTGAGTGAGTGTGCATCAATTTCCTTTTTTCCAAGCTTTCATGGTGTTACATAATACTTAGCTTGTGAAACCTAAAAGTAAATATTAAGTAGTTTAGACGAATATAATACTTACGAGAAACCGTTGACAAATCTGCAAGCCATGAAGATGGGAAGGATCTGGACGAAGGAGGAGAGGATGCCAATGAATCCATCGAGGAGCAGCGTGGAGACGAGCACCAACTTACGCCCTTTGGTGTCGGCCAGACACCCCCAGAAGTATGAACCGATTACCATACCTGTGACAATATGCATGTTAGATTAATGTTTAAGATTGAAAATAGCGACCCGGGCGGTAGAGCGGTCACCATAACGGTCTGATATGCAGAGGGTCCTAGGTTCGATCCCCGGCCAGATATCTAAATGTATTTGTGTATTTGTTTCTGTGTTCATAGCACCTACGATACAGAGAATCCTAATGTGGGGCTGTGAGTGTAGAAAGCGTTCATCAGATTTTGTAGTAGCACACGAATGTGCACTCCACTTGATGGTAAGTGGTCACTTTGATGGCGGCGAAGGTCGTGGCCTTGAATATTTGCCACCAACTCCATATAGAACAGAGGTTCTATTTATGCAGCGCTCCCCGCTATTAGTAACAACATTTATAATCATTACGGATAACGAGGCGACTGTCCCCATCAGGTATCATCGCTAGCTACATTTGGCCTGTTGGTGTAGGCGTGGCTCCACAGATGTTGTGTGGGGACCGAATGCAGCTGTATAGCGTTCGAAGCGGAACCACAAGGGCCAGACCTGAGCCCAGAAGATGATCACAGAAGCCCAGCCTGAAGAAGATCACAGAAGCGTTGCTACTGAGATGGTCCTCTTACGTACAAATCAACAGGCATAGCCACAAAGCCAGAATTATTTTGCTGGCACGGTACCAGTCCAGTAGAACACATAGTCTACAGTGCAATTACTTAATTTGTTGTAAACAAACCGATCTATTAGCTAAAGCTACATGACATGTGACTCACATAACCATTGTTAATGTAGAGAACCCGACTGTAACGATATGTGATACATAGATAGCTGTCATACATTTTCTGGTATTAACTCGGATACAATTTAAGTGCTAATAGATTGTTAGTCACGTTACAAGGCGCCACTTGTTCTAATCAAGCATAGCACTTTGTGTCAATGAGACTGCAAGACTCAGGCACGCTATATTGTGTTGAGTTTACAGAATTTGAATCGTATGGAAAATATTTACTGATTGCAGTCTGTATCGTTTCCTTCTGCAATTTAGATTACAAAACAGTGCATATTGCACAAGTTAATTTAATTATGTAATTATAAGTTATAAGTATTTTTTACATATCATTTTTATAAAAGCAAATAGTGACTAGACCTGACTTTTATATCAATCTTCGACAGTGGCTCTCAAACTTGTTTCGTGTATAACTTTTATAAGCAATTGCTTTCTAGCGCTTTTCAAAGGTCTTTGAAAGAGGTTCCTACTTTAGCTGGGAAAATTAAAGTTCGCAAATCGAACATTACCGATGATCATTTGAGAAACATTGATGATTGACCTATGTTATGGGAAAACATTGACATAATTTTCTCTCACCATTACCCAAGTTCGCAGTAATTTTCAATACGGGGCATGATAACCAGAGGTCGGAGTAATTAGTACTTGTAATGGCAATTAACGACTCACCTAACATAGGGGCGGCCGTCAGCCAGCCCTTGTCGGAGGACGTCATCCGGAAGTCGCATGTCGCGGCCGGCAGCACGAACGACACGATGGTGATGCCGATGGCCGTGTTGGCGTAGATCAACCCCGTGATCGCCAACAGGCAGAAATGGAAACGCCCGAAACCTGTGCGCAAAAAAAGTCAAAAAAGTGCTTAAGTTTATGTTCGAGAATTATGAAATTCTTAAAAATATCTTAAATTATGAGATTTCAGAGAAAAATGTCATAATCTTCACATTTTATGAATGGTATTTCTGAAACATCGTCATCTTTACTACATTACTTTACCACTGGTAGGCACAGGTCTTTTAGAATGAAGGTCTTTAAGCAGATAGTCATATATGCTGGCCTATCCTTGCTTGATAGGTTTCACATTTCATTGCTGGCGCTTTTTTACATAGGTATTTCTTTCTTGGCTTTCACGGATATTATGACCTACCTACTGTACATACTATACCTAAATAATATACCTACTATATTTTACTTTAAAATATTACGAATATTCTCTTCCAAACACCATTTAGCCAACGTGGGAAATATATCATGATTCATGACTAAGGTGTATGATGTATTTACCACGTTGGGTCATTTTACCCATTCTGGGAAGAGACCTGTGCCCAGCAGTGTGAATTGTAATCAATACTTGCAAATGGAAATACATACGTTATACCCTATTAGTTATTTTAGCTATCTAGTACGTGAAAACATGACTCACCGATTCCAAAAATGGATTGCTTGCAGACAATTAAATATTTTAAATTTTTGACAAATTGCCAGAAGGTGTGATATTTATATCAAATCATTTTTTGAATACTGACATTTTTATGTGGTAAAATATCATAGGGATGCAATCCACTTGATGTTAAGTGGTTACTAGCGCCCTTTGGCTCTTGTGATCAGAAATTAGGACATGAATCCTAACTATAATTACAGATGCATTGGTATTCTTAAAGACAAGAACACGAAGAACTGTTATGCTGATTTTAAATAGGTGTGATGGTGATATTGTCCTTTTCGAAAATAATAAAGAAATAGCTACCTGTTGCTGATATCGCAGCCTCGAAGTCCGCTCCATGTTCTAAGAAGTCTAAACCTATAACAATAAATAAACAAAATTAATACTTATTATATAAACAATTACACAGTAGTAATATTTGTATGCAATGTTTACTACAAATACAGTTACATGTAAAAGTACTTAACTATTATAACTCTTTTATCAACATTATTATAGCGAGGGATTATAACTTCTTCTGACGTTTTGTTGAAGCGAGCGTGTCTCATAATAAACACCGATTAATTCCTAATTTAATATTAATTAGCAGTTTTAATTTACGTAACTTGTAAAGTGACTGTTTAGTGATTACTGTAATGATTTTCAAATAAAGATTTGTACCTACTACTTGACTTCATTCGTAAATAACCGAATAGTTGTAATTGGCACGGTCCTCTATTGGCATTCTTCCTTGTAAGGTGGACAACACACTGATAAATCTATAAACAAACTTTTGGTCTCGATATAAATCACGATTTGATCACGTTTTTAGTAAATGGTATGTAACTCGAGTGTCCAGGGTCGTTTTAATCGGCTGTCTTAAATATTACGAGGGTAGTTTATACCTTACGTGTACCCACATTTGCGTAATAAAACGTATCTATATGTCAAATTGAAATTATTTAACAGGGTTATTTATCTGGAGGCACGGCGGTGCCTTCGCCAAGTCGAGCCAAAAGAAGCGGCACGGCCGTACCACTTTTTTCTCGAAGCAATTCGGCCCATTTTTACTACTTATATAACTTTAACTACTTTTACTATAAGTTTTACTACTAACTAATACGATTATACGACCCACTTCTAATTGTCGTATCGAAATGTACCTTTTTATGTAGGTACCTACATATATGTAGTTTCGAGTAGATTGTTATATTGTAATATAAATAACAATCTAATCCGATGTTGAAGCCAAGAGTTAGATAATTAGGATATCACTGAATACTAAAGCTACTAGTAAATCCTTAATTTAATCTTAAGTTATTATTTAGAGGAGTTAAATAAATTTTATAGTAACTTGATAGTAAGGAAATATTTCGTGCGTGACATTTAGCTTGTATTACATAAGTAAGTATATATTTTTATTTAAGATGAAAAGTAGGCAAAACCATTTTCATTTTCAAATAATTTTCTGTCAATTGTATCTATCAGGTTGTCATAAGTAGTTTCCGAAATTGCTATCTACTGCAGTACAATGCACTGAAAAGTTAAACTTTTGATGTTATCGACTGCTCCTTATCTTGATATCGAGTCACCTCAAGTGGCACTTGGGTTCTCCTAACGTATCTCAGTAGGCGATTAAGTAGATTTGATAACGACTGGAGGAAGGATTAGGCCCACTCTAGTTGCAAATACAAAGGATGGACCGAGTTTACCTAAACAGTCGATCTAAATAATATGCAAGTGTTTACAGGCAGTATGGAAAGTGCCTTTTAAATATTTAACGGATATACACTACTTGTTATCAATTACTATAAATAATTGTGTATGTTACACAACTATTTATAGCAAATATTTAGCATAAGCAAATAGTTTTCTATTGTGTAATAGTAAATATGTGTTTACTATTTTGTATAGGCAAGATTGTAAGCCGTAATATATTATAATTTCAAGTGATTTGTTGTGATAAAATTAGTTTATTGCAGTACAAAGTTAAATTATTTTTCAATGGTATAGCTACCAGAGCATGAAAACTGCTATCTTGTTTAAAACCTGACTGTAGGGCAAGTGTAGTATTCTACATACATACGAGTACTAACCAGAACCATACTAAAATGAAAAAAACTACCTGCACAAAACATATGTTTGGACCACTCATACATTGGTTTATTAAAAATATTTCTCATTACTTTGTCTCATTGTCTAGAGGCTTGGAAGATATGGGATATGGGATATGATATAATATTCAAAAATTTCGAAAAACATTAGTAAGCCCCACACTAAGAGTCCCTGTATTGTGGGTGCCATGGACACACACAAAAACGAATACACAAACACCCAGACTCAAAACATATCTAAATTCATATATATCTACATTCATAGATATCTGCCTGGCCGGGGATCGAACCCGGAACCCTTTGCCCGTCAGACCGTTATGGTGATTGCTTCGCTACTCGGTCGTATGTCACATTTAATGCAATATCATAATTCATTAAAATATAATTTATTTTATCATCAAATATAAACAAACGTATTTTCCATAGAATAGCTATTTGTGTGCTCGATTTAGTGTAACTGTTTGTTAACGCTTATCTTCGATAATGAAAATATAACATAGTACGAGATCCCACTGCGTGATTTTTGCGTGCATACATCTGCTTTTTAACCGACTTCAAAAAGGAGGTGGTTATCAATTCGGCCGGTATCTTTTTTTTATTTTTTTTTAATTAAAATTAAATTATAATTTTTTTTTGTGAAAGACCACAGATCTGTATCTAAATGAAAGATTTACTTACAATAGATAAATACGGCAGAATGCCTTTTTAATACAATTAAAGTTAAATTTTACAATCTTTTAAAATAAATATATTATGTATCCTTATAACGCACAAGTTGTTTTTGATTATTATTATCTTAAAAATCTTGAACGTTTCTTAAATATACATGCTTAAATAATCAAATCAAGTAATTTGATTTCGTTCGCTTTATTTGTTTTAAAATTAGAAGACAAATCATAATTAACAATAAAATATTTTTTTGACTCTGCATAACAACTGCTAATTACTATCTACTTAAAATGATGACTTTAATTAAAATAGACAAGTGTAGACATCGTGTAGTCGTATCTTAGACTATAAGTAGCTTTGTTTAAACGAGGCGTTGACTGATTAATGAATTTTGTAATGAACTGTTTTCGAAAGGGTTTTGCCGCTGTAAATTAGTCAGTTGACATGACTAAACGGAGGATTTTTATCATATCGCTTGACTACACATTTTTGGGTAAATAGCAAATAAATGTGACAGTGACACGGTCATTTTATGACATTGCTCATCAAGGCTTTTATTACGAAATATTGTGGAATAATAAATTGATGATACAATTTAATAATTATGTAACGCAAGTGTGAAATTAATTTACTTACTCTAACTAAATGAAAATGAACATGTTGATTTTGGAGAATGTTTGAATTTGGAGATTTGAATTCATTTTAACCTTTTTCCAGTAATCTCGTAGTTATACGGTCAGGTACATGATACCTTGAAAATCAATATTTTGGGATTTAAAAGTATTTGTGTGTTTTAGAAAAAGGAAACATCAATCACTCATAGTTTGAACAATCGAATGTTCTGTGCATTGATGATGCAATAGTTTCACCATTCAGTGAAACATCAACAAGTTAAGATTAAGATGAAGGTTCAGATGTGTGGATATCCAGTTACTGGGTTGTATTACTTGATAGTCAAACAAATCGCGTCGTGAACTACTTGGTACAAGACTGCAAGTGTGATAGAAGGAAATCATCGGTGGCCATAACGCCCTAAGGCCACAATTAGAACGTGTCATAAAACTTCACGACATTCGCGACAGAATAGCACTACACATAATTATTTTATGCAAATGTCGACATTGTGTTCGTTCAAAGGCTAGCACGCCCGCATCGCACTCGCAAACAATATTTCATAATTGATAATACTTATAACTATTAATTTTTAACACTCGTACAACTCTGATTTGCTAAGTTATGTGCGTAGAATTGTGCACATAACTATGTAATTAGAAAATAATTATCATTGCTAGCAGTTGAGGAAAACATCGTGAGAAAACCTACGAGTCTGAGAGGTCTTAGAAAATCACAAAGGTATGTGAAGTGAAGACTATCAATTCGCAAATCGTAAATAGAACTAAAAAACATATTTTTTTCCTATCTGTAATATCGAAGGGGCATTCCTTCCCCCTTCCTTCTCGACAAATTGATCCTAAACTTAAGTATTTGAAGTTTGATAATCAAGAGAGGTAGTAGTCCACATTTAATATTTTATGTATTACCTAACCAAAATCGAACCATGTAGCTTAGTAAGAAATAATTTATACTAACTATTTCGTAGATTTTTATTTATTTATTTAAGAAGGCATACCAACTAAATACATAAAATGAATCTAATATTAATATGACAATAAGAAAAAGTTTAAAAATATGCACTTAAATTACAGTTTTGCACAACATTACAAATAAGTTCAATCAAAATCAGACGCAATAACGTCCTTACAAAAAACATATCTTACAAAAAAAGTTACTTACTTTTTTACAATAATATAATAATTCAAGAAATATAGTTTTATCGTGGCCAAAATTACAGCACAAAAAATTACACATTAAACAGAACCACAATCACTCGCAATACATTGTTAATCGAATAACTGATATTATTTATGTTAATTAGTATTTTAGCTAACGGAATTGTATATATATTATCAATTTAAAATAATTCGGTAATACGTACAATAATCAATTTTATATTGGCCGTGCTTAAGTAGGTAATTACTTTTTGAATGTTCATTATTCACCAATTGTTGTTGTGTGAAGATGAATTGTCGGTAAATGTAGATAAATTATATTTCTCACATATGTATACCAATTTATGTATGTGTGGGTTATAAATAGAGTTCATAATAAACTCGTAACCATAGATAAAATAAATTTACTTATTATATGAAGGTGTATTAAGGTATAGCCCGCGTAAAAGTGCTAGTCCGCTCTGAATATAGAAATAAATCGCGTCGCCATAGCAAATTATATGACTACCCCTGCTCGCAACAACTTCACAGCGGACTAGCAGTTGGCGTGGACTATATTTTATTTTAATTCTTATATGAAAATAAATTTTGGAAAAGACGTGGTATTTATCCCCGAGAGTGGAATACAACAAATGTAATAATAAATCATTAAATACGAATAAACGTTTGTAGCCATAGTTTAAAATTACCTATAGGCTATATAAAATATTTTCAGTTGTTGTTGTATGATGTTGTATGAAGACGAATGTCCTATAAATGCAAATAAATTATATTACTTACAATACATTACATGTATCTATACGTGTGAGTTAACAATGGTTGGGTTCATTTAAAACATTTAATGAATTATGACATAATTTGACATGCACCGCATGTTTTAAAATTTTTGCTCAGTAGGTACATTAACATTATTTTGTAAAGTATGAAGAATATAATATGTATGAAAAGCCGTTTTATATTAATGAAATTAATGTTAAAATTGGTAGATCTTTTCTCGTTCTCTAAAATTGCCATACCCATGCACATTTAGCAAAAAACAAAACTTTTAATTTTAAATAATAATTGTTACTTTGCACAAATGCAAGAGGATGGCCTATACTTTCCGTCCAAAATTTATTAATTTTATATTATACTTAAAAAAACCATTATAAATTGTGGAAATTCATCTAACAGGTATTCAAAAATGCGTCGCTCGTCGTGTTCGTGCTTAAAAAAACTTTGAATTTAATTCTTACAATAAGTTGAAACAATAGATCACATTATATAATTTATATGTTCGGCAGTAGCAAAAACATTTTGATATCTTTTCCTTTAAAACTGTTATCGTATTTAGTAAGAAAACTACGGCTTAAATAATGCAATTTAACCATTTACTAACACCTAGAGTAGCACTTAACCCATTTGTGATATCTTTCAAATTTAAAAAGATAGAGTTAAAGTTTATGCAACAGTTTTCACAAAACCAAATGAAATATGTGTTGAAATCTTAAAAACATGACTTAAAATGTTACAAATATAATCATTTTTAATCGTTATTTTGACTTATATTTTTTCTTCAGGTTATTAATTACTTTTAATTATGTAACTAAATCTGTAACAAGGTTATTGAACATAATTATAATTCAAAATAAAATGCCTACGGGTAGTAATTTTAATGAGTATATTTCTAAAGTTCAAAACAACATCGTTAAAGTACTTAAAATACAATAACCGATATTGTTTTAAATCTCGCAAATTGTGTGGAATTTACGCGAATACCTAGTCATAAGTACTATTTTGACAACAGCTCGAATTGTTTGCGACTATAGTTCGTCGGACAGTTTGACTTGAAGGCTCAAAATGCTGACATTATTGTGTTCTGTGATTGACAGGCGTGTTGCTTCCGATTTTGAAATAAATAAACGTTTTACGGACATTGTCAGTTTTACATTTCGCTTTTATGCGCGTGCGCTTTACCAAGCCCGACTTTAACATTCATCTCGGCTAAAATATACAAAATGTACATTTGACGTGACTCTCCTTTTGTTCAATTACAAGTAGTGTGACAAATTTGACATTAAATTAAACTTAGTTACTAGACAGTTTCACGCCTATTTTAGTTCATAAACTTTAAGACACCGTTAACTAAAAAGTTAAATGGTCATAGGCAATAATATCCAGAATTTATTAACGATATCAAATATTTAAATTTAGTTATTCAAGTTATCATTAAATTAAATAATTGACTTAAACGTGTATTAAAATTTAGGTCTTCATTTATTTTAAATCGTCGAGTGCAATTTTAATGATGATTAATTTTAAAATATCGCGTGTAGATTTTAATTTATAACTTACCCATTTTTAAAACGAATTCACTCAATCACTTAGAAAAGTCCGTATGAGATCAATCACGTAATATGCGCGCCACTTTACCGATGTAGCATCATCACCCGCTCCGACACGGTTTGTGCGCGGGAGTCACAGGCTCAAGGATCGCGTGCTGCCCTCAGAGGCTTCTGTGCGAATGTCGCCTAGCTACCGCGGCTCACAGAGGATTCCTTCCCCGTTGATAACGATAAGGCCGCCCGATCGCTCATCTCGCGTTATCTAGACGGACGGTCACCACAATCGATCTCCCGCCTGACTTCTAGGCCGTTGTAGCCAACCGTAGTTATGTAAGCATCACGTAATAACACCAAATTTTCGGTGACGTCACCACTAGGTTTTCTTCTTCAGGATGCCAAATGTTTAAAATAATTTTAAAAAATATAGTGTAGGCAATGTGAAGTAAATTTGAAAAATCAACGTTAATAATTAATTTGTAGGCTAGTTAATAAAATCTTTTGTTTTTTTTTTCTGACGCAAAATTATCTACATTTTTGCAAATATCTATAGAATTTTCGATACGCGCGATTCTAATAAATAGTCTTTGTCTATCGTGGGTAGAAAAAACAATGAGTTTTAAGATAACTGAGAATTACTACGGATTATTAAATATCGTCTTAAACAATTAAACTTAATTAGTGGAATTTTTTTAACCACAGACATGAAACTAATCATGCGTCATTATGCGTGGTATAAAATACTTTATATATTTATTCTATTTTTTCATCCTATTTAAAGAATTGTTTAACAATTGATAGACAGCGATAGTCATAGCGATATAGATTAGTTTATTGGCCAAGACCGAATCGAACACACTTTTTGTATTTGTTATCGTAACAACTAGTACATAATATATTGTGAAAATGTAAAGCGTTTATCCTACTACGGTTCAAAGGATAAACCGAAAAATGCAAACAATACCGATATATTGTATGAAGACCACATTTTATTTGAATTTTTCGTTTAGTATTTATTGAGATCAGGACACCCCTTTTTCAGTTTTTTTAATGGTACTATTTGTTTTTGCAGCAGCCAGGGTAATAGTCATTTTATGAAAAAATGAAATGTCTGTTGCAGCTTAAGAAATAGAGCCCTACGACAGATGGAGAATCATCGGAAGCTTAGTATTAGAGTCGCGTATTTACCTACCCTTTGGGTGCACAACCTCAAAAAATTGTTTTGAGGTTGTGCACCATTTCACAGCAATTTCAAAACCTAAATAAAAAATATTTTATTTAAAGTTGATTATTTTCAGAATATGGTGTCGTCGTCAATAATCTACCATCACTTCGTCTTACCATATTATTATTATTATATGTTATGGAGAACAAGCAGCGAAAAAAACTCCATAACACCCAACTTAAAAAATATATATAATTTTTAATAAATAAACTGAAGCTAATAAAACATGTAAAGCTAGGCCAAATAATTTGTAGTAGGCAAGCTTCATTCATTTCGCATACGTCTCGTAAGTAAACCGAGACTTGGTATGCCGAGCAAAGCCCCAGGAAATGACAAGCGTAAGAAAATTAATGAACAGAAACGAAGTGCAGGATCTTAGCAATTAAATCAATTGAGATACAGTATCCCTACAACTAGTACTGCAACTAATAATCTCACAATTGAACGTTCCATAAATAAACTTGTCGGTTCGTCCAAATTAATTAAAACTCATAGTAAATATACAGTATAGAGCAAAGCATGCGTGAGTGCGAACTTTGGCATAAGTCAGAACACGATCTTTATGTGCGGTAGGACGAAGTCATAATTAAAGTAAATATCGTGACTGACGAAAGGTGCTGTGAAAAGTAGTTGTAATTTTAAACAGCTGCAGCCACGGGTGTAGAGGTAGCTTTGTTAGAAGGCTTTGTTAGAAGGATTTTTGGTGGTAGAACCCTTTGTGGTTCGACTCCGGCGGCACCACCGCCACACCTATTTCTACCTAATAACAGCAGTGTTAGGCGCTGCTGTGTTCCGGTTTGAAGGGTGTGGTAAGGGAGATAGACTTTTCCGAGGCGTTCCAGCTTAGTCCTCAGGGGTAGCGGCGCATCTGTGGCCGACCTCAGGTAGGAATATCTAATCCTATCTGGGGTTGATTACAGATGTCCATGGGCGGCAGTAGCCACTTACCATCAGGTGGACTGCATGCTCGTCTGCTACTCTCATATTATAAAAAAAAAGGCTATCCAAAAGCAGTAGTGTGGTCGCAGTCGGCATAAAAAAGGTCGGCTAGTCTGAAATTTATCAGCGCAAAATGTAACCCCCTTTACATATTCCAAAAAAGTCTCTGAAGTTTGTCCGTCGTAGAAAGAAAACGTCCTGCTTTTTGAACAATTTTCCGTACCTCGCCTTTGCACATATGCCTACGATTCGTATCGAGGTGTTATGACGCACTCTATTTTAATTGATACTCTGAGAATTTACGCAGCGGGACCAACAACTTGACCAAGTCCTTGAGCCAAAAATAAGATATTGAAAACAACTTTTTAAGATTAATTTACAAGTTACCATAATACAACGTAATTGTTAATAGTCGTCGATCACGCGTAGTAATAAATTGCGTACTGTAGCATTACCATGAGTTGGCATAGAAACGCCACTATAGAAATGGTAAATAGAAAACTATTGTCATTTTGCTAGTGAATAACATAACTACTATCGTTACGGTATTTCTTGACAACGTCTGTCAAATTAATGACTCATGGGACCGAATTTGTATGGCAATAGATCATAATGACATTCGCTAGCGATTTGATTTCGATAGGTTTTTTACGTATCGAGTTACGTCACTACGGATTTTAGTTCTACGAGTAACCACCAGAGGCGCTGTACAATTTTTCATACATTTATTTTACGCAGTCGCTAGCGAGTAATACTTTTGTAAACTCATGGTAGTCCTACTGTGGTGTAAACCGAATTTATAACTCATTAAAAATATCTTTACGTACGTAGTCGAGTATTACATGTTTTACGCGTCTGTCTGCGATTTCATAATGACTACCATTTTTAATCTCATCGCCCTATTTACATGATTAGGAAACAAAAAAACATTTTTCGAATGTCTGATCATTCTGTTGATGTAAAATTTATTTATTTGATGGCTAAAATTGAGGCAATAAATTAATAGTATTTCTAAGGTGACCGAAAATTTGACAAATGGCGAATCTTCAAAAAAATCTTACGTACTTATATTTATAGATTTTTTTAATATAAGGTGGTATTATTTTTATATTTCGTAAATATTACAGGATATGCTTTTCTTTCAACAAACCTTGTAATCATAGTTTCGAGTAAGACAGGTTAACAATTAAAGAATGATAGTTTAGTATAAGAACTCACGAAACGCTTTTCGCTGCCTCCGCATGCGGATGCGTAATCGAAACCGCAACCGATGCGTAGAATATGAAATGTAAGTAAACAAAGTTGCCATTTGACTGGCGCAATTTATTTCCACAGCAAGCGCGGTTATCTTCTCTTTAGCAGTTCGCTGCAAAGCTGGACAACATATCGATCTCTTTCGCTCCGATGAATTAAAACAAAAACAACCTTAAGAACACGTAACAATATACAAACGGTCTGCACAATATGGCTTCATCTTGAATTTATTTCCAAGAAGGCTATTCAATTTATTAGGGTAATAAAGAGCGCGATGAAGTTTTACAAAATCCATTTTATTTACGTCCCACGGGAGGCAACTCGACGGGATCATTAGAGATGCGACAGTATTGTCCCGTGGGACCTCTCCGTTTTCTAATGACAACCTGCTTCTACCAGGGTTGCAATAATAAATTGATAAAGTGGGCCAAAGAGTCTAAGCTTCTTTATAAAGTATATTCACAATTAATCAATATTTTGTTATGTAAATTTCTTCATTATAATACTATATTAAAACGTGACTTATATTGAAATGAGGGCTTACAACAAAATAAGGAAGGACGGAAGGACAAAATATGGACAAGGAGGACATGTCCTCCTTTTGGACACCATCTTTCCAGTTTATGTTAGGAAGATCTTCGAATGCAGATAACATCTCGGGTAAGGAGTACAGAACGCCCTCTGAACACGTGGACTGACGACCTGAAAAGACCGCACAAAACCACTGGATTCAGACGCCGCAAGACCGGTCGGAATGGCGTAGATTATGGGAAGCCTATGTCCAGCAATGGACTTTCAGGTATAAGTTACATTCAGACAAAAAGTTTTGGCCATAATCATCTTTTATTCATTTTTAATAATGCTATTTATAGAGTAACAAAGAAACTGAAATAAGCGGAGTTTTACAAAATCCACTTTATTTGCTTCCTGCCAGAGACGGACAAATCGCCGCGACGGCTCTTTAGGGTTGCGACGGTGGCGCCCCCGCGGGACAACTTCTCTAATAACAATCTACTTCCCGGGACACGGGATTATTGTTTACAACCTTTATCAGCGGTTTCGCTCGCAGTCAGAGTCAGATAAAAGGTACCCTATGTCCTTTCCTGAACCCTTGATAACGTGTGTACAAAATTTTATGACAATCGATTTTCTAATTAATGCGTGAAAGTGTAGCAAACACACAAACAAACAAACAAACAAACAAAGTCACATTAGTCTTTATGTTATTAGTTAAGATTACTTTTAAAAATTCTATTTATGGGATAACAAAGGAAATCAAAATCCACTTTATTTGCTTCCTGCAAGAGCCAAACAGACAAATCGCCGCGACGGCTTATTAGGGTTGCGACGGTGGCGCCCCCGCGGGACCGCTTCTCTAACAACAATCTACTTCCTGGGACACGGGATTATTGTTTACAACTTTTATCCGCGGCTTCGCTTGCAGTCAGAGTCAGATAAAAGGTACCCTATGTCCTTTCCTGAACCCTTGATACCGTGTGTACAAAATTTTATGACAATCGATTCTGTAGTTAATGCGTGAAAGTGTAGCAAACACACAAACAAACAAACAAAGTCACATTAGTCTCTATGATATTACTTAAGATTACTTTTAAAATTTCTATTTATAGGATAACAAAGAAAATCAAAATCCACTTTATTTGCTTCCTGCGGGAGACGGACAAATCACCGCGACGGCTCATTAGGGTTGCGACTGCGGCGCCCCCGCGGGACAGCTTCTCTAATAACAATCAACTTCCCCGGACACGGGATTATTGTTTATTATTTCTTGTGACGTTGACAAAAAATAGAGACAATATTGGTTTAATATGGTTATTTTACATAATGATCTCAACTCCAAAACAATTTTCTTTGCAGTTTTTATTAAGATAAGAAAACAGATATAAATCTATAACAAAAAACGTACATCTATACGAATATTTTTAAATTTGACACATAAGCCCTTCTTTGCACAAAATTGTATTAACTCCATCGAAGAAGTGAAAACATGAGATGAGTAAGTAATGTCCGGTATTCTTTAAAATTATCTGTATTATCAGTAATAGAATAAATAAATATTGTAAAATGTAGGAACATTAAATATTATAGATTAGAACAATAAGAAAAATTGCCAAAAATCTAAAATGTATATTTTACTAGCTGTCCCGGCAAACCTAGTGTTGCCATATAAATAAAAAAATGTTAAGGGTGAACAACCCTTACCACTTAGGGGTATGAAAAATAGATAGTAGTCGAATCTCAGACCTATTGCATATAAAAATTGGTAAAAATTGAAAATTGTAAAAGCCGTTACGGAGGAGTACGGAAACTAACATTGTGACAGGAGAATTTTATATATAAGATTATGCGATTGGTACATTCACAATAATAAACAATGTTTTGGGCACAAGTAAAACTATTGAAATTTAACAATTTCTGCCTATTTCTAATAGAATAGACTGGTTATTAATAATTTCACATTAATTGACTTACGCAATGAGCGGCTTATATAACAAATTAATTAGTATCGAACTATGTAGATAGTCTGACCTCTTTAATAAACTACAACTACCTTTACGTATCAAATTCACATACCGGTTTGGTCATAAGATTATACCCTAAAGCCGATTAACTCCACCCTGTGGTAATCCAATTGGTTGGAATAAAATAGAATTACCGTACTTTATGTACTACCATATTACTCTAAATATTTGACCTATATTGCTTAAACTCTATATGCAGGTGTATAGGTGGATTTTTTAATATGGGAGTAGCAGACGAGCATGCAGTCCACCTGATGGTAAGTGGCTACTGCCGCCCATGGACATCTGTAATCAACCCCAGATAGGATTGGATATCCCTACTTGAAGTCAGCCACAGATGCGCTGCTACCCCTGAGGACTAAGGTGGTACGCCTCGAAAAAGTATGTCTCCCTTACCACACCCTTCAAACCAGAACACAGCAGTGCTTAACACTGCTGTTATGAGGCAGAAATAGGTGTGGCGGTGGTGCCGCCGGAGTCGAACCACAAAGGGTTCTACCACCTTCAAAATTTTGAATAATAACACAAAATTCATTATCCTCAAACCATATGAGAATTTAGTTACTCTTACTTAATTCTTTAATAGAAATAAAAACATTACTTAGTTAAGTAACTGTAAACAAATATTTTTATTAATAAAATTGTATTCTATAAATATTTATTGCTAACTGACCTAGGTTACCAAAGACAATATTTGTACCAAGATGATGAACGAAAACGTCACAATTATATCGTCATTAGAATCATTAACATAACTATACGTTGTACGTATGCATCCTTATTTTAGTGCTTTACTTTAAGCTAAATATTACCTGAAAGTAAAATGCACGGAAACAAAACTTACTTATAGGTTAACGCTAGTAGTATTTATAGCATCTTTTGAAACCTTTCTAGGCCCGAAGGTTCTTCCGTTTAGTTACGTAAAGCTTGGTGGAACCCTGAAGAATTTAAATTATATTTATGCTGGGTCATGTGTATTCTATAGGCTATTGGACAAACGGTGTGGCAACTGCTGTGCCGTTCGCCAAAACAAATTAATAGAGCATTGTTTAATCTGATTGCTGATTTGTTGTCCTACTTCCACTGTACGGTTCGCCATACTTGCTTATACATTAAGGTATATAAATACTTTATACATATTTAAGAGATATTATTTGAGAAGGGCGGTGTACATACGCGAAAATAGTACAATAACAAAATACTAATACATAATTTAGTTCCTTCCCCCAATAATCTTAGAATTGACACCGATTGCGATAAACGAAAAAAATTTTTAACAAAAAAATAAAACCGACTTCTATGTCACTACAAAGTAAAAAATAATTGAAATAAATGTTGGTTTAGTAAATATTTCTGAAGTCGGCGCTCATATTGGACACGCTGTTATCAAACGAAATATATTGAGAATCATATTGGACACGCTGTTATCAAACGAAATATATTGAGCGCCGACTTCAGAAATATGTACTAAACCAACATTTATTTCAATTATTTTTTACTTTGTAGTGACATAGAAGTCGGTTTTATTTTTTTGTTAAAATTTTTTTTTTTCACCCTTTTTAGTGATGATATGCTAACGTTTGTATTAATATTATGTAAAATTGTATAAATGTGATGAATAAAGGTAAGGTCTGAATAGATACGGATTGGACCCACCCACTCGCAGGGCGCTGCCGCGCCCTTCTCGCTTAGTTTTATATTGTCTTATATGTTCCAACCTAACCTAACCAATTCAATATGAAACACTATAGGCGAAGCTTTATGAGATACTAATTATTGGCTAGGTTAGGTAGGAACAGATAAGTAAATAAATCAAACTAGGTGGTAAAACTCTGCGAGTGAACCGGTCCAATTTACCTTAATTCAATAGTTAAGAAAAGAAAAAGGAGTTGATGGTCAAATTTTCCATCATATATCTCTACCTATCAACCTTATTGAATATTCATAAGCATCAAATGCCTAACTTGTATGGCTGAGGCAGGAGGCACCTCTGCATTATCAGAGTTGAAGAGTGGAAGGTCAAATTTTCCATCATATATCTCAACTTATCGACTTTATTAAATATCCATAAGTTCCAAATGCCTAACTTGTATGGTTGAGGCAGGAGGCACTTCTGCATTACCAGGGTTGAAGAGTTGAAGTTGAAGTTTTAAGTTTCATGAGAATTGAGTGGGCAGAAGGTAAGTTGTCATAAAATATGTAAAAAGCAGGGGTAGTGATGATGAGTTCCACCCCATAACTTAAATTGTAATCATCAGAGCGTACTAATGTTAAGGTAGGAAAGTACCGCAACGAAACACCCTTTCATATGAAAAAAAGAAAATTAAAATTGGTTAAGAAATACTCGACTTATTCAAGTTTCTATGAAATCGGGTTTTTCCAATTTTCCGGGAAAACTGGCGGAAATTTTGAAATTTCCTCAAAATGGGACCCCCTGTGAAACTAGCCGCATACAATGGTGTATGAATCATGTCGATCAGTCGCGGCATCGCGAAAAAATCGCCGAACAAACATAAAAAAAAATATATATATATATATATATATACGGTCGAATTGAGTAACCTCCTCCTTTTTCGAAGTCGGTTAAAAAGGATAATTAAGGTATCTTTTGTTAAAAAATAATGATAAAGGATCTATCAATTGCATTTAAGAATCCATATTATCCCTTATGAAGCAAAATATGTAACAATGTTGGAGCGAGTTCAAAATAAATTTGCGAGGCATCTGTACAATAAATTATACGGTGTCTATCCATACTACCCGTTAATGTACCCCACATTGTTCGTGTTAGGAATGGTGGGTTACAATCAACTCAGAGTACGCCGAGAGTTCGCACTAATCGCGTATTTAGTAAAATTGTTGCGCGGTGTAGCTCATAATCCGGAGGTACTGTGTCGCCTGGAGCTCTGTGCTCCAGAGGACTATGTGTGTAGACGCCGGCGCCCGCCTCTGCTGGCCGTGCCGACAGCCAGGACCGAGCTATTGGCTAAGTCACCTCTCACTCGAGCACTCTGTACACTCAACCAGGCGCATGAACAGCTTGACGTATTTTCATGCAACTTGAGTGAATTCGCAATAGTTGTGCTTCATATATTATGTTTAATGAAGTAGGAATGTAGGTAAGAATTTAGTTAAGTATTTAAAATAAGGCCTCTCTATCGTATTGGGTGTTTAGCCTGTAAGGATAGATGTAATGGTGTTTTAAGAATAAATAAATAAATAAATAAATAAATATTCGACCTTATATAGCAGTGATAGCCTAGTGGTTAAGAAACTCGGCCTCTCGATCGAGGGGTCCGAGGTTCAAATCCCAGGCACGCACCTCTAAGTTTTCGAAGTTATGTGCGTATTAGAAATTAATTATCACTTGCTAAACGGTGAAGGAAAACATCGTGAGGAAACCTGCATACCTGAGAGATTTATAAAAAAAGAAAAATCTCAAAGGTACGAGTATGTGAAGTCTACCAATACGCAATTGGCCAGCGCGGTGGACTATGGCCTAATCCTTCTCATTCTGAGAGGAGACCCGTGCCCAGCAGTGGGACAGTAATGGGATGATGATGATGATTCGACCTTAATTTTTATACACCTATTAGAATATCTTAAGCTTTTTAATTTTTTTTTAATTTAAAGCAGCATTTTTATTTAAGAATACTGTTAAAATGACAATTGATTCCGTTTCTATAATTTGATTATTGTGTAACTATGTATTGGTATGTAAACTAACAGTTTCATCGACAATAGTTTAATTTGACTATATAAAATCGACTAGTCGCTCAAGGTTGGTCACGTTCAAAAGTGTCAGTCATTTCAATTAGCTCATTGGACGTTGTCATTATTTTCGCTAATGTCCAGTTGGCCAAAACGGATTAATAGGACATTGTTTGAAACGCGTAGAGCTACGACACGGCTCACGGCCGAGAGGCGCTGCGTCGCCGGTCAAGTGCGCCGGCTGCCTTGTTTGGAGCTGAGATGTAGGGCTGTCCGAAGAATTTACTTATTTTTAAGACGCTTTTATTAGCTTGGGTTGTATGTTTGTATGTATGTATGTACGTAACAGTAACGGAATCTTTGAACCCGATTTCTATCCACTTTGATCGTTCAGTTTAATTAATTTTTTTTTCAGATAGATGAATTATAAAAAAAAAACAACTTCTTAAAATATAGTCTACGAAGCCAACGAAGCCTTAAATGTTAATATCTGTCATGCCGTTTGCGCTGCAGGGTGTGCCAAAGATTGAGACACATAAATATGCTTAAAAACATTACATGCCTAATGCAGTTGGACTTTTTTTCGAAAAATGGCAAGAAAGCTGCTTTAATAATCAACTTGATTTAATGATCCCTGCATTTCTATCCCTGCATCTGTAACTAAATTTGAATAAGTTAGTAGTTCTACCAACAAGAACAAGATGGCTTTGAGTTCCCCAATGTACATGCTTGCTACAATATAGACACATTTAAGCATCCGGACATACATACTCGAACAAATAATCTCGAAAATCAATCAGTTATGGATTAACTTTTTTCTCTACCTCACCACATGTATCAAATAGAGCAGTTACTAGTGGTAAAATGCAAATAATGTCTTCCTAGAAATATCTCCTCAGTGACCTTCTAAACTCCAGCCCAGAGAGAACTTTCCACGCTTCAAAGAAATCATTAATTAACTTATGTTTTTTGTTATTTGATTCAACGTATAAAGAGAAGATTAATATGGGATTAATGAACTTTAGCAGACCCTTATATTACTTTCAGTGCACACACCATATTTAAATATCCCAAACTTGCCAGCTATTTAACCTTAACACCTCGACATTGGCTTGCACCTTGATTCGCAGTAAACAAATAAAAACCTTTGGTCTCCATTAGATTGACAGCTTTTATTTGTATGCAGGACCTCGCCGCCCATGTCCTTTGAGTTTGATTTCGACATTCTGTAGAAGTCCATCATTTACACATGCTGGAAGAAGAAATTGAATCCTAACATATAAATGCAAATGTTTGTTCGTTTGTTACACTTTCATCTTAATTACATAACTGATTTTCATGTTATTGTACGGTTACATTTTAATTGAGTTTAAAAAACAAAACATCGATTTTAAAAATGGATTAAAAACCTTGCATTCGGGGTTCATTGTTGGCCGTATTTATGACACTCGGGAATAAAATTAAAAAAAAAAATGGAAGCTTGGGCGCGAAAAAAATGTGGGAAAAGGGGCAAATACAGAAGTTTCTGGTAGTTGAGTCGTGACCAGCTTGTGATTGTAAAGTAATTGATGTACTGGATGTGTAATGATAATATATTGGAAGAATAACAATTTAAGGCTTTGATTTGTTATCCTGAACTCCCAACACTATTTTGCGCATGTTGTCAGAGGTTTCAAACTAAAAAGTAAACGATAAATAATGAAGTGTAGGTGGACACCCTTGTTGTAATAATACATAATAGTATGGCATATAAATGTATTCATCATAGTAATTAGTATCGACACCAAAAACAAAGCAAAATATTACGCTGATTATTAAATGCATAACCGAAAATAAACATTGGATTATTGTTACGCAGTTTTTTATTTTGTCTTTTTAGTTTAATAAGGCTTTTAAAATCTCTTATTGTTAAACTTGTTAAATTCTTGTTAATGATAAAGTGTAATAATAATTTTCGAACATTTTTAATATAATGATGATAATGATTTACAATATTTTGTCTATAAGTGCCATCTATAGTGGTATTTTTAACTATTTATTCCATTATGCACGTTTATTGTGTATCTATTATCTAAACACAAAAAATAACATAAAAATGTACATCAACAACATCAATAAATGTACAGTCCTATACAGAAAATAAATGTCTATTAATTACTCGTAGATAAAACTGTTCCACTTGAATGTACCTATCACCTCTTCAATAACACTTACTGTACGATATTACCTCTGTTTTTCTCTGAGTAAGTGAACCTTTCATAAACACGCGATTGGGTCCAGAAAATGTTAATTGATCATAAACATAACGACAAGTAAGAAATTAGGTAATAAACAAGCCACGTAATAAGACAGAGGGTCGTCGGCGCTCGCGAGTGGAATAATAAAAATCGGTTAAAGGAAACCATTGACGGACCTCGACCTCCTTGTATGTTACGACATTAAAATTTTCTACTTATATCACTCGTGTCAACTTACAATATGTGCACATTACTATTGATTGCGAATTGTTATATTGATCTACAGTTATGTTCCGTTGATTTAATCGCAAAATAATTATTTTAAAATTTTCATCTGTTCGTCCGTTACAGGCATTTTATATTAGGAGAAAATGACTGTTATATATATTAGTGCTACTACTGGTGTATGAAATGGAAAACAAAACGACTTAGGGAAATTACATAAAAAATAATGGCATTGATTACACTGAATGACAATTTGTGAGTGCCCCGTGGGCCTGTACAAAAAACAAATTTTAAATTTGGCACTTGTATGCAATGGAAAACGAAACCGCTTAGGGAAATGAAATAAAAATAATGGCGGTGATTACACTGAATGACAATTTGTGAGTGCCCCGTGGGCCTGTACAAAAAACAAATTTTAAATTTGGCACTTGTATGCAATGGAAAACGAAACCGCTTAGGGAAATGAAATAAAAATAATGGCGGTGATTACACTGAATGACAATTTGTGAGTGCCCCGTGGGCCTGTACAAAAAACAAATTTTAAATTTGGCACTTGTATGCAATGGAAAACGAAACCGCTTAGGGAAATAAATACAAAATAATGTCGTTGATTACACTGCAGGACAATTTGTAAGTGCCCCGTTGGCCTGTACAAAAAAAAATTGGTGCTTGAGTTTTGTTTTTAAGCCAATAGTTGGTAATTAAAGCATTTTTTAAAGATTTATTTATTTATTTATTTATTTTATACAAACACAGCTATCATTACAGGTCCTTCCCAAAGCGATCGTGTGATTCCTTAATTTTTAACAAAATAGCACATTACAGTGTCGTATTTGTAAATTTATTCAAAGAGCAAGAGAATATATCAATTAAATCTGCAACGAGGTTTAAAGTAAGCATGGCCGGTGTGATAGGCGCTTTGTTAATGGTAAAAATTATAAAGTAAATGTAAGACAATAAATAAAACATAAATAGAAAATCAATGCAGCCGTAAAATCCCTGTTAGAAGAAATTATACTTTGGTATCGTTTGACTTTTTTATATTCTTTAGGAAAAAAACCATTAAGTTTTAGGTTTTATACACTATACTGATATTACGGCTGGTTGCAAAAAGTGCATTTTTCCGGTTAATGACCACAAGTATTCCATTAATGGCCAACTGTCCGGAATGAGGTATGAGACCACTGACCCATTGCCCATATTTGAATACATTTCTACTGTTTCCGGAAATCCGCATACAAATAATTTCCTGTACCATGTGTGATCTCCTAAAATGGTATAACCTCCAATTATTGGTAATATAAATCGATCGTTTGTGAGCTGTATAAAAATTCTTGACACTAATCATGTCTTTACGAGTAATTAATTAGTTCCCACATGATGCCATATGCATTCTCTTGATCTTTGGTATTGGTCGTAGGTACTTCTATTGTTTATCTATGTACGACTCCTTAATATTTTAACAGATGTTGAATATTGAAAATTGGTTTATGATTTCCCAGGTGTCAACGAATGAAGGAAAAGGAAAAATAATAAACCAATATTTTCAAATGGGTTGTTACAGATACGTCCGTAAAACGTTCAAGTTCGCATTTAATTTAAAATAAGAGATTCCTCAAATTAACTTATATATTTTATATTTTTTAGTGTAGACGTAGATATATATTCTGAATTCTGAATTGTGAAAGGTATATAAAGTGGAATGAATGTATTTCGACCAAGAGGTACAACCGCCAAACCTATTTTTAGTGAAGCAGCATATGAGGCGATCATATTGGTCCTCAAGAGTAGCTACCCAAAAGTGAAAAGAATCCCCTTTCTATGTGAAGTTGGTTACTAATGACCAGGGGCGAGAGTGGCCACTTACCAACAGGAGTACATGTTTGTTAGCTACTACTAATGCAAAAATGCCTCGGCCTCTTGATCGAGGGGTCTGAGGTTCCAATCCCAGGCACGCACCTCTGATTGTTCAAAATTATGTGCGTATTAGAATTAATTATCACTTGCTTAAACGGTGAAGGAAAACATCGTGAGGAAACTTGCTAACCTGAGAGATTTATAAAAAAGAAAAAATAATCTCAAAGGTATGTGATAAAAGGTAGGTATGTGAAGTCTACCAATACGCACTTGGCCAGCGCGGTGGACTATGGCATAACCCTTCTCATTCTGAGAGGAGACCCGTGCCCAGCAGTGGGACAATAATGGGTTGATGATGACTAATGCAAAAAGTATATTGTAAGGCGATGTACTTTGCTACATTTAAATAGTAGCATTAGCGCCCAACTAACGACCTTATTAAAGATAATATGTTATAGGTTTTCCTCCTATGCTCGTCTAAGGTACGTTCATCGTTTATAGGTCGAAGAGTACTAGCGATGTGGTCAAAGATAGCCTGTAGAATTTTACACTGCGTTGGCGACCAGTGACCATCAGGAGGTCGAGCATCCCCCTACGACTCATAGGTACGTACTGAACCACCTACTAAACAAAAGGGCTGGGTTACTTGAGACCCGCAAATCCCTACCCACATAGTATCCTATCGCACTCATTTTGACGTAGCTGTAGCATATGAGAGAACTGGAGGGTGTGACCATTAAACGCTTTCTACGCTTTCTACACTCACAGCCCCACACTAGGATTCCCTGTGTCTTGGGTGCCATGGACACACACATAGACAAATACACAAACACCCAGACACAGAAACAGAAATCTAAATTCATCATTTAGATATCTGTCTGGCCGGGGATCGAATCCGGGACCCTTTGCGCGTCACACCGGTATGGTGGCCGCTCCGCCACGCGGGTCGTCATTATTTTGAATATTTATTGAAATAAACTATTTTTTAAATACGAAAATTGTATGGTAAGGAAGACATACTGTTCCGAGGCCACCTTAGTCCACAGGGATAACGGCGCATCTCTGGCCGAATTCAGGTAGGAATATCTAATCATATCTGGGGTTGATCACAGATGTCCTTGGGCAGCAGTAGCCACTTACCATCCGATGGACTGCATGCTTGTCTGCTACTCTTTTATAATAAAAAAAAACAAAAAAATAATAAATCTAAATTTAATACTGAATGAATTTTCTCTGAATATATTTTCGGGTAGAGAATATAATAAATTTACTGAAACTAATTGTCAAGTTGATAATAGAGTTCTTAGAGACAATTTATAATTTTATAGTATTGTCTACCGCTGACAAGGATGTATGTCTTTCAGAAATAATTTTAAATGTGTCATCTGAAGGACAAATCAGAAGAAGTTTTCTGAAAATTTGTTCTTCATTTTCATTCATAAGATTGAAGTAGCAAGGCAAAGTTTGAGGGTTGTAGAACCCTTTGTGGTTCGACTCCGGCAACACCACTGCCACACCTATTTCTGCCTCATAACAGCAGCGTTAAGCGCTGCAGTGCTCTGATTTGAAGGGTGTGGTAAGGAGCCATACTTCTCCTACGCGTTCCAGCTTAGTCCTTAGGGGTAGCGGCGCATCCATGGCCGACCTTAGGTAAGAATATCTAATCCTTTCTGGGGTTGATTACAGATGTGTATGGGCGGCAATAGCCACTCAAAATCAGGAGGACTGCATTCTTATTTGCTATTTCTAACACTAAACTATTAATAATAAACCCTTTCGCAAAAGATATCTCTATTCTTGCAATAACACAATTGTCTTTAAGCTACATCGAGCCACACGTTACGCCAGTGGCTAACGGCAGTGACGTATAAGCCGAGTTTAGCCACGTCTGATGAAGCCCCGACTATCAATCCTATTAACACACCATCGCTTAGCTAACTTTAGCGAGAATCTATAAAAGACGCGCCTTTGTCGGAAGTCTTGTTCGATGCAAAATTATGTATGGTTAGGTTAGTGTGGGTAAGTAATAGATCTCATAGAGATTCTGAATAAAGTTACTAACGTGGTCTAGAGCTATTGATTGTACTTTAATTAGAACTACACATTTAAATATACACTATTACTTTTTGGCTTATGCTTGTTATTAAAATTGTATTATAAAAATTAAGTTGTTATAAAAATTAGATTTTTTTTATAATGTAGGTGTAGCAGACGAGCATGCCGCCCACCTGATGCTAAGTGGCTACTGCCGTAAAATTTACTATAATATCTATAATTATTGGCCTTCCCCCCCTCCAACCGGGTTCTGACATTTCCTAAGATGGCCCAGCCTTCAAACCAAAATAGCAGCATTGCAACTTATCAGTTTTATTATCTATAAGTACCTAAGTATTACTACAACCCCAGTTACGAGCCCCTGAATTGTTGTATGCCCGGGCCCTGACGTCCCTTAAGACGAGTCAGCCTTCAAGCGAAAACAGCATAGCACTGTTATAAGTAGAAACAAGTGGGATGGTCGTGCCACCGATGTCAAACAATGTAGAGCCCTAACAACTTCCATTTCTACGCAATTTACGTGGTTACGTATAAACATACTAGTGACAAGATAAATACTTCGTATTGTATGCACTTTACGTTAAAATGATCTTGCATACAAAAGAAAATTAACATTGTTTTCTATAGCATTATTTCCTGCATTGTAAAATTGCTTTGTACAAAAACCTGCTAGAACAATTTGTAGTGTATACCTAGTGTGTAGTACTTGTAAAGGTTTCATTTGAAGATTTGGTGTATATACCCTGCAACGCAAGCAAGACTATTTAATTAAATTTTGAACATTTAAAATTAGTCCGAAAATAAGGTTTAAAGATTGATGGTTTCTAACGCTAAGCTCTACAAATAGGTAATTTTATAAATATTTTTGAACTGCAACAAATGTGGTGCACGGAACATACTCATATAATTGTAAAAATGCACCTGAAAACAGTTTTCAATTGAAATATATTTTTGACTTAAGTATTTTGTAAAAACACCCGATAATCCGTAGGCTGTCATAGTAAGACGTAGGTTAATAACTTTGGTAACGAGATTGTCGGCTAATTACGTGAGCATGGAATTTCAGGGTCGTTACGAGACATTGGTAGTGTGAAGGCGAATTATTCCACTCTTCGGGTATTACTTCGCCAATCAATCATGCGATGACAGGCGACATATTATATCTCTTGTTAAAACAACGATAACGCGAGAGTATGGAGATGGCGGTTATCAAGAGAATCGACACTGCGCGTAAAACAAAATTTTGATGTGAAACATCTATAGCCGCACGTAAAACCGATTTCTGGCGTGGCGACGCATGCCGTGGCGCCGTGGTGCCGTGGCGCCACGCTATACGATGGTATATATATATATATACAGTCTATATGCAGTAGTGTGTACGGTGTGGCGACGCGTCGCCATGCGCAATCGACTGTGCGATTCTCTCCCACTCGATCTGGCGTTAAGCCATCTTTTCGTAAATCTTTGTATTTAATGAAAATAAATGTTTATTCAATAAAAAGTCATCGTTATCTGGAAAAAATCGTAATATTTTATTTTATCATTATGACATATTTAGTTCCTATCACAATATGTTATTTTCTGCATATTACTTTTACAAAATAATGTCGATGTTTCACATCTGCCAGGCGTCCCGTGACGGCTTACATTTTAATTTTTTTTTCCTCTAAAAAAATTCATGATGGTATAATGCTTGCCTTAACTATTGTGAGCCTACGTTCCCAAATTAATAGACAAAAGACATGAACGAATATGTAAAAAATTGCGTAATATCGTGGGTTGATTGCCAGACGCGCGCCGTAGCAGACAAGTGTATTATTCTATACTCAAAAACTTTATTCAAAAATGATATCTTCTACCTATATATATCTTTCTATGTTCAGTGTCTATAAATAAAGCCCGCCTGCAGTAAATCAATGTATTCACTGTTTTACCTGCCAAAGATCAGATTTGACAATCTCTGCCTCATAGAAACTGAAAAACTTCGATCTTTGCTAGACAAAAATTAGACAGGCGATATGAAGTAGTAGTATAAAACGCTTTATTTTACGCTTATAATAAACTTTAGTGATAGACCGGAAACCTGTGTTGCGCGCCAACGTTCATACTAATCCTGCAATAAATCATACCACTGAAGTCACAATAATATTTAACGTAGCTATTTAATTAAACAATACCAAATCCTGTATTCAGAACAATACAGTAGGAGTATTTGCTAAAGATAAGTTCACAGTACTTCCTCTTGCGTAAGTCAACTTCAAGATATGTAATGATAGATTCTGACTACGGATAAATAACATAATCTTCAGTCTTATATGAAATCATCGCTAAATCTCGTGGTTTTGTCTTATCATCCGAAATCCCTGTATGTAAAAATAGTATTACTATTGGTATGTCAACATAATATAGGTGGGTACTTATGTACTCGTATGTAGGTATCACGATTGAAACAGAGGAATCAAATAATAGTAATAAAGTTAGTAAATCTTAAATACTAGGTAACTTATTTATTTATATATTACTAGCTGACCCGGCAAACGTTGTTTTGTCATATAAATAAAAAAATGTTAAAAGTGAACAACCTTTATCACTTAGGGGTTTGAAAAATAGATAGTAGCCGATTCTCAGACCTACTGAATATGCATATAAAATTTGGTGAAAATCGGTAAAGCCATTTCGGAGGAGTACGGTAACTAACATTGTGACACGAGACTTTTATATATAAGATGTATAGATTCCAAGACGCAATCTCACAAAGTATTAACAAAGGCATATTGGAATGGTAAATGCGAATTTTATGTATCTCAATAAATCAGTGGCGTCCTCTAGCCGTTTCCTTCTGGCCGCTTTGTTTAATTTTCATCGGTATACTTGACAAAGGTATTCAAATTAGACGTGTAACGTAACTACGTATAGATGTACTGACCATTTTTATTGTAATTTAAAACGGGACACATTTGCTTTATAGAAAATGTCGGTTAAAAAATAAAAATTGATGGAACGTGTCAATTTCAGTCGAGTAGCGTATTTGTACCAAATTATGAGTATTTACGCCCGTTATCAATTATCAATCTATCCAACATTTGCCTACTAAAGATGTATTTTATGTAGGCTAACCATTCGATAGAGGGATTGATTGAAACGAGCATTAGTCGAAAAAATAGACCGTTTGTGAAAATTCTGTACCTATCTTTGAAACTTGTCGGCGAAAAAAAGGTAATCCTATTTACAAGTTTACTGACCAACACTCACTATTTTCTTTTATCCTAAAATGGATCATTTCGCGTCTGCGAGTTGCTTTTTGCGACACTGGAACAGAATTCAGAACAGGACGATCCCATCCAAACCTGGACGCATGGCCACAAGTATCATGCACTTGTTTTATTTTGTCACGAGGGTAGGCAAAGGATCGTGCGGGAGGCAACCTTGCTCTATACGCCATATGACATTGCTGCCTCATTGTAATTAATTCAACAATGCAACACTAATCTTTGAATAACTACAACATAAGTATTGCGAGTAATTTATGACGGCTACTGGTAAATAATTCTAGTTGTACGTGAGATTGTGCATTCACTACTGTAGGTGACTATTATTTTTCAAGTAGTAACGCGTAGAGAAGTAGAGTATTGTTTCACATTTTACATAGATTAGTAAAGATTACTCACTCCTAACAAGAAAATGTACCCAGTTTTAGAATTGAAATAGGTGCGTAAAAAAGTGTTGCCATGTCTCCGTGCTAAAATGTCCCTAAAATATTTGAAATAATTATTTATTTATTATGTAAATTATGCAGTATTAGTTATTTATTCGTTAATATTCTCTAAAAATGTTTTTATTTGTCAAGAATTCAAAAAAAAGAACTTACTAATAAGCCGTTTGTGGCTTCATTCAATTTCAAGGCGGCGAAGTATCTTTACTAATCTATGCATGTTTATGAAATAATTGAAGCTTGTACTTAAACTATTTTTCCATGTAAATCGAACAAACGAAAGAACTGCATCTCGCTAGTATCGCGAATATCTAGCATCGAGCAGGTCGAACTGTATTAGCTCTACCATCTTTTAATTTTATAAATATCTTCTAAGTATTAAATGATTGATTACAAAAAAAAATGTTTTAAAGTTATGTGAAGTCTACCAATACGCACTTGACCAGCGCGATAGACTATTGCCTAATCCTTCTCATTCTGAGAGGAGACCCATGCCCAGTAGTGGGACAGTAATGGTTTGATACTGATGATGGGCATTTCTATTTTTTATGAAGAAACATTTTTCTATTTTACGGACTTAATATAAAAAAATTTATACATAAATTTTCTAAAGAAATATACGTTCCAGCGCCAAGCCTATTTCTAGCGTGAAACAGTTTTTGCATTTCGGTCAACGTGTCTGTCATCGGCTTAAGGAACATAGCCTGTCCTACGCAGAGTATATAATTACATATGTTCATGGGCAGCAGTGACCCATTACCATTAGAGGGACTGCATGGTCGTTTGCTACTTCAGTCGAATAAAATACAATAAGAAACATCTAACCCAGAAAAGTATTTCTTTAGGTGTACCATGTATACCACATATAAGTATTGCACAGATCACTTACTTATTAAATGGTCCAAAACACCATGAATGTATTTGAGGACGAACATTTCGTAGCACTTGCACTATCATAAAGTCCCACATTCTATACCACATAATAATTTACACACACTTCGAAATTTGGCAAAGTATACTTCGTTTTATGTTTATAGGAATTTACAAAAACGCTCATGATTTTGTTAATAATGCGTATTATCCCAATTTTATCAAAATTGTCACTACGTCGGCACGTCACACTGATAAGATCTGTCTTGAACTTCAAATAATGATTGAAGCGATTTGTTTTTATATTTGGGCATCTTAAAACCTACTTGAACCAATTTGGGAAACAAAAAATACACAATATGTAGCAAAGGTTTCTAGTATTACTCGATACCCTACTACCCTACACGTGATCAAATAATTAAGTAACACAAAATTTTGTGTCTTATTATCACTTCTTAATCAATTTTAATTTTATTCAGTAGCAACTAATGTTGTCATTAACTATAAAAAAATAATTCGGGTTACAAGCTGGCACCTTGAGGTATTCCGCGACGCTATGACATGGGGCTCTTCAAGAATGATGCAAAAAGAGCACTCTTTCATAAGCGACACAAAGCGATAGACGGGGACTTCTTTCCATCAGGTAGTTCATCTACTTTATTGCTAGGTTTAATTATTAAAAAATCTTTTAAAAATCTTATACTGGCCAAAATTTGACCATAGAAAGTCAAGCTTTAATGTTAATACTAAATCAGCTAGTTGCACCATATATGATCTTAAAAGCCCAGAGGTAAATGTGAATCGAATCCAGATCACCAGTATAGTAGACTATTTCTGCATGGTATCGCTTTTCCTAAGCAGGCAGTCCATTCAGTTTTTTTATTACCCCACATTCCAATAGAAAGAAAACGGTTACCAGTAAATAAAATCCCAACAAAGAGATCGCAAATTGTCTCGTTCCGCAAATCCGGGTGGGTGTAAGTCCACATTTGATCGCTAACGGTCTGGAGAAGCAATAAGACGAACAATCAGTTTGTTTATACAGCGCGTATTGGAACAATCTGTCCGGGCTGCAATAAGCGTAATCCTCGAGACGGGGCAAGGAGATATCGCGTGTAGAAGAGGCTACATTTATATATCTTATTTTTTATAATTCGATTAATTATACATATGAATGGATTCACGTATAAATGTTATCGAACCAAATCATTTGCCTAGCTGTTCGATTGAATGGCGTAATTTATGACTTCATTAATAGTAAATGTGGGCAATCTGATCTCAATACCTAAGAGATCTTAAAAAGAAGTCGTCAAATGGACTGCGGCTTAATCTCTCATTTTGAGAGGAGACACGTGCCCAGGACACTAATGGGTTGATGATGATGTCAAAATACGGTGTGTCGTTTTTTCCCTACCGACTCCTTTATCATATTAGATTACGAACCGAATATTAAAATATATTAAATGGTTTAAATTAGCACAGACGTTGTGTAAAATATTATTTTTAAAATCAATCACTTTTTATACTTGTTACTTAATGTTCTTAAGATGTTTTCGCGGGTTTTAAAATATTATTCGTGGTAAGGCATTATGTCTGTAAGACATTTTGTTTTTATACTGTCTTTTAAAATAATAAAAGATGGCTGCAATAACCGTAATGCTCGGCGCGAAGCAAGGAGTCATCTCGTTTTAGAAGAGACTACAAGCTTCTTTTTTTTTAACTACTAATTATTTTTACATTTAGTACTAGTAAAGTACACAGTGATTATCGTGATTATCGTACGCGGTTGATTTAAGTATGTTAGTGACTCAGCAAAGGCTCGCATGGTATTATTTCTATTTCAAGGGTGGAAAGGTGATAGAAACCTCTATGTGTGGTTCGGTTTAATCGTTCATTTTTGCTACGTACGTGCAAAATGTGGAATGAACTTCCTCCTGAGGAATGATTCCCTCATGACTATGACATGGGGCTCTTCAAGAGGGGTGTAAAAAGAGCTCTCCTTCAAAGCCGATGCATTGGCGACTCCTCTGGTGTTGCAAATGTCCATAGGCGACGATGACTGCTTTCCATCAGGTAGCCCGTCTGCCTTATCGTTAGGTTACATATAAAAAAAAATGGTTGACTACGGAGGAAGCGTCGCTACACCTGTGTCTGCCTAATAACAGTGTTATCTGTTGCTGTGCTCAGGTTTGTAACGTATGGTAACGGAGACGCCGACCAGTTTCAACTTAATACACAAGGGTAGTAGTACTGTAGCCGACTTTAGGTCCGACTCAAATTTTATCAGGAGTTGATTACAGATGCCCATGATCGGCAGCGACTACTTAGGTGGAATGCTTGCTCGTTTGCTAATTACGTGTTATAAAAATATGTGATTATTGTGGGTTCATACTTATTTCCTTGTTTTTAGTTCAGTACCCTTACCATGAGTTTTTACGTTTCGACAAATATGACTGTTTTGGTATTTGTTTACGTATTGGCTCATACAATTTCCAAGTTCTGATTCCGTTACGGGCCGTGACTGGAAATGTATGGGCAAATACGTGAACAAATACCAAAACAGTCATATTTGTCAAAACGTAAAAACTCATAGTAAGGGTACAGGACTTAGTTGTTGATATTGTTTTACTTTATGTTACTTAAACAAACGTAACTTACTAAGTAACTTATCAGCCTTTTTTGTATCATATAATGTGGGGCGTGGAGTGACATAAAATAATTTATCACGAGAACAACCAAAAAAACGATTGTGTCAAGATTACCGGATAATTTTGTCTGAGTTTTTTATCTTTTTACCTACTTCATGTTTTGAATACTTGGGTTTACCGAAAGTCAAATTTTGTATAAGTATGCTGATTATTGAGTTCAACATTTTTGATAAATAATATTTAAGAGTGAGCTTCGAATTTATTATTATTTTTCATTGCTTATATTTTTAGTATTACTTATATTTTAATAAGATAGAAAAGTCTGATCGACGAGCTACATCCATATCATTATCCATATCATTAAATCGAATAAACATTTGTCTACTTAACAAAAATCTAATAAAAACCATATTGAGCGTACAAGAATGGACGCTTCTAGTGGAATTTTATAAATTGTAACAAGTCGGTGTAGGGCGGGCGGTCGTGAGCGAGGGCGGCGCGCGCGCTTCAGTCCGCTTCCGCCTCCCGGCACGCGATCTGCCTCAACTCCGCTCATTATATCTTACAAACTGGAATGTGCATTCCATAAGTGACCGCATAAAAAGTTTACTTTCGCTCATAACTTTCGTGACGCCGAGTTAAAATGGTTTATAAATTTACTTTTTATTGTGAAAAGCTTTGTGTTAACTGAAAGTTTGTGACTTAAACGTGCAGTACGTACGGTATCAACTTAAGGACAAATAAATTAGTTTGTTGACTAATTAATGCAATTGTATGAAAAGTGACTATTTACTCTTACTAATACTTTAAAATCACCATTATGTTTTACTTAATTTCTTCTGAAAGCGTTATAAAAACGTATTAAAGTACGCGTATAAATCACGGTAATAGAGTGTTGATTAAAAATGGCAGATAAACTTAACGAGTACCAGGGGATCACGGGGAGGCTTCACGGGACGAGGGATAAATATAAGGAGAAATGGGCACAGTGGAAAGAGGAGCACCCCCAGGATCTGAAAGACATGGTCCGGGATTCGCTGTTCGGGATCCCCTCGTCTGATGATGCACCAGAAAGGGTGGTACATGAAGGCGAATATAGCGATTTGTATAGGTATGACTGGTGACATTTAATATATTTTTACATAACTTGTGATAGGTGCAAAGCCTTCGGCCTGTTCAAAAGTAATAAAAAAATATATACGCGACGAATAGATAACCTCTTCCTTTTGGGAAGTCGGTTAAAAAACAATTGACCTATACAAATTAAAATGATAAAAATATGCAAAATTGCCTAAAATAAATTATACGCGTTAATTTAAATTTGTAGTTTTTGTTCAAAAGCAAATGTTGCACCAGGGGCCATATCTTGTTTTTTTAAACGTAAAGGTAAATTACGGAGTACGTGATAACAAGAACTAACCACCTCCCATAGAAATCTAAAACACTAAATAGTGGCCAATAAAAAACTAGTTTCGGAGAAGAATTTTTTTACATTTTTTACGTCTTTCTAGGAATAACTTTGACTCTTTATTCCATTTTCGTATTATTAGTTTGGGTCCAGTTTTGAATCGTCTAAACTTAGAGTATAACTCATGAGACTTAATTAAAGGCAGCTACAGTTTCTGTAGGTTTAATTGTGAGCATTAAATATGAGATAAGAGTGACACAGTACACGCTTAGGTCAATGAGCATGTGTGTTAAATTTTTAATTTATTACATGTTCAAATTACACTGCAGTAACACGCATTTACTGTAATAAAACCATTAAGTAAACCACTTCAAAGTCAAATCCAATTGGCCGTGATTGTGGCAATCAAACACAAATACAACAATACAATACATACAATATCACAATACTCACTATTGTTACATAAATGTATTCTGTATATTTGGTCATAAAATAGTTACCCAAAATTTACACTTTAAAACATGATTTACGTGCATATTTTGTAACTAATATAAATATAACTATACAATTCAATACATAGTACTGTATGCATTGTATTATACTAAATACAATATAGTTACATAAATCTACTGTATATACTTGTTTATAAAAATACATAAATCTACTGTATATACTTGTTTATAAAAATATAGATAATATTTTAAAATATTGTTTACGTGTATTGTTTGTAACAATTAAACATACAAAGTATATAACAATACAATACATACAATAGTTATATAACTATACTTACATAAATGTACTATACACTTGTTTACGAAAAATAGTATAAACTTGAAATTATTTACGTGTATCGTTATAAAATAGTTAAGGTACTTACTAGAGCAGACGGCATACTGATGAGTACCCATCACCATGCAATTCCGTCCATATAATTTCCCATTAAACGTGTTTCATTACAGCATATCGTTATTCTTGAAAATTAAAATGTCGTTCACGGTCGAACGTATCGCTCAGTAAAACAGGTCATTGAACATATGAAGTAGAAAATTATTTATACATACTTTATGGACGACTAAATTGTTTTTTGGCAATTGTTAGATAGTTTTTTACTGAGACTGCAAATGAGGGTTATGTTTTTTGAGCCTACCTTATTATGTGTAGAGTATTCTTTATTACATTATGTCTTACTATTATTTATATGATTACTGTATGGTATTAAATGATTATTTTTAATTATGATTGCAACAAATTGTGCAAACGAAAACTGATGTTGATGCTATTTAGCATTAAGTTCGCCCTTTCAGAATTTTATAGGCAGTTAAGTGTAAATAAATGAACAAATAATTACAAGTGACCATTACAGATAAATAACGGACAGTAAATCGAACTCGGATAAGAGTAGGACTAAGATGAAATGAGTCATGTGTCATATGTATTATGCGCTTGTAAAGCAGAAAAGAGTAGCGTCGCATCGCTTCTAAGACAGAAATGGTATGAGCATAGTAGAAGCGCCGCATTTGAACCAGGAAGAGTACCATTATCTTCAAGCTTTATTTTTATTTTTTTTTATAATATAGGACTAGCAGACGAGCATCCAGTCCACCTGATGGTAAGTGGCTACGGCCATCCATGGACATCTGTAATCAACCCCAGATAGGATTAGATATTCCTACCTGTGGTCGGCCACATATGCGCCGCTACCCCTGAGGACTAAGCTGGAACGCCTCGGAAAAGTATGTCTCCCTTACCACACCCTTCAAACCAGAACACAGCAGCGCCTAACACTGCTGTTATGATGCAGAAATAGGTGTGGCGGTGGTGCCGCCGGAGTCGAAGCATAAAGGCTTCTACCACCTTCATCTTATTTTTATTATAATACACCACGTGTTAAATGTAGTAATAAGTAAAAAAATAAATGTAAAGGTTTTAAATACGTCTAGTTTTTTAACTTTTAAGTATATTTATCGATACTAATATTATAAAGAGGTAAAGTAAAGTTTGTAACTTTGATTGTTTGTTTGTAAGGGCTAATCGTCGGAAATACTGAACCGATCATGAAAAATCTTTCACAATCAGAAAACTATACTATTCATGAATGCTATAGGCCAGGGGTTCCCAATCTTTTGTAACCTGCGGCGCAGTTACAAGTTTAATATTCTTTCACGGCGCCCTGTGCCCTGTCCTAGCTAACAATTTGAAGAAGACAGTCGAAAGAAATAGATAACTACAATAATAGTAGTTACCTTAGGTTGATCGAAACGAAATTTAAAACACCACAATATGAAATTGTACAATACGTTATTATAAAAGAATTTAAACGGAAAACAATAAGAAAGACTTGAGGATAACAAAAATAAAATACGATATTTATTCAGTCAAATCAATGTGAAGGGTGAGCTAAGTGATCTCCGCGCAGTTTTTCAAAGCGGGGAATATCACTTGACACTGCTATTCTCATTTCTTGCTCCACATTGATCCGATATTTGTTCTTTATCACAGCTACACCTGAAAACCCAGCTTCACATAGATATGATGTTGCAAACGGAATGAAATTTTTTAATGCTTTGGATGTTAAATTTGGATATTCATTTTGAATCGATAACCAAAACGCCGATATCTGTGGTGTCCAATAATTAGAGGATTGACTCACGGCGCCCCTCTTTACTTTCTACGGCGCACCAGGGCGCCGCGGCGCACACTTTGGGAACCCCTGCTATAGGCTATATTTTATTATGATTGAACAAAAAGCGGGCGAAGCCGCGGTTACTGTTAATATATAATACAAAGCGACAATAAATAGAGTCTACTTAATTCACGAACAAATATTATCATGTATTTACTTGAGCTGTAATGACCTAGATAAACAATATCATTTCATATAAAAATCTAAGAAAATTTGGCCGCTTCTATACAAATAGACTTTTATCAGGGCCTTGACGATGATTTATGGATATAAATCTGTACAAAATAAAATTTGTAAATATTTAGTGAGTAGTTCAGAAGCCTCTTTGAAATTTGTTAAGGTCATTTATGACAAAATTATATATACCACATGAATTTAAATCTTCAATTATTAAAATTTATTGTACTACCACTTCATCTTAATAACAAGAAATTTTATAACTGTATATAATTATGCTCGTTTAATTTTCGAAAAAATATTAAAAAAATTAAACCCTAACCTAACCTTTTATCGTATTATTTAAAGAGTTTTAAGTAATGTTAAATTATTTTAGTAAGTGAAGCTAGCCTAATATTTAGAAATGTATTTTTATACAGGAGGAAAAGCAGGTTTGAATTGATGAGGATATCGGCAGCTGTTATGGGCATAGAGTTTTCATACGCGGGCGAAACCGCCTTCGTATCGCCCACTCTTCTGCAGATCGGAGTACCTCACCAGCAGATGACGCTTGTGTGGGCACTGTCACCATTAATAGGGTTCTTCATGACGCCACTCCTTGGGTCACTTAGCGATAGATGCAAATCGCCGTACGGGAGACGAAGGCCCTTCATCATGATGATGTCTATTGGCGTGTTACTTGGTAAGTTTGTAGAGTTAAAGAGTGATAAGTTGAAGTTGAAGGATGGCCTTGTGGTTGAAATTCATCCTTTCGATTAAGATGCCCGAGGTTCGAATCCCAGGCACATAAATTAAAATCTAAAAAGAAACTGAATTAAAAAAATAATTATCGCTTGCCTTAACGGTTCAGAAAGTTCGCCTAAAAGTTCTTTAAATCAATATTCTCAGAGATGCATCAAGTCTACTGATTGATATTTGGTCAGGGTATACTATGGCCTAATCTCTTTTGCTCTAACACAATAGTGGCACAGTAATGGGTTCACGAAGACGTTGAAAACTGAAGTGTACATGTCCCTACAAATAGTTTTGTTACTTATTTTAAATGATACTCATTTTTACTTTTTAGTATAAGAATACTGTATATTCTTACAGAAAGCATTACACCATTGGCTTATTTTTAGGTTTAATCTTAGTCCCCAATGGGGAGTACATGGGCTATGCGTTCGGTGACGAGAGACCTCTAAACCGAACACAGCTGGCATCCGTGCTCGGACCGCGAAGCACCGCGTTGGAGAAACGGGAAGGCAATTACCATCCCTGGGGAGTGTTCTTCACGGTCCTCGGTACCGTGTTTCTGGATTTCGACGCCGACGCCTGTCAGAGCCCCGCCAGGGCTTATCTCCTTGATGTGACGGTTCCAGGTCAGTTATATTTATTTGCTTCTGATTTTCTCGCAAATTCACTAATACCGACTGATAAACTAAGCCTCTGTACGCAGCGCTAATACCTTGGCTCAGTTTTTTACAACTTGTACAAATATTGTAGTAAACTGTATTATTTGTAGTTAAATGAAGGCAGTTGGATTTGTTGCAATTAGAATTAATACTAATCATCATTCATATTTATTAGATAGATACATGTGTGTTTTATACGTCACGAACTAGTTCCAGTCTATTTATGGAATCAAAAATCGGTTACCATTTACAATATTTAGTTTTACATCATATTGACAAAGCAGGTAGCGGTATCCTTAACCCAGTTTGATAGATAGGTACAATTAATTACATTAAATATTTGTACGGGTGACGTCACAGCATGTGACTGTGATTTTGTTTAAACGGAGCGATGTGCATGTCTCCAAAATAAGCCTTTTTATCGCATGTCTAGCCGTGATTGATTTATCTCAAGAACATTTTATTATGAATATTTCTCCACACCTTGAATTGTAAGTAGGTATCTGAATTTGTTTTATCTGTTAAAGTCAGTACTACTGTATAGTGGATTATAAATAGAGTTGTGTGACGTCACATAGTATACATCTATTGCGACCGATCCGAGATTTCAGAGTTCCATTCTTAGGTTTGTGTGATCGAAAAGATGCTTGTTTTAATTTTTTTATAATATAAGAGTAGCAGACGAGCATACAGTCCATGACATCTGTAATCAACCCCAGATAGGATTAGATATTCCTACCTGAGGTTAGCCACAGGTGCGCCGCTACTCCTGAGAACCATGCTGGAACGCCTCGGAAAAGTCTGTCTCCCTTACTACGCCCTTCAAACCGGAACACAGCAGCGCCTAACACTGATGTTATTAGGTAGAAATAGGTGTGGCGTTGGTGCCGCCGGAGTCGAACAAAGGGTTCTACTACTCTCTTAGTGTGTGATCAGAAATATGAACTTAATTAGGAGATATAATTATGTATGTGTGAACACAATCAAACGATATCTACATGTAACGCAGGTGCCTATCTATGTTTGTATTCAGACCTTTAGCACGAAATATAATTTTGGCCCCCAAAATAGTTCCCGAGCGATTTTTGACAGTCGCGTTAACCACTTTTTAATCGCTAAAGCTACCAGTAGCTCAAGATAGCATTTATAGAGTAAAAAGTCAGATGATACAGTGATGTGTGGTGGTATCGAAGGTGGTAATGGTAACCGGGCCACACCAATTTATGTCAATCAATGTCAATCCACTGATAATATTGGATTGAAAAGTTTTGATTGACAAACAAAAGTTTTCAAAGACAAACATCCTTTCTGTTTTAACGCTCTTACAGTTAAGTAATATATGCTAGCACGTTGAGTTGTTGCTTTGTTTATTAAGACAATATTTTATAACGACGTGAAAGGAAAATATTTACAAACTCACTCATTCTTCTGAAAAACCAGATATTCAGGTAAATTCGTCATCGGTTACATCTATGATAATAATATCATAAAACTGAATACTTTGTTTTAAGTAATGAAAAGTTTAAATATTTAAAATGAATTTGTGGTGACTTCACATACCTTTGAGATTATTTTTTTAATAAACTCTCAGGTATGCAGGTTTCCTCACGATTTTTTCCTTCACCGTTTTAGCAAGTGATAATTAATTTCTAATACGCACATAATTTCGAAAAATCAGAGGTACGTACCTGGGATTTGAACCTTGGACCCCTCGATCGAGAGGCCGAGTTTCTTAACTATTAGGCTATCACTGCTGCAAGTATGTGAAGTCTACCAATACGCACTTGGCCAGCGCGGTGCACTATGGCCTTATCCTTCTCATTCTGAGAGGAGACCCGTGCCCAGCAGTGGGACAGTAACAGGTTGATGATGATGATGATGATCATGATGATATTTGTAAATAGGTACAAATTTACCACTACGACACGTAAAAAGAAGCCTCGGAAAAAACAAAAAATCTTTCTTTTTACCCGACTGCAAAAGGTAATGTTTTTCAAGCGTATGTGTCTTATGCTTTGGCATACTTTGCAGCCCAAACGGCTTAAACATTTTAACATATTATGATGTGTCGTTGAATTCGTTTTAATTGGGATATATGTAGTTCTAAGGTACCAGTATTTATATTTTTATAGTACTTGTCCGGTTATACGTCACTTTAACATTGCAAATGTTAAAATTTACGTTTAAATTACAAGTCATAATTTTTAGATTTAATGTAACTTGTTCGTTGTGTCACGCATATTGTAAGACTGAGTGATTGAAGCGTGTCTAATTGAAAAATTAAAATGCAAAGATCTGAATACGAATATCTATATACCATTGAAATGTTACATTTAGGTTGCAATAGTCAAAAGACGCAATCTTATTATTTGGATGTCAAGTGTGTTGAGCTAAAACTAAGTTTGTGGAGTCGCAACTCTTGTCCCTCGGTCGCCATTTTTAAAAAGGGCTATCTTGTTCTGTCAACGGACCTTATTCAATTTCTGAATACTGACCAATGTTTTGATTAATGTTCTAAGCATGGCATGCCAATAATAAATACTTTATGTAATACAAATATTTAAATATTTGTTTCAGAGGACCACGCGAAAGGCCTAAGCACTTTTACTATCATGGCTGGCCTAGGGGGTTTTATGGGATACGCACTTGGTGGTATCAATTGGGATGAAACGAGTTTAGGTAATATATTTTACATTCATGTTTCTAATTCTCTTTTACGATTTTCCATTTACTCTCATCTTTATGTAGATGGTAACTTTTATGTTTCATATAAGAGTAAAGGTTGGTTGGTTAAAGTCTAGTCAATTTTTTTTTAAAAGAATAATCGAGTAAATTTTTGCATCTGGAAGTCATACAGACAATCCTATTTTTACAGGAGCACTATTCGGTGGTCATGTCAGAGCGGTATTCTTCCTCATAACGATCATCTTCGTCGCGTGTGTCTCAGCCACCATAACAAGCTTCAAGGAGATACCCTTGGATCAGCTTCAGCAGCACGAAGTTCTTCAGAAGCCGAGTGAAAAAATACCGCCAGGAGCAGAACCTTTGCAGGAGACAACTGATATTGACGAGGGGGATGTAGAGAAGGAGCATTTGAAGGCAGCGGAAAATCCAACTACTTATGGCGCGCTGAATGAAACTGAGGTAACTTGAATATTGTGAAGTTAGTCGTAATAGTAGAATTCTTTGGGGTTCGGAAGTACCTATCACCTTAGACATATTTCTATCTAATGCTATTGTTAGGGTTCCGTACCCAAAGAGTAAAAACGGAACCCTATTAATAAGACTTCGCTGTCTGTCCGTCTGTCCATCTGTCCGTCAGTCACAGGGCTATATCTCTGGAACCGTAATAGATAGACACATAAAATTTTCACAGAGGATGCATAACGGTGGCCGATATAACAACAAATACTAAAAATAAAATAAAGTTGAATATTAAAGGGGATCGCCATACAGCAAACCGGTATTTTTCGCCATTTTTCGATATAACTGATAAACCGTACTAGGAAGACGGTTGAAGTTCTTACAATCCGTTTACTACTGTAACTGGTATTATAATAAATAAGAAGGTTACAAATAAGAACCATAAAACATATTGTAATACGGTTATTTTAATTTTATTATACGTTGTTTACGTATCATTCATCATCACCCCAACGCCATCTATTTTTGTGTCATATAACTAAGTATTGTTAAAAATAATAAAATGAATAAAAATAATGAACATTTGGTAGTACGGAACTCCATGTGCGAGTTCGACTCGTACTTGGCGAATTATTATCTAGTATTCACCGTAATGTGTTATGGTGTGATAGGCATCGTATTAAAATTCCGCTATATACAATTTTCTGCCTACTAGAAATTGTCTAATTTGGATAATTTTTAGCGAAATGTCCGATAGGTTTATTATTAATGACGGGTCTTCAGGGGCAGCAAAGCATTTTCGGCCGATTTTAGGTAGCATAGAAGAATTTTGTTACCTATTTTACATACGAGTATATGTATACTTTCCATTTAATTAGAGGTTACAGGATTGATTACAGATCTCCTTGCGAAGTCAATTACTATCAGGTGGACTACATACTCGTTTTCTACTGTTTGTTAACTGTATCATAAAAATATTACGAGTACGTAACCAAGTTTGATGTTAGCATGCATAGACTAGTAAAGATTACTCACTCCTAACAAAAAATGTACCCAGTTTTGAGAATTGAAATAGTTGCGTAAAAAAGTTTTGCCACGTCTCCGTGCTAAAATGTCCCTAAAATATTTGAAATAATTATTTATTTATGATGTAAATTGTACATTGTAATTGTAATTTACGCAGTATTAGTTATTTATTCGTAAATTTTCTCTAAAAATGTTTTTATTTGTCAATAATTCAAAAAAAGAACTTACTAAAATAAGCCGTTTGTGGCGTCATTCAATTTCAAGGCGGCGAAGTATCTTTACTAATCTATGTTAGCATGTATAAAAATGTTTACCTACTCGTAACTCTTGCAATATCTCGAAGGAAGTAAATATTTGTGTTTATTTTAGTGTTCTCAGAAATCTCTACACAAAACTTATAACTAAATCATTTTTAGGTATCAAATTGCATTTTGATTGTGCAATCAATGGAATTGATCATTATCTTTCGATATTAATCCTATTTATTTTTATGTACTTATTACTGAATTTGAACTGTTTTCTTCTGTCATAACTATTTAATTGACTAACTTCTTATCAATATAAAAAAATAGAAAATGATTAATGATTGTCGAATTACTAACAACAGACGAAACCTACCTAGGTATATAGTGATAGAAATTTATGCAAATTATTTTATTATTAGTATCATTTTAATTAATTATTTTTCATGATGTGGTATTTAATAATTTTAAGTTGTTATCTATAATCACTGGCTGGTACAATCGTATGAGTTAGCATAATAAAGACAATGAAAGTTCTTGACGTTGGAGTTGTATTTTGCGCGCGAATAAATAAAAGTTTTAAATTGGTTCAATAAATAGCTTGATTTTTTCAATAGTAGGTATAATAGTATTCTATAAAAATCCTTTTAGCTACAACGTTACCTTATAATAGAACATATTTGTATGTCACTCAGTAAAGTCACAAGACATAAATATGATACAATGGTCCATTTGCCGGCTGCAATGGCTCAGGCTTGTTAATGTTCAATATGACACCAGTGGGAACAGTAGAATATACTTATCAATGTTCTGTGCTACTTAGCAATATGAGCTCTGACAGCCACGACCTCCTACATTGAAGATAGGTTTTGTATTCCAGTGTAACAGATTTTTCGAATTTGGATTTTTTGCGCTCTTTGCGTTTGACATTTACTATCACTTGCTGTAATTGTGAAGAAAACAATGAAAAGAAAGCGAATAGAAAGTGTTATGTATTAACCTGCATTTGGCAGTTTGGCAAAGGGAGATCTCCCGCCGGGCTAGGTGATCGTGCCCGGGGAGCGGCCATGCTCCGACAGTCTCAGTTTGGAACTTGTATATATGCCAGATATTTAGAAAACTTCGATAGCGTGATTCAGAATACTCGTGGCGCCATCTCTTGTCAAATAGCGGGAGGTCGCCACAGGCAGTGTGGTTGGAAATACTACAGCCATAGAGATTTAATATGGGACTTTAACTATAGAGTACGAGTATTGTAAAGATTGACGTTGTAAGGATTTTCATACAGAAATTTTCATCACGTTTCATAGTAACACCATCACAGATTAACTTTTGTTATCCAAGCAAAGTACATCAGAACAACTTATTCATTACCAATATGTTATTATCAATATTGAAATGAAATGAAACATTGTGTATCTCGTATAGCCCAGCGGAGGCACTTACAAATTGTCAGTTTTTTTTTTTTTTTATAATATAAGAGTAGCAGACGAGCATGCAGTCCACCTGATGGTAAGTGGCTACTGCCGCCCATGGACATCTGTAATCAACCCTAGATAGGATTAGATATTCCTACCTGAGGTCGGCCACAGATGCGCCACTACCCCTGAGGACTAAGCTGGAACGCCTCGGAAAAGTCTGTCTCCCTTACCACACCCTTCAAACCGGAACACAGCAGCGCCTAACACTGCTGTTATTAGGTAGAAATAGGTGTGGCGGTGGTGCCGCCGGAGTCGAACCACAAAGGGTTCTACCACCTTCATTCAGTTGCAATATTTTTCGTTATACTACTAGCATATCGGCTTTATTAATCGGTTAACAACTTCGGTGAACGACATACACTCTTAATGACTTTCATAACCCACTTTTCATAACATTTACAGAATGGAGGAGGAGACATCACTATACCAGTACCGGAGATTCCCCACGGTGGCGAACCCTTGTCCCTGCAGCATTACCTCAAATCTATCGTGATGATGCCGAAGTCCTTAAGAATCGTCTGTCTCACGAACCTCTTTTGCTGGATGGCCCACGTCTGCTACTCCCTCTACTTCACGGATTTTGTTGGAGAAGCTGTGTTTGGAGGGAATCCTGCTGTGAGTATATTCAGAATTACCTCAAGTCAACTCAAGTCTCTTTGCATCGCTGCCTCACCAACGTCTTCTGCTGGACGGCCCACGTCTGCTACTTCCTCTACTTCACGGATTTCGTGGGAGAAGCTGTGTTTGGGGGAATGCTGTAAGTATGAGCAGAATTAAGTCAAGTGCATCGTGATGATACTTGAGTCTCTCTGCATTGTCTGCTCCACGAACCTCTTCTGCTGGATGGCTTACGTCTGGTACTCCCCCTACTTCACGGATTTCGTGGCACAAGCTGAGTTTGGGGACAATCCTGCTGCAGAGTACGAGCACAATTGTCTAAATTCCAAAATAATGGATGAATGGATGAAGATTTTTTTATTTATCTACCACAATTAAGTGGCTTAACATTTTTTAAAGAATATTCATTCAAGTGTATTAGTTCGTACTTAGCTAATATGAAGATTGGTAATAATTCTTATTGTGAGAGGAGACTCGTGCCCAGTTATGTGATAGTAACGGTTTGATGATAATGTATAATGTTATTAATATTCAAACGGTTGATTAATCTTTGGCTATATCGGTTTTAAACCACCAGACTGATATGAAAGTAACCTGTCAAGATATTAATCAAACCCAAAATGTATTCCATCTCAACTGAGATAAAAGATATAATCTGAGTACACCCGATGCATGATTCAATTATTGAACAAGAGAGTGATTTTTAAAACAAAGATCCGACTGCTTAAAAATATAACTTATTTCCCACCTGCAAGTTAGACGAATCTAATAACACCGTATATGTTAAAATCCGTTAAGGTGTAGGGCTGTAAGGCTTGCCAAAGAATGAGACATAACTTTAAACATACATGCGCTCATAATTAATCATTCTCCATCATCAACAACAACCCATTATTGTCCCACTGCTGGGGACGGGTCTCCTCTCAGAATGAGAAGGATTAGGCCATAGTCCACCACGCTGACCAAGTGCGAATTGGTAGACATAACGTACCTTCCTTTCAAAGTTTTTTTTTATAAATCTCAGGTATGCAGGTTTCCCTTCACCGTTTGAAGCAAGTGATAATTAATTTCTAATACGCACATATTTGAAAAATCAGGGCGTGCCTGGTATTTGAACATCGGACCTCTCGATCGAGAATCCGAGTTCCTTAACGGCTATCACTGCTATATTTTAATTATCCTCCTCAGTCTGGTAAATATAGATTGTGAAAATTATTAGCAAATAGGAAATGCGTTGAATCATTTTTCAAGTCATACAATTACGCATAATTTACATTTTCAAAGCAATAAATCTATGTTGGTTTCTACCGTGTATTTACCGGCGATACCACGTTATATCTGATATCGTAAATCGGAAATAACTGTGATACGATGTCATTTTATGACGTCATGTTCTTTTATAATATTAATGTAGGAAAAGAGCCGTCCTCTGATTGTAAGTGGCAACTGCTGTCCATGTGTTTGTAATCAAACCTAGATAAATTTAAATACCTTAAGTTGACCACAGATGCTTTGCTACCCTTGAGGAATAAGTTGTAATGCCTCGGATAAGTGTGTCTCACTTATTATACCCTTCAAAGCGCAACACAGCAGTGTTTAAGCAGGGTGTAGGCAGAAATAGGTGTGGCGGTGGTGCTTCTGGATTCAAACTATACAGGGTTCTTCCACCTTCTGATGAATTCTATTAATGAACAGCACTACGCGCCTTGTTTAGTTAAGAAGCAAAAAAAAATTAAAATGTATTTATACGTTGCCATGAATATAATTTCAGGCGCCGGTGGGCAGCGTCAGTCGCATCGAGTATGAGGCAGGCGTCCGCTTCGGCTGCTGGGGCATGGCTATGTATTCTTTATCCTGTGCCTGCTATTCTACGGTGATCGAGAAACTTATAAAGAAACTTGGGTAAGTAGTAAACACTTAGCCTAGTTTTAATATATTAGCTCCTAGATACTACTATGGACAGAGGCAATCTGTGACTTTCGTTTTGGGAGAAGTGTGACAGATCAAGGGAAAACCTTTCCTTGATATATATCAATATATCAAGATATATCAAGAACAGGTCATATTCGTATAAGAATAGGTTGGCAAAAAATGGGGTCTGTATGTAAGGAGAAATAAAAGTGTATATTTACTCTCCGAAATAGCTAAAAATTGATGAAAAACCACGACATGGGAGCCTTATCAAGATTTGTATGATCAGTTTAGATTAATTATTGTCATATAGGCAGTAGGAGTAGACAGAAATCGTCAAACGCCGTCTGTGGTAGGTAAACAAAACGTGTGATACGGGCGTTTAAAGCAGATCATAATCTTTGTATAGTTTTCTATAAATAATAATCACACATAAAAATCTTGATATTCGATTTTAGGTATTTACTATTTAGGTTACCTCGTGCCTCGGTACCTCAGGCTTAATATTATTTCCAAGATATCAGAGCTGATATTTCCTCGAAACCTGTTAATTAAGATGTTTACGATGTAACCGTAAAATAGTTACAAATTGAAGCTGAAACTTTCTGGATTCTAAACTTTGAACATTCCTTTGCCGGAATTTCGGCAAATATGTTATTTGCTTAACCATGATTACGTCAAAATGTTTCTACAAACTTAACATTATTCGAGATCATCCTTCCGTTTCGAATTTATTATGTAGATTAAGAGCAAAACTTTCATTTCGGTAAAAGAGTGTCGATACCGACGGATTTATAGAGGCTAATCTAATCTAATTGATCATATTAGTCCTCAGATGTGTAATGCGTGTGTGGCTTCAGGTAGAGTACGTTACTCATATCCATGGGCAGCAGTGACCACTTATTAACAGGTGGACCGGATGCTCACTTACTACTGCAAGTATACATACAAAACTAGGAAACTATAGTACATACTCGTAATATCTTCTATTATTATGATCATCAACATTATTCCCGTCTAGTATTTTTTCCTATTAAAAAGTTCCTAAGTACTTACCTAAAGTGTGTTTTTATGTTATGACTTTTGAGTCTATTATTACCTAGTCTTATACATAATTAGTATATGTAAAGATATTTTTATCCACCCTTCAACTTGACTTCGTTGTTACTTCCTACTGCAGTGTAATGAGATCAGACGGCCCTTGACATTGTCTCCAACTTGAATGGCTTCCAACTTTGAAATCGATACGAAGTAGGGATTCTAGTCGAATGTGAGTCACTGAAAGTATAACCTAGTGAATAATGTTACGTATATTTTGTATTTTTTATAATATTGTAGTAGGAGACGAGTATGAACGAGCTCCTGATTGTAAGTGAGCTCTGTCGCCCATGGGCATCTGTAGTCTGTAGTAACCCCAAATGGGATTGCAGTCTTACCTCAGGTCGGCTACCGACGTGTTGTTACCCCTGAGTACTAAGTCGGAACGCCTCGTGTACGGGAGAGACACCATTCAAGCCAGAAAACAGCAGTGCTTAGCGCTTCTGTTAAGAGGCAAAATAGATGTGACGGTGATGTCTGTTTTTTAAAGTTATGTTCATATTGGAAATTAAATATCACTTGCTTAAACGGTGAAGGAAAACATAGCGGGGAGTCCTGCCCGAAAGACCTTTAAAGTACTCAATGGTTCGTGATGTTTACTAATTCGCACGTGGCCAGAAAAGTGGAATATGACCAAAACCTCTTCCACTCTAAGAGGAGATGTGTGTCCAGGAATGAGACAGTAATGTTGATGACTGGTATTAATTTTAAACTTTTAGCTAGAGGTATTTTAGTAATATTAACAAAGACAAAGCAATAAATATAACCTAGACTTCATAAGGTTTCAAGTTTTAATGAGATCACGATACAACATTGATATAAATCAGATGATCCTTATTACGTTGATTGATATTGGAGGCAAATATTTGAGGACGAACGTTTTGTTCTACAATTATAGATTGAAAGTGGTTTCTATTAATACCGAAATAAAATATTATTACTTTTGAGGGAGTTTATTTTCTTGTGGTTTACAAATAAAGCCGGTTGCGTTGCTTGCATGTGTATTAGACACGTTAATTTGGGCGGTGGGACTGGTCCAATATCCCTTATGGACCTTCAAAGGGCCTTGGACGGTTTAATATAGGTGTATCTTTTTTAAAATTTAATCATTTTTATATATTTTTTCGAGAAATAAGTAGGTAGTGCATACGCCTCGTTACTTATTTTTTTTACATTTGACCTGACGATAAAGCAGACGTGCTACCTGATGGAAAGTAGTTAACGTCGCCTATGGACATTTGCAACACAGCCAGGAGTCGCCAATGCATCGCCGGCTTTGAAGGAGAGCTCTTTTTACACCTTTTTTGAAAAGCCCCATGTCATAGCGCTCCGGGAATACCTCGGGAGGAAGCTCATTCCACATCTTACACGACCGTGGCAAGAACGTCCGTGCAAACCGAACCATGGAGGACCGCCACGAGTCCAGTTGGTGTGGATGAAACTTCATCCTTCGGCGAGTGGTGCGATGGAGGAACTTTTACCTATGGAGTTACTTTTTGCCGTAGTATCTGACTCACCCTAGTAGCTATCAAAAAGTATTGTTTGTACTCTTCTGTTAATAATACTCTATATTGTTTTTGTATTATTGTATGTTGTATTTTGTTCACTCTGACACTCAATATTTTTTAGTGTCTTTTTATCAAAATTCCTCTGTAAGAATCTGTCTACCGGATCGCTTTTGTCATTCGTCATCGGTTTTCAGTGGTATGAATATAATCGTGGAAATTAGGAACCAACTGTACGAGTATTTATGTATCATATGGTTTTGTATATTTCCAGGGCAAAGAAGGTGTACGTAGGCGGTCTGTGCACGTATAGCTGCGGGATGATGATGTTATGTTTGATACGTGCGCGGGCCGCCGTCATCCTCTTCAGCTGGACTGCCGGTGTGATGTACTCCACGCTGTTCACTATGCCGTATCTCCTCGTCGCGCACTACCACGCTACTGGCATGGTGAGTGGCACACAATCATGATAGTACATGTAGCTGCTGTATGCTGTTGTGTTTGATATATACTCTGTATTTGCACACCACAATACTGGGAACAAAAAAAATATTAGAGACGGCATATAAAAAGGCGGTTTAGATTAATTATTATTAATTCATATTAGCGCGAAGTACTTCTTGCGTTGTGATGCTTTTAGTTGGTAAGAGTCACAGCACATCTGTGATTGGATTTAGATAGAATCTCTGTCCCATATGCGTTCCAGTATGCCATAGGCGGCAGTAACTACCTACTATCAGGTGGACTGCATGGTCTTGGCTACTTCGACTCAAGATCACCTCAATTTTGTATAAATGTATTTAAAATACTAAATTGCCGAAAGTAAGTAAATATTATACTTTTTGAACAGCGGCTGTCTTGATATTAATTCTACGAACAAATGAATTAAACACAGGAATTCATAATACGACTTAAAATACTATATTGTCGGAAGTAAGTAGATTTTATTATACTTTTAGAACAACGTTGGTGTTGATATTAATTCATAGGAAAAAAAATTACACAGGAATTCAAATGATTTTAAAATCAAATTACTATTTATTTAATTACCTAGAACTTTTAAGAATGCATAAGAAAGTAACTTACGTATTTTGTACACAATATACAAATCCAATCCATGTTAAGCGTAATAAAATATTAATTTACTTTAATTCGTGATCGTAAATGCTGCGTTCATTAATACGGGAACATCAAACGGATTTACCGCTTACTTGCCTTGTAATTAAACCTCGTATTATCATAACGAGAACGGAGCTAGACTTATTAATCATTTCTAATGAAACTGAATCTGTTTTCATTACATCTTCCATTATACTCAAGTGCTGAAAACCTGTATTTAATGTTTTATTTTATTTGGGCAGGTGTTCTGATGTAATATGAAAATTTCGTTAGTTACCAAGTCTGTGTTAATTTTAAGATATAAATATTTATTTTACAAAAATAAAATATAGAAGAACAATAAATGTTTTCAGAAATGTAAGAACTTCAATTTCTTGTCCAAAGAATCCTTGGTTGCCTAATCCAAAGGGTACAAGATTTTAACAACATTGAATTTGGCCATTTATCCCTAAATTCTATCCCTTATGCCTTGTTCTAAAATATTGTTTATAAATTGATTTTGATTGATCATAGAAGTGGGTACTATGATATCATCATCAACTAATTATTGTTCCACTGCTGGGCACGGGACTCCTCTCAGAATGAGAAGGATTAGGCCATAGTCTACCGCGCTGGCCAAGTGCGTGCGTAGACACATACCTTTGAGATTTTTTTTTATAAATCTCTCAGGTATGTAGGTTTTTTCACGATGTTTTCCTTCACCGTTTAAGCAAGTGATAGTTTATTTCTAATACGCACATAAGTATTGAAAATTACAGGTGCGTGCCTGGGATTTGAATCTGGGACCGATTTTCTTAACCACTAGGCTATCACTGCCTAGGAACTATGACAAGCATTAAGTAATTTGCTAACTTCATAGTTTATAGTAATAGAACAGCTGACATTTCATGCCCGGCTATGGCAGTTTTTTAAAAGGACTATTTATATTTGAGCCTATCAGTGTGGTATTTACAGTGCACTATTTTCCACTTCCAGTGGGACAGCGAAGGCGGCGGTAGTGGTCAGGAGCGGGGTATCGGCACCGACGTGGCAGTGGTCAGCAGCTGTGTGTTCGTGGCGCAGCTGTGCGTCTCCGTGATCATGGGGTTCGCGGTGAAGGTGACGGGCTCCACCGCAGCGGTGGTCGCCGTCGCCGCCACCCTCGCTGGTGCAGCCGCCTTCAGCGCCACCAAGATTACGTATCTTGATCTGTGAATGATTAACTTAGATCGGCTACAAATTATTAATAATTCAAATTTTGGCTGCTCACATTCTACGCTCCACGAAAATATCCTTCGTTATTTACATAATTTTGACGAATCTTACAACACCTTCTATGTTAAAATTTGTCAAGCTAATACCCTTTGTATGAGTTTTTATGTTTTTTATAAAAATGACTGTTTTTGTATTTGTTTACGTATTTCTCATACATTTCTTATCAATTCTGATACAGTTCGCTGGGGGCGCTGATTGGAAATGTATGGGCAAATACGTAAACAAATATAAAACAGTCATTTTTGTATAAACGTAAGAACTAATACTAAGGGTACTGTTTGGACATGTCAAACAATGAATTATGTACTTACGGTTATTATGTACTTATGCTTGAAAAACATTACCCTCTGCAGTTGGGTAAAAAATTACTAGTTCGATATTTGTCATCATTATTTTATGATTCTTGGAAGTCTCCTTTCCATTTATATCAAAACATTCCATTTATTAGCCTGAGTTCTCTTGGTTCCAGTAACGAAACTAAATTCCTGGAATCTAAGCAATTCTGATTGAAAATACAAGATTTCATTAATCTTAATATTCATGCTATCTACTCGTACCAAAGGTCCATCTAATGGAACTTAATTAATAATAACAATTTATTACATAAATAATATTAATAAGAAACTATCTGGTATGAACACTCCAAATTTGGTCAGTATGGAGCAGTGTGGTCTAAATTCTTCTGGTTCTTAGAGCAGATTCATTCCCAGCAGTGGAGCAAAAGGGTTAATGATAGCGAGACAGAAGACTTCCACATCACCACTCTTTCACGACATACTCGTAGATATAGAAAATCTTTTCGATCTCAATGTTTGAAACTATTTGCTTTGTATAAACCATTGTCTTATTCACTCTCTCTTCTATATAAACATATATAGTACTAAGATCTGACATTAAACTAAGTAAATATATTTTGTTGGAAATTTAAACGGAGATATTAAACGACTTGGCACTGAATAAGGTAAACTGTTAAATATAAGGGTTACTGTTATCATAAAATATAACATAGGCATATAATTTATGTAATTTAATGTACAAAAAAGATCGTTTTAATTTTTTTAGTATATAATTATGGTTATATTTAGAATATAAAAAAAAAATATGGCGAGGGTGCTCGGAATCACATAAACCCTTAACGGTTTTAAGGACATATTTATGGGCCTTTTTTCCTATCACGCGGGCTTGTGACCGCGTGTGGAATTAGGATTTTGTACCACTGGTATCCTATCGTTTCATAGATACTATTTCTGTCATGGGTACATGCATACTGGTCACGAAGAGATTCCAATGTATTATTTCACGCATGCGGTTTAGGCACGCATTCAGACATAAGCCCGCGTGACAAGAACAAGACCTAATATACTTACATAGAAAACAAATGGTACTCTTTATTGCTTGTACACAACAAGTTAGATTCAATAAGTAAAATAAAACCGAGAAATGAGGCAAATAAAAGGCAGAGCCTTACCGTTTAAGTGATTTCTTCTATATCTTTCTTTAGCTCTAAGGAGTGACAATAAAGTTTGTTTAATTTAATTGTACGCATAAGTAAATTTTGTAAATAAAATTATTTTAATAAGTTACATAATGTTATTAAATTCAGTTGTGATATTAGCAATGATTCGTGTTATTAAATAAGTACTTTGTATTTGATTCTTATCATAACTTTAATGTTAGATATACTGTTGAATCTCTTGAAATGTGTGATCTATAAATTGTGTATCGTTGAAAGTTATTTACAGTAATAAATGTAAGCAAATCTAAGGTATTTCATTTACTTAATAATAATGAACGTATAAAATAATGTAAGTAATAATAATGTTATTTTTTTTACTGGAAGCTTACATCCAGTAAATTTCTTCAGCCCTTATATACATAGAAAATAATAATAAATAGATAGGTTTCTATACTCACAGCCCCACACTAGGATTCCCTGTGTAGTAGGTGCCATGAATACACACGGGTGTATACCCAGACCCAAAAAAGATATTTAAAGTCATCATTCAGATATCTGTCTGACGTGGGATCGAACTCGGAACCCCCTTGCACGTCATTCTGGTACGGTGACCACTCCACAACGCAGGTCGTCATTAAGGCAATTATCTATATAAATTCTAGTACCAAAACTATAGCAGCAGTTAAGGTCTAAAGCCTATATGATCACGTCGATTTTTGTCGCCCGTCATCTCCGATAAAAAATCCCTACAGAAATCGTGAAATGGAAACAGACTTGCATCATGCATAAATCGGCATATTTATTTCCACATATATTATTTACCTTCTTTGTTTGGACTGCAACGGTTTATGATCACATAAGTTGCAACAATGGAGATAATTAACAAAATATCGAAGAAAATAACCCACACTAAAATCCTACAGGACTCGAGTGGAACATTGGAGACTTCGTTTTTTGAGTTGGTCTATAGATTAACTTATGTAGTAGGTAGGTATTACATTAAGTAAGTATTAAGTATGTAACATATGTAGTGAACATTGACAAAATTGAGTAATATTAATGAAAATATGTCACTATATGGTTGAGAACTCATTTAGCGTTTTTGTCTGTACACGCACGTGGACGCGTAATAGCTGTATTTTATTTTGAATTTTATCTAAATTTTCATATCCTACTTGTGGAATTTTGCAAAACAAAAAGAAAATAGTTATTTGTATAAGAGCTTAAAGTATACCTTTAAGCTCTACGCAAATATTTTTATATTTACAATAAACGGAGTCCAAAGTTAACAGATTTATTATAAAAACACAAAGAAGATAATGCTTGTATGTATAAAAGTAATTATTAAAATAAACGGTAATAAACGCCATTTAATAAACAACGTAATAAATACACCATTTTGATACATTGACAGTAAAACGAAGACGACGGAAATTAGTGGAGTTGTGGCACAAAATGTGGAATGAGGAATGAGAGATTTATGGAGCTATTTCAAATATTTTTCTTTGCAATAAACTTAATGCAACGTTAAGATTGATTAAAAAGAGAAACATACAAGGAAAATACTTCTTGTATATATAAAAGTCGTAATTATTAAAATAAACGGTAATAAACGCCATTTAATAAACAACGTAATAAATACACCATTTTGATACATTGACAGTAAAACGACGGAAATTTGTGGAGTTGTGGCACAAAATGTGGAATGAGGAATGAGAGATTTATGGAGCTGTTACTCAGTTTGGCCACTTGCACTTAAAGGTCTGGTCGCGAATTTATGTCGTGGCATTAACTTTGACCTTTGACTTGCTATATTTAATTGGATTTAAGCAAATGGACCACTACAATTCTACAGATTTTATTTTATAAAACAATGGTGAAATAACTGTATTTTAGCTAACTTCGAAAAAGGCGGTTTTATGAATTACTGATTTTGTGACGGTTTTTAAGGCTTCCTTTAATTATTCAAAATGTAAATTATCTGATTATGTAACTTCATGTTTTTGTATCATAACTGCATGAAAATAGAGCAGTAGTTTTACCACGGACGAATGCTATTAGCGTACCCGTGGTTCCGTCAAAGGGCGTACAGAGGAACACCGTGGGGGTTTTAGCCGGTAGTACTCTGGCATATTCTCTCCTTTTTTGCGAGGCACCCATGAAGGGCCCACGAAAAAAAACAAACACAATTAAAAATAATAAATAAAACCTACCTATATTTATTCTAAGTAGTAACGGACGCAACTACGCGTGGACGCGGAACGAAAGCCTTAAAAAGCCGCTGAAAACCGCGTTACTTCTTAACGCTATTGTTTTCGTGAACTTTTTACAATTTACAAAGTGACAGAAAATCCGATTTATAAAATGGAACTGTAGTCAAATCTCTAAAGGTTTTAGGCTATTCAATGAAATAATGACAATGGTATTACAGCGTCTTAATAAATAAATAAAGGTTCAAAAGATAGAAATAATTTTATTTGAACAAAGGAAACAATTTTCAATCAAAGACAATAGATATCCCCTATCCAACATCGGGTCCCGCTTCGATTAGGGAAGGTCGTACGTAGGTCGGATTTTAATAAAATCGATTATTTGGACTATGAACATCGACTGTCGATTTATACTAATGAAGACATCGATTCAGCGAATGGATCTCAAATGCTACAAAATCGTTATTCGATTTTTTTTGCTAGAATTACATTAAAATACTTTCTACACTGTGCCACATGAATAAATAAAATTTACTTTAGTAAATAAAATATATTTAAAATAAAATTTGGGTACAAAAAATTTACTTACTTTAGTAAATTTTTTTATTTACTCATGTGACTGTGCGCTGTGTTTCGACCACAGCAGGACTGTGGGTCTATTGTACCTGTTTTGATCTAATAGCAGAGTGTTAAGGAAACGCCATTTTTCATGGATGTTTTCCCAAAGCAGCTATTAAAATAAATCGCATATATTTTGTTGAGAAAATGTTATACGAGCTTTTGCCCGCGGCTTCGCTCGCGTTACGAAGTAATTATTTTATCCCCTATTTTATCCCCTTGGGGGTAGAATTGATCAAAATCCTTTCTAAGCGGATGTCTACGTCATAACATCTACCTGCATGCCAAATTTCAGCCCGATCCGTCCAATGGTTTGGGCTGTGCGTTGATAGATCACTATGTCAGTCAGTCACCTTTGAGTTATATATATTTAGATTTGTCGATATTTTAGTGAATCGTTTATTCAGACTCCGATTCGAATCGATATAAAAATCGAGTAAATTGGGAAGTATCACCATCCCTAGACCTGACTGCCGTACTTGTGTAACTTAATTAGAATATTTCAATATTCTATACATATTAGGAGTCTGTTCAATTCGAAACACGAATATCTATAGAAACATTATATGATGGTACATTTTAATTAAACGTAAATTCCTGTAGCCTAGAAACTGTGCTAGTAATACATTTTCGACGAGGTCTGGGATTTTAGTCACAGAGGACCTATGATTCTTCAAAATACTAGCTTACCCGGCAAACGTTGTGTTGCCATATAAATAAAAAAATGTTAAGGGTGACCCTTATCACTGAGGAGCACGAAAAATAGATAGTAGCCGATCTCAGACCTACTGGATATGCATGCAAAATTTGGTGAAAATCGGTAAAGCCGTTTCGGAGGAGTACGGTAACTAACATTGTGACACGAGAATTTTGATATATAAGATGTTCGTGTTGTTTTCATGACGGAAGATAATATGCGAAAACCTACGTATATGGGCTTCTCCCATAGGTAGTGCTCAGTTTTATGAAGTCTACATACTCTATGACCTTAAACCCTATTCGATATTTGACGACACATGTAACGTAGCGATCACCCTTTTTTTTCTTAACGAGGGGGAAATCTTTAAAAGGTACCCGACAACGTGGGTTATGTGGGATTTTTACCGAACAAAAACCCCACCGTTGGCCGTCCTCAACGCTTGTTGAGGGATCTCCGACGGAACGCAACCGGAGTCCTCCAAGCTCGATGCCCTGATCGAGCTCTACCCTGGGGGAGCAGTTTTCGCTCCTTCCACACCATCTGGTGTTCTCACACAATACCACCGTCCTTCCCGGGGTCACTTACTGGACGGTTCGAGCTTCTACTCTTGCCTTGCTCTCTTACGACCGTCAGGGGTAATCGTAGCCCTATTCTAGTCCCGGAACTACAGGGACAGACGTAACGGTCACCCTGGGTCTGAAGCGCAGAAGGTCCCCGGTTCATTCCCAACCAAACCGATAATTAAATTATGAATATAAATATCTATTTCTCGGTCTGGGTGTTTGTGTATTTGTCTATGTACGTGTCAATGGCCCCCACGACACTTGGATTAAAGGTTGTGTGTGTAGAAAACGTGTTTTTTTTTAAAAGAGACCCAAGTTCACGGATAGAACCGTAACAAGTTGCAGACTGGTGATAAAACAATGTAGTTTTGTTTGGCTACTTATTGGCTACTTTGGATATTTAATTTGGGCAAAAAATCTTTTATAATTTGAGCATCGGCTGCTTTCAAACCGCGCGTATCCATGATCGCCAAATCATCAAGGAGGAGGGGAAGGTGGAGGTGAGAAGGAGGAGGAGAAAGTTTGAAGGTCCAATAATCTAACAATTTTATCTTTATGATAACAACTTAATTGTTATCTTCAAAACTCAAAAATTCTCGCTGTACCAGTAGCAGTAAACAAAACAAAACACCGAGCTCAAATGCTTGATAAAATAATTGCAATAAATGACAATTAATCTTAAATAAACGCTAGTTTCTGACAGATTAATAGATAGTCGGTTTTAATTATTCTTAGAGCAAAAACTACTTCTAAAAACAAACTGTCGTAAGCCCGATCGCAGCTGAGTCAACAAAGTTTTCAATGAGCTTAAACCAACTTCAGCTATTCTGAACTGGGACGTACAGGCGGATATTTTCTTATTTTTAGGGTTCCGTATCCAAAGGGTAAAAACAGAACCCTACTAAGCCTCCGCTTTCTGTCCTTCTGTCCGCTTGTCACAACGCTTTATTGCCTGAACCGTAATAGGTAGACATTTGAATTTTCTACAGAGTACCGTGTTATGTATATAGGTGGCCGCTATAACAACATATACTAAAAATAAAATATACTGAAAATAAATGGCGGTCGCCATCGATGTTTTTCGCTTTATCTATTGAAGTGAAACAGGTAGACAGTTCTAATTTTCACAGTGCACTTACTTCATAGATAGCTATAATAACAAAAACTAAAAACATAAAATATGAAAATTTTAGTGGTACGGAACCCTCCGTGTGCGAGTTCGACTTGCACTTGGCCAATTATTTTTAGCAACACAAAGCAGCTGGGACTCATTAAGTAGGCAGCTGCCAGTGGATGCGTTTTTGTTTTGCTTGTAAGTTACACTGGTTATATACAATGTTACAATTTCGAGCACGGTACTAAACAATGAATGAGTAACTAATTAACATTACTCATCGCCAATTATTGACCCATAGCTCAGCACGAGTCTCCTCTTAGCCCAGTATTATCGATCTGGGAACGTGTCTCCTCTCAGAGGAATTTTCACTATAGTTCACTATACTAGACTAAAACATAATATACGGGATATTATGTTTTAGCCTATGTAGTCTCTTCTGCTATTTTTTGAAGAAATTCGTCACTATGTTTCCCCCCGTCAGATGGTAAAATAGGGGCTTAATGTTTATATATCCTTAGTTTTAAAATTACAAATGTAGTTTTTTAGAAAATATATTAAAGGCTGGAATAAAAATTAAATTATTTCAATCTAATAAGATAAAAAGGCGGTGAAATTTTAATATTTTGTGTTATACGTACACGAAGTCGCAGGCAAAAGCTAAAATAAATTGGCTACTTACTAATGTAATATTCGACTGCCTGTTGATGCACGTTATATCAAAATTAATACTTCAAACAGACTTTTCTAATTTAGGGTACTATACAAACAGATGGTGGTAGAACCCTTTGTGGTTCGACTCCGGCGGCACCATCGCCACACCTATTTCTACCTTATAACAGCTGTGTTAGGCACTTCTGTGTTCCGGTTTGAAGGGTGTGGTAAGGGAGACAGACTTTTCTGAGGCGTTCCAGCTTAGTCCCTAGGGGTAGCGGCGCATCTGTGGCCGACTTCAGGAATATCTAATCTTATCTGGGGTTGATTACAAATGTCCATGGGTGGCAGTAGCCACTTACCATCAGGTGGACTGCATGCTCGTCTGCTACTCCTATATTATAAAAAAAACCGTAAGGGAACGCTACAAGATTAATAAAGATACAGTACGTAGCTAGTAACCCAAATCATTACTGTTATACATTAGGGATCCGCCCGAGGCAAGTTCGTAATACGTATGCCTTACGTGAAAGACAAAAGATTTCTGCGAAACTTACTCGTACAATAATCATAATAAAAATAAATAGGAGCTTCGCTTTTTGTGGGTAATGCACTCATGTGTTACGCTAATTATTTTTTTAGAATATAATTGTAATATCAGTCAGCCCGGGATCTCCAATTTTTTTAGGCTGGGCAAAACTGAAACATGCCGCCCCCGATTATTTATATGTATTTACTAGCTGACCCGGCAACCGTTGTGTAGCCATATAAATAAAAAAAAATGTTAAGGGTGAACAACCCACATCACTTAGGGGTATGAAAAATAGATAGTAGCCGATTCTCAGACCTACTGAATATGCATATAAAATTTGGTGAAAATCTGTAAAGCCGTTTCGGAGGAGTACGGTAACTAACATTGTGACACGAGAATTTTATATATAAGATTTTTACCGAACTATGCCTTCGCCTCGCGAATAATAATGTCAAAGTTAAGTAAATGATCAGTTGTCCATTCGTTTGTAAAGCTGAATTTGGCCGTCCTCTGAATTTGCCTGATATCAGTAGTTTTAGTTGTATAGCTCTACTCTATGATTCTTTGTCCTGGGTCACATGGACACACACTAAGATAAATACACAAACACCTAAATCCAGACTAGAAATCTAACTTCGTCATCTAGATATCTAACTGCCTAGAGATCGAACCCGGAACCCACTATGACAGGCAGCTATTAGTACATTACGTAGTATATCGTATCCTATCATATCTATAAATCGATATCATTTCAATACTATTATCATTACGTAACCCTGTAGCGTAACCGTTACAAAAACGTTTCACCAGTACTTTTTCCCTCTCATGGCCTATTAAGTACCTACCTAACTTCAAAAATACTTTGTGAAACCTATTTACCTTCTTTACATTGTTATTAAAGGTATTTGAAACGTATGCTCCCAAAATTAGGCAGCTTGCTCTGGTCTCAACCCGTGTCACTCTGATGGAGATCCATGCCTGTCAGAGAAACTGTTTAACTGTTTCTTTTTTTAAACAAATGAATGTTTCTTTTCAGTAAATTTTGCTATCTCCCGTATTAAGAGTACTTTCCGTCCGGGTTCCATCCTGTATATACTCGAAAAACATTACCCTCCGCTGTCATATAAAAATTCTAACAACGAAAATTTGTAACTTAAGTGTAATAATTTCGCGATTACTTCTCGAAAATAAATTTGTTAGTATAATTATGTACTTAAAACTAATTTATTACTAATGAAGTAAGGAATTAGCAATTAAATTGATGCTAAAGCGTCCTACACCCAACCTAATATCAACAATAGCATATTCGACATTGCTTCATCTCTACCTACGTAATCTGTAAAAGTTCGTCGAAAATCTTAGGCTGTGACTTCGTTGAATTTAGAATAGTTAGATAAAAGTATATTATTTTTTGGTTTCATATTTTTGTTTTTCGTTTTTGTATATGTGTACATTTTGTAAATACGTTTTTGTTAGCTTCTAGTATAATTGTTTTTTACTATTAACTACTTTAATTTATATTTTATGTCATTATTACTATAAATATTATACTTATGTTTCAATTTAAATAAAGCTTACGAACCACACCGGTAAACAGAATTCCGCATTCCGTCAGGCAATTCTGACTAAAATGTAATAATTTTTAACAGAGCCGATCAATTTAACTAAACCCAACATAAAATTGAATTCAACTTTGTCATATTGGTTTGATGCCATTTCGGACACAGACAAACAGACCGACATTTTTTAACGAAATTGCTATTATAACTTGTTCTCAGTTCAAATATATTTCACGTACAGACACGCGATTATTATATGTATAAATATAGATGTGATGAAATCGAAATGCAGGTCATTACACTGCAAAAGGTAATAGGTAATTACAGTTTATTGCCTCGTTTATCTCATTAAGTACCTACAATTGTGGAAAGGTATGACTCGGGTTCCCTTTAAATGGCTCTAATTCACTTTTTCTACTGACATTCTACTATATATAGGTATAAGGTTAAGTGTTAATGGAGCAACATAAATTTTGACTTTATTTACGTTCAGATAGGACACGAGTCTATTATGTGAATTTCTTTTTTTAGGGTTCCGTACCTAAGGGTGAAAACGGTATCCTTGTACTACGCTTTGCTTTATCCTTATTATTCTGTGGCTACGATCACAACTTCAATCAACCTTCAACTCTAATAGCAATTTATATTTTACACATTGTGTAGTACAACTGCAACACTAAAAAAACTAAAAAAAATTGGTGGTATGGTACCCTGTGTTTGAAGTCAACTCGCACTTGACCAACCACATGAACAACTGAAACAAAAACATTAATGCCGCTAATACTGTTGAAATATATTTCACTTTGAGTTACTACCTAAGGAGTAATAAGTCGTTGATAAAACTTACTTCTCGTGTCCGATTTACTGCTACTAAAAAGTTGATTGTACTTGGCTTAAAATCAGCATTAAAGCTTCATTGTATAGGATAATGAAGGCCTCAGCTCTCTGTCAACAGTAAACCCGAATTTTACGTATCTTTATTGAGGTCTTAATAAGACTATTGTTCGCCCGCTACGAAATTGAGGTATAAAATGTTGTTATTATGCCTCCTGGATCTACATATTATAGACCAAGTTAAATAATTTTGCGCAGAATGTTTCCATAATGTTTGGAGGCGAATTAAAACAGGATTTTGTGTTGATTGTTTAGATTTCCGAATATTTTAACGTTTGTAAATATTGCACGTATTTTAAAATGTAAATACGTTTCTATTTTAGAGAAAATACGCCTTACTTTTTCGCAGTCAAAACACTACCTTAATATATATTAAGTGAAGTAAAACAAACAGACAAATGATTATACTCTATATTTCATGTATATATTTATATTGTTTTAAACCAGAAAGCAAAACAATTTTCATCGAGTTTGCTATTATAAAACTGACGGACTTTCATGCAAATTTTCAAACCCTATTTAACCCTCTTAACGGTGAAATATAAAAAAAATCTATTCTTATTGCGCGTCGACGTCATAAAATGAACCTATTGTTTCAATTTCATGATTAAAGCTTCAGTAGTTTCGGCTCAACGATGATTAGATGACTAGTGAATACGTGAGTATCCTTTCCCTTCCATATATATAGATTACGAACAGATTACTTAATTAGTATAAGGAGATTTATCGCTGCTTGAGCGCTAATACATCCAAAATTTCATATAACTAACGACAACACTTTAATGAAATGCTGAAACTGTTGAGAGCTTAAATTAATATGCAACTAATACCTAAATTTGATGACAAACGCGTCTTTGCAGAACGTGAGCTTTTCTGTTGATTTTACACATTAAGGATTGCTTATTATAAGCATTTTAGTATTCTAACTGTAATTATATAACCGATTGCATTATACGTATTATTCGCATTTGCACACTACAGTCTTATTTTAAAAAAACATCACATCACCGTTTTTTTTTACAAAAATAAGGCGCTGGGTAACTTCACATTTCACAGTACCTTTGATAATACTAATATTACGAAAAGCTAATAGTTTTCTCACTTGACAACTAGTAAATAAAATTAAAGACATTTTACCACACACCCTCTTCAACCCCTCGACCCCAAAGACCCGTCTGTGACCCCTATGGCCAATTTTGCACTAAGTGAAGCGTTGGGTCGCTATGAATATATGCTATAGAAGGTTCCGCAGGACCATTTTTCATTTTTTTAGTGTTTGTATATAGAAGTAGAGTAGTAAAAAAATTAAATGTCTAACTATTATTGTTGAATAGAAAAACTACGGAAATTATTGTATTTAGTTTATGAATATGGGCGTCCCCGTTTATTTCTTATTTTTTATTTTTACTATTTCTTGTTATAACGACCTTAGTAATACGCGATATGAAAAAAAACAAAAATGTGTCTATAAGTGAGAGACCCCTGTAATAGATAGCGGAGGCTTAATTCTCATTTTTAGTCAAATGGAACCCTTAAAAGAAGGATAGAAAATATATTGATAAATTGAAACGATATTAAACTCCAAGTTACACAAGAAATGGGCAAAGATTGAAATATATAAGCATGTAAATAGTAGTTGACCTCCAAAAAGTGTCGTATCCATCGATATTCAATCACGCCCTAAGTTTGACTTTGTAGGCATACCCGTTGCTCTTAGGTACGCAAATCGATAGTTGTACACAACGAACTCCTATGACAAGGGAGACAAAGGCCGAAGTTTCCCATTCCTCACCGCATTGTGAACTCCGCCTAAGTTCGCCTGTCGTCGTACCAGCATATTAAACTTGTACGGTAGAGAAACTTACTTTACTGTTAATTTGTTATGAATAAATTAAACATTTAATCACAAGCAGCGATAGCCTAGTGGTTAAGAAACGCGGCCTCTCCATCGAGAGGTCCGAGGTTCAATTCCCAGGCACGCACCTCTGATTTTCAAAATTATCGGTATTAGAAATTAATTATCACTTGCTTAAACGGTGAAGGAAAACATCGTGAGGAAACCTGCATACCTGGGAGATTTAAAAAAAAAATCTCAAAGGTATGTGAAGTCTACCAATACGCACTTGGCCAGCGCGGTGGACTATGGCATAATCCTTCTCATTCTGAGAGGAGACCCGTGCCCAGCAGTGAGACAGTAATGGGTTGATGATGATGAAATTAACCATTAAAGTTTTACAGGATAATTATTATTCTCGGTGTAATTAGCTAATATCATCTTAACTTAATTGCATTATTGAAACAATTAAGTAATAAATTATATGGTTCCGGCGGTGTTGCTTGTGAGTGGGCAAAAGCTGTCTAATTAAATTATTTTACGTTTAGTAAATATTTCAACGGTAATATTAAATTACAGAATCTTAAAATTCGCGACTTAAATAAATATGATGATTAAAAGCAGGTTCACAATTAATTCTAAAGTGTTGATTTCAAAAATTAAAATGTACTTAAACAAATAAACGAGTAGATATTAATTACCGGGCAGTAACTCTTTCCTAATCATCAGACCTGAACATAACAGCTAGAAACCAACCCATAAGTAATTAAATATATTTAATAGAATTTGGGGCTGCAATGCAATAAACATAAATTTTAACCATTGTTATAACATTCTTTGCATCGTAGATTCATAAATTCATCTGCACGCCCATTCCAAAACCGCCACAATGTGTTTTCATGCATAAATTAATATGAATATCGTAGCAACTTCGACGACAAAGAAAAAGTTTCCCCGTAGCATACAACATCAGTGTTTGCTGTACCCTTTCCATGAGTTTTTACGTTTTGACAAATATGACTGTTTTGGTATTTGTTTACGTATTATCCATACAATTTCAAATCAGCACCTGTAGCGGATTGTATCAGAACTATAGTGTCAGTAACGTAACATTAAATGCCTAAATTGACAATATGGCGCTTTATGTTTTGTCTCTCTGATTTGCAAACATGTGAGGCAGACAAAAAGATTTGAGTACTTACTTATTGTTACGTTTACTCAATGTACTAAAGCAAACGGAACAGAATAATGGATTGAGAAAACGTAACGTAAAATTGTGGGATGTTATGAAAACTCATGGTAAGGGTACTGGGTATGAACTAGTTGCGTTCAACTTAAACACTGCCTCCGACAGAACATAGCTACGCCATTTGCTCTATCGCTAATTTAATTACTAAGCAATGGTTAAGATTATCGTTATCAGTATATGAGGCGTAAATTTCGGATCCCTTTTTATCCGACTACAGAGAGTAATGTTTTCGAGTATGTATGTATGGAAGTATATATGTCTCACACTTTGGCCCTGTAGACCAAACGGCTTGACGGATTTTAACCTATGCTAAAGTAACACGTATTTTAAGGTTATGAGGTATTTGTTTTTATAGTAATTCTTTAGTTATTACGAATGTGTGCACGGAGGAGTGGAAAATTAAGCATAATTAAAGTTCGATCCCGGGACAGATAAAATTGTTACACACCTATATATTTTGCAACGAGGAAATTTGTCAATCATGATACGTTTTCTTAACTGATTTTAAATACTTTGACATAAGAAGTAGGTAAATTTTAGGTACACCAATACGCTTACAAGTTAGCATGCAGCAGCTTAGTACAGAACACTACTTTGTACTATTCATCGCGGCCTAAAGTTCTAAGTTTAAGCGTTGTTTAATGGTCCTCTTCACGTACGTAATTGTCGTTTACTTATATGCACAGGCACATGTACAACCATCAACCACACGTGTGTCATTTGGTGTACTTTGCGCTTATTGTATGCCAAGTATGGGCCAACTAAACCGAGCGTTGTGTCTAATTTCTAGCACTCGTTATTAATAATTAATCTATCCAATGTTTTGGGTACCAAAGAGGGATCCTTTGGACAATTTTTGCGTGTCAATTGATAAGTGACAAAGGAAATGCGTCTCACTGTTTCGAAAATACATCAAAAAATACAAATGTACAAGACTAGGCGCAAAAGGCAAAAAGCATCTTTATCTGCTCTCGGGTAATGAAAACTGGACAAGTAAAGTTTACTAGTACAAAATAAAATACGATAACAGTACAAACTGTAACTTGAATTAGTGGCATTAAAGTTTACCCGTGGCCCGATCTTACCTAGCCATTTGCTTTAATCAAGTCTGTCTTAACTTCCCCGCTAGATTACAGTTCTGCCTCTGACACGCCGCAGCGCAGAAATTAAAGTTTGCAGTCTAGATAATAGACCAAGTTTAAAGGAAAAATACTGATTCTCTTAACTGATTATTTGTTATGCTGAAATGAGAGTTCAATTCGCCGTTCAATGTTATTAAAATTAAAATAAATACAATACAATGTCCATTACTATTCCACTGATGAGCGCAGGTCTCCTCTCAGAATGAGAAGGATTAGGCCATAGTCAACCGCGTTGGCCAAGTGCGTATTGGTAGGCTTACCATAACCTTACCCACATACCTTTAATCTTAAAGGTATCTACCTTTCAGAACTTTTTACCGTTAAAGCTTTCGCTTTCTTTCTACACTCACAGCCGCACACTAGGATTCCCTATATCGTGGGTGCTATGAACACACACATAGACAAATACACAAACACCCAGACCCAGAAACAGAAATCTAAATTCATCATTTAGAAATCTTTCTGTCCGGGGATCGAACCCGGGACCCTCTGCGCGTCAGACCAGCATGGTGACCGCTCCGCCACGCGGGTCGTCAAAGCAAGTGATAATTAATCAATACAATACACAGCATACTCACATATGAGGCGATCACCTTAATTCTTACCTTGTATCTGTCGGCTTTAAGTAGAAGACAGTTGAATCCCTACATGGTGTTGGTTATAGACGTTTATGGGACGGTATTAACTTACCATCAGTTGGTCTGAAAAAAGTCTAAGTCTATGGCTTCTTCATCATAAAAACACTGTTTAATAAAGTCAGATGTTTGAATTATATTATTAAACAGACACAAAAAATGTGAACAAACAACATTCAAGTACCTTACTTAAGTAAGTACTTAAGTAGGTAGATTTAAATATCTTCGCAGTACAGTAGTGTTCATATACTTGGTTGTTCACTGCCGATTTACTATAGTAAAGGACTTTTAATAGATGTAATTATGCTTATCTCGTCACAAAAAAGGCAGCAGTTTCTTATAGTAATTAGAAGACGCAATTATGGAAAAGATGGTCTATAAAGATTAAGTGGCGCCGTAGCCAAGAACAAAGAAACAAGTAGTTCCTTTGAAGTAACTTTGACGCAGACATATAAAGGAACGATAAAAGTTAACGAGTTTGGGTCAAGATGGAATTAAAGTTGGAATGTTTGGTAGGTGGAAACCTTAAGTGGAAACTTAAGTTTTTTTTATAATATAGGAGTAGTAGACGAGCATGCAGTCCACCTGATGGTAAGTGGCTACTGCCGCCCATGGACATCTGTGATCATCCCCAGATAGGATTAGATATTCCTACCTGAGGTCGGCCACAGATGCGCCGCTACCCCTGAGGACTAAGCTGGAACTCCTCGGAAAAGTATGTCTCCCTTACCACACCCTTCAAAACGGAACACAGCAGCTCTTAACACTGCTGTTATAAGGCAGAAATATGTGTGGTGGTGGTGCCGCCGGAGTCGAACCACAAAGGGTTCTACCACCTTTAAACCTTTAGTTACTTAACTGTATTATAAGATTAATTTATAGTTTGTCTTTAACTATATTTTAGTGACAGCCTAATTGTTTGGTATTCGGCCTCTCAATTTGCAGGTCAGAGGTTTGATCACATGCACGCAACCCTATTTTTGAAAGTATCTAAAGTATACTGCAAATTAATTATCATTTGCCTTAAATATGTAAAAATCCGCACTTTGCCAACGTGATGGACTATTGCCTAAACTTCTCTCATCCTTAAAAAAATCATTTCCCAGCAGTGGGTTAATAATGGGATGATGAATTTATTTGAATGAAGTACTAGAACTAAATGTCAATTTTTCTAAGAGTAACTGTATGTAATAAACACAATATTGAAATATAAATACAGCTTATAAAAATATTTTTAAAATCTATATTTATTTTAGAAAATAAACTCAACAAAGAAACATCTGACCTGTGTTGAAGTTGAAGAATGGAAACCAATTACCCGTTAAAGCTGTTGAAACCTAACACGGGGCGTCAATTTATCACTTTTGTTGGGATGAATGGCTTTCCATGCTTTGACTGACAGTTGATTAAGGTGACCTGATAGATTTTTTCCATACGGCTTTATTTGGGAGAAGGATGAAGATGATTTCAATTGGTATTGGATGATTATATGAGTAATCTATATCGATAAATTTTGATTAGCTGTACCCTTACCATTAGTTTTTACGTTTTGACAAATATGAATGTTTTGGTTTTTGTTTACGTATTTGCCCATACAATTTCCAATCAGCGCCCCTAGCGGATTGTGTCAGAACTAGGAAATCGTATCCAACAAAGTTTTCGTTAAGGGGAAATTATTTCAAGGCTTCAGTATGAAGAAAGAGGAAGAATGTTTGATGGATATTGAATGATATCGATTTATTTTTTATAATATAAGAGTAGCAGACGAGCATGCAGTCCACCTGATGGTAAGTGGCTACTGCCGCCCATGGACATCTGTAATAAACCCCAGATAGGATTAGATATTCCTACCTGAGGTCGGCCACAGATGCGCCGCTACCCCTGAGGACTAAGCTGGAATGCCTTGGAAAAGTCTTTCTCCCTTACCACACCCTTCAAACCGGAACACAGCAGCACCTAACACTGCAGTTATTAGGTAGAAATAGGTGTGGCGGTGGTGCCGCCGGAGTCGAACCACAAAGGGTTCTACCACCTTCAAAATTAGCAATAACTTGAGGTAGAATTACTTTTACCTCAAGTTATTGAAACTGAAGTTGATAACTATCCATATATTTTCGTCTTTGGTCTATTTTCTGGTTTGAAGACTGTGCTAAGGGAGATTCATATATTAGGCCTCCTAGTTTAGTCTTCAGTAATAGCATTACTTCTGTGGCCTAGCTTGTGTAGGACTTTGAAGGTGGTAGAACCCTTTGTGGTTCGACTCCGGCGGCACCACCGCCACACCCATTTCTGCGTAATAACAGCAGTGCTAGCTGCTGTGTTCCGTTTTGAAGGGTATGGTAAGGGAGACATATTTTCCGAGGCCTTCCAGCTTAGTCCTCAGGGGTAGCGGCGCATCTGTGGCCGACCTCAGGTAGGAATATCTAATCCTGTCCGGAGTTGATTACTGATGTTCATGGGCGGCAGTAGTCACTTACCATCAGGTGGACTGCGTGCTCGTCTGCGACTCTTATATTATTAAAAAAAAATCAAAAAAACCTTGGGATAAATACCACTGCTATTGCCACTTACCAACCTGTAGAGTTTATAACCAATGCTTCTTTTATAATATAAACAAAATATTTTTCAAGCGTTCCATATATTTCATAAAATATTTTACCCACTTACTCCCATTTAATTCATACTGACTTGGTTATTAATATATTTAAGATTTTTAAAAGTAATTACAGTCAATAAGCAAACAATTTTGTGAAGTAATAAATCTTTGAGAGGGCCACTTCTGAGTAATATGACCACAGAGATTAACTTTAATTGCTCCCTAATGACTTTAACTGGAAGCAATAATATGAAAATAATGAAACGTTTCACATTACAATTATTATAGCATGTTTTCATGATACCGTTTTTTTAAGAGGTATATTTTGCATTATAGTTGGGTTTTACATAAGACGCAATGAGTTATTCATTTCATTATTTGACCAATTTTGCGCATGAAAAATTGTATGACTATACCTGCTCGCAATAACTTCAGAGCGGACTAGCAGCTTGGCGCGGATTTAGCCGTCGTTAGTAGTAACCAATTGGTAATAATTACTCGTGGATGGTACTTTGCATCCCCATATACGTACCATAGCTGATTGTTTTGCATCACCATAAATGAATTGAAAATATTTTTTTATAAAAGTGCACTGAAGTGCTTTTTCTAATACATTATTCTCTAAGACTTGCAGGCTCCAAAGAAAGTGGCGACATGTAAGCGGTTTAGGGCAATAATTGATTTGTTATAAACTTTTGTCATTACAGGAATTTTCCTTCGCCAGTCTACTAAGGGTGCTCGACAACACTGAGTCTAGAAGTAGGCAATATACGAAATGAGTTTGAAAACTCGTGTTCTAAGGCTTTCAGGTTCTCTCCCGACGTGTTCTGTTGAAATACCCACACCATTTCTCAAAAACGCAACAGTTTTCCTTTTAGTTACTATTACTTCATTTTGTTCTTAAAACGCTTATGAAAACTAAGTTCGTAGTTTCGTAAGTATACTAATACTTAAAACATTTACCTACAATGGAAACATGCTCTGACGAAGACTGATGTCTTAACGATGTACTTAACCTTTCATTGTAAATCACAAAAGGGCCATAAGACAGTCGATGAATCAAGACAATTAGTCATCAGTCTGGTCACAAAAGATGGAATTACTCTTGCGTATATGGAACGGGCTTACCTATACCAGAGCCATAGAAAAATCTAGTGGAAAACTCGAAGTCATGTTCTTTGAAACATTATTTAGAGTTACGTATTTAACAGGTACCTACTAATATCGGAAATTGTGTGCGTCAGAACTCTCTGTGTGTCAGTACCGTACCACCAATTTTTAGTACCCGTACCAGGAGGTAAAACGGAACCCTATTACTAAGCCTTCGCTGTCTGTCTGTCCGTTTGTCTGTCTGCCCGTGTGTCACAAGGCTCTATCTCCTGAACCGTAATAGATAGACACTTGATTTTTTTACAGAATATGTATAACGTTTGCACTTACAATGTACATAGTGATTCAGACCCTGTAAAACATTTTAGTGTCTATTTACCACGGTGCAAATTTCGGTTCCATCCTTTTAGCACGCCCTATAGCACAACAAATATTAGCATATGAGGTGTCATGTGGGAGTGACTTATTTTTTTTTTACTAATACCCTAAGTATTTGTTTTTATAATAACTATTCATAACTATGGGTTTATTTCCTTTCCAGGATTCTCTACATCCGATCGGAATATACCTTACTTGATATATAGTAATACCTTGAAACTTCTCATCATTCTGCTAATCTTCTCTGAATTCTGGTGTGTCCTCAGTACGGAGTGGAGTCTGGATGCAATTATTGATAGCGTTAATATTATTGTCATTCAGCTAAGCGCAATTTACAAGTATAGGAATTTGGTAAGGAAACTCTGAAAGATTTTTAAATCTCGATAAATGTATTACTGTCGCTGTCGACTGTCACTGGCGACAGGCAGCGATATAAGGTTACCGTCAAAGCATGGCTTTAAAGTAACTTTATTCTTTGAATTGTATTCAATAAATTCCCTAGTATAGTCTTCATGGTAGGGGTTAACTGTACAAGCTCTTTTCCATAATATATGGCAATAACATATATTTTTACTAGTATATCGCAATATTGACATTGAATCCTAATTTATGAAACAATGATAATAACAAAGTTCAACTAAAGCAGAATACAAATATTTAGAAATAAATTCCCAATTTTATGAACGAAAGTTGCTTAAAAAGGTCAAATATCAAACGTACTGTAAAAACGTTATATTTGATTTTATTTTATTTAAGTTTACAGGCAATATCAGATAAACACGTATCACGGCAGTATCAAATAAAGCCTATCTGAAATTGGCTCTCAATGGCCGAATTTTAATCCGGCAACATTCATCAAAATGGTTGCTATTATGGAAATTAATTGGAACGTATATTGAAACTTCCAATCAATTTTATGCTGTGTATTTTCGTATTAATATTCGTCGTTGAGTCATATCTGTCCCACTGCTGGGCACAGGTTTTCAGAGTCACGAAGAGGACTCTAGGCTATAGTTTATCACGCACGTCAAGTGTGGATTATTAGACCTTCGAGACCTTTATTTAAATTGCTTAGGTTTAAAATGAGGCTCCTGAAAATTCAGGCTTCTAGCCGCATATGCAACGAAGTTACAGGGGGTCAAAAATGGGCCGAATTGCTTCGAGAAAAGAATGCTACGGCCGTGCCACTTTTTTTTGGCTTTGGCTCGACTTGGCGGAGGCACTGCCGTGCCTCCTGATTAGGTTTTCTCACGATATTCGATCTAAAACAAGTGATAATTAATTTTTAATACAATGATAATTAAAAATTAGTGGTGACACTAGTTTGCTTTGCTACTTGAAGGCAGTGATAGCCTAGTGGTTAAGAAACTCGGCCTCTCGATCGAGGGATCCGAGATTCAAATCCCAGGCAGGCACGATGTGCGTATTAGAAATTAATTATCAAACATCGTAAGGAAACCTGCATACCTGAGAGATTTATAAAAAAAAAACACTATCTCAAAGGTATGTGAAGTCTACCAATACGCACTTGACCAGCGCGGTGGACTATGGCCTAATCCTTCTCATTCTGAGAGGAGACCCGTGCCCAGTGGGACAGTAATGGGTTGATAATGATGATGATGTTGACAGTAGTATGATCCTCTCATAAACCACTAGCCTAACCATTAATACATGGCTTTTATGTTTATGTTTTCTCTCTAGCTTAAATACAAGAACATCTTTAAGAACTTGGCATCATCGATGGAGTCTCCATACTTCGACTTATCGACAAGTGAGAGGAAAAAAATGGTTACTGTTTGGCAAAAGCGAAATGAGGCTTATCTGTGGTTACTTCTTGGTTTGGGAAGTGGGACTTTAGTAGCTTGGTAAGTCTATAAAAACAATTCTATCATATTTGAGAGGTGGTAGAATCAGTGTCGTTTGATTGGAGAGGTACTATTGCCAGGTATTTCTAGCGTGTGTTGTTCTGTTTCGATGATGCCGGGTGATTTACATTATGAGGCGGTCATCGTAGTCCTCAAGAGCTGCAACGAATATGTGATCGACTACATGTAGAACCCTGATACAGATGTCCATAGATGGTAGTAACGAATTACGATCAACTGAACTGCATGCTCATTTGCTACTTTATATTCTTATAAAAAAATCGAAGTCATGACGACTTTGATTCAAAGAAGTTTGATAAAGCATTTTTTTATAATATAGGAGTAGCAAACGAGCAAGTAGTCCACCTGATGGTAAGTGGCTACTGCCGCCCATGGACATCTGTAATGAACCCAGATGGGATTAGATATTCCTAGCTGAGGTCGGCCACAGATGCGCCGCTACTCCTGAGGACTAAGCTGGAACGCCTCGGAGAGGTATGTCTCCCTTGCCACACCCTTCAAAACGGAACACAGCAGCGCCTAATACTGCTATTCTTAGGCAGAAAGAGGTGTGGCGGTGGTGCCGCCGGAATCGAACCACAAGGGGTTGCATTTAACTAAAACGGTAGTTTCTTTTTCCACAAAAAAGATTTTAACGCATAAATACGAATTTTAAAGTGAGAACTAAAGTGAGAATAAAGCTACAGTAGTTTTTACTGACAAAGAAAGATATCGCTTTTCTGTCATAAATCATTTCTCGTATAACTTCGGTCATAAATCGTGTTCAAATAACCGAATTGATCGCATTGAAGAGACCAAAACGATGAGTCGAAATGGAACGAGTGCTGAGGGCACAATTTGTAATCAAGTAATAACAACGTGAACTACCAAATATTTTATTTTGAAGATCTATAAAAATATAGGTGACAATTTAGCGCAGTAAATGTAGATCTTGATGTTAAAGTTTATTTAATTAAAAATTATTTGACAATATTATAAAATAACTGGTGTTTATTTAAAGTCCGTTTATCTTTATATATATTTCTTATGTGCGTGTGTAATGTGTATGTCACTGAACTCCTCCTAAACGACTGGACTGATTTTGATGAAATTTGTTGTATGTATTCAAGGGGACTTGAGAATGGTTTAGATTCACAATTTAGTCCGTGGGAAAAGGTTTTTTTTTATTAATTTTTAATTCGTAAGTAGTTATAGAATCGGAAACTATGCATTTGAGCGAGTGATGATATTTAGCAAAGTTGTTGTCCAAGAGCCCACGAGGGTTTGGGAGTTGGTAAGACCAATTTTCGACAGATGGCACCACTGTCATTCCAATGCAGGTACAAATTTTCCGTTTTATGTATGTCATATTATTTCTTTGCGGGCGAAGCCGCGGGCACCATTAGTATTCATATACTCGTATATCGTAATACTGCTCTATTAAATACGAGTAGGTACATAAATAAATTGACAGTGACCCTGCCTTTTTTGCCTGCCAAAAGAAATATTTCAATATATTTTTAGTTCTAATGTTGAGACATTGTTCTTTATAAAAAAATACATACATACACATAACACATACACGAATACACAATATTCACCCTTCAAGGGGGTTAACAGTTTGAAAATCTGGTAATTTTGACGCAAGCGCCATGAAAAACAGTATTTGGCTCTCTGTACCCTTACCATGAGTTTTTACGTTTTGACAAATATGACTGTTTTTGTAATTCTTTACGTACTGGCTCATACGATTTCCTAGTTCTGACACAATCCGCTAGTGGCACTGATTGGGCAAATACGTAAACAAATACCAAAACAGTCATATTTATCGAAACGTAAAAACTCATGGTAAGGGTACTGGTTAGAAATAGTGAAGCACGTGCTTTAAGGAAACACCTAAACTTATTCTTAAAGGTCGCAATGGATCTGTAGCTAACCTAGAATAGGACTATAATCCTATCTGGGGCTCATTACAGATCTCTACAGGTGGCAGTAGCCACTTAAACACTTGCACTGCATGTTTAATTACTACTTGTTAAGCTAGAACCGTAATAAATTTTCGTTTATACAACTTATCTTATTAACATAAATTGACCAATTCCTGCTGTTGATTACTGATCAAAGTTGTGCAATATGGGATAGACGGCTAATAGAGCGGGTTCAGATGTTAATTAAATAAACTTAGGTCGTATTAATTTGTGTTTGAATTTCAAGTGCCCACGCCAATGAGTACCTTAATGATGTAATTTAATAGCAGAATGGAACTTTGCGCAATGGTAATTAGTTATCAAATAAGGTGAAAGGGATGGAACTTATTATGGTTTTATACTAAAAGCACCACCGGTATATCTATTTCTGTCTTACAAAAGCAGTGTTAAGTGATTATAGATTCTATTTTGAAAGTTATGATAAGGATACATTTATACGAAACGTTCCAATTAGTAGTATTTGGGCGGCAATTGCCTCTTACAATCAGTTGCACTACAAACTCTTTTTCTTTGAAGGTGGTAGAACCCTTTGTAGTTCGACTCCGGCGGCACCACCGCCACACCTATTTCTACCTAATAACAGCAGTGTTAGGCGCTGCTGTGTTCCGGTTAGAAGGGTGTGGTAAGGGAGACAGACTTTTCCGAGGCGTTCCAGCTTAGTCCTTAGGGGTAGCGGCGCATCTGTGGCCGACCTCAGGTAGGTATATCTAATCCTGGGGTTGATGACGATGTCCTTGGGCGGCAGTAGCCACTTACCATCAGGTGGACTGCATGCTCGTTTGCTATTTTTATATTATAAAAAAAATCTGTCTTACAAAAGTAATGTTAAGTGATTATAGGTTCTATTTTTAAAAGGTACCTATGATAAGGAAGAGGCTTTTATACGAAACATTCCAATTAGTAGTCTTCGGGCGGCAGTTGCCACTTACAATCGGTTGCACTACAAGCTTTTTTCTACACCTACCTTTAAATAATATAGTGTAGAATGGTACTATTTACTATGACTGGAATATTTTCTACCTACCGTAGGAATGGAGCCGTTGAAGTCAACCCACAAAAAAACTACATACTAATTTAAAATTAATGACAATTTAATTTACTTTTCAGGCACACTTACCCGTTGCTAGACGACCTAGACTACAACTTAATGGTGCCTATTCGTCTCCCGTTCGACTACTACACGCCTCTTCGCTACATTCCGACTTACACAGTTGTTCTGATCGTATTCTCCTACGTGGCTTACTTCGTGATGGTCAACGACCTCACTATGCAAGCCCATGTGTTACATTTGCTTTGTCAGTTCTCCGTACTGGACGATTGCTTCAGGAATATATTGCGCGATTGCTGTGAACAACAAGAAGGTAAGTTAAGTAATGTTTGATATAGTATTAGTAGTTTTAAGATATTCGTTAGCTAAATCATAACAACTCTTTAGGGAGATTTCACGCGAGCGACAGCAAGCGCCGGCAACCACCGTGGATGACCGTCGGTTGTCTATCGCTGACGATAGACAGCGACAGTCGACGGCAGTCGCTGGCTTGTATGTCGTAACACTTGGTCCACATGGCGTTAAACGATTATCGATTATTGATTTAACGTACTCTCTATACCGGTTCATCGAAAGCTCTCTGGACTTGAAAAGCAAATCGCATAAATGACGTATTCAAATACGGTCAGTATTTGAACGACTATGCCAGGTGTACTAATCTTGAAGTAACTCTAGAATCAGTGTATCAGTTTTGATAAAGCCCTGATTTCCATAATTTTATGATCGCTTTACGTTTCTTATAAGTGATTTTACATCAGCGTTCAAAGCAAAAAGAGTATGGTAAATATTGCTAAAATAAAGCAGGTATAATTGTTGTGGTGATTCCACTAAATTGATTCTTGGAATAAAAGAGCTTCTTATACTAAAACCTTTCCTCCTTAAAAACCCCACTTATAATTGAATATTAAAGTATGAATGACGCATGTCTTACTTTAAGGCCCGTGCCAGACATAGCACAAACATTTGAACACATGTTTGAACACAGTGAAGCACGGGTATTTGAGTATTTGTTCAAAGTTTGCTTCAAATATTTGCAATTGCCATTTGGTGTCGGTTTTTCGAGCATACATCAAAGCAATTAAATTTCAAGTATGTGCGGAGCCTGCTACACATGCGCAAAGTCCAGTTGCTAGAAGACCATGACATGAGTGACAGGTTAAAAAAATCAACAAAAAATATACGCGACGAATAGATAACCTCTGTTCCTTTGGGAAGTCGGTTAATAAGTGTTCAAATGTGTGAGCAAAGTCTTTGTTCAAATATTTGTTTATGTCTGGCACGGGCCTAGACTATTGAGTATAATCAAAGCAAATCATTTTTTTAATTCAAAATAGGTTCTTTACGCAGTTCTTTTTGAATGTCATTACATCTCCCGCTACTTCACAAGGTGTTTCGTTATGGAGAAGAAGCTGCGAAAGAAACTCCATAACACACATCTTTGTAGGACATTCGCGATGGATCTCCTAACAAAATACTTACATAATTTAATACGAAGTACGGGAAACCACTTCGTAAATTGATGGCCAACCCACGCCATTCTAACCTACATTCAAGTTCTGATTGTGTTATCGGGCACAAAGTACTTTGTGATGGTCAACGATCTAATTATGCCGGCCTATGTCATGCATTGCTCTGCTAATTCACTGTAGTGCTCAATGTTCGTTTACTTATAATTAATGAAAAATAAAAGGACTACAGCTTTTTGAAGGTGGTAGAACCCTTTGTGGTTCGACTCCGGCGGCACCACCGCCACATCTATTTTTGGCTCATAACAGCAGTGTTAAGCGCTGCTGTGTTCTGGTTTAAAGGGTGTGGTAAGGGAGACATACTTTTCCGAGGCGTTCCAGCTTAGTCCTCAGGGGTAGCGGCGCATCTGTGGCCGACCTCAGGTAGGAATATGTAATCCTATCTGGGGTTGATTACAGATGTCCATAGGCGGCAGTAGCCACTTACCATCAGGTGGACTGCATGCTCGTCTGCTACTCCCATATTATATAAAAAGGCTTTTTAACATTCAGTAAAAGTGTGTTGTTTACTTACTGGAAAAAATGGTATACTACTCAGACTATTAATCAGAGTCATTAAACAAATTATTAAATATAGGTTTTTAAATGATAATTATGCTAGTTGAATTTTATCAAGTTAGTAGTTCAATATATTTTGTGATATTATTGTCTGAGCCCTTCGCTTTAAAACGGTTATTTTGCACCATTGGAGTTTTTTATGACGTATTTGTGATAAAATAATTAAAACCACCTTCGAGATATAACGATGCGCTTTAAAATTTATTTGTGACTGTTGGCTACTGATCTAATATCAGGCTGGGCTATAGATCTAATATCATGCTAGTGGGCTTCATTCACGTTTAAAGCCCGCTCCACATTCTCGCGAAATCTTGCGAGAATCTCGCGAGAACGCGAGAAAAGCCGGTCCCGTATAGGTCACATTCTCGTTTCTCGTGCTTTTCTCGCATTCACGTGAGATTCTCGCGAGAATGTGGAGCGGGCTTAACACCTTAATGGAGACTTCTCTAGTCTTGGGGTCTCCTCATGATGTTTTTAGATTGTCGTAATTTTTTGTACAAGTAATAATATTTCCAATAGAGTAAGTAATAAATTTGAAAAATCAGAGATGACCGAAATACCAGCCCAACCTCGCAATGTAGTCGTATATCACTGGCCTACAATTGTACATAATTTGTATTTAATAATCCATGTATATGTCATTTCAGACTTAAATCATAACATGTATTTCATGACGGATGATTTTAAACAAAAGTATGTGAAAAAATTAGATTGTCTGATAAAACAACATCAGTTCATCTTGAAGTAAGTAACTAACATAAATATATTATCCTACTGACGTGTAACTATTTTTTTTTTTTTTGTTTACGAGGGGGAAACCTTCAAAAGGTACCCTATGCCGTGGGAGCGGCACGGAGTTATGTGGGATTCTTACCGCACTAAAACCCCCCCGGTGTCCGTCCTCGGCGCTGCGTAGAGGACTCCGGGATCTCCAAAGGAACGCAACCGGAGTCCTCTTAGCGCGTTGCCCCATCGGGCTCTGCCCAGGTGAGCTTGATGCTCGCCACACCGTCTGGTGGGCACGACGGTATGCGACCACACATACCGCCGTCCTTCCCGGGGTCACTAGCCGGGCGGTTCGAGCTCCCACTCTTGCCGCCCGCAACCCCGGAAGCCCCTTTTAGTCGCCTCTTACGACAGGCAGGGGATACCGTAGCCCTATTCTGGTCCCGGAACTACAGGGACACTGACGTGTAACTAACATATCATAACTTACTCGTAATTTTGTTATTATCAGTTATACTGGACTACCTATGTTATTTTCCCTTTCCGCTTTCGAAGTATTTGAGACCAACTTTACCTACATTATATCTTATATAAAATTCTCGTATCACAATGTTAGTTACCGTACTCCTCCGAAACGGCTTTACCGATTTTCACCAAATTTTATATACATATTCAGTAAGTCTGAGAATTGGCTACTATCTATTTTTCATACCCCTAAGTGCTAAGGGTTGTTCACCCTTAACATTTTTTATTTATATGGCAACACAACGTTTCCCGGGTCAGCTAGTATACATTATTATAATAGTTAAGTCTTAACACTCGTGACACACAAAATAGTCTCGTGGTTTAGATAAATAATGGTATATGTAGTAATAGTAATAGTATAAGTAGCATAAATAGTATATGTAGTATATGTAGTAGGGATAGTATAATGGATAAAAATATTTTTAGCAATAAATTTATTTTCAGCAACGTATTAACACTGAAGGCAATATTGAGCGGACCCATGTTAGGGCAGCTAGCTGTCAGTACCACCCTTATTTGCTCTATCGGTTACCAGGTGGCAACGGTAAGGTATTATCTAGAAATAACAAAATTTACAACTGAAAATATCTTTTTGAAAAACTCAAATGTTCTTTTTATTTTCAGAATACGGAAAACTATACAAAATGTCTTATGGGTATTCTATACCTCGGTTATAACATGTCTGTGCTCTACATCATTTGTAGATGGTGTGAAGAAGTAAAAATTCAAGTACGTCTTAATATTTTTTATAAAATACTTAAGTACCTAGTCCGGTTGATGGTAACTGGCTACTGCCGTCCATGGACATCTGTAATCAGCCCCAGATAAGATTAGTTTGCAACTTGAGGTCGGCCACAGATGCGTCGCTAACCATTATTACTAAGCTGGAATGCTTTGGGTAAGTATGTCTCTCTTACCACAACCTTCAAACCAGAACACAGCAGCGCTTAACACTGCTGTTAGTAGGCAGAAATACGTATAGCGGTGGTGCCGCCGAAGTCGAACCACAGAGGGCTCTACCTTTAAAACTGATTTATTATTAAGGAAACATTACATTTACATTTCAGAGTGAGAACATAGGCGAGGCGGTCTACTGCTCTGGTTGGGAGCGTGGCATAGCATCAGTGCAGGGCGTGAGAGCCCGTCTGCTGATAGTAATGGCACGTGCCAACAAACCACTTGTCTTAACAGCAGGCGGGATGTATGATCTCTCACTCGCTTCGTACTCTAAGGTAAGATTTTTTTTATAACATAGGAGTAGCAGACGAGCATGCAGTCCACCTGATCAATCCCAGATAGGATTAGATAGTCCTACCTGAGATCGGCCACATATGTGCCGCTACCCCTGAGGACTAAGCTGGAACGCCTCGAAAAAGTATGTCTTCCTTACCACACCCTTCAAAACGGAACACAGCAGCGCCTAACACTGCTGTTATTAGGCAGAAATAGATGTGGCGATGGTGCCGCCGGAGTCGAACCACAAAGGGTTCTACCACCTTTAAATATAAGCTTTAAGATATTCTGCTCCTCAAACGTACTCGTAATAAGGGTTCGAAGAATTAATTTTCCGTTGCCCGTTGCTTTTGACATAAACCTAATCTATCCATGCTTACGCCATTTAATTTCATTAACACAAAAGTAGATATTTATAGATATATCTTTGCTTAGTACAAAAGTCTACAGTTGTGATAACACGCAGGACTTCCTGTCCAACTGTACATATTAATTGTAACATTAAATATTTGTTATATTTAATGTACTATAAGTGTTTTAATAATTCTTATAATTTGCCATTTGATTAAATAAATATCTTACATGGCACATTCTACTATAGTCTGATTCATAATTAGGTGTCCAAAATGTAAACAAAGAAATGTCACTGTCAAAATTAACAAGAAACAAAAACTTTAACAAACTCAACAAAAAACGAAAATTTAACAAATATACACAATTTAACGAACGCGTTATGTAAACGAGAAAACATTAGAGTTCGATCACAATCACGAAAATTAATAATATCAGTTACGAAACTTAAAAATGACAGCACAAGAAATGTCTTGGATTTCGGTTGTGTTACCATTATCACATTTAAATTTTCTACCATAAACTTTGTTTTTTATTATTATTACTGTATGGATCGAAATTGAGGTGATATAAATATTAGAAAATGTGAATTAATCTTAATTTATTTAGATTATTATTTTATTATTGTTGTATTACTTTTATATCGACAAAAATAAGAAACTACCATTTCTAACGTATTTTCTTGATAGGTCAACACCTTTGTTTACATTTTGGACACGTAATTATGAATCAGACTATAGTTATTATTCAGACATACGTTAATATTGTAATATCTTTCCCCTTTTTAGTTATTTTTATAGTCAAGTTTTTATTTCTTTACTAAAGTCCAGTAAGTCTACAGTACAATAAAAGACGCTTTCTACCCTACTACTAGGATCCCCTGTGTTCTTGTCCCTGTAGTACCGGGACCAGAATAGGGCTACGGTAACCCTTGCCTGTCGTAAGAGGCGACTAAAAGGGGCTTCCGGGGTTGCAGGCGGCAAGAGTGGGAGCTCAAACCGTCCAGCAAGCGACCCCGAGAAGGACAGCGGTTTGTGTGGTCGCATATCGCTGTAATCACCAGGGGATGTGAGAGGAGCGTAAATTGCTCCCCCCAGGGCAGAGCCCGATAAAAGGGCATCGCGTTAGGAGGACTCCGGTTGTGTTCCGTTGGAGGTCCCGGAGTTCTCCACCAAACGCTGAGGACGGCCACCGGGGGGGTTTTAGTGTGGTAAAAATCCCACATAACCCGGCGTCACTCCCATAGCGTCGGGTACCTTTTGAAGGTTTCCCCCTCGTCAACAAAAAAAAAATGGATCCCCTATGTTCTGGGTACCATGTACAGGTGAGGCGTATATACTGGAAAAGGTTCAGAGACTAGGTATTTTTCCGGACTAGGTAGGACCTAGTCCAACTTTTAATATGTACCTAGTCCAAGAATAAGTACCTAGTCCAAGACCAGATTGTACGCGTGTCGCGTACACGAACCATAAATAATGAGAATTTATGGGACTAGGTGGAACAGGTTTCTGGATGACGTATTTTTTGACCTTTTTTTTTTCTTTTTTTTTTTTTTTTTTGTTTACGAGGGGGAAACCTTCAAAAGGTACCCAGTGTCGTGGGAGCGACGTAGGGTTATGTGGGATTCTTACCGCACTAAAACCCCCCCGGTGACCGTCCTCGGCGTTGCGTAGAGGGCTCCGGGATCTCCAAAGGAACGCAACCGGAGCCCTCTTAGCGCGTTGCCCCGTCGGGCTCCGCCCAGGTGAGCTTGTCGCTCGCCACACCGTCTGGTGCGTACGACGGTATGCGACCACACATACCGCCGTCCTTCCCGGGGCCGCTGGCTGGGCGGTTCGAGCTCCCACTCTTGCCACCCGCAACCCCGGAAGCCCCCTTTTAGTCGCCTCTTACGACAGGCAGGGGATAAGGAACAGGCATACCTAGTCCCAATTTTACCTAGTACAACCCATCTCTAGTACCATGGACACATACATAGACAACACAGTGTACAACTTCCCGTCGATCTTGTAATCTAAGCAAGCCGTTTGTTCCAGTTGATAAAGACATCGTACAGCGCGCTGACAGTGCTCCTCAGGCTGCGTCACGAACATGATTAGAGCTTATCAATCCCAACAGCTGGTGCTCCTCCTACAACTGCACAGTGATTATGAACAGTTATGAATAGTTTAGTAGTTCACACCCGAATAATTGAAATAGTATTGTAGTAGTATTTAGTAAATAAAAACATCAAAATGCATAAACTGTTTATGTAATTAACTGAACTATTATTTCCCACCGTAGATGCTGGAATTTAATTACTTGTAATTCAGTGTATTTGTGAATTTAGATTTTGATGTCACATTTTCAATAATTTTTGAGAACTTCAGCTTCAACTGCTTATTGAGTAGAGTTCATTAAGAAAGTCTATTAACACGTTACCTGTTAAATTTTACTCTCAAATTAAAGTGTCTTCAAACTCTGGTACGTAAAAATGGAGACAAATATGAAAAAAATATTTTGTTTTTGCTTCACTTAACACGTGAAGTAAAATTATGTAACTACGTGAAATAATTTAAAAAACGCTATCAGTAAAAAACTTACATTAATTTTATTTATTTCAAAACAGAATACAAGTTGAAAGGGCAACGTAGAATTACTTATACAGGCATGAAGCCTCCCAAATTAATCCTCAAAGGCATCAAGGCATGCTTAATCGGATTCCGGCAGGACTTCCGTCCTATTCAGTATGGGATATATGGCGGCAGTAACCAACATTAGTGAGATTGCTACCATTGGTTCCCTATATTATGTACACAAAAACAGTTTCATTTGATTTTGTCTTGCTGTATTGAACATATGATAAATTTAGTAAGCCTTATAATCGACTCAAAAAAGGAGGTTATTTATTTATGTATTTTATGTACCGCTGTATATATGTATGTATGTTCACGAGTATCTCAGAAACGACTGATCCAATTTGGATAGAGTTTTGGTTATTCGTAAATAATTTGTATTATACGCTGGATTCAAATTTAGATATTCATTCTCAACTTTATCACTATGTACCTCTATAATCTTTGAAAAAAGTGTTTACCGTAGTTCACATTTTTTTTTATAATATAGGAGTAGCAGACGAGCATGCAGTCCACTTGATGGCAAGTTGCTACTGCCGCCCATGGGCATCTGTAGTGAACCCCAGATAGGATTAGATATTACTACCTGAGATCGGCCACAGATGCGCCGCTACCCCTGAGGACTAAGCTGGAACGCCTCGGAAAAGTATGTCTCCCTTACCACACCCTTCAAAACGGAACACAGCAGCGCCGAACACTGCTGTTATTAGGCAGAAATAGGTGTGGCGGTGGTGACCACATTTGTGGTCCCTGTAGTCTCGTGACCAGAATAAAGCTACGGTATTCCTTGTCGGTTGTTATAGCCAACTAAAAGGCGCTTCCGGATTGTCGGGCCGATAGAGTGGGAGCTCGACCCCCGAGCATGTGGCGAACGTAAATGCTCACCTGGGTGGGGTCCCACCGGGCAACGCGCTCAGAGGACTCCGGTTGCGTTTCTTCCTCGTTAACAATAAAAGGGAAGGTCAGACATGCCGAGGATTCGATCCTCGGACTCCACTCGAGAGACTGAATTTAAAAACACTGCTTATTTACTTATTAATGTGTCAGTCAAACTAATATGCGCTAATATGCTTTATGTCGTTACGATATGATTAGCAGACGTGTATTACATGTTAACATAACATTATAACAGAAATGATGAACGTAGCGAATGATAAACGAAAATACAAGCACAGATTTGAGATAACGTAAGCGAAGTTGACATTCACATTGATATGTTAAACGGCCATTGTCCAAACACATTAACATTCGGACAAAATATTCTCAGTGTATATACGCATGGCTTAAAATTAGCATTGTATATGTCAATACATAAATAGCGAGAAGGACTCTCGTTTCAAACATTGCATTTAAAGGTCTTAAGAAGTGCTACAGATTTACGAAATGAATAAAGTGGGATATTTGATCGTTATACTTCATGTTGTGTTTTGCCAGGTAATATAGAAAAGAAGGAAAGATAGTTTTTATCTGTAAAATATAAGTGTAAAAATATTTGTGTTATTGAAGTTATACTTCTTTTTGAGATTTTTTTTTATAATATAAGAGTAGTAGAGTAGCATGCAGTCCACCTGATGGTAAGTGGCTACAGCCGGCCATGGACATCTGTAATCAACCCCAGATAGGATTAGATATTCATACCTGAGGTCGGCCACATATGCGCCGCTACCCCTGAGGACTATGCTGGAAAGCCTCGGAAAAGTCTGTCTCCCTTACTACACCTAATAACAGCAGCGCCTAACACTGCTGTTATTAGGTAGAAATAGGTGTGGCGGTTGTGCCGCCGGAGTCGAACCACAAAGGGTTCTACCACCTTCAGATATTTTAAACTTGGGGCAAAGTTTCAGGCGTTGTAACACATACTGTTAAGAGTGTAACGGACCTCACGCCGGTGTAAAACATAATTAATTACGGTATTGATTTTCGTCTATTAGACGTATTCTTTGTTAAAATTTGTTTGAAAGAAATATTTCACTAATGCCGAAGAATTATGCGCCATAGCTACTCGCCTTTTTTATGTTGATTTCGCATATTTATACGAACATAAGTTCATTAGCAACCGGATTCGCGACTGTTTTGTGATTTTGTCGTTCTTTCAAGGTTCGCTAGAATCTGGTATCATTAGCATACGTGTCCTATCTTAATAAGTTGTTTCTTCGCAGTATTCATGTAAGTTTATTTAGAAAGATAGCTGATGTGACGCCATAGATTGCTCTGTATCTCTGTTCTGTTGCAAATGGCTGATGTCTAAATACAAGCCTGTATAATTAGTGATAAGTCTCTTATTACAAACGATTAAGTCTAAGAAACTAAGAATAGAAAATTTGAGAACAACTAAATTATCTTGAACTTGCAACTTATAAGTTTTTTTTATACTAGAATTAGCAAACAATTATACAGTGCGCTGGTAAATGACGATTTTCACCCATGAATATCTGTAATCAAGTCCAGATAGCAGTTACTTTCTACCTGAGCCCAGAAGTTGGCCACATGTGTGTGGTTACACCTGAGAACTAAGTTGGAACACTTTCAAGTCCCACTTCCTTACGACCCCATGCAAACCAGAAAACAGCAGCTCGAAAGAGAAATAGCGGAGTTTCTTCCGGAATCGAAACAGGAAGTCTTCTAACTTACATACATTATTAAAACACGTTAAATAATTTTATATGGTAATAAAAACTACAAACACTGTAATACATACATAATGTAAGTGGTAATAGCTACAAACAATGCAATATGTACATATTATAGTAATTGCATAAAGATAATTCTGTAAAACATTTCACATAATAACTACATACAAAGAGATAATAGCAAACTGAAATGACGTTCTATACAATATTACAGTTTTAATAGCACTATCCTTTTCCATTAACTTGAATAACAGACTTATCGATTGGAGCCGGCCTTTGTGAGGGCAACGGAAAACCTTTTAACGCTTATTCATTTTCAGAGTAATCCGGAGCATATATGGCACCTTACACAGAGATCGGGTCCCGTCCAAAAATTAGCGGATGAAGTACGAAATACACCGGAATATAAACTTGATGGATTTTACAGAATAAATGATATCTAATATATAAAATTCTCGTGTCACAGTTTTGGTTGCCATACTCCTCCGAAACGGCTTGACCGATTTTGATGAAATTTTTTGTGCCTATCCGGAATCTATGAGAATCGGCCAACATCTATTTTTCATCCCCCTAAGTGATAAGGGTTGTTCACCCTTAACATTTTTTTATTTATATGGCAACACGACGTTTGTCGGGTCAGCTAGTAATTATATACAAAGTGATAATAGCAAACTGAAATTACGTTCTATACAATATTACAGCTTTAATAGCACTATCCTTTTCCATTAACTTGAACAACAGACTTATCGATTGGATCCGGCCTTTGTGAGGGCAACGGAAAACCTTTTAACGTTTATTAATTTTCAGAGTAATCCGGAGCATATATGGCACCTTACACAGAGATCGGGTCCCGTCCAAAAATTAGCGGATGAAGTACGAAATACACCGGAATATAAACTGGATGGGTTTAAAACTGATGGTTTTTACAGAATAAATGATAAAGGGATATACGTATCACAGAACCTTTTGAACTATATGCGGTATGGAAACGTTGATCCGAGGGCAGAAGGTGTTGTTGTTACTGCATATTTTAGTCAATATATGCCACCTTTAGCTACAAAGGACAAAACCGTCGCCTACATCATTAATAGCGATCAATTAAGCGATGGGTTTAAGAAGGACATCGTGGAATACGTGAGGCGCATACATAGAGATAGTAGAGAAAACATTAATTAGTATCTTATTTATTACAGAGTTAAGTTAGTTCTCTTTGTGTAATTCAGTAACAATGTGATTGTTGTCAAAATATACAGAAGTTAAATTTTAACCAAATGTAATATTTTTCTTAGTATCCAATATTCTTTAAAAATGTATACTTCACATATCTAAAGTGCCTTGTAACGGCAGTGTTTGCGCTGTTGCTACTAATAAGTTTTGAAGGTATAATAAGACTAAGATCTTGGGATGATGCTCAGGGCGGAAAGTATTCCAAAATAAAACTAACACTCATACAAACCTTCTCAATGGTCTTCTTCTTAACACTAAATTGCAGATAACGCTGAATACATCATTTATTTATTATGAATAATGGAAAATACTTTGATAACAAATAACACATAATGATATCACGACATGATGTCGTGTTGCAATTTTTTATAATACACGTCATAGATTTCTACGAAACGACATCATTTCGCGACATGACGACGCAGCGTGTCATCATGCCCCGACTTGCCTTGAACCGAGACATTCATCATCGACGTATAATAATATAAAATTGATCACACTAACACATTATTATACAAAAATACGGTAATTTATTATTTTGGTGAAACCTTCCTCATAAAAAAAGCTTTTAAATTACGAAATCACTATCCAAATTTGATTAGTAGTTTTAGAGAAAACCGCACACATACAAACATAGGTACATAGCAGCCGAATAAAGTATCTAATTTTTGTAATCAATTAAAAATACATACATATATTATTATGATTGTACGTGTAGGTGTCAATAATATTCACATCAGTGAGTATCAATATCAATCACGTAAGACTCAACCGTGATCGCAAATAAACTGCTCATTAAGGTACTTGACCTCACCCTTATTACGAAACATCTCACAAATTGCTATCGTGTTATAGGCAGACCATCAGGTCAATTAGCTCGTTACACTGATGCAAGCGGTACATCGCGTGAGCTTAATTGATAGCTTAGATTTCTACGATACTATACAAAACTATACATCATCATGAGTATGATTGACTTATAGTACCTAATAATATAAAACACAATACAAAATAATATTATATATTCTATTTAATACAAAAAATCGTAATGTACGATTACGCTGAAACCTTCCTCGTAAAATATGCTTTCAAATAACAAAAACGCCATCCAAAACGGATAAGTAGTTTTCGATAAAATCGCACACATGCAAACATACATAGCAGCCGGATAAAGAACCCAATTTTTGTAATCGATTATAAATACATACATCTATTATTAATTGTATAGTCCGCGTAAAACTGCTAGTCCGCTCTGAATATAGAAATGAGTCGCGTCGCCATAGCTAATTGTATGACTACACCTGCTCGCAATAACTTCAGAGCGGACTAGCAGTTTGGCAAAGATTATACCTCAATAATATTTACATCAGTGAATATCAATCACGTAATGACTCAACCAAGATCGCAAATGAACTGCTCATTAAGGTACTTGACCTCACCCTTATTACGAAACATCTCACAAATTGCTATGGTGTTATAGGCAGACCATCAGGTCAATTAGCTCGTTACGTTGATGCAAGCGGTACATCGAGTGAGCTAATTTATAGATAGTGAATAACCGAAGTTATTCTATCACTGATTGTAATTTATCATGAATTATTCCGTCTTTATTTATCTGATTAGTTGAATGGAGCTTGTTGGAATATTTTAAATGTACATGGAACACAGGTAGAGAGAAAGTGATGTATTTAATTATAGAGCCGTTCATGTGAAGTTTTTAGGGTTCTGTGACCAATGGGTTAAAAAAAGATATATAACGAATAGATAACCTCTTTCCTTTGGAAAGTCGGTTAAAAACGGGATCCTCTTACTAATCTTCCGATGTCTGTCTGTAACAGAACTCTATCTCTTGCACCGCGAAGCTGAAGGGCATGCACTCCACCTGATGGTAAGTGGCTACTGGCACCCATAAACATCTGTGATGAGACCCCAGATAAGAATAGATTCTTACCCGCCGCTTCCTTTAAGGAATAAGCTGGAATGCAAAAGTATGTCTGACTGATAAGGTAATAAGGTAAGGTAAATAAGGTATAACACAAGGTGGACTGCAAGCTCGTTTACTATTCCTATAATAAAAAAAATATATAGCTCCCAAGCAATACAAATGAACGTATTACAATGTAAATTACTCGTTTAAAATAATCTGTAATACGATACCCTTACATTACGTATCCAACTTCTTTATTTCTGTGGCAATGCTCTCGTTTTATCGCAACTCCTTTGAATAAAGGAATCTCAATAAAAAATCCTACATACTCATCTAGACTCGGACCATATAAAGTAAGAGTCTATGACTTAGAGTAATCTGTCGATCATTGTGTACTCCGCCGGCGTCCGAGGAACTGGTTCCTAGGGTTGAGGCATAACTAAAGAAGACTTCACATTAACCGACATTCCTTATTGCAGTTTAAGAATATAAATTGCTTTAGATTTTACAGTCCAATTGTCCCGGTTAGATATTGTTTTGTTTTATTTTATATTTCATTTTATAATATTTTTAAACGTTTTTTTTATAATATAGGAGTAGCAGACGAGCATGTAGTCCATCTGATAGTAAGCGCCTACTGCCATCTATGGACATCTGTAATAAACCCCAGGTAAGTTAAGTTCCCTACCTAAGGGGGGGGACACGGATGTGCCGCTACCCTTGAGGACTAAGTTGGAACGCCTCGGAAAAGTATGTCTGCCTAACCACACCCATCAATCTAGAACACAGCAACACGTAACACTGCTGTTATTAGGCAGAAATAGGTGTTGCGGTGGTGCCGCTGGAGTCGAACCACAGAGGGTTTTATAATCGTCCAGTTCTTCCTAAACTTGACAGGTTCTACCTACCTTGTTTTCAAATTTTCGTCTTTGTTAGCCAAAAATTCAATGGATTGGTTCACTTACGTCACTTGTTTGACATGTTTAATGGCTAGTTCTTAGAACTTTACGATTGAAAAAGTATAGTGTATTAACCACTTAAGGACACTAGCTCGAACATATGTAAACATCGTGTACGGAATATCGCTCGTTTCGATTATGCCATAAATTTAAACCATTGTCTGTTTGTTCAAATGTTTGTTGATATTTAAGACCGCGAGTATTATACCTTACTTTTAAATTATATCTGTATTCCCAATTTACAACACCTACTAAGTATATACTGCAAACTATTGGTCTTTAACAAAAAATACTCAAAAAAAATTAAGATAGGTACTGATTTTGTCAAAAAAAATGTTAATGTCCATTTTGAAAAAGAAGTAACAATCGCCATAAAGTCTGACTATTTATACTTAGTCACTGCTATAATTAAGGATTAATTCTGAAAGACTCTTGTACCTTTTGTAAGAATACCTTCCTTATAACTCTCTTCAAACCAGGACATAGTATTTTATTTTTATTTTTATAATATAGGAATAGCAGACGAGCATGTAGTCCACCTGATGGTAAGTGGCTACTGCCGCCCATGGACATCTGTAATCAACCCCAGATAGGATTAGATATTCCTAAATGAGGTCGGCCACAGATGCGCCGCTACCCCTGAGGACTATGCTGGAACGCCTTTGAAAATCTGTCTCCCTTACCACACCCTTCAAACCGGAACACAACAGCGCCTAACAATGCTGTTATTAGGTAGAAATAGGTGTGGCGGTGGTGCCGCCGGAGTCGAACCACAAAAGGTTCTACCACCTTCAAAACACAGTAGTTTAAGCACGTCATAAGTACATTTTTTTCCGAACAAAGTATGAAGACTAGTTTCAATCATCTGACTTCGTTATACAAACAATGCTAACCATACTCCTAGTAGTAAAGTAAGTAAAGTTATAACCTACTTTACTAAGTACCTATAATACTCTATAAAAGTATACGTAAATAAAATGCCTTAAAGTAGTTATGACATTTTAATAGCACTACCCATGTCCACATGTACAAGATCGCAACCATGGACTTACATTTCAATTAGCGATCTGTTTGCGATCGTTACAATGCTCCGGTCAGTAACCTGTAAAACACCGCGCATGCATGCGAAATGTGATATGCGATATGATATCATTTTCAGTATCGTATTTGATATCATTATATCATAATATTCCTAGATTATGTTCGACGGTGTTGAATATATTGTCACTATAAGCATGTTATGAGATGTAAGGGTGAACAATTCATTTCGTGTGTCGTATTTTGGACGATAAAAAATATTAGTACATATGAAACGTTGAATGAATTGGAAACCTCCATGGTTACTCTTTAACAACATGGTAGCTAGGTGGTAGAACCCTTTGTGGTTTGACTCCGGCGGCACCACCGCCACACCTATTTCTACCTAATAACGGCAGGTATTAGGCGCTGCTGTTTCCAGTTTGAAGGGTGTGGTAAGGGAGACAGACTTTTCCGAGGCGTTCCAGCTTAGTCCTCAGGAGTAGCGGCGCATCTGTGGCCGACCTCAGGTAGGAATATCTAATTCTATCTGGGGTCGATTACAATGTCCATGGGCGGCAGTAGCCACTTACCATCAGGAGGACTGTATGCTCGTCTGCTACTCCTATATTATAAAAAAAATAAAAAAAAAGCGTGGGTTTTATCGAATAGCACTAAAATTTAAAACTTAAACTAATTACCCTTTTACTACATTTTATTTAATTGACATAATTATAACAGCTGTGCTTGTTGTTTTAACGAAGTTTTAGGTTAATAGGATAGTTAATTTATACAGACATGATTTATTGTTTCCCGAAAAACTTTACAGGATTTTATATCATTTTTAATATTGTCAGTTACCTTTTCCATAACTACCATTCGATAATAAACAAAACCCAACTTATAAAACTATACAAAGTATACTTATAAAAATATCTAAAACTTATCACTAAAATCATTTTTTACACCATTAAAACAATCTGCACGTAACGAAATATTCACCCTATAGACGCTATAAAAAATATAATATGTTACCCGCTGCCATAAAACAATTGACATACAATCAGTTTAAAAACAAATCGACATTATGGCTTGGGTTTCAATATTTTGATTGTATTAAAGATTATTTAGATTTAAGGAAAATTGACATACCTACAAACTTCATTTAATGACTATATAATGTAGCTAATGCTTCTTGACATCAATAATTGTATAATATTCAAATTATATTGCAATCAATTATTTTAATTATTGACATTGATATAAATATAATTTAAATTATGTTAGTAGGTAAATTGTTTTTAGTTACTAATTGTACAAAATTTGCACGTCGACCCGGCAGAATGAGAGAAAATTTGTACCTATACGTACCTTTGTTAACCTTATTATATGCAAATAAATAATTATGAATTATCAACATACAAACAAACATGTACGTGTAAAATCACACACGTAGGATTGCCTGTATGCACCATACCATGTCATAGACTCACACAACGGAAATAATACAAACACAATTACTTAAATTAATCTTTAAACAATTCTATTGTAAGTTACTTCAAAATCGTATTTCATCTTCTACATTATTCGTCTATTCACACTATGGAAATAATCTTAACAAAAGACGGCAGGGAAGATATGAAAACATATTTATATTACAGCATCCAAGTGGCCATATAATTATCTTTTAGACGTATTAATATCAAGGGACGGTCAGCGTCGTATTCTGAGATAATAGAATGTCACAGCTGTTCGCCCTTTATGATTACGAATTCCTGCGGGCGTCCATTTTGGCAAAAAATCTGCGGAAAAAATACGGTGTTTGAAGAGGATAAATATGAAAATAATTTGTTATAATACAGATTAGTTCTAACATTTTACGTGTAAACAGGTTATTATTTAATATTGATAGTTAATACTTAACTTTATGAAATGTAATTTACTTTGTTTATATTTCAAATATTTGTTACAGTTAATTATTTAATTTAATTAAGGATGTTTATGACAAGGAAATCATAATAATGGAAATAATTGGAAACATTTATAATTTTATGTAAATATAATTTAAATGAGTCTCTATTTAAATTAAATGAAACAATTAATTAAAAATAAGAATTCATTTTGTATTAAGATTTTTTAATTCGTAAACAATACTTTTTTACTTGCTACACTTATAAGCAAGTAATTAAAATCATAGTCTTGTTAACATAATCCCAGAGACCATATTTTTTGGATCGATGTCATTGTCCTAGAGATCTAGATAGTATCATAATTTAGACGTCAGACTACTGACGTCACGAATTCTTATGTAGGTATATAAATTATAAAGTTCACCAGCCTGACTTTGAGCAGAATGGAAGAGCTGCCTCCAGAATGGCTCCAGATTCCAACGCCTTGCAATTTGCAACTGGAAGGCGTTAAAAATATTGCAGATTAATCTTTATCATTCATAAATCATTTATACTATACTATACATATATACGAGTACTAGAAACCCGCTAGGTTTTAAGTAATTGAAAAAGGCATGGTCCCTACCATTGTATCAAATGAAATTACTGAACGTCCTTTAAGTATCGAAGGTCTGTGATATGGTTATCGTTCCTGGCTGCATATCTTTTGATTAATCCGCAAAAGCACGGAAATATTCATGATAATATATTGCAGTCATAAGTAGCAGTCATTCGTTCATACATGCACTTTACTTTACATTTTTAGGTATGCAAATTCTAAATGTTGATTTTTAAGTATTATTTTCCTAATGTATATTCATTATTACTAAAATTATACATTATATAAATGTACTATTAAGTAAGTGGCAATTTATATTCAAATTACGTCAGTAATGCAAATTAGGGAGGTTTTAATTTTATAAACACATTGTTGTACGTACTATAACACATGTATAGCACGCGCAATGATTATAAAACAAATAGCAGGCGCTCGCCCTTTGTTTACTATGACGCATGAAGCATGGAGCCCAATGCAATCTATAAACTGCGGAGTCGTTTACCTTCCTTCCGACGAGACGCTCGCCATGTGCGTAGATGCGTAAGCGCACCGCGGCAGTGCCGGGCAGAGAGGCGGTGCCCGCGGCGGCGCGCGGACGATGGCGCGCTGGCTGTGGGCGGCAATGCTCTTCGTAGCATCCACCGGTGCTTGGAGGCCACCTTCGCGAACTGTACGGATACCTGCTTTCACACATACGCGTACCCCACGACGTGCACCCGACACCATCCGACATCTACACCTCCTGGGCTGGCACTTGGAACTCAAAGAAAACCGCGCGATCCGTTCCCCGTTCTACAACGAGTGTCAGTTTTACAAGGGGCGCGTGCTCTATGAAGAGGACTCCACGGTCACAGTGACCGAGTGTGAAGGACAATTGTATGGTTTGCTGCAAGTAGGAGGAGAGGACTTCGTGTTGCAGCCGACGCGATCGGACGGCGGCCATGTGTTGCGGCGCCGCGACGTGCTGCTGTCCGAGCAGACGGCGACGTACAATCTCACCGGGGACGAGATCCCCGACCTTGACATTGACTTCGAGGATGAGCAGCCTGCCCTGACCCCACACGTGCGCCCGCGACACAGTGATCATTCGAACGTCGATTATTTTCGAGATGTGCTTCCCGTTACTAGACCGGTTTCAGGTGTGTAAAATCGTATGTGACATTTTGTGACCGTGTTTTGAGTACGGAGAATGTGCATTATGCTGTTGTTGCAGGTGTGAACGGCTTGTGGCTCGAAGTGGCAATCGTGGCCGATCATACGATGCTCAAGTTTCACGGTCGAGAGCGAGTGAGGCACTACATTCTGGCTATAATGAACATCGTAAGTATGCCTGCGTTGCGGTGAGATTGACAGGCTGTAATTAATTGCAAGTGCATGGTCGTAACTCAGATAATTTATGTAATGTTTTAAAGGTCAGTGCCATCTTCAACGACCCCTCGCTCGATTCAAACATGACGCTTGTTATCAATAAGTTGTTCCTATTCGAAGAAAAGGATTCCGTAATTAAATTTGGAAATGTGAGGAGATCTCTTGAAGCCGTTAATAAATGGAATTATAAGCACCTTATGAAATTGCCGGCAGGTATGTAATTCTCCTTATTTTAACAAGTACATAATATACATATGTGTAACATGTTATATTTCTTGACGTTAACAATTTTTACTATATTATTAATTATATTAATAACGTATTTATTAACGTCATTTAAAAGTATACATTGTAAAGTTACAAATAACGTAATAATTTCTGACAATAGTTATTTTATACTTATAACACGTGGCTATTATTCATGAGTGATATTGAAAAGGCAATTAATTAATATTACATCCAAATTTGGTCAAATTAACACATATACGTACTTATATACATTTATTATGATCATTGTTTTCCCTACGTTAAAGTTTATACCTCAATGGAAAATATAAATAACAAAATAAATATTGACTTATGAAGATACAACAATTTAATGTTAATGAAATTCATATTTACGAAAGTTGATTTGTATTATAAGATTGTAGGAACAAACGAGCATGGAGTCTAATGCTAGTGTTAGTCTAGTGCCTAATTCTGAGTGCCTGCTGTGGACATATGTACCCAACTCCATACTGAACAGGGATTCTAACCGATCACACGTACGCTGCCACTCCTTGTTTTTTTTTCGAGGAGGAAACCTTCAAAAGGTACCCGACGACGTGGGAGCGACGCCGGGTTATGTGGGATTATTACCGCACTAAAACCCCCCCGGTGGCCGTCCTCAACGCTTGTTGGAGAACTCCGGAATCTCCGACGGAACACAACCGGAACCCTCCAAGCGCGATGCCCCGATCGGGTTCTACCCTGGAGCAGCTTTCGCTCCTCCCACAGCATGTAGTGTTTACGACGGTATGCGACCACACATACCGCCCTCCTTCCCGGGGTCGCTTACTGTCGGTTAGGGCTCCCACTCTTGCCGCCCGCAACCCCGGAAACCCCCTTTTAGTCGCCTCTTACGACAGGCAGGGGATACCGTAGCCCTATTCTAGTCCCGGAACTACAGGGACAGCACTGCCACTCCTTTAAACTAATGATCGTCTCGTACATTAGCAATAAATGTTCGAATATTTAGTACCAAGTTGGATTCAACGTACTCTCCCCTTGATAAATTCAAATCGGTTTGTTAACATTAATTTAAAAGTAATTTCGCACACGTCCGTCGATTGTACTGCGCTTGGCAAGGTGAATTTATGTTATTTTGATTGTAAGTGAATTACCTCATGTTTACTCATGATGGGGTATCTTCAAAACATCAAAACCGAATTTAGAATGTGGTAGAACCCTTTGTTGTTCGACTCCGGCGGCACCACCACCACACCTATTTCTACCTAATAACAGCAGTGTTAGGCGCTGCTCTTATTAGGTGTGGTAAGGGAGACAGACTTTTCCGAGGCGTTCCAGCTTAGTCCTCAGGGGTAGCGGCGCATCTGTGCCCGACCTCAGTTAGGAATATTTAATCCTATCTGGAGTTGATTACAGATGTCCATGGACGGCAATAGCCACTTACCATCAGGTGGACTGCATGCACGTCTGCTACTCTTATATTATAAAAAAAAATCAAAACCTCTATATACTGCACACAACTTTATTGATCTTCTGACTTAGAGAATATCAAAATCAAATAACAAGACAGTAACGACTAAGTAACTAGAAACTTCTGTATCTTTCCTTTTGTTTATTTCGTGCCCAAGCTTCCATTCATAATTTTTAAATTTCATTTTAAAGTGTCTTCCGTACGGCCATCATTGAAACTCGAATGCAAGGATTTTAATCCATTTTTAAAATCAACAATACTTAATATTGTACTAGCTGACCCGGCGAACGTTGTGTGGCCATATAAATAAAAAATGTTAAGGGTGAACGACCCTTATCACTTAGGGGTATGAAAAATAGATAGTAGCCGATTCTCAGACCTACTAAATATGCTTTTTTTTTTGAGAAAATCGGTAAAGCCGTTTCGGAGGAGTACGGTAACTAATATACTACATGAGAATTTTATATATAAGATTTTATAACTCAATTTAATTGAAACCTTACACTTGAAATATTGCTGCTGCCTCACTTCCAGTTATTGAAAATCTTTAGGATCTTGCATAATTTGATAAAGATGATTGAATTACAATACGTGACCTGGATACAAAATTGTTTGCGCAAACAATAAACAAATGATTCTCCGAATATTCGTAAATCCGAACCGAGGTAAATTGCACGGTATTGTAAAATTTTATTGTTATATTGAATTACCGATATCGCTATTAAAAATATGTGTCAAGTTTTGGCGCCAAACATGTCTCGTGTGGTTACAATCAAAAATTATTTAGTGATAAAATATCATAATATTCATAATTAATATCTTTCTGAGATATTTCAGTTCCTATGACATTCGTACCTCACTAGAGATAGTAAAAAAAAATATGTTTTACAAGTTTGTCCTCAAATCTCAAAAAAGTATAATTTTTTTTTTATTATAAAATACTATTTTATTATATTCAACAATGCTTTAAATTGACACACATTTCATCACTTGCCGCGTTACATTTTTTTTTCAAAAAGGCGGAGTAGTATCAAATAAAATCTCTTTATTTGTAAATATAGGTCTTACATGTGTTCATATGGTTATATAAAGTGCGCTATATTTGACCCTTTTGGGTATACAAATGACATAATTTATAAGTCCTATTGCAAATCATAAAAAAGAAGTGTCATTATTTACATCATCATCATCAAGATCATTATTGACATTCATACATATTAATATTATTAAATCATTGAATTATTGATAACAATATTTGTTTAAATTTATTAAATTATAATTAAATAGAATAAAAGTCACATATCGGCGTCAGTAAGAAATTCATGAATTGTGTAAAACATTTATCGGTTAACATTTTTTTAATTCTATCTTGAATTCTGTCATATTTTTAGGTTACGAAGCACTTCCGGGACTTTATTATAGATTTTAGGTGCCATACTAAAGGAATGTATGAAAGGTCCCTTATAAAAATGTTATGCCCATGTTAGGTCAATCACACGTACTCGTACTTACGAGTAGGTGCAAAAGAATGTAAACAGCCACATAATGATGATAACAGCAAACGTAAACATTGTTAGGCTTATCAATTACGAGAATAAGGTAAAAATAAACTTATATTATTTATTTGACAATACATCATTGCTGTTTATTTATACAGGGTGATTTTTTCAAACAGGCCTTCAGGGCCAACTCTGAAATGATAAGGATTAGCGGAAAATGCTTAAAGGAGTTACGAGGCCGATTTTGATAAAAACTAAAGCCGCATTATTACTTTTTTAAAATATCTTTTTCACTAGCCAGGAATCGAACAAGTTCATTTTGAAAAAAAAAAACACTATATTATTCCACTTACTGATAATATTGCTCCCTCGATTCCCGGCTAGGGAAAAATATATTTTAAAAAACTAATTATGCAGTTTTAGTTTTTATCAAAATCGGCCTCGTCGTAACTCCTTTCAGAATTTTTCGCTAATCATTATTTATCGTTTTGGAGTTGAAAAATTCACCCTGTCTAATGAAATATAAGGAGAGCATTATGTGGAAATTAAAGGATTAATATGTGGTAATTATGGCTTTTAAGTTAAGGATCACCCGCGATATGGTAACCTCTTCTCGAGGCGAAGTGGTTACCGTACTGGTCTGACACCCAGCGGGCTCCGGGTTAGATCCCTAGCAACACAGTTATGAAGAAATTAAATGAAGACTTTTGATTTCTGTTTTGGGTCTGGTTATGTATTTGTTGGTGTGCGTTTGTGGCACCCATAAAGCATAAATTTCCTAACGTAGGGCTATAATTGCAGAAACGATATTTATTAGTCGGTTATAAAAAGTATCATGATATCACAGGAAGGCGGCACTTAATACGTTTGACAAAAAGATTAGCATGAGAAGAATAGCATTATTATAATAGTTGAAAATTAGCATGCAGACCAGATCATATGCTAATACTTAGTTAACGTGTGTAACCAAAATTAGATAACGTTTGAAGGTCACCGACAATATCATTTCTATTTCTAAGTTCATAATGTTGTTTAAGGAACATGTTTGCTAGTTATACAAAGAAAAGGTCAAAAGTTACATGGTTCCCACGAAAGATTAATTCGAGGTACATTCAATTAAATTGATTAATGAAGGAAATGTGAGCAAAGTCAACGACTTTGGGATTACATGATTATTTAATAAGGCCAATTTTATTTCTACAGACTTATAAAATGCCGTGAAAGACAAAAACCTATCTATGTACAACGATAACTGAGTATGCATGCGAAAACTTGAAAATATCGATATTTATATCGTAACTCGATCGATTATATGGAAAATTTCACGCGATTTTGTCGATATATCGATAATTCATAAGTACGAAGACTTCCTCTGACAAAGTTCAAAGTGTAATTAAATACAACCTCTATGTAGTACATATTTATTCAATGATCACATCAGGTTCTACTGTTACATATATTTGACACCATCTTAATTCCAACATCACTTATTTCTTTAATGAACCTTGGTCTTGGTTTGCTTTATTTCCACAGTTTCAACACAACATATTATTTATATTTATTCTATGATAATATAAAATAACATTGACCTAATGTATTTTTCTCCCGCCCCAACTACCTTCCATTTTTAAACACACTGACAGTGACAACTATTTTTCTTTTCTTAATTCGACATGTCACAATTATCAAATCAGATACTCTATACCTATAAGGTTTTATTATAAAATTGTTTTAAAATAATTATTAAATTCGGAAATCATGACAAAAGTTTATTTATTTTCACGACCTTTTTTCCGTCGACCTAGCTTATAATAAGTACGAGTATATAAAAACATTATTTCGATCGGTATTTCAATTCTTTTCGATATTTGGGATTCGATTATAGAAGTTTCGATATATTTTAGTTATTATAGTTTTAGTTAAGTTAGTATAATTTTAGCTTTTTTGGTAAGAATGTTGACCTTCCACGCTAATGATTCTTTGTGTCCACTAACATCTGTACCCTTACCAGGAGTTTTTACGTTTTGACAAATATGACTGTTTTGGTATTTGTTTACGTATTGGCCCATACTATTTCCAAGTTCTGACACAATCCGCTAGGGGCGCTGATTGAAATTTGTAAGGGCAAATACGTAAACAAATACCAAAACAGTCATATTTGTCAAAACGTAAAAACTCCTGGTAAGGGTACTGGCCAGTTGGGGCTATGACCTAAACAAACCCGTGCTCAACAATGATTATGATGACTAACATTCAATACCTAACCAAATCTACCAACTAAAAAATATCTACGGCAATATGTACTTTGCCATATGGCAATCCTGGTTTATCTAGAACAGCACCACTTATTTCGATCGTTTAATCGCAATATTAAGTGTTTATTTGACGGATATAGTGAGGTAGAGTCAACCATGAGCGGTTTCAAGTTACTCATTAGGAGTAAAATCTTTTGTGTGACTGGTTTCATATAAGAAGTGTCCTTTGGGGTCATGGTCCATCACTAGGCAAGTGCGATTTACTAAATGTCTTTAAACTCTTGCTAAACTCATATTTTTGGGGACATTTTGAGAATTCTGGTACATGAAGGTTATATGAACCGTGAGCACATACATACCACTGCGTTATTATACCAGGTTATCGATGCGTAAAATATTTTAAATAGTTTTTATAACTGCCTGTTCGTTACCAGATAGCACGGGTTGGGATGCTACTGTGTGGTTGACGCGGGCGCAGCTCGGGGGCCCCTCCGGCTTCGCGTCGGTTGGTGGCGTGTGCACCCGCACCCGCTCCGCCTCCATCGACCGCGACGAGGGCCTCACTAGCGCGTTTGTCATCGCACACGAGCTGGCACATCTGTGAGTATGTTTTTCTTTGTTGCCATCCAGAGCCGGATTTGGGAAGAAGGTGGAGCTATAGGGGCCTCCACAAAAAAGGGGCCCTCATAATAGCGGCAAAATCGCCCAAATTTTCAGTCAGTCGATTTCCAGACTTTCATTTTTACCGACAATGCTTTTTTACCGGCATTTCATTTTTGTTGAAATAATTTTATTTGATGGCTAGAAATTTGGTAGACAACGGAAAACAAAAATATTTTATTCGGAAAATAATTAGGGGGATTCGTTTTTTCGTTGTCCTAGAGCCAGACCTCCAAATCCGGCCCTGTTAACATCTGTATGTTTTTATAGGGCGCCTTAAACGGTAGCCATGTGTTACCAATGTGGTCATGCCGGACTGCCTTTAGAAGCTTCCTGGTGTCTTAATGATGGATTTGGACCTTTTTCTGGCCACTTTACGATTGTGTTGTTACGTTGTAAAATATAGAGCTGCGAGTGTAAATCTATGTACTACAGTCCCGCATTGACTATGTGTACTAATTATTTTATTATGTACACCGTGAGTACACAAAATCGACCTCTCAAATACTTTTTGTGGAACATAAATCTAAACGCATCATTTAGGTGATTTCGTGGCTAAAGTGAATTGTTTGCGAAAATCCAGCAGTATTGTTTAGTAGCGACTGCTGTGCCACTCTGGTCGTCAACATACCACAATGTATAATTTATTTTAATAATATTATGCAATATTTACTGAAATAGCTAACATTTCTATCTATTATATATATTTATTTATTTATTTTTATTTATTTATTATTATAAAGAGGAAAACTTTGTTTGTTTGTTTCATTGTAATGAATAGGCTCGAAAACTACTGGACCGATTTTAAAAATTCTTTCACCATTCGAAACGCTATATTTTATATGAAATATATTTGATAAATAGATTTTGAGGTGGTACAAAGTTTGCCGTGTCAGCTAGTATAACAAAAGTTTAAATCCAAGGAGCTTACTCCTAAATAATCTCAAAAGATTACGAAGGCGCCCGCTACCGTTTTTTAAAATAACTCCCCCGCTATTCTATTTATACATTAGAGATTAAGTGTGGGAACCCGAGATGTGATTAAACCGAAACATGATGCTGTAGTTCCGTTGCCTTATTTTTGTCACATGGGAATAATATCTTACAAAACGTAGTATAAAGCTAATGAAACATCCTAATTAAACCTACACGACGTTTAAATGTAGGTATAATAAATTTAATAAGGACTCTGCCTTTTTAATTTTATGCACAAGTTATTATTATTATGTAGTTATTATTTTTTTTCTTAAAATCCTATTAGAATCCATTCAATTGTTATGAAGATAGACATAGACAGAGAGGAAAATAATAAAAAAAAGTGTTTGGTTTTGTGTCTCGAAAATAAGTATCATCATCAACCCATTATTGTCCCACTGCTGGGCACGGGTCTCCTCTCAGAATGAGAAGGATTAGGCCATAGTCCTCCGCGCTGGCCAAGAGCGTATTGGTAGACTTCACATACCTTTGTGTTTTTTTTATAAGTATCTCAGGTATGCAGGTTTCTTCACGATATTTACCTTCATCGTTTAAGCAAGTGATAATTAATTTCTAATACGAACATAATTTCGAAAAATCAGAGGTGCGTGCCTTGGATTTGAACCTCGGACCCCTCGATCGAGAGGTCGAGTTTCTTAACCACTACGCTATCACTGCCTGAAAATAAGTATAATAAAGTATAAATTAATATAATTTACTAAACATGACCTACAGTTATTCAATTTTATTGTCCTGTATAAATTAAATTCAAGAGTCTCTTTGTGAACGGAATCTTTCGCAAAAAAATAACTATACTTTTTTATACGACTTCATCTTTTCTACCCGATACTTTGCTTTGTAGATGAGTAACATTTCTTCCGTTGTATAAGATATACGGCCAGCGAGCCATTTATAAACAGACCAAAACCTTATTCATGAAAACTACGGATTGCAAAACTATTTGCGCTGCCCGCGCTCTTTTTTGCTTTTTCTCAAACGGCAAAGAGTGTGTGTTTTCTATTTATATTGCGACTTTTTTTTTCATATATAATATTTCATCATCATCATCAACCCATTGCTGTCCCACTGCTGGGCACGGGGTCTCCTCTCATAATGAGAAGGATAATAATAATAATGATATAATATTTGTATTACTTCAAAGTTTTAATTAAACGAAATTATTTTAACAAGGGCTACTTCTTTCATTTTTTGCACTTATTGACGCTAAAAATGTCATATTTTATTTCTATTATTATGTAGTTTTTTATTATTATGTATAGATATGTTTAGAAAAAAATAAAGTCATATTATTTTTCCCAACATCCTATTATAATTCATTCAATTGTTATGAATATAGAGATAGGCAGAGAGAAAAATAATAAAATAATCGTTTCAGCGTCGTGAAAATAAATATTAGAGTATAAATAATATAATTTATTAAACATTACCCACAGAGTTTCCAATTTTACTTCCTGTATACATTAAATTCAAGCATCGCTCTGTGAAAGGAATCTTTCGCAAAAAATAAACTGTACTTTTTTATACGACTCCGTCTTTTCTACCCGATACTTTGCTTTGTAGATGAGTAACATTTCTTCCGTTGCATAACATATACGGCCAGCGAGCCATTTATAAACAGACCAAAACCTTATTCATGAAAACTACGGATTGCAAAACTATTTGCGCTTCCCGTGCTCTGTTTTACTTTTTCTCAAACGGCAAAGAGAAAATGTTTTCTATTTATATTGCAACCACATCAGCCTTTCATATTTAATATTGTATGAGTTCAGTTTTTTAATTAAACGAATTAAAGCGCATTATGCGGTAACATTAGGCGAGCAAGATCTGTAAAATAAGGGTTTTATTTAATAAAACTGGATTAACAAACGAGATAGATACAAATCTATGGTGGTGAGGGGTATAGAGCATCTGGTGGTAATTGGTCACTGTCACCTATGGGCATCTGTGAACATATCATTTAGAACCGTCTACCTCATGCGATTCAGAGATTAGTTGCTACTCCTCAGGAATAAGGTGGTAAGGTGGTAGAACCCTTTGTGGTTCGACTCCGGCGGCACCACCGCCACACCTATTTCTACCTAATAACAGCAGTGTTAGGCGCTGCTGTGTTCCGGTTTGAAGGGTGTGGTAAGGGAGACAGACTTTTCCGAGGCGTTCCAGCTTAGTCCTCAGGGGTAGCGGTGCATCTGTGCATCTGGGTTTGATTACAGATGTCCATGGGCAGCAGTAGCCACTTACCATGAGGTGGACTGCATGCTCGTCTGCTACTCTTATATTATAAAAAAAAAAATATAGGGACACATATAAGCTATTCACACCCTTCCACCGAAACGTAGTTCTGCTTAACGTTTGAAATCTGCCGTGATGTGATACCTCCCCGATCAAATCATACAGTTCTCCTACCTTTCAAAAAGTAATACTTAAGGTCAAAACAAACGTAATTAATAAAACATCTAATTTCACAGTTTAAATGACGTCGTATATATCAGCCCGAAATCTTTGTGAAGCGAATAAACGTAAAGTTTATGGCTCTATGAAAGCAATTTAGATTTACTTTTTATTGTGTCGTAGATATATTTATAGAAGTAACCCGAACCCAACGTTGAAAGCAAGTCGTAAAAGAACAGTGAATGTAAACCGCATGGCGGTAGGGGTTATAAATATTTGATATTAGGGTACTACCGTCCCTTAATGACGTCACTAGCGTTTGCACATGGCCGTCTGTTTCATTTCAAAATTACTTTTGTCTTTAATGCTAAATTGCATGTATTATAGAACTTCTACCTCTATTTTGAAAGGAATAGCTGCAGCTTCTTTTATATGATTACATTTTTTGTATTTTCGCAGCTTTTTTTATCCCGATTATGGACGGTCATGTTTTTCAAAGGTATGCACATATGTATGTATCTTTATTTGACCTACTCTGCAACCCAAGTGGCTTTACAAATTTAAACATTAAGTCGTTGGATTCGTTTTAATTTTGGCAATAACACGGACTGCATTTTTGAACTGTTGGGATTATTGTTTTAATAAACTAAACACAAGCACTTTGTCAAAATTCCAAGCAGTCAAAAGCGGGACACTGTTATATAATCATAGTAAATACAATATATTTTATTGGTTCGTGTGTTAATTAATTTTTATTCGTTTAAAGTCGGAAAACAAAGATACATATAAAACTAAAATATGTAAAACAGAAGCGGGCATGTTGCAAAACATATGATAAACTAAGTACAAGCACTTTGTCTAAATTCCAAGCATTTAAGAGCGAGACAGTGTTTAGTCTTTGATCAATCAGTGCTGCTCATAATTTATTCCATTTTCATTGCTTTAAAATGAAGAGAACAAAAAATATGCAACTAAACTATGCAAAAAGCGAACACACCTTACAAAACAAAGGACAAACTAAACACAAGCACTATGTCTAAATTCCAAGCAGTCAGGAGCGAGTCACTGTTTAATCTTTGGTCAAACACCGGTGCTCATAATTAAGAGAACAAAAATTATGTAACTATACTCATACTATGCAAAACAAAATTAGACACATCTTACAAAACAAAGGACGAACTAAACACAAGCACTTTGTCTAAATTCCAAGCAGTCAGAGCGAGACACTGTTTAATCTTTGGTCAAACAGTGCTCGTGTATTATTTCATTTTCATTAGGGAAACTCTTTGTTTTCATTCCATTACTGGCAGCGGTGTAAGGCCAGTACACATGGACGCGTTTATTCGTATTTCTATGAGTATTAATGTGTTTGTTTTGAGATGCCTGTCTACTATTTTCTCCTCAAGGAAGTACTTGTATTATAATTTACCGTCTCATGAGTTCATGACACATTGTGGTTGCTTATTCATATGATACTATTTAATGTGCGTATTTTGTGGTGAAATGATAGTGATGTAGTAAAGTAAATAAAATGAATGTTAAAAAATATTTCGAACTAAAAAAAATCTAAATAAAAATTAAAGAGGCGTCTTAATCATGGAGAGCTAATGGCTCACAACAATTATTATTTTTTGGTGGCTAATGAAAGTTTACGGGCTGCAATAATTATTTAATAAACATAAGGCGGATGACTTACTATTCTTATTCAAGGCATCCCAGCTTAGTCTTCAGGGGAGCAGCGCAACTGTTGTCGTTCTCGGGAAGGAATTTGATCTTATCTGGGGTTCGTCTGCTACTCTAATTAATTATATAAAAAGTACAGTAAGGTATACAACTAGTTTATACAGAACACAACTGTACCTACCATTTGTACAAAATAAAGTTATAACGACATAGAGGTTGTAATTCCTTGTAAAGTTCCACTCACGATTCACAAACAAGATGCCTGAAGTTCGAGAATGTAGATTCGAAGTGCAGACCTCATAAATTATGAGTATGCTGTAATCGGTTTCGACGAAGCTCTCCGACTTTCGTCTATTTCCGTCCCAATTGGATCAATCTAACATGTCGACACGCAAGGTTATATAATGTGGTTTAAAAATGTATCTTTTTAGCTTGTGAAAATGTTATGATTAAACAAAAAATCGCGGTTGAGAATTAGGAATCCTACAAACAAATCTTGGAATAGTCTTTTCGTAGCGAGCTTTTGACATAATGGTACGATCTAGCCAGGTTTCGAGTCGAGGTGTTAAGATTTCCTTTGAGTTTTGGCCAAATAAATAAGATTTTTTATTTCAAACCTATTTTGCTTCTGAATATTGATGTACTCATTATTGTGTACTTCCGTGGCATCCAGATAAGATCGTCTTATAGAATCCTAATGAAGTCTGTCATTAAAGAACTTATATTTTATTAAAAAGAGTAAATAAAATTATCCGAGTATTCCGAGTATCTGCAATATTTTCTTAAAATAAACAGAAACTTTAAAGAGCTTTACTCCTTCCTTCTAACATAAAATATATAAACATGTTTTTTCTCAAAATGGGGTTTATTCTGAGAATTCTTTAGAATTGATTCTTCACTCAAATACAAAGAGTTCAGTAACACACAACACATATGACAAAGTTGAAGCAATTATACGTCAGGGCACGTTTCGCGGAAGACGCAATTACTACTTTGTACCATCTAACCACACCTAAATATACACACTTCCGTGCACGTTCTGTCCTTTGATGTGTGATATTCATGAAAATTAATTTATTTCCGCTGTGGTCATCTGTTACTGCCTTAAATAAAGGCAGAGGACAACCAACTGGGCTTTAGACGGACTTATCCTTTGCGAAGTTTATTTTAAGACCCCCGCAAGGTCAGAATGGAAATTATGTTAATCACATTCAAAGTAATTCTCTAAGTATACGCACTTAATGTTTATTTTATTCGCCGTCCCTTCTGTCGTTGCCGATTAAAGCCTAAAGCTAGGCTCTTGAATAATAATAAATAGTAAAAATTTTGTATTGATTTTTCAAAATACTATAGAAGAGAGCGAACGAATCATTCAGCCTTTATCGACTAGAGTTATTGGCCTTAAATAGTTAGGCAGGTATTTTTTTAATTTTAAATCTAATGGGTTTTTAATGTACCTATATCGAAAACTTATAAATTAAGATTACAACGTTCAAAAAGTTACGAAGTAAGGTACGTCCTAGAAGTTCATGCATCATTTAATGAAAAAAGTGTCCGCATATAGGATTTTTAAAACACAAAGTGAAACTTCAAAATTTCAATTTAAACCCCTATATAATTCTTATGGCTACACACTATTATTCTTAAATCTTTCTTAAATATAATTTTTGTAAAAAAATAAGCAGCTATTTAAAGATTTCTGAAAGCTTATAAATTGTAGAACCGCAGTCTGCGCCTAGTAATAAACTCTTGCTTGAATTATATCCACTTCAGCCTTAAGTGAGTGCTCTAAAATCACTCTTTGAAAATAGATAGTGTGACCTACTTCGTGGATGAAGAATCTGTATCGAGTAAGAATAGGCAAAGTTGTATATACTTGCACACAGATATTAATAACTACATATAAGAATAGTAAAAATCCAAGATAATAATTAACGATGACTTCCAGACCTTCGTAGTCCAGAATGACCAATGACCCATTACTGTTTAATGTTAGATTTATTCCCTACTACTGGGAATAAATCTACTCAAATCAGAGGATCGTTATAGTATGATACACTTTAACATTAACAACACTTTAACTTTGCATAAGTGCATGCATGCACGAGAGGATTGTATAATAGTAGAGTATACTCCAAATCGTCTTGTTGTAGAGAGAAATCCATTCCCAATGATACGACTTAAACATTGTAGATTACATAATTACATACCTACGCAATTTTGAAAATTCTGAAATCCGTGCTTGAGACTTAAATCTCTGACCTTTATAACAATGACAAACATAACTTCTACAAATAAATATAAATAGTGAATATAACAAACAACTATCAATAACCACAGCATTATAGTAGAGCGCGTACCATAAATGGGTACCATAACTCCCCTTTGTAACTGAATACCCTTGCAAGCATATTAGTGTTGGTGTCAAGCTGTCACTCACACACTGAATAGGTGCAGCGTGTAAGCATGAAATACCCTTAAGCCCTACTAGAGCGACGATGAAAATACATGGAATTAAAACCTTGTTTGTAAAGCAGCTTAATTTTACTTTACGAGGTTTTGTATGAAAGTTATTTAGCTTTCATAAAACAATAAATATTCATTGGCTTATTTTAATACTACTGCTCGTATAATTCTCGTAAATAAAATAAGCTACTGTATTTATTGTTCTATTGTTTATGTTACTATCAATTCTACTAACATAAAGACAGATACTTAATACTTATCTATATTACTACAGCAGCATGTGACAAGATAGGAAATAAAAAGTCTATAATACTAATAGAGGTTTTGATCCACATGCATACCAATTATATCGTAAAATTTCATAGATACTTTCCTGTCACGCGTGAAACACGCACAAAAGTCGCAAAGACAACAATGAACAATGAGTTAACTACGTATATGCTAAATCCGCGTGACAAGATTAATCCCCCAACACTATTGGGTCGCCTAACAGACGGTATTAATTATCATCCATAAATATTTTTACCACCCCAAAAGCACCTAATGGATGGCAGTGATCATCAACTAATTAATATTTTAACCACCCTGACAGTAGCAGTCGCCAGTGTTAAGTTCGCATGCGGTAGATCTGTGTGACAAGAAAGTGCATAAGACTGTTGGGTCACTTGGCGGATGGTAGTGATCAACAGCCATAAATATTTTTACCACCCTGGCAGTAACAAAACATTCAACAGTGTTAAGCCCGCATGCGGTAGATCTGCATAACAAGAAAGAGCCTAAGACTGTTCGGTCACCTGGCGAATGGTTGTAACCATCGCCCAAAACGCTTTCTACACTCACAGCCCCACACTAGGATTCCCTGTATCGTGGGTGCCATGGACACACACAAAGACAAATACACAAACACCCAGACCCAGAAACAGACCCAACCTAAATTCATCATTTAGATATCTGTCTGGCCGGGGATCGAACCCGGGACCCTCTGCGTGTCAGACCGGTATGGTGACCGCTCCGCCACGCGGGTCGTCACCCATAAATATTTTTGCCACCCTGGCAGTATCAGTCGCCACTGTTAAGTTCGCATGCGGTAGACCCGCGTGACAAGAAAGAACCTAAGGCTGATGGGTAACCTGGCGGACGATAGCGAACATCCATGGGCCACTTGGCGGAATAGTGATCATCACCCATAAAAAAATCCCAGTTATAAAATAGTCTCCAATGTTGCGCTTAAAAAGGCTACTTAGTATTTCTGCCTTTTATGTGAAAACATTTTATAAAAACATTTCCTAAGAGGCTTATATCGGTTGGAGCTGTCGGGCGCACTTGACGCATAATCATAAATAAACCTGCATTTAAACATAAAGTTCTTTAAAGCTTCTATTTATGTTAAGGAAAATATTGCAGATACTGGGAATAGTTATTTTTTTATTTTAAATATCATTTGTGCTGTCAACCACAGCGCATTGCCTACAATGGCTTGAGCGATAGTTTCGTAAGCTGCCATTTTGTGACCCTTTGACTTGACTTTTATATGTGCTATATTGCATGCCTCGCTGGGTGGAATATAGTGACCAATTGCACTATTGTAAGAACTTTCATCATCATCATCAACACATTATTGTCCCACTGCTGGGCACGGGTCTTCTCTCATAATGAGTAGAATTAGGTCATAGTCCGCCGCGCTGGTCAATCTTTACCGTTTAAGCAAGTGATAATTAATTTCTAATACACACATAATTTTGAAAAATCAGAGGCATGTGCCTGGCATTTGAACTTCGGCTATCACTGCTTTGTAAGAACTTTATATGTTCATGCAAATAAATGATTGATTGATTGACCGACAAAATAGCCATCAAATTTGTTGTTAGAGCGACAACTGAGCAGTTCATGTTTGATTTTATTTGTTATACATGCGTAAGGAATCTAATAGCCGAAGTTTGAGTGTTATTGAAGCGATTGTGTCTTAATCCATCGGTTAAAGTAAATAATGCAATTTACGGCATATTGAAAATATTCGAGATAATATTAAAATTGATGTCTATATTTTGGTAATATGCAAATAATTGGATTTGAAAATATCAGTAATTTTGTCAGCCGGATTCCTCATTTTATGGATTTAGATGTACCTAAGTACATATATACAATGCACACATTTTTTTTCTGCGTCTGTGTAGGTACATCAACCTTACGACGAGACACTAAACCATCGATAAAAATCACTTATATTTCCTTAAATACCTTCGTTTTTACCTTACAAAATGTAAATGTTGCTAAACATATCAATGAATACAGCCCACTAGCACTAAGCTCGCATTATACTGAAGACAAGGAATGCATGGTAATCAACGATTTAATTAAACGTTTCATTCACTTGATGATTAACTAAGCATTATCCTGCTGTTAATATGTAAAGGTTCCTTGTAGTGTAATGAAGACATACTATACAACAAATTGACGCTCATTTATATACTAACGAGAAGTGTTCTGCAGTTTCACTCGCGTTTCAAACTGTAAATGCTTTTGAGCTTTAGTTGTTTTTTGCGCGGTACCCTTATTTTTTTTTAATTATTCCTTATACTCGTAGCAATAGCTAAATACCAGTAAAAGTCCCACAAAATTCGGTCCAGCTGTTTCGAAGACTAGGCAGAACAAACAGACGGATAGACAGATAAACAGTCAGGCACACGGACAGACAGACATAAAAAAAATATTTGTATTGACATTCAAAAAGTGCTCTGTAAAGAATTATTACTAACGAGAAGTGCTCTGCGGTTTCACTCGCGTTTCAAAGTGTAAATGCTTATGAGTTTTAGTTTTTGTTGCGCGGAACCGTAAAATTTATTACTAAAATATATTTTTTTAAATTACTCTTTATAGTATCAGCTAACTCGCAAGGAAAGTCCCGTCAAAATAGCTCCAGTCGCTTCGGAGACTAGGCAGAACAAACAGACAGATAGACTGATAAACAGTCAGATATACAGACAGGCATATAAAAATATTTTTATTTATTTATTTTAGACAAAGTACATTAAATGCATACTAATAATACATTAAATTTATTTTAGACAAAGTATGTTACAATATTTGTTAGTAACAACTAGCTAAATAAAATTTAATAATTATTGTAATAAAATATATTATTTTACAAAATACGCAATATAAATTATGCACCAAAAAGCAGTTTTTTTATATACGGACAGACACTTCTATTTTTATTTACTTAGATGTAGATGAATGTTAACTCTGACGTTCCCTAAGTGTTTTCGTGGGACTTAATCGTTATTAGGTTTTATTTTATTTTTAACGTAAAGCAAATGTTGGATCTAATTTTATCAGCTGTAAAAGATAATCTGACTTCCATTATTCAGATAAGAGTTCTAAAAACTTACATTGAAAATGGCAGCGTAACTTTGCCAAGTAAAAAGTACATGGTTATTACTCTTTTGTTAAGATATTATGGAAAACATCTATCCTAATGATTTAGCAATTTCTAAACTTAGCACATATATTTTTAACTATTTCTTGGAAAGTCTTGGGCTCTGCCTCAAAATCAGAGATACGATAAATGTCGATTTTTTTTAATAAATTCGTCTATTTACCAACTCATGTTGGTAAATCTTAGGATTTACTAGTAAACCGTTTATTATATTTTGTATTAGTACCGCTTTGTATCAGTAAAGTAGTTTTAAGATTAACCGTAATTCAGGCTCTTACAGTAAAATATTACATACTTATATACATATATACTATACACTATACATACATACTAAAATATAACGCTACTTCTATGTATCTATCTACTCTATCTATCTATCTATCTGCTTATGAAAGTACATACGTTTCATACATCTTATATCTTATCTTACTACAATCAAGCGTGTGCTACATACCATCTGTTATGGCTATGTTTAAAATACCTATGAACAAATTTATCTACAGTGTATGGAACTGTATAAATCATGTATGTTTTAGGAAAAGTATATCTAACTAACCTACATGTAGAGCAAAGTACACAATATGTGAATTTACAAACACGTAAAGATATGGTTGTATTTGCTATAACGTAAGTCCTCAATATATATATTAGTTTTGTTCTAAAAACAAAGTAAGTAATTTTGTGAGTGTGTGTGTCCTTGTGTTAATTGTGCAAACAAGAATTAGTAATTAATATTACAACAAAAAACAAAAACCCCGATAGCTTAAAAAAATATAACTGAAAAGTGAAGTTATGTAGCCTATGTAACTCCAACTATGTAGATGAATCCTACATGTTAAAATCTGTCAAGCCGCTTAAGCTGTAGAAAAAGTATTATGAGATATATGTACATACAAATATATATGGTCAAAAACATTACCCGCGGTTGGGTAAAAAAACGTAGTGCAATATGGATTCAACTATTTTATAGCTAATGTATGGATTGTTGACGGAATACAAACATTTACGATTAAAATTAAATGTTCTGGTATTACATCAGTCAAATAAATCTTATACCACATGTATAAGATTAATCTCTCATTACGATGCGCGGTTGCTGGCCAAGCCCGCGCTCTGAATTATGATGGAGCAGTCCTTTGCTACCGCATTCCGGTGATTCCACAGATTTATCACTATAAAATCGATTACGGAACGCATACTTATCTAAATACTAGATGGTTGGGTAGTCTAAATGCCTATTAAGGATTCAACGGGACCTCTTTTCCTATACAATTTTTGCGCATAACTTTTACGAATGACTCATTTTTAATAAAAAATACGACTGACATTTTTATTGTTATAAAGTAAAAAATGTTTCAAATGAATAGTTGATTTAGTAAGCATGCACACTGTATAGTGTAGTTTTAATGTCCACACTTGCTAACCATTATTTTCTCAACACATTGTCACATAGTTATCTGGATCACATCATCAACAGTATAACACAAGCGAACAAAGTCGAACACAACTTCCTTCTGCTCCATAATTGTTTATTTTCAACTATATTTTTATTTTTAGTGTTGTTATAACGACCATCCTTATACATACTCTGTAAAAATATTAAGTGTCTATTTATTATGATTTAGGACATAGAGGCCTGTGACATCGACAGCAGAGGCTTAGTAATAGGGCTCTGTTTTTACTCTTTACCTCTCTCTCTCACCTCTTACTGCTACGGGCTAAAAGGGTACGCCCTTTTGGCACGGAACCCTAAAAAGAAAATACAATTAATTCTCATTCAAGTATACGGCTAAACACATTTTTTTTATAATATAGGAGTAGCAGACGAACATGCAGTCCACCTGATGGTAAGTGGCGACTGCCGACCATGGACATCTGTAATCAACCTCAGATAGGATTAGATATTCCTACCTGAGGTCGGCCACAGATGCGCCGCTACTCCTGAGGACTAAGCTGGAACGCCTCGGAAAAGTATGTCTTCCTTACCACACCCTTCACACCAAAACACTGCAGCGCTTAACGTGGTGCCGCCGGAGTCAAACCACAAAGGGTTCTACCACCTTCAAAATCTTTGTATTCTCACTCAATTAATCCACATTCACGCCTGAACTTAATAAGTTCATTGATAGTTCCAATACTTATAGAACTCGTATTAATATTGCCCACTCGAATACGTTTCATTCTCGATATTTTCTTTTCATTCGTAATCGACTTCTAAAAGGTTCTTTGATTACTTGGTGATACGGCATCGATAATAATAAACTAATAAACAACATTAAAATGAATTTGGGAGTTACAACATTTATAATTTTACATTAGTTACAAAGTTTTTTATATGTTTAAGCATATAATAAACATGTATCAAATAATACACGGGGATAAAGGTGGTAGCACCCTCTGTGGTTCAACTCCGACGGCACCACCGTCACACTTATTTAACTGCAGTGTTAAGCGTTGTGTTTTGGTTTGAAGGGTGTGGTAAGGCAGACATAAGTTTAAGAGGCATTCTGGCCATAATGAGCCATGGGATGGATTGCCCATGAGAGGCAGTAGCTACTTGTCATCAGCATGCTCGTCTGCTAAAATGACCACGAGATTAATATATTAAAATAGGATTCCACAGATTTTGACCCTAGTTGTACAGATTACTTGTATAGCTAAAATATCTCCACAACATACTCCCAAGACTAGTCCCAAGACTAGAAGATCTTATTTTACTCAACACAATATAGCAATCTAGATAATGGATACAAAGCGATTGGGCATTTATAGATTAAGCACTTAAAGGGATTCGTCGTTAAATGGATAGGGTTTGTCATAAACCTAAATTAAGGTCATTGTTTCACGGGCTAGCAACGCTTCTGAAGCGTTCTAAGGGCGCACACACACTGGCGTTTCTACAGCGTACGTTACGTGTTTGCTAAACCTTCTGCTGCTAAAAAACCTGAAAACGAAATGATTATTAATGAAATTGATTTTGACAACGAAGTTAACGACTGTTAACGTTGTTTATGAAAAGAAAATTATAATAAAAATGAAAATAAAAGGTTTATAACGTACTGCAATTAATTGCAAGTGATTATTTTGTGCCATAATGTAGGCCTATAAAATAACTGTAAATTTTTCAACTATCGCTTTCAAAAGGTTAAAATGCCGTCAATAATATTAAGTAATTAATTTACTGAGTGCACGTGGCAATTGTAGCGAGGAGAGATCGGTTTGTGATAAAATTGTACACGACACTGCGCCAGCGTCTTTAAACGTATATCCTCTACATACGCTAGTGTGAATGAGCCCTAAACTCGGAGAAAATTTCATTTGAGTCGGCTTTAAGATCACTTAGAATTTATCCATTGAGTGAGGCCGGTAAAAGCTCTGGATAGAAACAATAAGACGCTGATTTTCAACGAACATTTTAAAAATAATTTCATAAGCCAACCCACATCACTGTGACATTAATGGAAATTAATTAGGCTTTTCATCCTAAGTGTACGCATCGTTTTTCCGAGTTCTATGCCCAAAATAAAAGCTTGTCTGTACGTTTGTCAAAAGGTTCTATCATTAAACGTAATATATAGAAAATTGATTATTTTCAGTGTGTATTTGACCGCCATAACAATAAATACTGAAAGACAGGATTTTCTAAGAAGAACATAAAAAAAAACAAATTGATGTTACTAGAAAAACTTTTTTAATTTAATGTATTTAAACTCTCCATTTTCCATTTACTAAGTCTCCTTAAGTTAAAATCAATATTTCGTTAACTAAATTTTGAGAATTATTTTAATCAAACAAAAGTCTAGATTATATTTCCAGATATAACAAAATCCTCTTGATATTAACAAAAATCTCAACCTAGAAACATGTCTAAAAACCCAACCTTACTACTATTTAATACAACGATTTTAATGCAAATATTGTGCGAATAGTACATAAAGGAACATGAAACGTTCAAATAAGTCAATAAAACCAGGAGACGAATTGCCGTAGCCTATAACGAATTGATAAAGCATCTTCAAAGGAACCGCTTCTCAACCAGGACTCGCACGCCATATTTATTACGAAGATAATGGTGTCACTTGCGAGGAGTAACGACCTAGTGTAGGTTTAGATAACTAACTCAGTGAGTCACTGTTATGGAATAATCCATGGTGACAAGACAGAATGGGTAAATGGCACGAACTTACTCACGTTAGTTATAAACAATAATAAAGTCTTGGCTTACTAAAGATCAAGTTTTGACAATTAGTACTAAGTAGAAATTGTAAAATGTCTATCTTCGGTAGGCTAAAATTGGACAGATTGATTATTAATCACAAGAGTTAGTTGTTGATTATGTTTAACACATTCCATCCGCAAAGTCGTTCTGCTCCCGAAATGTAAAATAATGTAAAATAATGAAATTAATTACGTTGGGATCTTTAAAAAGCACATTAATTTTATGACACACTAAATATATAAAACACATTACATTTAACATAAGAAACCTAAATTAAAAAAAAAGAATCCAACTCAGAAGATGCAGATGATCTTCAAACAGACGTTAATGAATGAAATCAAAATCAATTTATCCGTTTTAGGAACTACGATTCTACAGACAGACACACTGATGCGTTCGTTAAATATACATTCTTGCGTCAGGGGTTAAAAAATACGAAAAGCAGGAGTCACTCTGTTTAAAAGTTTTAACACCCACTTTCAAAGTTTTACAATTTCACTAAAATGTCTTACTCTATAGCCAAAAGCGTTTAGCGCAAAACCTTTGTGGACTAAGTTGGGACGCCTTTTTTTTTTTTTTTTTTTTTTTTTTTTTTTCTTCTCGAGGGGGAAACCTTCAAAAGGTACCCGGTGCCGTGGGAGCGACACGGGGTTATGTGGGACTTTTACCGCACTAAAACCCCCCCGGTGGCTGTCCTCGGCGCTGCGTAGAGGACTCCGGGATCTCCAAAGGAACGCGACCGGAGTCCTCTCAGCGCACTGCCCCGTCGGGCTCCGCCCAGGTGACTTTGTGTCACCACACCGTCTGGTGTATACGACGGAATGCGACCACACATACCGTCGTCCTTCCCGGGGTCGCTAGCCGGGTGGTTCGAGCTCCCACTCTTGCCGCCCGTAACCCCGAAAGCCCCTTTTAGTCGCCTCTTACGACAGGCAGGGGATACCGTAGCCCTATTCTGGTCCCGGAACTACAGAGTGTTAGTGTAACTCCTTTACCATATCCTTCAAACCAAAACACAGTAGCGATCTACTCTGTTATAAGTAGAAGTTTCAGTAGAGAGGAGAGAGAGTAGGAGATTCTCAGTATTGGTCGCGTTCCGATCTAGTAGTAGTTTAAGAAAAATATTGTAACTGACAATTTGTAAGTGCCGCAGTTGGCCTATACAAAATAAATATGTTTCATTTCATTTCATTTCATCTCATCTCATCTCATTCTGTTGCTGGTATGTTGGTCGAACAACAAAGTGGTAGAACCCACCAGCATCAGCAGTTTCGTTGGGTTTACAAAATCTTTATTTCTCATAAGATATACGTGGTCACTTAAAATGAGAAACCTTAAAACATTTTACAAAATAAATATGCGCCCGGGAGTCGTAAGTATTATATAATCTAAATGTATTGTATGCGTGTGTGTGTGCTTGTTATAATTATTAGATACACACACACGTATCTAATAATTTGTATGTGCATGTAATCTAATGTAATGTTAAATATGTGTTATCGTTAAATCATAAAACAGTCTTCTAGAATTGAACAGAGATATATTCAGATACATATGTGATTCTGTTGACTTGTGAACTCGCCATATTATTAATCGATGCGGCTTGTAGTTGATTAACTGCTAAACCTAATTGAATTGCGGTATTAGCACACAAAGACACGGCATAAGGTCATGTTGATTAAATGATAATGTAATACATTATGGTATAATCCGTTCTCGGGGACAATACACGTAAATAATTAGACTGTTACTTTTAATACTGCATTACATCATAACTTTTGCACGACTCATGATGCGAAGCATCAGAGAGTGCTTTACGATCGAAAAATTTTTTTCGCTTCATTTTGGCGGCTATTTTTATTATTATAGCCTTGATAGTCACGGAATCAAGATATTTTGCATACTATTGTCGAGATAATTTAATGGAGATTAATTCCATACTTTTTAAAAATTGATTTACTGCAATAGAATTGGAAAAAAACACCAAAATAGGTCAAAAAAATTTCCTGTCCGTCATGTGTGAAACCTGAAAACACTGTAACTTGTGAAAAAATCCATCATTTGAGTTAATTTTTTTTTTAAAAAATTCTAATCGACGATTGTAGGTCACTGAATGCCGAATGATTAATTAATTCAGTGTCGTTTAATTGCAATTAATAAAAAACGAAAACTACAAGACTGTATATCTATAGATATTATGTATATTTATTCCACCAGGGGCGCTTGTGCAGTACCTTCTTCCTACTACAGCTATTTTTTCGGCAATTAATTTTGAACGACTTAATTTATTATTATTTTTTTTATATATTTCATAATTAAATGAGCATATGAGTCGTGCACTTTTGGATTTTCCAAACTTTTTGTATTTTGCAATAAAAATGGTCTTGATAGAAAAAGCTATGTTTTTTTTCTCAAATTTTGCTTTTAAATGTTGGTAGGTGATGATTCAACATTTGATACTGGCTGACATACATAGAGGCCACCATCTCAAGAATGACAATGTATTAGCTATTATCTCTGATTGGCTTCAGAAAGAACTCGTGTCCTTTATGAAGTTAGTTACAGATGGCATTGGCGGTAGTGACCGGTTAACATCAAGTGGACTACATTCTTATTTGTTACTACAACCTTATAAAAGTACTTTTCACTATAGAAACATGACAATACCATAGAGTAAAATAACTTAATTATATAAAGAAACATACATACAATCTTACATAAACCTTTTTTGAAGTCGGATAAAACAAAATCACATCTGCATATTGTGTGCTGATTTTTTAAGCTTGGGTGCATATGTAGGTACTAATATCTGATATTTGTGGAACATGTTTATTCCCATTTCATAACCTATTATTGCAATTTCTGAAGCAACACCCACGTTTCACCCATTTCAATGTGAAAATAACTGATAAAGATCTATTTTCATCTCTCATCCCCACGTGGTAATGGATATTTATATTGAATTCAGTTTGTTTGAAGTGCACTTATTCTCTGAAGTTTGTTTTCGATCTTCTTAGAGATGTTCAGCAGATCGGAGTGAGAAGTTTATGTAAAACTAGATTAATGTTGGTATTAAGTTGATATAAGAATCTTTTTGTGTTTGACATAAGATTGTTGATACTAAATATGTTAGAAATACGCTAATTTTGTATGTTAGTAAACGAAATACCTTATTCACGAATAAGTAAAGATAGGTTAGGTTAGGTTAGGTGATATTGTTACTGTTCAAAGTAGTTCCAATTTGGAATATTTGTTTCTCTCAAGCAGGGTGTTGAAATTATATTCACTGTATATAACTATTATACTTGCTATATTCCTAGATATAAAAACTTATGACGACTAAATCAATTCCGACCCATTACATCTCCTTGCATCTCATCTCAGGACATCCCATCCCATCCCGTCTCATCCTTTTCCATTCCGTCATCTTCCTTTGCGTATTCTCCTATCATCATCAATTTCGTACTAAGGAATCCTAAGAAAGAACTTATAGAAGTAGGGTAAATACAGCTTACATTGAACATATTTATTTTCTGCAGAATGGGCCTCACTCACGACGGCGAGGCTCAGTGCCAAACGTCGGCGCAAAAAGGCTCTGTAATGGCGCCAACCGTGCTCGCTACTTTACATAATTTCGCCTGGTCTTCTTGCTCCAAAGAACAATTCCACGAGAAATCAAAGTGAGTATTACTTTTTTCGTAGTCAGCGATTCGATGGAATCGCTTGCCACACGTGTAGCTTATACGCACATGTACTTTACATAACTACATAGCGACATACCAGGGTAAGTATGTACTACCACTGACGACTATTTCTGTTTTACGACTACAAACTTTGTACGGTTATGAAGCTTTACGTTTTTAATGTACATTTCAGATATATATAAATCAGCAGGAATTATTGACATAAATATTACGTTTGCTTGTAGTAAATAAAAGTAGTCACCAAATATTATACAATCAAGGTCGCCTGTATTTTTAACTGAACAGTCGCAAGTTTTGGGGAATGTACTCTTCCGCAAACCCATGTACTTAATCAATTTGCTTACAGGGCAACAAGTGTAGAGAACAAAATAAAGAGCGTACGCCGTACTCATTATTAATAAATAACATTTTATTCACTTTAGTGTAATACCGTGAATATTGCACAATATTTAGCTTATACAATGTAAAATCCTTTATGCTAAAGTTCCGTTAAGAAGAAGTAATCAAACGATAAACACGGACCAACATAGCTTTGAAAAACATTTTCATATTATCCCTTAAAATGGGTTAGTGATGATGGGAAACTAGTGATTTGGTGTTAGCGTAAATATGTCGTCTACATTTGAACCTCATTTAATTCAACGATTTTTAATATCTACCTGGGGATTTTAGAGACAGCCATTAGGTTTTACGAGCTGTGAGTATTGTGAAACCCTTCTCTTTAAAAACAAATTACGAAAATATATTTGATTTCTTACTTATTGCATATTTTTAAGGTATTCAGAATAATTTAAGGGATTCCCTTAAATTATTCTGAATTTTCGATTTCGTCTTCATATTACTTCTTACTTAAAGTCACACTTTGCAGAATACACTACCATTAAAATTACATAGTCTATAACATATCTATGTATCTCTATTTATGCTTCTGTGTATATCATATTACAATTTTAATCGTTAAGAAATTGTTAAATAAGTTTATTCTTGACTAAAATCTTCCTAAAGGACGGTATTTCAGTTAGGATCAGCGGAGTTTCATAGAGCTGAATAGAGTATCTGATTTTCAGAAGCTTTTAAACTTCCTAAATTGACCTCCATTATTGTTTTATATATTAGTCAATCTCAAAAAATATATAAGTTTTTATTGTACTCCCCAAAATACATTTAATCAGTAATTATTATTCACAAATCTAAAAGCTTCAGTTTATCGCCACACGACTACAAAAATTCAATTGAATTATCATTTCCATGTTTTTTTATATTTTGTTTGTATATATTTTTGATTATTTAGGAAATGGTGGTGTCTCCACGAACGCAGCAGGGATGAAGGGGTGGTGTTAGGGGGTGCCAAAGAACTATCCAGCTACGTCTTTACCCTCGACGAGCAATGTCGGACGGAGTTTGGTGAAGGGTAAGTAGTTATTTAATTTAAACACGCCAAATGATTAGTACAGATGAAACGTTTTTGTAATGCGGCGTTACGTTATGATAATAATAATGTATTCATAACTTTCTCATATTAATGGTTCATTACTTCATTAGATTGCTCTCACAAAACTTTTATCATTAGTAAACCTTTTTTTTTTTGTTTACGAGGGGGAAACCTTCAAAAGGTACCTTGTGCCGTGGGAGCGGCACGGGGTTATGTGGGATTCTTACCGCACTAATACCCCCCCGGTGGCCGTCCTCGGCGCTGCGTAGAGGACTCCGGGATCTCCAGAGGAACGCAACCGGAGTCCTCTTAGCGCGTTGCTCGCCACACCGTCTGGTGTGCACAACGGTATTCGACCACACATACCGCCGTCCTTCCCCGGGTCGCTGTCCGGGCGGGTCGAGCTCCCACTCTCACCACCCGCAACCCCGGAAGCCCCTTTTAGTCGCCTTTACGACAGGCAGGAGATACCGTAGCCCTATTCTGGTCCCGGAACTACAGGACCATCATTAGTAAACCTAGTACTGAGGTAGAGAATTAAAACATTATTTTAATATGTGACTGTCATAACATGGTCCCATTTTTCTTTTAGCAATTAGTTGCTCATTTACAGTCCAGAACTGTTACGATCTTACAATGTTAGCATTAAAACATTTCACTGAACGTAATTATAACCAGTATGCTATTAATATTTTAAATTGTTTAACTAATGCAAATGTAAAATATATCAAAATATTTATAAACCTCTTCCGGAGCATCGAACGTGTGTTAACGTTATTTAGTATATCTAAATTTGGAACACGAATGTGCTAAGGTAAAGTCACCTAATGCCGAGGGGTTCTGAAATTGGCACTATATTCCGTGGTATTTACAAAAACGGCTTTTATAAACTATTTACCAACTCATTTTTAATAAAAGGTATGTTATTTAATATATAATTTATCACTCTTTTGTCATATGGCTATCGTAATAGTATTATGTGTATGGTTTTTTAAATAATCGCATAGTTTTGCATTAGTGCCTCCATCAAACGTATGCTCCATACATTTTGGGCCTTTAGCACGTGAATGTCACGATTTCTCAAATAGTGATTTTTTCAATAAATTTGCATGTGTGTGATAGTGTTTCGATGAAAACATTATATTGATTATATATAGAATCGATAACATTCAAATATTGTGCTTATTTCTTAACAGATAAGAGTAGAAATAAGTTTAAAAATACAGCGGCATTAGGTGCCAAATATTTTGGGCTGTCCCTAAAACCGAGGTATACCACGGAATAGCAATTTCATAGACTTGTTTTTTATTTCAATTTTTGTAGTTGTTTTTATGAATAAGCACGTCTTGCTTCGATTTTGACAAGTTTATTACTCAATTAATATTGAAATCATTTTCCGTGGTACTGCATTGTACTGCATTACCTAATTATATAGTATCAAAGATGACCTATCTATGTACTTTCCTAATTTCTTCTATGGGACAACTAAGGAGAGAAAATGAAGTTCATCCAGATATGGATGTAATATTGAACAAGTATTGTATATTACTATGTACATATTTTCATAAAGCATCTTTCTGCCTCAAAATTGTGTAAAAGTCTTTTATTATTTAATAATCGGAATTTGGAAACGTGATTTTTAGTTATGAAACGCTATTCCGATGTATATAATTCGGAATTAGGTTATATGGGCACATTAATCCGCGGCATAACTGCAAAATACTATACAGGGTGTTTAAAGTTTTCATCGGTTTTTAAGAACATTTCTATTTTTTGTATCAGTAATTCGCTAAACCTAATTAACGAAGAACTAACATTGTTATACGATTTTTATGGATATTTAAATAAGAACTAGAACATTTTACGACGTTTTCATTTGATTAAATTATTCAAAATGAAATAATTCTATAAACCTCATGACGGCATTCAATAATATTTATGGTGTACGATAATAAACCTTGGTAAAGTACACGAAGAAGAAGATCCAAAATTGTATTGCAGATACACGAATTGACTGCAGTTTTTAAAAAAAAAACATGATATACATTAGTAAAATTAACCAATCAATAAACTATACCATAAAAAAGTTTTATTTTGGCAGCTTCCCTTTAATTATAGCTAAGAACACTTTGGATAAAGCTACTCTTTAAGTAATAAACAAAAATTAAATCTAAATTGAAACTAAATTCAATAAATAACATTTATTTTTATACACCATGTAGCAGTCGTTCTATCTCTTTCACTCCCTTATTTTGTATACTCGGAATTAGGAACCAAATACATCGGAATAAGGATTTTTACATCGGAATTAGGGTTTTCAGACTTGGTTCATATTTATTTAAAATACACATTTAAATCAATATTTAATCGTAAAATGTCGAGTCTATTTCAGGAGTACAGATAACAAAGCTTCTGATAAAATTATCTAATTCCTTATTAAGCCGTAGCAAATGCTTAATATCTGACGCTCTTTCTAGTTTTGGTGAAAATACCGCGGAAATAGGTGACTTTACCTTAACGTAGAATAAATTGATGGAAAGTGTCTGAAAATAAACATATAGAACTAGAAAGGTCAACAAACAAATTGGCCAATAATTAAGTTTTTTTTGGTATCAAAGGATATTTATGTGTTAAGCGCTACTGGTTTGAAGGGTGTGGTAAGAGAGACATACTTTTATGAGGCATTCCAGCTGAATCCTCAGGGGTAGCGGCGCATCTGTGGTCGACCTCAGGTAGGAATATCTAATCCTATCTGTGATTCATTACAGATGTCCATGGGCGGCAGTAGCCACTTGTCATCAGGTGGAGTGCATGCTCGTCTGCTACTCCCATATTATAAAAATATCATTGACATTGGGCACAAGCTGGCACGGATGGATCGAAAAGACACCCTTTCCTCTTTTTTGAAGAGTATATAACCCCTACGTTATCAAAGTTGTTCCTAATTATATTAATGTTTGGATAGGACCAATACTCATTATTTTGCTTTTAAAATAACATTCTACTGTATTCTTTCATAAAAAAAATAAAAACAATGAACAAAAATGAAATGAGCAACGTGTTATACAAATTATCGTTTATTCATGTTTCGAAATTAATTCTGTTGTACTTTTTGTCACATTATAATAAATGAACAATATTGCGTACTTTAATGTCAAAATATTAAACTGGGGTAATGTTATAAATGACTGTATTTACCTTAATTTGGCAAGACGCCAATCTCGGTAAGACTCCGTTTGTATATACATATGCAGCCTCTTTACGAGTATAATGATAAAAGCATACGGAAGAACTTTACCTCCATAATTTTTATTCATGCGAGCTGGTGCTCGACTTTCATATGCACCTTGAAGTATTTATAATATTTATTCACACTTCCTTAATATGCAAATTCGTTGGCATTTCAGCCAGAATAGACTGGAGTAGACATTAGTAAATTATACGTATACTGTTTAAACCAGAAGCTTCGTGGAATAATAAATACAATACATATCCTTGATAACAAACTTGTCCAACTAATGCAGGCGATATGATGCGTGATTTTAGAGTATCAATGCGCAATTGTGACAAAATTTTGGTTAATCATATATCTTTTTCGAAACTTAGTGTTAGTATTCTTTGATCGATCTTCGATCAGGACCTCTAAATTTTATGACTTATCCGTTTCGTAAAAATTACCATAAATCGACAATATGATGTATGTATTTTGATGCCCAAGCCGGTCAAATTGCATATTATATGTGTAACAGTTTTCATTTCATACGTGAACTTTATAACCCCCAAAAAATAAATTATAGTTGCAACATTAACATTTCACGCTTTTTTCCAACTAACTTCAAGACTTTGTGATATAATAACTGGTATTCACAAACATGTCACGAGACTAAATAAAGTGCGCCGTCGCGACGGGCGTCACTTTTATTGACCAATCCATGAAGTATTCACATTTCCACAGCACGCACTTCCTGTCGTAAAATTAGATACGTGTGAAAAATCCGCAATTTCCTTCAACATTTGTCACTTTACAGCAGGGGTTCCCAACCAGTGGCCATGGACCACCAGTAGTCTCATCAACAACCCATTACTGTCCCACTGCTGGGCACGGGTCTCCTGTCATAATGAGAAAGATTAGGCCATAGTCCACTGCGCTGGCCAAGTGCGTATTGGTAGACTTCACATACCTTTGACATTTTTTTTTATAAATCTCTCAGGTATGCAGGTTTCCTCACGATGTTTTGCTTCACCGTTTAGCAAGTGATAATTAATTTCTAATACGCACATAACTTTGAAAAATCAGAGGTGCGTGCCTGGGATTTGAACCTCAGACCCCTCGATCGAGAGGCCGAGTTTCTTAACCACTAGGATATCACTGCCACCAGTAGTCTGCAGAAGCCAAATTATGGTCCGCGAACGATTTTTAATTTAGCGGGCCGTTTATTAGTAATATAATAATATAATTTAGTCGTTTTAAAGTAGGAGATGATTTGCGTGTAACTTTGAGTATTAAAACCCTAGGATAGCTGAACTTGTAAAGATGATGCAAGTACCTACCTACAGAAATTACATTAATACAAAACTACAAAAGTCTATAATATATATTATTATTTCTTTTTATGTGTGTTCCTATTTTATTCCTATATTATTATAGTTAAAGTTTCAGTTTGATTATTACAGTTTACTTTTATTGTACCTATATTGTGGTACCTGCTAACAACAAAGTCATAAAAGTGGTCCAAGACCAAAAAAAGGTTGGGAACCACTGCTTTACAGTAATGAATTATACGCATTCTCATAAACCTCAAAGCTTCGTGAAATAATAAACGCCACACATTTCATAAGACGCTATTTGAGTAACGCATACGACGCGTGACGTTTTAGTGTTCATTCGCCCCAGTATTTATTAATACTTCTTTAGTTTATAAACACTTCTTGTTAAAACGTATAATAATAATATGGGAAGCGATTTAGTTTTGTATTTCGACAGTTGCTAATTATTTATAATTTTTGCTGTTAACTTTACGCTTTAATCGTATGAAATAGATACATCACTATTCGTGATAACAGTAAAAATATTATTTATAAAGATTTGCATACGAATGTTTCTGTGCACAGAGCATGACTAGACAGTAATGAGCAGGCGCCAAGAAATATGCAATCTTTTATAATAAACGCTTCCTATCGTGTAGGAATATTTCATATGAGTAATCCTGTTTCCATATACATCAAGAACGAGAATTTCTATACATATACATATTTTTAATTACATTGAAAACTTTATGCCGTGGCAAGTACAATAGATACGAATATATCTTCTAGGTTTCAAATTATTCCGTTTCCAATGAGATTTTGCATTTTCCGCAAATGTGTGCTTCGTGTTTGGTGTAAATTAGTTACGATAACAATATGAGTAAGTGCATAAATTAGCAAATTGACGTAAATTAGCGACTCAACTCTTTTCCATGCCTAGATATAGGTTTCGTATCAGAATGAGTGGGTAGAGATTATACTGTATCCATTAACTATTTACCAGCTGCGGATAGATATAGCACTGGCTAAAATACTGGCCATTTTCGTGTAAGTTTCCTCTCGTCATTTATTAGCTAAAGTAAAAGGAAATTTCTAACACGTAACCGACTTAAAAAAATCCCAAGCGATGCGAACTTGCTTGCCGCGTGTCTGTAGCCATAACTAATACAGACCTGGAGTATCCCTCTGATGTAATACATGATGAATATTAAATAGACTCAGCTAAGATTTAATTACTATTTTTAATTATAAAAAATGGGACTGATACCTTAACTACATGCAGTGTTATACACTTAAACGCGCATGATTTTAGAGTGCAAGATGTGGAATGACCTCCCTCCTGAAGTAATCCTGGAGCAAAATGACATAGTTTTTCAAAAGTGCAAAAAGAGCTCACATCCAAAGCCGATGCAATTGCTCCTTTGGTTTCGCAAATGTCCATGTGATAAAAAAGCAAATAGTAAACATACCAAGTTAACTTCCAATCGCCATCATTGCTTTATACATAGTTACAAACCGAGGGGCTGAGCGAGCTTCGAAAACAGTAATTGAACTCAACTCACAAAGTGGTCGATGGCAGCGACAGCCAAATGACAGCTTAACCGCCGTTCTGTGGTAGTGCTTGTAATTTAAGGCTTATGGTCTATGTACCTTTTATACTAATCATTGTTTGCACAAATAAGTCTGTAATAAAAGGCTGTAGGTTATTATTTATAAGGCTATAGGTTACTTCTGTCTCATAACAGCAGCGTTAAGCGTTGCTGTGTTCTGGTTTGAAGGGTGTGGTGAGGGAGACATAATTTTCCGAGGCGTTCCAGCTTAGTCCTCAGGGGTAGCGGCGCATCTGTAGCCCATCTCAGGAAGGAATTTTTAATCCTATCTGGGGTTAACTACGGACATCCATGGGCGGCAGTAGCCACTTACCATCAGGTGGATTGCATGCTCGTCTGTTACTCCTATATTATAACAAAAAAGTTCCGTCACGCGGATCTTCAATATCCCTAATAATAATATTAGCTCAGTCATTTTGTTTAAGGATCCCTAAAATTCCCATCAGAAAAACTTTGACCAAACTCGTTGCGAAATATGTCTCTGCCAATAAAATTCCGAATATCGCAACCACTGACATTCGGGACAGTTGGGAATTTTTCCGATAACTCGCTTACGTTAATCCAATTCTAGCGAAATGCGCAACGCGACAGATGTGGGTATAATTACAGTTCCCACATATAGAAGCTATCATTATGTATGTAAATACACTACACATGCCGTGTAGGAGGTATCTTATCTTAGTCGAATTTTCAAGGAAGGGCCAAGTCAGAGTACAGCCTCAAAAGATGAATATATGTGTATTTTGTAGAAATGAAGTTGAGTCATCATCAACCTATTAGTGTCTTAGATTGGACACTGATCACCTCTCAGACTGAGAAATAGGAATTGGTAGACCTGACATACCTTTAAAAACTTTTTTGACCAATTTTTAACCGACTTCAAAAAAGGAGGAAGTTTTTCAATTCGACCGCATATATGATTTTTATCGTCGTTTATGAACCGATTTTGATGATATTTTTCGAAAGATATGTCGAAGGTGGTCCCATTATAAGGAAATCAGGTTCTGATGATGGCAGGCCAGAGAAATCGAGGGGAACTTTCAAAAATCGTTGGGGTGCTCATATTGGACACGCTGTTTACGCCGTTATTCAACGAAATACGAGTATATTGAGCGCCGACTTCAGAAATATGTACTAAACCAACATTTATTTAAATTATTTTATACTTTGTAGTAACATAGAAGTCGGTTGTATTTTTTGTTGAAAATTTTCTGAGGTGAAAATCAGGTTTTTCATCACCGGTAAACTGATGATACTATTCAACATTGAAAACTCGGATGTGTCTGGGATTCGAACCCCGACCTCAAGATTGAATTCCAATCCATATCTATCACTATCATAGGCTATCACTGCTTCTAAAACCATAAAGTTTACCTTTACTCAATTTAACATTAAAATCATTACACTTTTACTTTTTACTTACTTTAAGTAACACCTGTAAACATTTATTAAATCGGACCCATTTTATTTTATAAGAGCTTTTAACTATCATTGCTTTTAAACATTTATTTAGCGTGCCCGCCCATTAGAACACAATTAAGCGTCCGCTGCGAAAGCTCTGACACCTTCCAACCTTTGAAAAGACACTTTTAATGGGGCAATTTCGTCGACTTCGCATTTATACCTTTTACCGAGTTTCTTTATCTCTGTTCAATCGTTCTGGGAACAAAACATTATGACCAAGCTATCTTTGTTTTAAGATTGAAGTAGTGAATGAGTATGCAGTCCATCTGATAGTTTTATCAGTGGTCATTGCCGAATAATCATCATCAACCCATTTTGTCCCTTTGCTGGGCACGGGTTTCCTCTCTGAATAAGAAGGATTAGGCCATAGTCCACCGCGCTGGTTAAATGCGTATTGGTAGACTTCACATACCTTTGAAATTTTTTTTGATCAAGAGGCCGAGTTTCTTAACCACTAGTCTATTACTGCACTACCAAACACGGATGTTAAACCTGAAGCCGATCTCAGTTTCGTTTTCACTTCTGGCAACTAAGATATTCGCTTCCGGCTTTACTGAGGAACTTTTCGATCAGGCGCCTACATCACCCTTTCTTCGTCGCACCACTCGCCGAAGCATAAGGTTCCTTCCACATCAACTAGACCCGTGGCGGTCCTCCACGGTCGGTTCGGTTTGCACGGTCATTTTTGCCACGGACGTGCAAAATGTGGCATGAACTTCCTCCTGAGGTATTTCCTCAGGACTATGACATGGAGTTCTTCAAGAGAAGTGTAAAAAGAGCTTTCCTTCAAAGCCGGCTATGCATTGCGACTCCTCTGGTGTTGCAAATGTCCATAAGCGACGGTGACTGGTGACTTTCCACCAGATAGCCCGTCTGCCTTATCGTCAGGTTAAATATAAAAAAAACTTACGTAAATTATAAAACGTAAAATGTTCAAATAACATTAGATTGTAACAATAGACATTGATATACTAATAAATATTGCTTCATAAACTCTAAATAGATTATGAACCATTCAACGTTTTTCACGGTATTGGTTTTTCAACGAATATTGATTACATTTTCTAGAAAAAAACTACGAGGCACTTTAAATAAATTTATTATTGACTGGTACAAAATAAAATTGATATAATCGTAAACAAACATTCTACGCGATTCCTTGGCGCCAGTAAAGTATGTAAAATAATATTTACACATTCCTACTTTGAAATTTTTGCAGTCGGGATTATTTTGCGGTTTATAAGTTTATTTTACGCAAGTTTTGAATGGCGGATTTGACTTTACTTATATAACACTATTTTTGGGAGCTGCTTGAAAAAGCCTCAATAGCTTTTCAAGTTTCACAGTAGCCTCACTAATATTATCAACAAAATATAGGTATTTAATGTATATGTGCCTATAATGTAGGTATCGATAAACGATGATCTCTTTCGTGTTTCACTTTATATGTGAAAATTTTTGAAGCTACATTTCGTCGTGACCGCAACTCATGTAACTCTTGTGCATGTGTTCCTTTAGTGACATAACATAACACACATACATTCACTTTAAAGATATTAGATCCAAATATAACACGTGTAACGATATGCCTCAGACTTTAAGTAATTACAAACATTATTCCACCTAAAATTCAACGTAATCGCCCATGCCCAAACCTCTCGGCCTTATTGAGTTGTTACACCAATTACACAACCATTACAATGTAACTATGAGGTAATCTCTATTAGTGTCATAGAATAATGGCTGTCGATAGACCATATTTAAGCAGCACACCTATATTCGGAAGACAGTTGATTGTTTCGTAACAACGTGAGTCACGGGATTTGGGTCGAGTTTCATCAACTACATGTCCCTAATTATCGAGAACAAAGGATGTAATTTATTGTCTTACTAGTGGTGCCCGCGGCTTCGCCCGCATTTTAAAGAAATAATGTGACATACATAAAACAGAAAAATTCTACCATTGGAATGACAGTGGTGTCATCTGTCGAAAATTGGTCTACAAACTCCCAAACCCTCGTGGGCTCTTGGACTACAACTTTGCTAAAGATCATCACTTGATCAAATGCATAGTTTCCGATTCAATAACTACTTACGAATTAAAAATCAATTTAAAAAACCTTTTCCCACGGACTAAATTGTAAATCTAAACCATTCTCAAGTCCCCTTGAAGAGACAACAAATTTCATCAAAATCAGTCCAGTCGTTTAGGAGGAGTTCAGTGACATACACACGCACATAAGAAATATATATATATAAAGATCGCTCGAGAATTTTATTTGGCGGTTTTATTAAGTAATAAATATAGCTTTATTAGCGTTTATTGGTGCCTTTTGTACACATTTAAGGACAAATTGGCCAGCATTCCTAATTGATTAATGGGTTGCTCTTCGATAAATCACTAAGCGTTTAAACAACGTCTTTAAATCATGATGCAGATTATTTTTGTTTAGTCGCAAATGTTTTGTGCAAAATGTACTAAGTATTTATTGATTCTCGTAAATATATTTAAGACACATTTGAGATAAAGGTAATGTTTCCACGACAAATCGATCTTATTAAAAATAGTCGTGACGATGTTGACAAAAAGTACCAAACAGATTCGAATCAATAGATTCATTATCGAGTCCATTGCAATCCATTAGACATGATGAGATGTATCGACCAACGACTGATCTCATTTCTGTTTCTAGCGATGATACTCGTATGTATCGATGGCGTTTATACGTTTGTAGTAGTTAATCTCGATCTCTACCATAATCCAATACAATACAACATACACCATACGTGATTTGTCGGTATAAAACTACACCATTTTTTATTAAAAATGTTAACTTATGACTTTTTTTAATATCTGTTTGATATCTCTAATAAGAAATATGTGTTTTCTTTAGAATCTCTTTGCTATTTAGCATTAAGACTGTTTTTTGCATCACATTTTATGATGGTAATTAAAGAGTAAATAAGTAAAATAAAAAATTCCGTTCTTCAATGTAAAAGTGTTAAATCCACATACTTGGTAATAACGTCAACTTGAGATTTTGAAAAAATCAATAGCTTGCTTCTTGAGTCTCATCCAAACCTATAAAGATTATGTTATAAGCACTTGCATATAAGTAATTTTAATATAAGCTACGTAATAAACAGAGCATTTTCTCACACAGGTTTTCAGTGTGCAAGTCTGTGAAGGTGAAGTCTGCTTGCTCGCGTCTGTGGTGTGCACACAAGAGCATGCCGCACGTTTGCCGATCGAAGCGCGCACCGCCCCTTGAGGGCACTCCTTGTGGAGTCAATCACGTAAGTACTCTTATAGACCATCTAGAAATTCAATGGGTAAAACTAGTAGTATTATAGTATAAGTAAATCCGATTGTTCAAAATAATTAGCTGAATAACTACTCGTAGTTAAGTAAATTATGCCAGTTCCCATATTTTAGGCGATTCGAACGATTTCGACAATGTCACTTCCGCAATTTAGGCAAATCCAACAACACCTTATTTGTTAACATTCGTCAAGCCGTTTGAGCTGTAAAGAGTGCCAAAAAGTGAAAAAACATACATACACTCGAAAACTCTCCCAAGTCGGTTAAAAAAGCAAGTAAGAAGTCATCTTTATCATCCCAACCAAAAATCAATACAAAAAATTTCTTCTCGCGTACCAGTATTATATGGTCGTAAGAAATATCGAATTAAATGAATAACTGCTAGTAGGAACGTTATCAATCTACATCAGATAGCCGAGTTGATACAGATTTATGGTGTCGATTTTAGATGTCGGTGCGCGCGCGCATTGTATATTATTTATCCATTTTTATATATATTTGTCCAAACGCGTAAAGAAGTATTCTTCAAAATAAGTAGCAATTATGAAGTGGCAAAGGGTAAATTAAAAAATATAAAGAAATTACGAACAATAATTAAGTCAATAATAATGAAGAAAATTAACTTTCCTTTCCTAGTTTCATTAACTTAGTTATAGATAATATAAGTAGAAATGTTTTTTTTTTGTTTATTAGGTAGCTTATAAGCCATTATAAAATGTGTAATGCCTTCAAAAGTACCTATTCATTACAATTTAACATACAAAAGTAAAGAACTTAAGAATAGTGCAATATAGAGTTACCAACGGAATATCCATTATCGTGAAATTCAATAGAAAATGAATGAAAAAATACAATTTTTCAAAAATATTTCGACTGTAGGTACCCATTAGTATAATAGTGCACGAAATACTATCTGCGAAGTTCCGGACCGTTAATTAAACGACAACTTTTCCGTAATATTTTTTGCATAAAACATCAGTTTTAAAATGTTTCATTCAATCCTACAAAACCCTTTCACAAGCTTTATTCCTCTTGATTTATGAGAGAATTGTCGTTAATAAATCTGCCACCTAGGCGCCATCACACAACCACACAAATTAGGGATGGCAATACTTTCCAAAAAAAATATTCTTGAATCGAAGTGTGATAAATCGATTGACAAAAAAAATCGAGGCCTAAAGAATCGATTTTCCAAAAATCGATCTTCGATATTTTTCAATCTGTTTGGGTGAAGCTAACCAAAAAATCGTTAGGACCAAACAATCACTAAAATGCGTATCCGTCAGTAAAAAATGTCCATATCATATTTGTTAATGTTAAATCAACATCCAAAACATCGAATTTCGATATTCTAGGATGAAAAATCGATTCACTAAATTAATCTATTACTGATCAATTAAAATAATAGATTTTTTTGGCCCAAGATCAATTCTTCGATTAGATCTCAGATCGCCATCCCTAAAAACAAAGCGTAAAACTTATTTTTCACGGCTACACGGACTTTGCACCAGTTTTATATGTTTACTGCGTATTTGACACACAACCTTGACTCCATACCGTGTCCCTGTTTCTTGACCTTCCAGGACCATATGCTACAATTAGGTCATTTACCAAGACCTGTTTAACCGCGTTAAGATTTCAACACGATGTTACCTACATTTGTCATAATAACATCCAAATGTTTATTATCTTAACACGTATAAATCCCGTGTCACTGTCATGTAAACGAATCTGAAACCGTTCAACCGATTTTAATATAATTTTGTGAGCGTATTTTTGATTTTGACCCAACAGGTGGTGCTGTTATCGAGATGATATTTTTTTGTAATAAGACAACATTGCTCAAATAAATATCAATAGATCACTATATTGCCTATCAAGGCAATGTAGCGGACTCTCCAAAGTATTCTTGTCCTTTTTAGGAGACAGCTTTACTACATGCTGGTATATTACTTCCATTCCACCCTTCCCTTCCATCCCTTCCAGTCGCAAACGAGCATGCAGTCCACCTCATGACAAATGGTGGACATTTGTAATCAACTTTAAAGAATAAGGGCTCTACCCGAAGCTAATCACAGTTGCATTACCATTTCTTAGAATTAAGATGTTCACGTTTTTGCAAGTCAGCCGTACGTAAGTGGCCTCATATTAATACTATGAGGTCACGAATATAGTAACAATATGAATCTATTTTTAACTATTCACCAAAGTTTATTTCTATTGTTTCTAATATATTCTCGGTAAGTGTGTCATCAGCCCACGTGCAATTTATAATAACAAAAGATGTTATAACAACATCGTCTGTATTTTGGGGAATAGTTTATTTATGAATCCAAACCAGAAACATCCTCTTGTTTGTTCCGTACTCCACATTTGAAGTTACACGCGTTTTCATTTTATTTTGATTGATGTTCTGCCCAGCGTTGAGTATGAATAGATTTTGGGATACAATTCATATTGTTCTCTTCACTGGTAACGGTATGATGCATAGTTAAAAAAATTCTCCAACATATTGTAAGTATACTATATTGTTTATTGGAAATTATGTTGTTGGAGAATAGTACAATTCACGAATAAAGGTTTTCATATCTTAATGATGTCCGATAATAATGAAATAAATTGAGTAAATAAGGCTGTATAGTTAAATATCTCTAGTTATAATCAACCTATTTTGCGTACTTAAGTTGGAAATTTGATAATTTTTGTCTACTGGCCTTTTAGCTTATTTACCATTTTGATTTGTACCTACTGGGCAAAAAATGGATAAAATTGAAATAATCAATTAATTTTTCAATAATTATTAATCAATTAATTAATTAAACAAAAGAAATTAATTTAAATATAATCTAATTAAGTATCGACATTTTAACGGCACTTGAAGCGGTATTTTTGCTTACAACAATAAATCTTTCATTTAAATACAAAAAGGTAAAAATAAACATTATCGCATCGTAAAGTATTTAGAAGCTCTAAAATAGTTTTCTTTTATACAACAAGGGCTGCAAATCAGTTGTTTTAAAGAGTGTTTTAAATTTCTTAACGTTTATATTCGTAACGGTGTTTAGAAGCTCTAAAATAGTTTTGTTTTATACAAGAAGGACTGAAAATCAGTTGTTTTAAAAAGTGTTTTAACTTTCTTAACGTTTATAGTCATCAGGCAAACGAGAAGCATAAGAAAGTAATTCCTAAGGCAAAGGTTTAACGACCAATTAACAACCTATTTTACTTAGCTCCTTCAAACGGAGATTAACTTCTAAAAATAGTGTACTATTACTTGCTTCTTTCAAGCGAACCTTAGTACCGGGCAAAGGGACTTAAGACTCCACGCAGTTAGCTTGATATACGGTTTATTCAAACTACTTATATAATGTTCAGAAATGTGGTTTCCAAACTGATTTAATGTTCCATGTGTTTATGTAAATTCCTAATGAATAGGTTGTTGGTTGAAACCAGATGCCTGATTTAACGTTTTGACGATGTATTTCGATACCCATATTATTAGGGAATCAAATGATATGTTATGTTGTTATGTATCAAGCGTTGCAGTGTAACGATGTAATGACAGGTGTTGCTTCACCTGCCAATAGGGTAATGTTTTTTGTTTTACACGCAAAAATATCATCAAGCAATTACGGTCTCAATAACTAAGATGAAACGACAGAGCCCATCTTTTTTGACAAGTGACCAAACATACCTCATTTCTTTTAATTACAGAGGATTCTGGGGTTTGTGTGTTCGTGTGCCCGTATTTGTGTGTGCTAGTCACGACATCATAAGTCCTGGTGTATGATTATGAGATTTATTTATGTAGAAGTAGCTAACGGGTATACAGTGCACTTGACGGTAAAAAGCCACTGCCGCCCATAGACATATCCAGATACATAACAGTGTTATGAGACATATATATAACAGTGTTATAAGACATATACATAACAGTATTATAAGATTTATAAGGACCGGAGTCCAACCACGAAAGATTCTACGTATAATTTGAAGTTTTACTCGTAGTTTTGAAAGAATTCCTGTATCGTATCCAATGTGTAATTCTTATCTATTAATTCAATACGCCTCTTGCGTGTTAAAACCATAGATAAGCATAGATATCTCACCGCCTTGTAATTAAAGGAAGCCATTAAATGACTTAAACGGTTTACTATTCTGTCAGCCATTTAATGGCTGTCATGCTGTAATTTACGCGGAACAATGCCGACATGTGCACTTATGTGGTGCAAAAACACGGAATCGAAGAAAAAGTGCGGAGAAATATCGTTTCATTCGTAAATGATCGAAAAACTAAATTTTTTTAATATGTTTCAAAAACTAAAATAGATGACAGTGGTAATTTCAATTGTCAAAACTGGTTACATTTTCTTGTTAGGAGTGAGTAAAATTACTACTCTATGGTTAAAACCATGTATCTCTCGTATGTTAGAGCATGTATCAAAGTGAATCAATCAGTATTAGTACTTCGTGCGCATGTGACGGTGTAGCCACTTCAGTTTCCATCAGCGTTCCATCTCACGTCCAACATGGCAGGGCGTGTGTATGCATAAATTCAATAAAATCCCTTTTGAATACATTCCGAGCAATGTTTGTAACGAGAACTGATGGTTAAACAATGATATTGCAAATGCACGCGAAATTAAAATTCACTTCAATTTGATCAATTTCGATTCACCGAATTAATAATACAATTACTCGTTTCTGAAGTTGTGTTCGTAATAGGGTTCGTACTGAATAAGGTGTAAGTTTAAGGAAACTTTAGAGTTTAAAAATAGTTTTGGAGTTAGGAAAAAAAAACTTCCCAAAAAGGGGCAACGTACGGCATGAAATGTTTTGAGTCTAAAAATAACAGTTTCTCTGACGTGTTTATGTAATTCAATGTATATAGGTATACATTGAATTATATAATGATTTAATCTATTGATTTAATCTTTAAATTAATTAAAATTTAAAAATCAAAGATAATTTATATAATTCAGATCTAATTTCTAATATTAACTAGCTTCCTTTGCCTTTACTGTCAAAAAGTGCTCTGTAAAGAACCTATTTTGTATTAAAAAAAAGATTTGATTTGATTTAAAGCTACGTCTCTATGAAAAAGCACACATACCTCCATACAGTCTTGATAAACAGAATGTCGAGAATAATTTGTAAAACGCGAGAAAAAATAATAGATGACTTCATAATTGAAGCAGCATTATTATTGAATTTTATCCGCTTCCTGGGCGGTTAAACTTGTGTGTGCTCAATGCTCATGTCATTGATTGAAAATGAGTTTCAGTCCCTATTTGTTTATTTTTGCACAACGATGAATAATGAAGACATTAGGACCAACATGAGAAGACATGTTAAATGATCATGCGTTTATCATATTTGTTTTCGTTTAAATTTTATTTTTGGTCGTTTTGCTGGTAATCGATATGTGGTAAAATCGCTTTATAATTTGAGTTTTGTTTTTGTACCATGTTTTATATTTGTCAAATAAAAATACAACTCTCATATGTAACCCAAATAAAAATATCTGCCCAAACGATGAAATCTAAACTCTTTTATCAGCTTTATCAATAATAACATTAAATTCGCTTCATTATATTAATTACATAATCAATTATAACATACAATAAATTCAATTAAACGATAAAGATCACATTTTCGAACGCTTCGTTCAGTAAATTGGACCAAGATTGGCCCAATATTGTGGCCGCTTTGGCGTTCAACAACGGCCAACTTTAAGCCCATACGTGGCGGCAAACTTGTCGTCCAACAATGGACAATGTATGGCCAACTTGCTCAGCTGGTCCGTAACAAAGGAACGATATCCCCTCGTTCCGTCGGGCGCCGGTAATTGATAGTCGTCACGTCCTGTGAGGAATTACAGTTCACAAAGCACATTAGGGTTCTGAGATACTTATCGTTTATATTGCAACGGTAAGGAATTAATTGCTGCCAGGCATGGGTCTCGTTTTAGAAGGGTTTAAGCCAAGTCCACGGATACCAGGTACGTGGATGTAGATTTCACAAACTTTAGATTCCTTTTTTTTTAAAACATAGGCATAGGGGTTTTTTACTTGTAGACACACCCTAGGTTCCTTCGTCGCGGATTCCATGAAGACATACAAAAAAACGAAATGACGAACAGCCAGACCTAGAACAAAATCTTAAGTTCATCATTTAGATATCTGTCTGACCGGGGATCGAACCCGAAATCCACTGCGTATGATGGTGCAAAATCGGCATGGTAAACGCACCGCCTAGTAAATTATCGTTTCCTCACGATGTTTTTTTTTTCACGTTAAGCCATATGATACTACCTAGTTTTTAACTTCAAAAAATCGCAAGAGCCAGGGGATTAAACCTGTCGCGTCAAAGGTCAAATTCATACTAATAGGACTTTACACATTTCAATTTCATTTCATAGTTACTTAGTTAAATTTTCAACATTTTGCTGTAATAGAATTTCAAATGCTTCATATTACGTAGTTTCCTTTCAATGTGACACTATCAAATTGAATAGTACGACCTCCCCGTTCTACATCAGTACTATACGCGAATTGCTGTGTTCAACTAACTGATTGTAGCAGCGACTCTATAAGGATTTATGCTCCAATGAACAAATCCGATACTAATGATCAATGGATGAGTAACGAATAAGTTCTACTGATTTAGCCAATAACATGCTTTTCACGTATTAGAGCTTTTTTTTGTCGTTATTCGTTCTTTTAGGCGCGGGAGACCCTCTAGTTCTGAGACTCCTCTTAAAATAAGAGCAGGAGAAGTGACTTAGACATAATGCGAAATGGTATAGTTAACATACATGCGAAATCTTTTCTACACTTATTTCGGAATGTATATTAATAGCACGGTAAAATTTATATAATATGTTAGTCCAGGATAAAATCATCCAAATCCAATCAGTAGATTTTGCATAAAAGAGCAACACATGCATGTTCACAAAATGGCGTTCAAAATATTAGCTAAAAATAAGAAATACATAAAAGAAACACACCCACGATGTCACGAAAATTACGAAAAATCTTTTTAAAGTAAAGGAAGTCTCAATCACAATGCGATCACAGTGTTGATACGAGCACGGAATATATCAGGAACGCAACGATATCCGCGCTTCCTGTTGACTGAGCGCCGGTAATTGTGATGATATCCTGACTTATGAGGATTCTCTGCTAGGTCAAGTAAATTTAAAAGACTTTGACATGTAAATTTTCTTTTGTAGTTTTCTTTAACTATTTCTGAATTATAACTCTAGTGCAATATCACAGTAAAATGTTTCTTGCGTGTTAGTCCAAACCATAAACTTTCTGTACGAAATATTTCAACGAATTTGAGGCAGTAGATTTTGTGTGGAAGAGTAACACGACATCCATCGACTCACAATGCTTACAATCACATGCTCACAAGGGTAGGTGTTCAAAATATAAGTAAAATATATCTTACGAAAAACCAACTTAAAGTAAAGGAAGTCTCAATTACAGTGTTGATACAACGGAATATATCAGGAACGCAATGATATCCACACTTCCTGTTGATACGCTTCCTGAGCGTCGGTAATTGTAAATGATGATATCCTGACTTGTGAGGGATTCCCTTCTCGGCCAAGTAAATGTACGTGATACGTAAACATTTGTAGACTTCGCAACTTGTCGGGATTCATTTACATAGTGGAGGAAGTGGTACGAGTACATTACCGTCACTTCTATATTGCCTAATGTAATTGAATCCTAACAAGTTGTTAAGTCTAGCGTGAAGAAGTTCTTGCATTTTTATGTAAGGATCTGGATGGTTGATTTACATATGAAACGAACATCGAGCGGCATCGTAACTGTGATCAGTGATAGTTATTAAAGGTGGTAGAACCCATCTATGGTTCGACTCCGGCGACACCACCGCCACACCTTTTTCCTAATCCTAAATAGCAGTGTTCAATGCTGCTGAGTTTTGGTTTGAAGGATGTGGTAAGGAAGCCATACTTTTCCGAGGCATTCCAACTTAGTCCTCAGGGATAGCAGCGCATCGGCGGCCCACCTCATGTAGGAATCTAATCTTATCTGGGGTAGATCACAGATGTCCAGTAGCCTTTTATCATCAGGTGGAGTGTATGCTCATCTGCTACTCTTGTATTATAAAAAGGTAAAACTTCTGTTGTATACAGAATTGATTAAAATGTCCATTTACCATCAGGCTGGCTGCTCCTTTTCTGCTTCAATAATAAAAAGAAGTTAAAATATATTTCTCTTGCAGTGGTGCGTGGACCGAGTATGCGAGCCTATGCCGGGACATAAAGCAGAGAATGACAAGGTAGAAGAGAGGGTTAAAGCTGAGTGGGGCGAATGGGGCGCTTGGAGCGACTGTAGCGTTGATTGCGGGTACGGACTACGGACGAGAGTACGGCGGTGCCAGTTTAAAGGGTGAGTCAGAATATAATTTTATAGACTATTTTCTTTTTAGCCACGGCTTTTTTCAAATCACATCAATAACTAAATAATAACAAAATTTAACAATTTCAAGGGTTTACCACATGTCTAAATGTAAAGGTATTGAGAGAACCCAATAAAATTTAAAAAAAAATCTTCTGAAAGCGCACTTTAATAGAGTACATTAGGCAAAGACACACGTGACGTTTATCTATGGGACGAAACACAAGAGCGACTCGCTGGCGACGGCTTGCAGCAGTAACTCGACCACTGTATCTGGTCATCATACATAGAAATCAGTATCAATCATGCGTTATACGGCATACCCGTTTACTACTTGACTTTAATAAAATACATAAAACGCAGGATCTATCCACGTTTCTCAAGGGTTCTACATCCAGCTCTGTTTCCAGGTCACGGTCAGACGCAGCATGTGAGGGCGCAGGGTCCCAGGTGGCGACGTGCTGGGCGGGATCCGCGTGCGCAGCGACTCGCGATATACGCTCAGACCTGTGCGCGCGACAGGCTACGTATCTCATACCGCATTTACATAGTGAAGGTGAGAAAATATTTTTTTCAATAACAGATAAGACAGCAGCTTCTAAACAACATACCGAATAGTGCGAAGTTTCTACATCTATGCAGCTAATTGGTAGCTATTGAATATTGTTGAAAAATTCATTAGGCTGTCAAGATACTATAAGTCGAATAAGGGGTAAAGTTAGAAGTTCAAATAAGTCAAGTAAGGTACTAAATGCCAGTCTTGTACACACTCTGAATGAAAAAGCAGTCTAGCTGCATTGCATTGCATATGCGTCGCACTTTCTGAGGACTATTTTTGGATTACTACTTTAGAAGACAGGTAGTGTTTTTCGGGTATATCTAAGTGGATTTATTTCTTACCATAGATAACATAAATGGCAAGAGTCATGGACCAGAAGAACTCTGTCAAAATCTTCAACTTACTAAACGTAGAAACTAATGAACACACGTGATAGTTTTTATACATCCATTCAGGTGCTAAATGTACCTGAATGGATGTATAAAAACATTTGTTTTTTTTTAATTTTCTTTAATTGTTTTATCTTTCTAAATGTTTAACAGAATCAAAACACTGTGAAATATGGTGCGTGGACTACGCTGGCGGGGAGCCCTCGGGCTTCGGTGCGTTGCCCGACGCCACGCCCTGCAGCTATCAGCGGCCCTTCGACCTATGCTTTCAGGTACCAAGCCTTTTCTTTTTGAAACAAAGTTAACAACAACAAAATAACAAACGACAGAGTGATCTGACATATTAATCGATACAAAAGACATGAGGGGCGATCGGCTTAAACGAAAAAACTATGACTTATACATTCATAGTTATTAGGCCTACATGTATTTTTTTTCATTAATTAGTATAAGATAAAATAATACGTTTTCTTGAAAAAGTTGTTTCCCAATTAACTAAATCATAATTTGGGTTGGAATTAATGAATACAAGTAACTGATAGGTTTTATCATAGTATTTTTAATGTAGTCTTTTCAACCCACACTTTTAACAAAATATAACATATACTAATGTATCGTATATGTAAGCTGTTCCTAATAACAATGTTGAGTTATTGAAATCTGTTTTTAAATGCTAGTATTCGTATCTAATACCACTGACTCATATGTAACTGTACATTCGCAATTATTGGTGATGTTCAAAATATCTTTTATATCGATATATCTCTTAACCGTATCGAACGCGCTTATATATATTATAAAATGACATATCCTTGTGTAAACAATAGCATCGATATTATATCTCATGGGATTCTATCGATATGTCATTTAATGTGTGTATTCATTTAATGAAATCTATTTAATGCTTTAAGGATAATCCTGGATACTCGTTTTTTAAGAAAATGTTTTAAAAAGCATTGTAATTTCAGGATAAAAAAATCATAGTTACCTAGATGAGTGGCAATTGTAAATTCTTATTCACTTTGTCTTTTTTCATTTTTGGTCACTCAATATGCACAAAAATGATACTGTCACATCCTTTATTATAAATAAACAAGTAAAATATTACTATATATATAAAAAAAGTCGATTTTATACGAACAATTAATGTGATATTTTTATAAAAAGACGATAAATCGAAGCGTATGTATAGAAAACATATCGATACATGTTGTATCGATATTACGAGATATCGTATCATAACGAGCATCCCTACAATTATTTAATATCATACGAGCAGACCATATGGCCGCAAGGTCAATGCAATGGCACCGACCTCTGAATTCCCCACTACAATGACTAATACTTTTAATATACACCAACCGTTCTTATTCAATTAGAACTAATGTCTCATAACTCTTCATATGCAGTTAATGATGTATGCTTTACGTTCCTCTTAAAACACGTGTGTGAGTGCATTGGCCTGAGATTCTTCTGATTGAACGCATTTATTCAACGCTTTGGTTATTTCTAAGTTTTGTTTTTTAAAAGGATTTTTTTATAATATAGGATTAGCAGACATCTGTAATCAACCCCAGATAGGATTAGATATTCATACTGAAGGTCGATCACAGATACGCCGATTCTGAGGATTAAGCTGGAACGCCTTGGAAAAGTATTTCTCCCTAAACACTTTAAACCACACCCCGCCGGGGCCGAACGCCTTTGTGATTCGATTCCGGCGGCACCACCTCCATACCTATTTCTAACAACAACAGTGTTAAGCGCAGTTGTGTTCTGGTTTGAAGGGTGTGGTAAGGGAGACATACTTTTCCGAGGCGTTACAGATTAGTCCTAAGGGGTAGCGGCGCATCTGTGGCCGTCCGACGAAGGACTATCTAATCCTATCTGGGGTTGATAACAGATGTCCATGGGTGGCAGTAGCTACTTACCTTCAGGTGGACTGCATGCTCGTCTGCTACTCCTATATTATAAAAAAAAACAAGTCTTTTATCACAACGCAAGTAGATACTGCTTCACGCTAGAAATAGGTATGCTTACCTCCCCGATCAAACCATAATGATACTATTCTACCGTTAAAATGTTTGAAATTTCAATTTTTGTTTGACTAATAAAAACTCATCCGCAGGGCACATGTGTGAAGGGTCAATGCAACAGCACCGACCCCGCCTGCAACTGGTGCCCAGATGGCTACTGCAACAACAATACACATATTTATACCAGGGATCTCGGGAAAGGTATTTTTAGTTTTTAAAAAACGAGCTTTGTTTATACAAGTTCGTAGTTTCTAAATGTTTATAATGGTTTATTTTAAACTCTACTAGATATTTTATTAGTCAATTGCATTTTGCAGTTAGTGTCGTGTATATTTATAGTAGCTTTATTCACATTTATATTCGATCTATTGGATCTAGACAAGTATAATTCGTAAAATGTTTGGCGAAAATTTATAGACAAAATTACTAGTCCAGTATAAATTATATTAATTTGATTATTTCATCCAATAAAATGTATAGACATTAAGTTCTACATTAGAGAATTATCGGTTTACAACATGTGTTATCAATGCCACTAGTACGATTGTGTACAATCACAAAATATTTTGTTTTTGTAACAATTACAAGTACGCTTAAGTATGTATATATAAGAAGGCGAACACTGTCTAACTAGATGGAAACTATACAATCCGTAGTAGGAGTAACCCCGAAAAGTACTTAATCAAAATGTTGTGTGCTGGCTAACAGTTAGGTATTTATCAAAGAAGTCTTAAATGGTAACCAACAACATAAGTTCCATGACTTTCTAACACTGATTTGCACGCCTCGGATTAATATTTCTATGCGAGGGACAAGCTTCAAACCAGTTCCGGCAGCGTTTAATACTGCTGTTACGAGGCAGACACAGATGTGGCGGTGGTGCCTCTAGAATTAAACCACGACGGGTTTTACCACTTTTAGAGATTTCATAAATGTTAAATAAAAAATCACAATTTATTTTTTAGGTTGGACCCGTCTCACAGTGATCCCACACGAGGCTCACCAGCTCTCCGTCCACATAGTGACACCGGTGGCGCTCAACATCGCAATACGCGAGCGCCGTCGAGACCGGCCGCTACTCGAGCTCGCCAAACACTCCAAACGCTTCGAGATCGACCACAAACAAGACAACTATCTCAAATACGATCCAAATGTACCACAGAACCTACAGATCATAGAAGTTGATAGTAACGTAATCGATATCAAGGAAGGAGACCATTATGGATACGAAGGTGAGGCGATCGCCGCAGGGAGCCTTATTCACTGGAAGCAAACTGATACGGATATACAGATATCGTCGTCTTCGAGGCTACAGACCGATCTGATGATACTGGTAAGTTATATTTTAAACGGTAAAAAGTGACAAAAGAATATATAAAAAATAAAAGGGACAAAAGGTATTTAAAATATTTTTTTATTAATAAAGTTTTTAATAATAATATTTTTAGTCACGTTTTTTGAATTTCGTATTCTTGTTAGAAAACTCTTTTATTTCCATTTGATACTTTAGCGGACTAGGTAAGTTGAATAACAATTTATGAAGACATGAATGAATGTATACTTACAAACAAAATAATAAAATGAAAAGTACAATAAGATATACTTTCAAATGTATACATTATATTAATTACAAATTACAATTCAATATCAAATACAGCAGATAAAATAGATAAATGCAAACAGCAAAATTACCCAAAAACCCGTTAACATCTCCAACCCTTAAAAGGATCATCCTTTCATTCTGAAGTAACATTGAAAGCTATAGAATTCATATAAACCTCGTCACATGTAGGGATAAAATGGACACAAGGGGCTTCCAACGAAAGCTATTTCCCGTGTGTATTTTACTGAGAGAGAAATAAATCCAGCCTCAATACTTTGATATTCCTCGTAACTTGAATATTATAGTTCTTCATATTCTTTACGATGGGAACAAGTGTCTGGTATTAAAGGTTACGACATCGTAAATATATCTTTTGAAAAGTTTCTATTGCACTCTACATCATTTATCCAAGGAAATTTTTCTACGACACTATGGAAATAATAGACAGTTTTGGAGAAATTTTAAATCCCTGGGAAGTAAACAGTTAGTACTTTTAAGGTGGTACACTTCTGTTTTGATTTGAAGAGCATGGTAACAAAAAGACACTTATAACAAGCTTTCACTCTTTGTAGTTTATAAAAAATAAAGTTTTTAAAAACAATATTTTAGTCACGTGTTTTAGATTTTGTATTCTTGTTAGAAAACTCTTTTATTTCCATTTCTTCCTCAATACTTTGATATTCCTCGTAACTTGAATATTATAGTTCTTCATATTCTTTACGATGGGAACAAGTGTCTGGTATTAAATGTTACGACGTCGTAAATATATCATTTTAAAAATTTCTATTGCACTTTACATTATTTATCCAAGGAAATTCTTCTACGACACTTGGTGGAAATAACAGCAAGTTTTCTAGAAATCTCTAGTTTTTAGAAATAAACTAAAATTACATATGAATAGTACTTTAAAAGTGGTAGAACCCTTCGTAGTTCGATTCCGGAGGCACAACTACTACACCTATTTAAGACAAAAACAACAGTGTTAAGCACTGCTATGTTCTGGTTTGAGGAGCATGGTAACAAAAATATACTTATGCTTAACCAAAATCAAATCAAATCAATTTTTTTTATTCAAAATAGGTTCTTTACAGAGCACTTTTTGAATGTCAAACTACCACCACTTCACAAGGTTTTTCGTTATGGAGAAGAAGCGGCGAAAGAAACTCCATAACACGCATCTTTTTAAAAAAATTGGATTTTACAATGTTAAACTTAACCTAATGGTACATGTGGAGCTGGAACTACTTCAGACCACACCGTTTTGTCAGTCAAATAATCACTTAGTTTATAGTACGCTTTTTTACATAGCGTTTGTTTAACGACATGTTTGAACTTTTTTTCTGTGAGATTCAAAATGTGGTCAGGTATTTTACTGTAGTAGCGAATACAGTTACCCATGAAAGATCTTAGGTTTACTTTTTGCAGAAATAATTCATGAATACACTGATACGAGATGGTCGCACTTTGCATCAATAATACGTCTGTGGCCCACCTCAGGACTGATATTTATCATAATTATCTATTAGCAATTGCTACTTACCATCAAGTGGACTGCACGCTCGTAAGCTATTTTAAAAAAATGATATTGTATAATCTAAAAAACCACGTTCCACGCCTCTGACCGGGAAGAGTATTCCCAGAAATCTTAATCCCGTGGGAAATAAATAATATGACATCTTAAGAAAGCGTAGATAATACAATCCGTATAACAAACGAGACTAAACTATTACGCGAAACGACGCGAAACATTTGATGACAAGGGTCGAGAACCGGAGCTTTAATTATTCAGCAGAGCTTTCAACCTTTCATGAAGTTAATTGAGAACTCTGTACTAACTTTGTCACGATACTGATGTTTAATTTCCTTTGTTGTTTATTTTTTTATAATTTGAGCAAACGAGCTGCAGGCCATCTGATGGTATTTAGTCACTTTCTCCATGGACTTGTGTATCTTTAAAATAAAAGTCCTACCTGAAATCGATCGCAAGCGTTCCTACGTCTGAGGACTAAGATGCTCAAATCCTACATAAGTCAGCCGGAGTCCATACCAAAAAGCAAAAACTACGAAAAACTCATATCGAAGTAAAATCGTTCTACCACCTTCCTAAATACAGAATTAGATTTAATTTAGTTAAGTATGTTTTTTATCGAAACACATCTCGCCTAATCAGCAAATATAATTTTTGAAGGTGGTAGAACCCTTTGTGGTTTGACTCCGGCGGCACCACCGCCACACCTATTTTTGCCTAATAACAGCAGTGTTAGGCGCTGTTGTGTTCCGTTTTGAAGGGTGTGGTAAGGGAGACATACTTTTCCGAGGCATTCCAGCTTAGGGGTAGCGGCGCATCTGTGGCCGACCTCAGGTAGGAATATCTAATCCTATCTGGGGTTCATTAGAGATGTCCATGGGCGGCAGTAGTCACTTACCATCGGATGGACTGGATGCTCGTCTGTTACTACTATATTATAAAAAAAAAACTACTTTACAATAGAAATAGATGTGGTGTCGAACTATTTATTTATTTATTTAGTCAATAGTCATTCTACCATCTTCCAAAATGTAGAAATAGATTAATTTAATAAAGTATATTTTTGTCGGAACACATTATCTCCCCTAATGTTTGGGTTGGGCCGTTAGAGGAGTTAAATGTACAGAACGAAATTAATTGGTTGGAAATATTCTTACAACGCGAAACAATTTACTCTTTTATACAATTCTCTTGTTCAAAGAGCTACTGACACCACTTTCATGCCTGTAGCTTTTATATAACGAAAAACAGAACAAGTCGTTGATGTTTGAAAATTATTTTAATATCATTATAATTAAATGTAATTTTTATGTTTTCATTTTAATAGTACACATACTATATTTCTCTTGCCTTGCTCTTTAGAGATAGCCGCTTGAATAGAGTATAACGCTTTTTTCTTACGTGACGATTCAACTCCTCCCGTAAGCTGCGTTTAAGAAATTGTTTTCAAAACATGTTAGACGTCGCTTCCAATTTCCTTTTGATCCAAAAAAGCCGTGATTACGCTAAGAGAAACAAATATACCTCCTATGTAGACTTTGTAAAATTGGCGTTTTCAGCATCATTATACTTGCTTACAACTTTCTCGAGATTTTATCCGAAACTTTTCAATAAAATTATAACAGTGTACGAGGAAAGTGAGGACACCTGCTTATACTTAACTTTTAATAAGATCACTTGGTTCAGAAAAGGTCGTTTCTTACTTGTCCTTCGCAAAACCTTATGCCTACCTGGCTAAAAGTTATTTAATCTTTATCGAAGGATCAAAAGTCACTGTAGTGGTTATATACATACATCAAATTGAAGGTTTTATACAGATTATGAGGACTAAAATAAACAACAAATCTTTTTAGAATTATTCAATGAGAAAATAATGTTATAATCAGAGCTAAAAAGATTGGACATGACTTTTACGCAAAGAAAAATAAACAGTAAAAAAATGAGATCACATTTTTCTGTCCCGAAATTCTTTCGCCGAAGTTAAAAAGCTAGATACTATGATACTATTGTGCATAGCAAGAAGTTTGTTATCTATACTAATATTATAAAGAGTTTTTATAGAGAACTTTGTTTGTTTGGTTGATTGTAATGAATAGACTCAAAAACTACTGGACCGATTTTAAAAATTCTTTCATAATTCGAAAGCTACATTATCCACGAGTAACATAGGCTATATGTTATATGAAATATATTTGATAAATAGATTTCGAGGCGGTACAAAGTTTGCCGGGTCAGCTAGTACAATATATTTCATCATAGGCTATTATTTCTTCCAGGCAGTTCCAGAAAACCGTTTTCCGACAGAAGAAGTTATAACAGTGGAAGTGTCAGTCAACTACAGCACGCCGGCGGGTCGGACCAGACCTATGGAATACAGGTAAATGAGTACCATTTTTTTATAATATAGGAGTGGCAGGCGAGCATTGGACTGCATGCAGGTGGACCTGATTGTAAGTGTCTACTGCCGCCCATGTACATCTGTAATCAATCTCAGATAGCATTAGATATTCCTACCTGAAGTACGCCACAGATGCGCTGCTACCCCTGAGGACTAATCTGGAACGCCTGGGAAAAAAATGTCTCCCTTACCACACCCTTCAAACCACTTAGCGCTTAACACTGCTGTTATGAGGCAGAAATAGGTGTAGCGGTGATGTCCTTGGAGTCTAACCACAAATGGTTCTACCACCTTCAAGTTCAAATATAACAGGAAATCTTAGTGCGTCCTTAAGTATGCTAGGTACCTAAGCATTTCAGGGACTAGAATAGGGCTACGGTATCCCCTGCCTGTCGTAAGAGGCGACTAAAAGGGGGCTTCCAGGGTTGCGGGCGGCAAGAGTGGGAGCTCGAACCGTCCAGTATGCTACCCCGGGAAGGACGGCGGTATGTGTGGTCGCATACCGTCGTAATCACCAGATGTTGCGGGAGGAGCGAACGCTCCCCTAGGGCAGAGCCCGATTCGGGCATCGCGCTTGGAGGACTCCGGTTGTGTTCCGTTGGAGATCCCGAAGTTCTCCAACAAGCGCCGAGACGGCCACCGGGGGGGTTTTAGTGTGGTAAAAATCCCACATAACCCGACGTCGGGTACCTTTTGAAGGTTTCCCCCTTGAAAAGGAAAAAAAAAAAAGGTACCTAAGCATGCTTTTCCCAGGGACGAAGTTTGCCCCATTTATTAGGTAAATCCGCTTTGAAACTTCCAAGTAACCAGAACATAGCATCACACTGATAGTATAAGGCAATAATAGACAAACCAATGAGAATCGCAAAATAATTTTATCGCTTCTTTTTCTTCATTTATTTATTTTTAATGAAAGCGATTAACATTTTCTGATAAGTTGTAAAATGTTGCAACCAGTTGCCTTCTAAATCTATAATAATATCTGTTTCAATATTCTAAAGAACCTTCTGTAGGTACTCTCTTATTTTGAAATATTTCAGTAGATCAAGGGAGCGAAACCGACCTGTAACTGTTCCTAAGACATACTTGGCATTCTACCAAATTCCCGTATTTCCAATAATGCCTTTGGGTATAAATGTTTCTCTCAGGCTTGTTGCGTAACAAACAACGTTTCGCTGAATCTTAATATTTACCAATAACGAAAGTATTTCATAATCTAAGGTATTTTGTTTAACGAAACTTTATCGTTAAAATTAATTGAACTTTCACCACCAATATTCTTACTACTGTAGTTAGGAGGAGGTGTTTTATTTGTCCTCGGGGATATATGTGGTTAGCTTAAAGTAAGCGAGTTTTTACTACATCTATTACATAATATAATCATCATTTAAAATACTCAGTTTTCTGTTACTAAAAATCAAATAGTAGGTACAGAGTTGTTACTCCGAAACTATGAAATATTGCGTGTTAAAATAATGTTTATTATTTATTTATCAGATTGTGGCATTGCACGAAAGGATAGAAAACGATTTTGAAAACAGTTGGTAATTGTATTAATAAATGTAATCAGTAAACTTCACTACAATACCTAATGGAGTTTGCTAATATAAATGTAAGTAGCAGTGATAGCCTAGTGGTTAAGAAATGCGGCCTCTTGATCGAGAGCTCCGAGGTTCAAATCCCAGGCATACATTTTCAAAGTTATGTGCGTATTAGAAGTTCATTATCATTTGCTTGAACAGTGAAGGAAAACATGGTGAGGAAACCTGCATACCTGAGAAATCTTAAAAAAAAGTTTTCAAAGGTATGTGATTCGCACTTGGCCAGCGCGGTGGACACCTAATCCTTCTCATTCTGAGAGGAGACCCGTACCCCGCAGTGGGACAATAATGGGTTGATGACGAATTTAAATTAATATATCAAATTACCAAAATAATTACAAACGTAGCGTACACGAGCGTAATTAACTCATTAGATACATATTTCGAAATGCCACTCACAAAACTATAAAAATCAAAAAGAAATCCATAAAACAGTAACCATCAAACAAACGAAGAGAAAAGAACAATAGACAAAGGGGAGCTTAGCATTCATTAAGCACATTTTGCGACGCCACGACTTGTCTGTCTGAATAATGCGAACTTAGATGAGTAAAATACATAGATAGATCACCCCTTTTTTCTGTTTATGGGAGGGAGACCTTCAAAAGGTACCCTATGCCGTGGGAGCGACACCGGGTTATATGAGATTATTAACGCACTAAAACCCACCGATGGCCATCCTCACCGGCCGGACCTGACCGGGCGGACCGAGCTTCCACTCTTACCGTCCGCAACCCCGGAAACCCCTTTTAATCGCCTCTTACAACAGGCAGGAGATACCGTAGTATTCTTGTCCCGGGGCTACAGGGCCATAATAGATCACTCCTAACATGAACGTGTAACCAGTTTTGAGAAGTGAAATTGTTGCGTAAATTAAGTTTTGCCACGTCTCCGTGCTAAAATCTCCCTAAAATGTTCGAAATACTTATTTATTTATTTCGTAAATAACGTAGTATTAGTTATTTATACGTACATTTTCTCTAAAAATGTTTTTTATTTGTCAAGAATTCAAAATATAACTGACAAATCACAAGCCTTTTGCGGCTTCATTCAATTTCAAGACGATGAAGTATTTTACTATTTTACTTATCTAAGAATGCGAAAGAGACATTCTTGAAACATTAATACAAGGCCTAGAATCTAGAATACTCAGAGCTAAGAACACGTTTCACATGTTAGCTATTTGGGTTTAGACCAAAGTCTTTCTTTCATGTTATTACCATCATCTTATGTAATAAATTCACCTTTTGTGCTGGTTTAGTGTATGCTATTAATTATTTATGTTACTTCTTTGTGGTGTGCGGGAAGAAATATATTTTTTTATTCATCTGTATCTGTATAAGTCATAGTTTATGCTAAAAAAGATTTGGTAAACTACATATACTCGTATTTACCTCTTCGACAATATCAGAGAAAACTTTGAGGCAAGCAGTATTCTTAATCGGGCAATAAACAATCTTTTATTAAATAAATATTTATGAATTAGGGAATTTAGATAGCGGCATTCACTTGGAAAAACTCTCTTACCTAGATACAAACTATCTAGGTGGGTGGATCCATCTTCAATAAACTCAAGAATTTATAAGTTAGACTTCGTTAAGTCGACCAAGGAACACGGCAGATTTTTCAAGAGCTCTGTGTCAAGAAATTTTAAGAATGCAATGTTTAATAGGAATGTTTTAAGTTTCCTCTTTTATTTAAGAAAACTGTTTATTTGTAATACCGTTGTTTCGTGTTCGCAATATTTCAGTATAAGCAAAACAAAAGGTATTTGTAGCTCGAAACCTCTTCCGTTTCGAAGAAAACTACACGCTCTTTGTAAAATTTCTTTTAAATTTTTCAATTTATGTACGCTTTCCTTGAAACTGCAATACCGTTTGACTTCGAAATAACGATCTAGTTGTAATACAAGAACCGTGCAAAGAGAAAATGCATCGCTCGAATAACCCCCTTAATAGATGAACATATTGTTTTACCTTTGTCTAAGCAAAAAGACGTAAAGAAGGTAAAACAGGGAAAGAAAGGAAAACAGCTGTTACGCGCTGCTATATTTTGGTTTGAAGAGTGTGGTAAGGGAGACATTCTTTTCTGAAACGTTTTAACTTAGTCTTCAAGGGTAGAAAAGCAGCTCTGATCGATGTCAGGCAGTAATCTAAACCTATCTAGGTTTGATTACAGATGTCCATGGAAGGTAGTAACCCCTTACCACCAGGTGGAGTGCATGCTCATTTCTTGCTAACTTATTTAAAAAATATCTCTCCTAAAGGGTTTAACCCATAGTTCACCATTTGTAAATAATAAGCAACTAGACAAATACTTCGAAAATAGTATCTACTTGCATTCAGTTTTTTTTTTGTAATGTTCAATAACAAAATAAACCGAATCCGTCCGTCCGAACCGTCTTATATCTTTAATTTATAAGGGCATATTTCTCAGTAATGTTCTACTTTAATAGCATTCAATGTCTACTTTACAAAATGTCCCAGTCCCTAAAATTCTCATTTTATCATGATTTCTTGGGCTATTATCTTCACAAACAATAGAATAATGATATAAATGCCAATAGGCTTTTCGTACGGTATAATAAAGTAGCCCCAATAAAATTCCTTTGATTATTGATACTGAAATATTTATTAGATTTAACTTGCCGACTCGTAAATGTTTTGCATTACTTAAATTCCCTCTTAATATTAAATTAATAAAGCTTCGTAATTAATTTTTAATTACCACAGTTTATGCCCTTCGACGCGTAACAAGCTCTTTGTTAGCTTATTTCAAACAAATCTGCTTTTCCCAACTTTGCGCTTTCAACCGTATTACACGGGTCGGCTTTCTAAACGGTGAAAACGTTCGTTTTACGGAACATTTTAAGTGGTAAAACTAACTATTAGTGGTAAGAATGCTTTGGATTTGTTTTGCACATATTGCAAGCTAATGGTTTAATAAAATGAAATACGCTTTACGTAATATTTTTTCGTGAACTATAATAGAGGAATTTAAAGGGTGGAATGAAACGTATGTTTTTGTAAATATAAAGCAGCAGACGAGCATGCAGTCAACCTGACGGTGAATAGCCACTGCCGCTCATCTGTATCCAATTCGTATTGAACAGGGTGTGTGATTGTCTGTGACGTACACATGTAGTGACCCATCTTAGGTCTCAGCAATTATAATGCATCTAATGCAACACGTAATGTCGTCCTTTCTACGTCCTTTTCTATAAGGTGCTGGTTATAGATGTCCAATGACCACTTACCAGTAATGAATTAGATCAGTAGTTCTTGAGAATTTTTTGTACCTACAAGCTTACATACATAGCCGTCGAATACAGAACCTCCTTTTTTTAAGTCGGTTAAAAACTAAGTTTAAACGTGTGTTGAGTAAAAGGTGTAAAAATTAGTAATTCTCATAAAACTAATAGAATAATTTGTCGCAGGTGGTCAACGGAGCGAGGGCCGTGTTCAGCGTCGTGCGGCGGCGGCGTGCGGTCCGTGCGGCCGCGGTGCGCTCGCGGAGTGCGGTGCGCGCCACCACGCCTCGAGCCGTGTAACACACACAGGTGAGATCAATGTTGCCAGCTTGGAGTATCTCCCCATAATTTGGGAGATTAGTGGAGGAGTTATGTTTAAGTATTTAATATATTTTCTTATTTATCGTCTTTTGAGGAAATGAAATGAAAGTTCGTCCAATTTTTGAATTGATTTTAGATCATAAAGACAATGTAAAATATAAACGTTCACATCTGCATAAGACAGACTTTAATGTGTTTAAGAGGTGCATCCCCCTTCAGAATTTAAGTGTTTTTAGCTTGTACAACCTGTTAATGTACCTTTATTAACGGTTGTATTGTTTTATGGTTTTACATTTCGGATTTCAATTATGAACATATCAAAAAAGTGAGGAACACTCAATGCCGTGTTTTAAACTAATTCATAAGAATTATATAGTCCAGGAGAAAATTCATTATGTACCTAAGTATAACAGAAGATAAGATATTACGGATAACTAAGTACTTAAGAGTTGAAAAACTCATAACATTATACGCAAATAACTCCGCAAAAGTCTGTATGGCTGATTTGTGTCTTCCATTTGCTTGATTTCCCACATGGCACACTTTCTGTAACTTGATACCCCAGAATTGATTGATTACATTTCAAATTTTGTAATACACTCATAACGTAATACTTCGTACAAATACTGCTACCCAATACTTTTGTTCTTTAACTTAGTATACAGTATGATGTTTTCAAGCGAAATTCGAAACTAAAATGGTTATCGAAAAATACTGAAATCATTAATGATGCCGGTATTGGATGGAAATTAAAACATCATTGTAACATAAAAATCAATATACAAATAGTTTGTTATTTATGACTGCTTCTAGAATTCGATTGATATAAGTGACACTATCTGATTGTGGAATAATATGTAGTTTTTTTTTAACCTAATGAGGTAGTTTTAACTTTTATCTAAGTCGGCCTCGTTACTTCTTTCAGCATTTTTGCTAATTCTTATGGTAATAAATGCCCTATTACATACCATACGCTTAAAATTGACCCTGATTTTGCCTTTGCCTTTTTTCTTATAAAGGAAAATCTTAACTTCATCTTTTTCTTGATATATTTTAAATAAGCAAGAATTTGCGAATATTTAACCGAATCATTCATATTCAAGAATATCAATCAGTTTTTACAACTCTTGACTCAAGATCCGTTTCCTATCAATAACAGCGCAGATTTTCAAATTTTAATATGCCCGAATCAGCCCGAATCAAACGACCCTCTCATTTGGAGAGGTTTCGAGTACTTTCATTCATAATATCGAACTACTTAAAACCTAGATGCTTAAATATGAAAAGCAATACTCAGAATTCAGACTGATTTAAACGAAGTAAATTATAAACTATTTTTCATTTTAGAACATCATGTATTCGTTGTAAAATTGTATAAAGCGGAATGTATGGGTACATGAATAACTTGTAATAGCAATAATAAACTCTAAAGTCCTATATTTGAATTGGACTGTTAAGGCAAAATTAAATAAATATCGATTTAATTGACTCTAAACAACACATTTTAATTCAAAATCTATGGCAATTGGCATTCTGTAATAGTTAACAATTAAAGAAATTATACACAATAAAAATAATGTCTGTAATAGAAAATTAAGCTGCGTAACTTCTCGGTTTTATAAATTCTTGAATGTTAAACACGTGTTTTGTCTAAAATCTCATTCATCGATACCAAAGTATCGACATAAATATCGAATGAAGAGCAAACAAGGAAAACAATCGGTCCTGAACCAATATTTGCTTTCCAACCAAATGTTTGTCTCAAAGAGAATCGATATGCGATTTATTACGTGCCTTGTAGACCGTGTATTGTTTTATCCAACATTCATGTTATATCCCATATTTGAATGGGTAAAAACCAAATGAAAAAAATCAATAGTCACTTAATAATTCTGATAAATTATGTTCTAAATTGTAATTCACGAAATCGAGTCGTTCTTAATAGACTAAATTATGTTCTACGTTCTTAATATTTATTTGACAGCTTATTATATTGTGCCCAAGCATTGCTAAAGTACATTGTATAATAACTTGAGAATAACTATAAAAATAAACAAAACCTAGCTGCTTAAAAATATAGCCTAGAGGTATGAGGACACTCAACTTATACGAATCCAACAAGTATATTTGTATAGACAGCCAGAATCCAATGTCGATTTCGAAAATAAAAGAGAGAAAACAAAAACTGTGTTTGAATGTAGTAGTCATTGTTTTCAAATAGAAATTCTTTCATTTTCGATTTCGCTTCGCGCGCCGGCGTTTAATCCACTTCACTACAGCTTTTGTATTCTGACATGGTTCTTTCTCTTCCTACAACTAGTGTTTTATGGTAAGCAAACTACGTGATAGCTAAGTGATCGAAACTTGTACTCTCCCAGGCACCTCTTTTTTTTTCAGATTTGTGCGTGTTCGATTTTTTTTATAATATAGAAGTAGCAGACGAGCATGCAGTCCACCTAATGGTAAGTGGCTACCGCCGCCCGTCTATAATCAACCCCAGATAGGATTAGATATTCCTACCTGAAGTTGGCCACAGAAGCGCCGCTACCCCTGAGGACTAAGCTGGAACGCATCAGAAAAGTCTGTCTCCCTTACCACACCCTTCAAAACGGAACGCAGCAGCGCCTAACACTGCTGTTATTAGGTAGAAATAGGTGTGTCGGTGGTGCCGCCGGAGTCGAACCACAAAGGGTTCTACCACCTAAATTAATTATCATTTGATATAACGGTGAAAGAAATGATCGTGATGAACACGCCTGAGGCTTCTTGAAAAAACCGTAAAAGTTGAAGAACTACTTAGCCAAGACGGTGGACTCTGGCCTAAACTCTTTCCACTCTGAGGTCAGGCCTGTGCCCAGCGGTGAGACAGTAATTTATTGATAACGACACTAAGTGAATCTTCTTCTTATGTCAACAATGTTAGAGTTAGTTATTTTTGCGCTGTAAAAGTATATTCAACAATATCGTACATCATTTCAAATTAGGTTTTTGTTGGAAACACTGACTTTTTGCCGTCTAATAATAAAATTTCGGTTCAAATTGAAGTATGTCATTTGATCGGGATTACTAAACTATAAACTTTGAAAAGTAATGGTACTTTACAAAGTTTATAGTTAAGTAGTAATCTATGGAGATCAACATAACATAGGTCTACATATTGACGTTTTTTTGAAGGTGGTAGAACCCCTTGTGGTTCGACTCCGGCGGCACCACCGCCACACCTATTTCTACCTAATAACAGCAGTGTTAGGCGCTGCTGTGTTCCGGTTTGAAGGGTGTGGTAAGGGAGATAGACTTTTCCGAGGCGTTCCAGCTTAGTCCTCAGGGGTAGCGGCGCATCTGTGGCCGACCTCAGGTAGGAATATCTAATCCTATCTGGGGTTGATTACAGATGTCCATGGGCGGCAGTAGCCACTTACCATCAGGTGGACTGCATGCTCGTCTACTACTCCTATATTATAAAAACAAAAAAAAAATATTGTTGTAAAGTAATTACTCCAAATGGAATTATACCCATCACTTTGTGCGTAAATGTCAAAATGATGTGTTATGTTAACATGAAATGTGAATCCTGCAATAATGAGTGTCCATTCATTATGCTAGAACTATATTAATTATCGACTGTATAGTTAATATGTTGCAATTGGAGCATCAAACCAATCTGTCAGTGCAGTGAATGGAGCAGGTACATGTTTTGATACTGAACCTCAAATTGCGATCTCCATCCAAATAAATAAAGCTAAAGTTTCAATCATGTAATTGAGGATGAGGGAGACATTACAACTGAGGTAGTGGTTGGACAGCAGATACATGTTTAGATAATGAACCACAAATTGCGATCTCTAACCAAATAAATAAAGCTAAAGTTTCAATCATGTAATTGAGGATGAGGGAGACATTACAACTGAGGTAGTGATTGGACAGCAGATACATGTTTAGATAATGAACCACAAATTGCGATCTCTAACCAAATAAATAAAGCTAAAGTTTCAATCATGTAATTGAGGATGAGGGAGACATTACAACTGAGGTAGTGATTGAACAGCAGATACATGTTTTGATAATGATCCACAAATTGCGATCACTAACCAAATAAATAAAGCTAAAGTTTCAATCATGTAATTGAGGATGAGGGAGACATTACAACTGAGTATACGGATACTTACGGAAATATAAATAAAGTGTCAATTATGTGTCAATTATATTAAGGGAGACATACTTATCTGAGGCGTTACAATTTAGTCCTCAAGGGTAGCAAAGCATCTATGACCGGCACCATGTAGCAAGCCTGGATGACTGATTACCCTGGGGCTTACTTCTCCACGCAGTTGGTACGGGATGAAAATAAAGTTGTAGGCAGGGGATTGGTGTGGTAAGGAAGACATACTTTTCGAGGCATTCCAGCTTAGTCCTCAGGAGCAACGGCGCTCTGTGGCCTGATCTGTGGCCGACCTCAGGTAAGAATCTAATCTTATCTGGGAAAGATCCTGTAATCTTCCCCAGATCAGATTAGATTCTTAGAGGACATCTGTATGTCCATGGGCGGTAGTATTCACTTACAATCAGGTAGACTGCATGCTCGTCTGCTAATCTTACATTACAAAAAATGCAGGCGGAGTATTCTATGATTTAAATACCCCAATATATGTAGTTGTGTCTAAAGATCCTTTCTCAACAATGGGATGGTAACAGATTGATAATAACGAGTAACCATATTAAGCATTAACTTTGGGAATTTTTATAATTTCTAACTTCAAAGATTTAAACTACTTTTTCTACGAAGTTTAGCATTTACATTATCAACAGATGGTGTTTCCAGTTGATAAAAAATATAACACATCTCAAATCCCCAACCGCATGTGACGAACAAAGCCAGGTGGTAGGGAATCTTCGACAGCAAACACCAGGTTACTTGCAAATTGTATATTCAGGCTAACAATGGAAATATTTAGTTAAATCGCAAATAGTATAGAACATATAGTGATCGCGTGGACGGTTCGTCGGCCAGTGGCGGGCGGCGGGCGCCCTCCTGTCGGGTTGGTGGGCCCTGTCGGTGTGTGCGCGTGCGCCTGTGTGCGTGCGCTAACAGGCTCCCCGGGTTGGAACGGAATGTTCCAAGGAAGTCGTCGATGATAAGGATGATGGCAGGACACATAGGCGATTGTAGGCTCGTCTCAGTATGCCGGTGGATGTCGTGACGTCGGCGACGCGAGCGACGCCGTCGCAGCCGGGATGCAGTTTGCTGACTCGTCCAAGCAGCCAGCGGTTTGGTGGAAGACGATCGTCTTTCACTACAACAAGGTCTCCGACATGCAGCTCTTCTCCTGGACGCTGCCATTTCATCCTCCTCTGAAGTTCTGAAATGTATTCAGCTTTATATCTGTTCCAAAAATGTGTTGCTAGAGCTTGAACCCGTTGGTAGCGAGGTAGTACACATATTTGGCCTGGCTTATCTAAGTCGACCTTAGAATTAGGTAGCATTGTAATAGTTCGCCCAATAAGGAAGTGAGAAGGGGTTAAAGGGATAAGGTCGTTGGGGTCTGAAGACAAAGGAGTCAAAGGCCTGGAATTAAGTATTCCTTCAATTTGAATAAGAACGGTGTTCATTTCCTCGTAAGTCAAATGAGCTAATGTTAAGACTCGTTTGAGATGATGTTTGATCGATTTAACTGAACTTTCAGCTAAACCGTTAAAGTGTGGACTGTATGCAGGTGAAAATTTGAAAGTGATTGCCTGTTCTGCCGCATATGCACTGACATCACTACACTTTGTCTTTAAAAATTTTGAAAGCTCGTTATAAGCCCCAATAAAGTTGGTACCATTATCAGAGTAAATGTTAGCCGGTTTACCTCTGCGTGCTACAAACCGATTTAATGCAGCGATAAAAGCCTCCGTGGTCAAATCAGTAACCAGCTCTATGTGTACTGCTCGCACAGCTAGACAGACAAACACACAAATATATGACTTTATTAGTCTACACCCTCTACCTTTTCTGTCGGCAATTAATATTGGACCAGCGTAGTCTACAGCTGTATTGCAAAATGGAAAATCGCCATGAAGTCGTTCCTTAGGAAGGTTGGCCATTATCGGCTGAATACTTCGTCCCTTAAACCTACAACACTTATGACAATCATGAGTCACTTTACGTGCCAAATTACGACCTCCTACTACCCAAAATTTATTTCTAAGTAGTGACAGTACCAACTGAGGGCCAGCATGTAAAAATAATCTATGGTAATGAAGGAATAAAAGGTTTGTAACATGATGTGAGGCATGAAGTAGAATTGGATGCTTAGTGTCGTAGTCATAATTGGAATTGGAGAGTCTGCCACCGACACGTATGACATTCTCATTAGACATAAATGGATTCAAATTTTGTATTTGTGTTTTTATCGGTAACTGTTTATTTTGGCGTAAAATATTATACTCGTTTAAAAATAGATCTAGTTGCACAATTCTACATAACATTAAAGTTGCAGAAGTCAACTCCGATACCTTTAAATGAGCGGAACGTTTATTGTTAGGTTGTCGACAATTGTGTATGAACCGCAGCATGTAGGCTGTAACATGTTGTAATTTGTTAAAATTTGAGTACCTATGTGTGAAATTTATTTTTTGTGTATTATTAACAAATTTACATTCAATTTTCGTTTCGGGTAAAGTAGTTGGAATTTGCTTCGGTTCATTGGGCCATTGAGTTTCTGAATGCAATAAAAACTCTGGTCCACAGAACCATAAGGAAGATTCTTGCAATTTGATAGCGTTGCAACCCCGCGATCCAATGTCAGCGGGATTTAAATTTGAAGGCACATACCGCCATGCTTCCGGGTCGGTATGTTCTGATATCTCATTAATTCTGTTGAGAACAAAGGCCTTTAATGATGACTTAGGGGATCTTATCCATCCTAAAACTATAGTGGAATCGCACCAGAATACAGTTCGGTTGATATGAAGTCTTAAAGATGTTTTAACCTTCATTGCCAATCTGACACCTAACAAGGCGCCTGAGAGCTCTAGTCGGGGAATTGTAATTTTTTGTAACGGCGCGACCTTGCTTTTTGCCATGACTAAATTAACGGTTGTACTATTATCGATAGAAATAGAGCGCAAATATATACATGCACTATATGCATGTTCTGATGCGTCACTAAAGGCGTGAAGCTCTATATAAATTGGTGAGTTGCAAACCATGTGACGTGGAACTGATATAGTATTTAAATAAGTTAAAGATTTTAAAAAATGTGACCAATCCCTGTCCATTTCAGGAGGCAGAGGCTTATCCCATGAGACCTTTAAAGCCCAAAGCTTCTGTAAAATAATTTTACCCTGTAAAATACACGGATTTACAAACCCCAATGGATCAAACACTTGCCCAATAGTGGACAAAACTGTCCGCTTGCTTGATTTTATATTATTGTATTTTAAAGGATCAGTGTTTAGAGAAAATTGTAATGAATCTCTTTGGCAAGACCACCTGAGGCCTAATGTTGTAGCGTTATCGTCATTAATTAATTTAAGCAAAATGTCATTATTATCATCAATCTGGATATTTTGCAAAATATCTGGACAATTTGAGCGCCATTTTCTCAAATGAAATTTACCACCTTTAAGTTGGTTTATGACACCTTGGATTATTTCCAATAACGTACATTTTGATTCATGTCCACTTATAAAGTCGTCAACATAAAAGTCCCTCAATATGACCTCTCGCACTACAGGATCTGTACATTCTTGTCCCAACTGTACAAGACATCGCGTCGCAAGATAAGGAGCGGAGGCTGTACCATATGTCACCGTGTTAAGCTTGTACAATTTAAGTTCTTGACCTGGATCAAAGCGCCAGAGTATCTGTTGTAAACATCTTTGATGTTCGGCAACGAGTACGCAACGATACATTTTTTCACAATCTGACGTAACGACATATCTATGCTGGCGAAAACGAATGAGAATGCTAATTAGGTCATCCTGTACAGTTGGTCCAATGTATTGAATGTCATTAAATGAAAGACCGGAGGTGGTTTTCGCAGACGCATCGAACACCACCCGCAGCTTTGTGGTTAAACTGTTATTTTTTAAAACGCCATGATGAGGAAGTACATATGCAGGGCCTTCAATAGATGTATTATTGCATAAAGACATGTGATTAAGGTTAATATATTCTTGTATAAATTTTGCATATTCTTGCTTTAATAATGGAAAACGTTTAAATTTTCGTTCTAATGATAAAAATCGATGAAATGCTTCTTGATAAGAGTCACCTAATGATTCGGATGACTGTTTTAATGGGATTTGCACTACAAAGCGGCCATCATTTTGTCGCATGGTAGTTTTTAAAAAATGTTGTTCGCATTTTGATTCTTGTTGTGTAATATTACGAACTGCCGGGACCGATTCCAATTCAAAAAATCTGTCAAGTTGATTTTTAAGTTCGACTTCATTTAAAAAGTTGCACTGGACTGTATTATCGTGGATACCTTTGTTATTCTTTTTTTGTGTGTATATTGAACCTGATATTAACCAGCCAAATTTAGAATTGTTAAGAACAGGCATATTTTTACCTAAAGGTATACGTTCATTTTTTAATGTAGTCCAAAATAGGTCCGCGTTAAGCAGTATATCTACTTCTGACGGTATATTGAATGTCGGATCTGCTAAAACCAAATGATTGGGTATATTTAGTGATTTAAAGTCAAAATATGTTGTAGGTAATGTTTGAGTAATGTGTGATATAACGAAACAATTAATGCTAGTAGTATATGCTTCTGTGCGTGAGGATATAGTGACGTTACATCGTTTAGTAATGTTTATTGACTCGCGACTTATCCCTTCAACTGTGGTCATTGCAGGTTGCAAGGTGAGGCTTAATGTTTTACTTAATCTTTCAGTTATAAAATTTGATGTACTGCCATTATCCAATAAAGCACGCACGGTGTGTTGTTTGCCATTAATGTCGGCAACTTGAATGAGCACTGTAGATAGTAGAACATAACTGTTATGAGTGGACGATAAAGCGACGTCATTGTGCACTAAATGCTCATGTAAGGATTGTGTGTCAGAGTTAGCGTCGTCCTGTGCTACAATCATGGCGCTCTGGCCATCTTCGCCAGTCGTAGCCCTGGCTTGGGGCTGTTGGGAAGTTGTATGTTGCTCATCAGTGTGAATTAACGTGTTATGCCACTTGGAGCAAATTCTACACGGACCCAGTTTGCACCTTTGGACATCATGTCCCTTACGTAAACAATTGAGGCACAATTTCATTTGTTTAACCTTGTGAATTTTTGCTTGAACCGACAAGGATTTAAAGTTAGGGCATTGATAAATAGCATGATCTTGTTTACAAAAATGACATTTATATGATGGAGATGAGTGTTGTGTATCAGAATTTACAATGAATGTGCGGGATCGTGCGGCAGGTTCGCTGTGTCTACGTTTAATGTTTGTCTGATTCAAAGTTTCTAGAAGCTGCGCTCGATTTTTCAGAAAGTTAATAAAAACGTCTAATTCTGGTAATTTATCACAATTATTAAGATATTCTTTCCATTTCCTGTTTGTTGTGTTGTCTAATTTATTTGAAACCATGTGTATTATCAATATATCCCAATTTTCTGTGTTAACATTTAGTGTCTGAAGCGATCTTATATTTTTGTTAATAGCGTCAATTAAATTTCGTAATGCGAAAGATGATTCTTTAGTGATAGATTCTATATCAAATATTGTTTGAATATGACTACTAATGAGAAGTTTGTCGTTGTGATAACGTTCACACAAAAGCTTCCAAGCAACTTCGTAATTTCTACTAGAAAAGTCTAATGAATTAATAACATTAGCGGCACTGTCTTTAAGGGATGAACGCAAGTAATGAAATTTATTTATCTTAGGTATGCTGTCGTTCGAATGGATAAGCGAAACAAAAGTGTCATGGAACTCTAACCAAGTTTCATACCGGCCAGAAAAGGTAGGTAAATGTATTGTAGGTAACTTCAAGCTTAGCCCACCTGATGTGCAAGCAGTACTACAAGCGGAGGAAGCAGACGACGCCGGCTCCCCAGGCTGCGCAGAGGTAAAGCGACTCACATATTCTCGTGCCCTGCCAACCGACGCGAAGTATTCAATCTCGAACTTCTCGCGATATTGATACTCCTTTTCGCAGTCAGTGTCTGAAATATCCATAAAACTTTCTATTTCAAGCTGTAAAGCATCATAATCACTATACCATGCTTCGATTGTTGATAATCTTAACGTAAGTTCACTAATTTGTGTTTTGTTTGGATTTTCGTGAACAATAATGGTGTCCAAATATGTCGTGAATTGTTTAAGCTTTGATTTGTATGAGCCACGCTTTCTTCGTAACTCAGGTAATGTAGTCATTTTTATAACAAGACAAAATGTAGTGAATAGTAAGCGAACAGAAAAAATACTTAAATGCGCTAAGTAGGTATGCAGTGCAGAACAGGCAAGAAGCAAGAAAGAAGCAGTACGATAGCTGGTGGCTGCACGGCCGGCCCCAAGCTGGAATGGGATACGACAAAAATATGTTAAAAATGAAATAATTGCACAATATACAGCCACGAAGTTAATGGTCTCAATTACGCGCAATAGCTCCAACAGAAATTGATCCAGTGATTGATATTTACAACATATTGCTAACATTAAACGTATATTATAATGCTAATATTAAATGAATATTGAATAATTAAATACTCTGTTGCAAATGATTCTATTCAAAGATTAATATTAAATACTAATGTAGGGTAGGTACTTCTCACGTACTAAAATGGCTTCAATTTCGAATTAAATACCAAACGTACAACCAATATTATTTGGAAATAGAATAGAAGAGAGGAATCTGCAACTAATTATAATAGTATTCTTATAAAAAGTAGCAACTAATAGCCGAGATCGAACACCGATGATTTGGCACAATTGAATTTTACCACTTTTAAAATGTAATATTAAGATAGGATTTAAAGGAAAGGTACACAAACACTAAGAAAGAGGGAAAGATATGGAACGAACTTACAATGTTATCGCCTTTACCAGGTTGCTTGTTCGAATTCCTTGATATAACGGCCTCAGTCTTCTTAATAGATGCCGTCGAGTAAACTTCCCAATATTTTGCTGATTTCTTTCGTAATGTAATCCGGCTCGAAGGACCATTTATGGTAGGGAATCTTCGACAGCAAACACCAGGTTACTTGCAAATTGTATATTCAGGCTAACAATGGAAATATTTAGTTAAATCGCAAATAGTATAGAACATATAGTGATCGCGTGGACGGTTCGTCGGCCAGTGGCGGGCGGCGGGCGCCCTCCTGTCGGGTTGGTGGGCCCTGTCGGTGTGTGCGCGTGCGCCTGTGTGCGTGCGCTAACACCAGGATTAGCATGAAAATGCAGTTTTGACGACATGCAAATTTCCTGACCGCTCTTTGTGGTTATAAATCATTGTATAACGCATATGTTAGACTATAATACAAACACCCACACACTCGTACATAGAGCGAGTAATGGTTATTTATTGTTCTATAACCTCCTGGGACCCAGGAAAAAAAGTTGTTAGGAATTTGAATTAAATTTATCCTGACCAATACAATAGGTAACAGAATTACAGGAAAAAATATGACAAAAAATGTAAGTCGGAAAATATGGATTTTCTCAATGTCATATATATAACACGTGAGTTCCCAATTACAACTATTATTTGTGTCATATATATATGACATAGAACATTAATCATATATATTAATGTAAAATTTTGGTAATATGAGAAATGTATTGTAAAAAAATACTGTCTGTGTTGTGTACAATTATATCTAAATCTATAATTTTAAACAGTCACACTCAATTTAAAAAAATGATTCTCACAATCACATTCAGCAGTAAACTTAACTGTCTGTTGTCTTGTATATTTTTTCTAACATATATCACAGTCATCAAATAAACTTAAAATATGTTCCGTTATAAAGTCACAGTACACAGATTATATAAATATTTTTTTAAAGTAAAAATAATACTATTTAATAAATTTGCGGTACGTTCTTATTATGACACAATTGATAACTGAACACAAAATATGGTTACAAAAAGTATAAATTGGTGATTAAAAAAAATTTTTTTTGTTAAATTATAAGAAACAATTATGTTTTATTGAAATATATATTGCATTTAATACAATATGCTCTTGTAGTTGCTGTATTTTGGTTTTCTGCATTTATTTGGAACGTTGGAGTAATGGACTAAATTATGTACTTTATGATAACGGAAACTTTCGGTTGACATGGGTTTTATTTTAGCCTTCTATTAATATGTCTTCGTCTTCGAACTGCCAATCGAACTCGAATTACTGTCAGATTCAGTGTAATGACACAGTCCAGTGTGTTTGTTGTCCAACCACCATGTGAGAACTATTTATCCTAGCTAATGATTTCTATATTCCCGTCGCTTTTTTCATTAGAAAACTCGCAGGTCTTTGCAAATCTGTTTTAGTTGAATAGTTATCATTATATGAAAACCTCCTTTCAAAAAGTCTTCCAATTTTGTATTAGTGAAATAATGAACACAATAAAAATGTTAATCTGATATAAGTATTTCGCAAATTTTGCGGACTGCCGATTCACCCAAAGTAAATCCTTAAGGCTCTAGGATGGCCCCTTCCATTAATTATAATTGAGGACCCGATAAAAATATCAAAACCTGCACAACTCTACTCAATAAACCGAATTCGAATTCTAATTCGAGAAACCAGAATACGAGTCATTGTTGCCATCATGACATTGTAATGTTACGTCTTCTAGGTCATCTTCATCAGTTAAGTCTAGCTTTGAGTCGTCTAGCATAGCGGATATTTCGTAATTGCGTAAGCTCGTAATAACAAACAAGAATAACATTAAAATATGAAGTTCGAGAAAGAAAAATGTTTATGTCATATGAGTATTACACTGGGACTCTTCCATTCACAGTAGTAATTGGGAACTCATGTGGTACCAGTATGACATAAAACTTTCATCCGATATTTCATAATTTTTAATGTAACCTACAAGCATTGCAGACTCATATTTAGTAAAAATGATTTATTATAAACGATAAAAATACATATTTTTTATAAAAACATCGATATTTGAACAAAAATCTCAAATTCACTTACTACTTGTTTCCGACCGTGACGCCATCGTTTGGTTAAAATTCACAATGCAATAAAATAGTATCATCCTATCACCTAATCACAGTTTTAAATGGTGGACCAACATGTTATCTATTGAATAAAACTAAAAGATCTCGTAAATATTGACAGATGGTGCTGTTACATTTTTTTCTTTTCTATGTAATATATATATGACGAAAGATCCCAGGAGGATAAACCTTTTCTTCAAACTGGAGCCTAATATAGAGCGGTATTCCTTAGTTAGTTTTTCACATATGTGAATATAAATGTGAATTAGTGGTAATTCATATAGATCTTACTTAAATCTCACTTCAGGAACTTCAGGAAGGACCTTTGACCTATTTGAATTTCGAGAAAAAAAAAATAAACGGTGTACGGATCACATAAAATAACAGAATAAATTTCAAATTGAAGCAATTATATTGAAAATCCAATATTAAATCCTTATTAGCTTTCTCTATCCCACTAAGGTAAAAAAATAAAGTTTGTGATACGATCGAGAATTTAATTACCAAGTTTTCATCCTTTATTCTCGAATGAAGCTGGCACTGATCATCGAAGAACAATATTAAATTCCATAGTAAGAATATTCACTTAAGTTTAGGGATGTGTATTCTTTTATATGAATATCGACTTTGAAATCGATTAAAATCGAAATTTCAAGCATCAACCCACAAAAATATCGAAGACTATAGTCTGATTCATAATTAGGTGTCCAAAATGTAAACAAAGAAATGTCACTGTCAAAATTAACAAGAAATAAAAACTAACAAATTCAACAAAAAACGAAAACTTTAACAACTATACATAATTTAACAAATGCTCTATGAAAACGAGAAAACATTAGAGTTCTATCACTATCACGAAAATGAATAATATTAGCTACGAAACTTAAAAATACCGGCACAAGAAATGTTTCGTATTCAGACTGTGTTACCATTGTCACATTTTAATTTTCTACCATAAGCCTTGTTTTTTATTATTATTACTGTATGAAAAGAAATTGAGGTAATATAAATATTATATAATGTGAATTAATCTTAATTTATTTAGATTATTATTTTATTATTGTTGTATTACTTTAATATCGTCAAAAATAAGAAACTACCATTTGAAACGTATTTTCTTGATAGGTCAACCTTTGTTTACATTTTGGACACCTAATTATGAATCAGACTATAGAGGATCGCCTTGATATATCGCCTATAAATTGATTTATGATTTATTTTACTACTTCTTATATTGTATTTTAGTGAAAAAAAACTGTACCGATGGAAGAAAATGTAACGTGACGAATAAAATTAAAACTGGGATCTTCGGGTTTTCTAACGATTAACCAGTCGAATCCATTGCTTTTTATCGATTAAAAAGATCGATATCTTTGATCCAAAAATCGATTCTCTGTCAATGGATTTGTGTCTGGCATCCCTATCCACGTTGAGAATAAGACATAGACTACGTCAATATGAAATAATGTGCTGCCTGTAGAAAGGTTTTATTAGAATCGGCGATGACATTGTAGGTAAAAAGATAAAAATCGGTTCGGACATATCAAATATATTTTCCACGAAATAAATAAAGTCTCTGTATATTATGAAAATGATATTTACTTTTATATCTCATTTTGGACCATTTTATTATCATTTGTGAAATACGGTGAACATAGACATATGTTAATAACCATTGATTGTCCCTGTAGTTCCGGGACTAGAATAGGGCTACGGTATCCCCTGCCTGTCGTAGGAGGCGACTAAAAGGGGGCTTCCGGGGTTGCGGACGGCAAGAGTGGGAGCTCGAACCGTCCAGCTAGCGACCCCGGGAAGGACGGCGGTATGTGTGGTCGCATACCGTCGTAAACACTACATGGTGTGGGAGGAGCGAAAACTGCTCCCCCAGGGTAGAGCCCGATCGGGGCATCGCGCTTGGAGGGCTCCGGTTGTGTTCCGTCGGAGATCCCGGAGTTCTCCAACAAGCGTTGAGGACGGCCACCGGGGGGGTTTTAGTGCGGTAAAAATCCCACATAACCCGGCGTCGCTCCCACGTCGTCGGGTACCTTTTGAAGGTTTCCCCCTCGAGAAAAAAAAAAAGGTTAATAACCATTGATAGTTATATTATTAAAGCCCGTTATAAGAGAAATCAAGGGAAACCATGCGTCTTTTCTATGTTATAAACCCATTAATGTCCCATTACTGGACATGTGTCCATGCAGCATGAGAAGGATTAAGACCACCTGGGTAGGTGCGAACTAGGAGATTTCACACACGTTTGAGTCCTTATTAAGCCCCAGGGATTTCTCACCATGTTTACTTATGTCGTTATAGCAAATCATAATTTTGAGAGGGGGTTAAGCCGTATTATACTGCGCCGGCTAAGTGCGAACTCGCCTTAACACACCTCTGAGATCATTTAATAAAAAAGGCGTTAAATTTAAGTGGGTGTTGTAGTGTTAATATATGAAAGCTTTAAAAAATCAGAGATTTCTGCTGGGATTCGAACCTCGGACCGTCAATTGAGAGACCAAGTTTTTGATTAATATTGTAGGTAGCAGAACTATAACCCATAAATTTAAACAAAATTTAAAAAATCAAGGGCAATTTGCCTTTCGATAACAAAAGGAACCGACCACAAAAAGATCGGCTAATGAATAGGGTAAAAGAATAATAAAGTCAATGACCTGTACAAAGCAGTATCTTATCGCTGAGTTTTTTCGGGCGTGCCCCCTTTCCACCGGACCGTCACAATCCATCACGCCTCGTTAACATTCCCTTTAAATGCCTTGTTTAAGCCTTTTACCGGACTATATTTTGCAAGTCACACGAACCGGCGTTTATTTTTGATTGGTATTTCTCGATTTCCAAATATAAATAAATAAATAAATAAACGCTTTCTACACTCACAGCCCCACACTAGGATTCCCTGTGCCGTGGGTGCCATGGACACACACATAGACAAATACACAAACACTCAGATCCAGAAACAGAAAGCTAAATTTATCATTTATCTGTCTGACCGGGAATCGAACCCGGGACCCTCTGCGCGTCAGACCGGTATGGTGACCGCTCCGGTGCGGTGGTGGTGGTGATATCGAATAGGTTGCGTTAGATGTTCAAAGTATACTGAAAGCTTAGCGGATTTGATATACGTAGTCGATGGTGGAACTCTTATGTCGACCATCTAAGGTGATTTTATTGCGGTAATACCATAATTAATAAAATATTATTATTTATTGCCTTTCTTATTCAAATGAAATAGTAAACGAGTCAAAAGTCGACGAACAGATCCCAATTTTAAAAATACCATAAACCCAAGCATTCATAAGTAAGGTGACACAAATAGATTAATTCTATCACCGGATTCGTATCACAAAGCTTTACCACGTATTGTAGCATTGTTCTAATTCAAAGTCTGTAGTAAGGGACCTTTACTTATAGAGACGAGCTGACATGAAGTCTATGACCAACTATTATATTATCTCCCCAATTTGTGGACGATTGTCAATGTTGAACAGCAGTGATCATTGCAACGTCAACGTCATAAATAAAGTATAGAAAATAACATTCTTAACGAGAAAATTCTAACAAGGAAAATCTGAAAAAAGTAAATAACTCGGGCTTATTCTGTCTCCGTAGTTCCGACGTAGAAATAATAGGTTGTTTGTGAAGGCATCTCCGGCATACTTTATAACGGAATTCGTAACACTGTTACGTAGCTTAGAAGCGAAGTTTAAAACTTATGTTCAGTGTTAAATAGAAAGAGGAGCATATTGCGAAGTAAACTACGATGGAAATACATTATAAACTTATGGAAAATGGCAATGAAAATATTTTACCAACTTCGGAATGCATGGATAGAATGAAAATGAAAATGATGGATGGAAATGAAGCCAATCACAAGTTTTTTTTTTTTTTATAATATAGGAGTAGCAGACGAGCATGCAGTCCACCTGATGGTAAGTGGCTACTGCCGCCCATGGACATCTGTAATCAATCCCAGACAGGATTAGATATTCCTGTCTGAGGTCGGCCACAGATGCGCCGCTACCCCTGAGGACTAAGCTGGAACACCTAGGAAAAGTATGTCTCCCTTACCACACCCTTCAAACTGGAACACAGCAGCGCCTTACATTGCTGTTATTAGGTAGAAATAGGTGTGGCGGTGGTGCCGCCGGAGTGGAACCACAATGGGTTCTACCACCTTCGACCCTTAGTTACCCCTCCTCATCCACACTCTTACCGAAAAGTTAATCTACTCCACACTTGGAATAGGTACCTCCTCTGCTAAGATTTTATTGCTCCACATAATCTGCAATGCTGGATTAGAGCCATTTTCATGCATATACGTTTGAGAAAGTTGTTCGAACTCTTTGATGTTAATCAAACAGTAGTTTTGTGTTCTGATTTGATTAAGAGAGAAAAACTTTTTCGACACTTTCTATATCAGTCCTTATTATTCACAACCCATAACACATAAGTACAATGTTTTTCATAACCATTTTAGTAAGTGATCATTATTTCCTTACGTTCATGATTTCGAAAAATAACACAGTGAAAATATATAGATACCACATACAAGCAAACTTGAACGAAAAATATTGATGTTATTGAAAGAAATAAATCATTATTGATATAATGATGATAATCATTATTCGATCTACAGTACATTTATGTAAATAATTAGTAGTTTTCCTGTTAAATGAGTCGCTGGGTTCTGTTTCAAAAAGATTTTGCAATAATATGTGACCTAAACAAAAAGTGTTGTCTTAGAATGAGACGATTGAGTACCATGATTGAGACTATATAGTATATGGGTAGAATTGCTATTTTTCATAAATCATACACTTTTCAAAATATCGTTGTGATTTCGTTACAATAGTTAGTTGCCGTTAAAGCAAGGTTACTATGTATACGAATATACATACGAATAGAAATCTCGAAGTCGAAAAATGCGCTAAGCATGACCAATGTAAATCTGAAAATGGGAGTCGGCTTTGAGAGAAGCCAGTTGCAAGGTTGGTCTATTTTGGTATTCGTCGAGCCGCTGACCCCTTAAGCTGACCTCTTGGCTTTGATACCTCTAATCCAAAATTCAAATTACTATATTATCGATGACTAATATCTGAGACTTGAGTGTCGTGACATCCAATAATCGTGCAAAGAGTTGCAGAGTCAATCTTAAATAAATTAAAAGTCAATTCAAATGCTCTTTTAAAAACATGAAAAAATAATGATTTATCATTTTTAATTACAAGTACATTGTCAAGTATTATAATGGTAAAGTTTAATAACCTGGTACCCCGTTCAATATCCTCAATACACATTTAATCAATACACATTTTCCATCTCTCACAACAGTAGAAAATGAGTCGCTAAATACATAACTCCTTCATATTCTGTCCACAGTTGTGAGTTCTCGTGGGCGGGCGGCGAATGGGAAGAATGCAGCGCGACGTGCGGCGACGCGGGCTTACAAGAGAGACAGTTATTCTGCGTCCCCTCCAATATCAGGTTCGTAAATTGAACGATTTTTCACTGTCACTCAAGTGTTCGATCACTTTACTGGGAACGCTTTTTATAAAATATTTTATAGATATACTTTTTATAATATAAAAATAGCAGACGAGCATGCTGTCCATCTGATGGTAAGTGACTACTGCTGTTCCTGGATATCTGTAATCAACACGATAGAATTAGATATTCCTATCTGAGGTCAGCCACAGATCCGCCGCTACCGCCGAGGACTAAGCTCGAATGCCTCGGAAAAGTAAGTCTCCCTTACACCCTTCAAACCAAAACACAGCAGCGCTTAACACTGCTGTTATGCGGCAGAAATACGTGTGGCGGTTGTGCCGCCGGAGTCGAACCACAAAAGGGTTATACCACCTTCAAACATGTTTTCTGCATGTTTTCCACGTTATCGTTAACCTTTAAGACAAGATAATATTTACAGGAGAAAATTAGTTCCGTATTTCCGAAATATTTCCATAGCCATGAATGATAATGAATTAGGTAGGCTTCGTATATGTGTTATTTTAGTTCCCTACATCAAAGCCCGTCAAATACCTCGACCGTGTAAATATGGCCCGGATTTTCCACAAAGCTCTATCGGGAAGCGATCCAATATGATGTTTGACTTTATGTAAACTCGCAGATAGTGGGTACTATGTTAACTACTTTAGCTCTTTAGATACATAACTTAAACTATTATTTAGCTTATCAAACCTGACCCACATAAAATCAGGGTATATGGTTTGATAGTGTTAGAACCCGCTATGGTTCCAGCGGCGCCACCGCCACACCTATTACTACCTAATAACAACAGTGTTAAGCGCTGCTTTGTTCTGGTTAGGGTGTGGTAAGGGCAATATACATTTCTGAGGCATTTCAGCTTAGTCCTCATGGTAGGTAGGGGCAAATCTGTGGCAGACTTTAGTTAGGATCTGACGTTTACACGATTGCCAAACTGTCACAAATTCAAACATGTGGATAGAGCATTTTTCTTGATTTGTGTAGGTTTGCAAGAGCACGCAACATAGCTTGTGATCAAGCCAAACGTTATTTGTTTAAACATCGGTTCGTAGAGCTTTACACATAAACTATGAAGAATGCCGTGAAACGCTATATTGACGTAAAGACGACGCGAGCAATTCAGCCAAGCCAAGAATACTCCGGGAATTTTAACTACAGTACCAACTTCATATTCATATTATTATAGAGTATAGTTATGATACTTATGAGGATATCTCTAACCTTTAAACCTTTAAACATTACAACGCAGCGTCGTAGGTATATAAGAAACGTCTTAGCAATAACGTTATCGTGTTTTTACACGGCATCGAAGACATCAAAGCGTAGCTATGCACATATGTTAAAAGGGATGCAAGTTTGTGACATTATCGATACAAATATCGCTATTTATATCGCAGATCTGAAATATCGAAATACCGATAATATCGATAATTTCAACACGATATTTCGATATATCGTTGATTCAATTATATAAACAGTTATTAATTTGACAACCTTTTATTTTCGCCGACATAGTCATTATGAGTCATAGTACTAAATAAAATATAAAAAAATCGATATCGATATTTCAATATTTTATATGAAAATATTGAATACAGTTTTAATATCGACAAAACTATCGATTTATTGGGTTCGTTTTTTGATATGATAATCGTATCGACATTGATTTCAATTTCGATAGAAATATCGATATTTTATATTCGATATACCGATATATTGTGCACCCCTAATGTAAACCTTCAGGGAGAAAACTTACGGAGAACCTACAGCAGTGACTAAACCGCAATCGACTGGAAAAACATCTGCTCGCTGCCAGCGCAGTGACCCATATTGTACAAATAAATGAAATTTAAAATGACGGTCGATTAACTCAAAATAAATGATATGGGACAATAGAGTGGTAAGAGAGACACTTCTACGAGGCGTTCACAACTTAGGAATACGTCTGTGGCCGATTTCATGTAGTATTCGAACCCTATCTGGGATTGATTATGGATATCCACGGGTGGCAATCGCCACTTACCGTCAGGTGGACTACGCGCTTTTAAAAAATGTTAATATGATTGATTACATATTTGCACGATACCAATACATAAAGACATTTAAAAGAGAAGGAACTTAAAACTGTTTGAACAAGAATCTATCGGAATACAATCATCCATCATTTAATGAAACTACAATACCTACTTTTAAAATGAAAACATTAAAGGTTCCCAATGTCTGTTTACTTTTAATTTCGTAGATAAAACTCAGTATTTAAAGGAAAATGTATTAACTATTAAGGGAGTGTTATATTTTGATATTCATGTTCATATTTGCAGTATATCATCGAGAAGAGATTTAATCAGACGCAGCGTGTCTCCGGGGCTGTGTCCTTCTAAAAAGCCAGAAAAAATGCAGCCTTGCAACCGGCTGCCTTGTCCGGTATACTGGCAGGAGTTGCCTTGGACTGCGGTAAGACTTTTTGCATCTATAAGGCTTCTTGTGAAAACTGAGCGGAATAAAACATGAGTTCTCTCAGCAGTCGTAAGATACAGGTTGTAGAGTATTAAATAAGTATTTTGTTAATGTGGGACATTGTATTTTATAAAATAAACAAGCTTTTATTTGCACTAAAAATATTTTTTTGCAATAAATAAATAAAAAGAAAGCGTTCCACCGCTTAAATACGAAACCAGAAAATCTGCCTCCTATCCTAACCCTCCACCTCCCCCGTCCCTCGACACGTACTTCTTCTCTCCTCCCTATCACAGTATATCACAGTTTAAAAGAACCAAGGGATATCTATATACATTTCGTAATAAAACTGAAAGGCTGAAAACAAATTCACCCAATCAAAAATAACGGTCGGGATCAGTAACAAAAAAGGAACAGCCCAAAACCTTCGTAAAACATCCGAACGTAGAACAAGAAATGTGGCGTGAAATAGAAGGCGACATAAATCTTCAATATAGGTCTAACAACTTCTGAAGTCTGAAATTTTTCCCATCTCTTTAAAACCATATTAAAAATACAAAGATATTTTTTAAAAAGCTATTTGCTACTTGTTTGAAATGGAAATGTATCATAAAACCGACTCTTTCTTGTCACGGGACGTTTTCTTGTCACGCGGGTTTTTACCCGGATCTAATCCACATGTGTGCAATTCGCACCCAATCGTTTCATATATACTTCTTTTATCATCTATCCATGAAACGATTGGAGGCCAGTGGTACGTACAAGAACCAGACCCACATGCGAGCACAAAGCCACGTGACAGGAAAGAAGTCCTAACTTTGGTTACTTTGTAATAGTTTTAACTTTTTAATAGTTATTTGCTGGCAGTAATTTTGCGAAATATGTATTTACATTAAAACCCATCTAAAAGCAGTAGGTAGTAATATTAAAATGAATTTTATTTTTTCAGTGTTCAGCAACATGCGGCCGGGGACTCTCCTACCGTCCTCTAGTGTGTCCTGCATCCAACGAATACCTCTGCGGTCCGAAACCTCGAGAAAGACGCCGGCGTTGCCGTCTTCGAAAGTGTCCTCCGAAGGCTCCAACGTGTCCGGCCACCGATACCACGCAGTACTGCGAGCTCTTCACGCGGGACCAGCTCGAAAGGAACTGCATCTTACCACCGTTTAGGAAGTACTGCTGTAACGCCTGTAGAAGTGTAACCACACATACAGTCGGTGTTCCATAGTTCAAAACCAGTCAATGTTTGGTTCATTCATTCGTCTTATATGTTTATATTATAAGCGTTGTTATGTTTATTACTAGCTATAAGATAACGTGTTTTCATTGAAATGTACGTTTATAACTATTAATAAAAAAAACATGTTTTGATAGAACTATCGATGGGAACTTTAAACATTTAAGGTACCCGATTGTAATACTCGTATCAGTCAGTCTGATTAACATTTCAATCAAGAAATTCCAAAAAGTCTTCAAATAAATGTTAAGCTTTGCCAATGATAAACAGTTAAAAGTTTTTTTTAGAAATAAATCACTGTGACGTCGTTTTTAAATAGTTTTTCTAAAAACACGTTCGCACTAAATCACCATAAAGCATTGTAGCACGAATACTAAGAAATTGCATATATCTAGGGATGCAACGTTATATCGATACTGTGATATTATCGAACCCAAAACATCGATATTCAAACCATAGCTGATATCCATAAAATATTGTTATATCGAAAAAAATATCGACATAAATAGAAGTGTGAAATATTTTGTATCGATAGGAATTAAGCAAAATAGGCAATAAAAACACCTACTTGTGAATTATAAATATAAAAAATATCACAGTAATTCCGATGACATTAATATAATATGTCGATATGTTATACTTAGACGTTCAATCTAAGTATCGATAATTTGACTAACTTGCGTCCCTACATTTACCCCAGCTGCGTTCCCAGTGAAGCATTTAACTATTCATTATGATCTACAATCAGGGAAATAAAACAGCTTTTTCTATGTGCGATAAAATACGTAATTATTTTAGAAATGTTTTTAACAAAGTAGGTTTGGTATATACGAGTAGTATAACTATTAATTATGAGTTAGAACAATGCAATGTATTATTAATGTTTTCGTACAATTTATTTAATTTACTAATAATACCAATAATTGTAGGTACATGCTGTCTGATTTACATATTACCATTTTAGTCCTCAGGAGTGGCAAGGCTTTAGGAAGAACCTGTGTTCTATATGGAATTAGTTACATATCTGCATATACGGTAGTGACTACTAAGCATTGGAATATAAAAACATAGAATACACAGTTAAAAGTAACTGTAATAATTTGTATTATACAAAGCCTTTTAAATACCATTTTTATACAAAATGAACAATAAGTACATTCGTAAAATTCTAACAATAGTATTAATAAAATACTCACGGAATTGAACCCGAGGGGTCTCATTGTAACCAGTATTTCGTTATAACTGTTGTCTTTAGATATTTATGTAAGTAGGCATAAGAATAGAATTATTCCACCAGTAACAATAGGGAACGAAGTGCCATAGTATTGTACACGACTTCCACTACTAAAATAAACATGATATTCTTGTAAATGTATTTTGTTTCAATGTTTACCTTCCCTCGTATCGAGATACATAGCACCTATTCATATTGTTTGCTTACCTAGTGTATATACTACCTATCGTACAACTATCTGCTGAAGAATATATTTTATTTACCAACATACGGACAGACGGATAACTATGATTAGATATTAACAACCTTTTAAAAGTTAAGGAGTTAAAAGGGTGTAAACAAAGTCGCGGGCCATGAAAAGGTCGTCGCATAGTAGGTAGTCGCAACAATACCACTTACCATCAGGTGGACTGTGGCATGCTCGTCTGCTACTTATATATTATAGAAAAAAAAACATTAACGGGTTACACTCCGGGATTGACGGCAGAAGTGAAAACTTTCAAATCCTGACCTGAATGAAACTGACACCCATTGGCATATTTTTTTTACCACGCTTTTATTAGCTTGGGTTGTATGTATGTATCTATGTAACGGAATCTCTGAACTCGATTTTTATCCACTTTGAACGGTCCCATTAATTTAAAATTTTGAACAATTATCAAGAACCGATGACAATACACGATTTTAATAATTTTATCCTATTCTCCTCATCAGGTTCGTCAGGAATCAGGATTAACAATTTTCCTTGTGCGATTTTAGCGTGGTTTTTAGTTCTTAAACTATGTATAATTATTTCTATACTGACACCGGGTGACATCTTGACTTTTGCAGTTTGCTTTGCCGTCTTACGAATTTTCGATCAGACCACGTGTCCTGACGCGAGTTTAACATTTTTCTTACCCATTATAAAAAGTGCACAACGCAGCTAAAGAAGTTTTCACTTCAAAAAACAAAAAGTAGCCTGGGTTCCAGCGGTCCTCTGAAAAGGTTGCCAACCCCTAAAATGGACCGCCCCAGGCGTGAGAATAGACAGGCTGTTATGGAGCGTAAGTCCATGTCCAGTATTACTCCCATCAACTTTTGATACCGTTCAAATACAGTGACCACTTACTTACATGGTGTACTTACTTATAACTATGAAATATATTACTTTCTTAAGAACATTTCTCTACCCTACTCCAATTTTTCCTGCTGTATACATTTTTAAAACTTAAAACCCAATATCTCATCCCAAACAACATGATGCAAAACTAAGATAAATTGTAAGTCTACCACAAGACGAACATATCTAGTTTATGAGTCGGAAAATGGAAGCGAAACGCCTTTCCACCCACCCTCAGTTACGTCATCAGAATCACACTATTCCTGGACATAAACTTTCTTTACAGAGTCTTGCCGAAGTCACCTACTTGGCTGAGTGATACTAGTCCAGGGTATAACAACAGAGATCAATATTAAATCTATCACGTTAATATACCCTTCAATAGCTAAAGAGACCCCTTTACATCAGTAGGACTACCATGAGTTTACAAAAGTATTACTAGCGACTGCGTAAAATAAATGTATGAAAAATTGTACAGCGCCTCTGGTGGTTACTCGTAGAACTAAAATCCGTAGTGACGTAACTCGATACGTAAAAAACCTATCGAAATCAAATCGCTAGCGAATGTCATTATGATCTATTGCCATACAAATTCGGTCCCATGAGTCATTAATTTGACAGACGTTGTCAAGAAATACCGTAACGATAGTAGTTATGTTATTCACTAGCAAAATGACAATAGTTTTCTATTTACCATTTCTATAGTGGCGTTTCTATGCCAACTCATGGTAATGCTACAGGTGTAAAAGTATCATGTAGTCACATGTTTATTAGATAACTGTTCATTAGTACAGATTTTACTCTTTCAAAAACGGTTCTCAACGTTGCTTCAGAAAATTAAAGACAGCCTGTTCCGGATTCTACTGTGTAAAATTTAAAAATAGGTTTTTAAATTTAAAATATATTTTTTTAACATTTACGAATCTATCCAATATGAAAACCGAGATTAAATTGTATGTACCACGAGACGAACATATGTCAAGTTTATGACTCGGAAAATGGAGGCAAGGCACCTTCCCGCCCGCCCGTTACGTCATCGGAATCACAAATATTATCACGGACGCCTTATTCAATTTCGTAGGCCATTTTTCTATTGTCGTCGTTTGTTGTACCTTTTCCCTTTACACCTTTAAATTATATTAATATTAAATTAAGTCGTAATGATTTTGAGGACTTGTGGACGGAAATGGGTCACAGAGAATCTGCGATGAAATTTGATTAAATTGTAATTTCATTACACTTAAAGAATTTAGTTTGTGTAATTTTTTTAACAGACTTATGTTCGTAAAAGTAAAAAGATTCGAGTTTATTTAAAGGCAAATAATTATAAATTTATTATTTTCTTTATCACACACACAAAGACATAATAAGTAAAACCGTTTCACATATAGATTCTCTATTTAAACGTACAGTTTTTGTATTCAAAACCGATTCATTCAGTAATTTGTAATCAGTTATTAACTTCCTTTTTTATATTCATACCTAACGGTAAGGCAGACGACCTACCTAGTGGAAAGCAGTCACCGTCACCTATGGACATTTGCAACACCAGAGGAGTCGCCAATGCATCGCCGGCTTAGGAGAACTCTTTCCTTTCTTTTATTACTTAGACACATTCACATGAAACCTCAATAAAACTTCGTGTTACGCAAAACGAATATGTTCATACTCAACATGAGCAGAGTGAGTTGACCCAACCCGAGATGAAATAGTACGCCGAGCTCTAGAACATATTATTATGCCAAGTTTACGAGTCACATAATGCTCTACCTGAGACGATTTCCACACCACCCTCTAACATCTCTAGGACTTAATTTAAAATAGTTTCTAGCTATGTTGTGGAAGATTTGTACTCTCATCAGCATATCAAGGTTCCCTGTGTCTTGAATTTAAATTTATTATTTAAATTTCAGCATTCAAAGTCTAAGTCGAAACGCTTAACCTGTCAGACCCATATGATGACTGCTGCTCTCCGCGAGCCGTCAGTATTTGTCCAAAAATATTCTTTAAGTATTATTCATGAAAAGCACTTGTGCACTTATAAAAGGTAACATATAACTAAATAAACGACAAATATGTGAAGTAAAGCAGATTCTTTGTATAAATTATGTAACACATCTCGTCGCACGCAACTACGTCTCATGCTCAAAAGTATGTGTTACATCGGCACATGCAACTTCCCAACATAGTAATAACAAAGTAATACATTGATCAGTAGCACTACCATGAGTTGGCATAGAAACGCCACTATCGAAATTGTAAATAGAAAACTATTGTAATTTTGCTAGTGAATAACATAACTACTATCGTTACGGTATTTCTTGACAACGTCTATCAAATTAATGACTCATGGGACCGAATTTGTATGGCAATAGATCATAATGACATTCGCTAGCGATTTGATTTCGATAGGTTTTTTACGTTACGAGTGGCTCACACTACGGAATTTAGTTCTACGAGTAACCACCAGAGGCGCTGTACAATTTTTCATACATTTATTTTACGCAGTCGCTAGCGAGTAATACTTTTGTAAACTCATGGTAGTGCTACTGTTTTTATTTGAGTTTAACTTCAAAAAAAGTATTCAAATTCACAATTTAATAAAAAAAAGTTCATAATTATTATGCTCGGCTCAAGCGAGACATTTATATATTTTAAATTATGTCATTATTCTAAAACAGACATATTATATGGACTGTAAGCTTAGCATAGTTTAAGATGACATGCCCTAAAGATCTCAGCTTAGATGAAACGTTAAACATATGTCATAAAGTCTACGTGAGACTGAGACCCTCAATTCTCTAGAGATTCTCGGTAACGTCATTATCTTAAGATATACTTTGTAGGTATTCAGTATGTCTTCATTTAGAATGAATGGAATATTTTGTCTTAATAACTTGGTAGATACCTTGTTACTTACAATTGTAATGAGACTACAGAAATTAACTTGTAATTTTTAAGCTCTATGTTATGAAGTACGTTGTTATACAATTTAGCAGACTGCGCCAGATAGTTTTTCGAGATATTCTATTATATTATATTGTATGTCTATTTCTTTCACACTCAACATCCCAATGGGATTGACAGATTTTAACACATTAAATATTTTTAGTGCTATTTTGGTATAGTCCGCGCCAAACTGCTAGTCCGCTCTGAAGTTGTTGCGAGCAGGTATAGTCACACAATATGCTATGGCGACGCGATTCATTTGTATATTCAGAGCGGACTAGCAGTTTTACGCGGACTATAACACTAGCGATAGGTTGCACTGGTACTGCACATCAAAATTTAAAATAGCGTTTTTAATTTCCTTTTTCTGGCGCGACATGTGACTGATTTACGCAGTCGCGTTTTTCGTTTTTGAAAATATGTCTCTTATTTTCATAGATAAGTATAGATATCTCACTGCCTTGTAGTTGAAGGAAGCCATTAAATGGCTTATACAGCTGAAAAATTTACGCGGAAAAATGCCGACATGTGCAGTAAAGTGATGCAAAAACAACACCAAATCGAAGAAAAAGTGCGGAGAAATATGGTTTCATTCGTAAATGATTTAAAAACTACACCTTTTAAATATTTTTCAAACACGAAAATAGATAGACAGTGACAATTTCAATTGTCAAAACTGGTTACATTTTCTTGTTAGGAGTGAGTAATCTTTACTAATCTATGCTTATTTTATTATTTCCGCGGCATAAGATAATATGCGATGTACACGTTTGTGTATATATTTATTGCTCTCGTGGCGCAATATTCATGCCAATCTGCTGCACAAAAGGTCGAAATTCGATTTCCGGCGATGCGGAAGTCTAAATAATGAATTTACATATTTAGACTTTCGCATCCGCATGTTGTTCTTGACATGTCTTTGTGATCCATTAAACAGGCACTCCTCGGGTTCTGTATATGAAAATATTGTTTTTATTTATGAACTATTTTTTTACCAGACTACGCTGGGTAATGTTTTATAACTGATATTAAATTTTATTGGTCATGTAGAAGATCTTATTCTTAGGTATGTCTGCAGCCCAAATGATTGAACAGATTGTAACATATGAGGGGTCGTTAGGTTCGTCCTAATTGTGGAAGCGACAAGCTTTTTAAGCAGACGTGTTTCTAACCCATAAATATATTAATAATAATTCAACGAAGTACATTATTACTAAACGTCATATATTTTCTAAAATGCCAAAACCGGGTACGTCAAGAACTTTAGAAAGTCTTAGTTCAAGTTAGGTACAAGCTCGTCCGATACGAGTAGTTTTGGTCAAATCGAAAACATTTCCACTGAAATCTATATGCATTGCTGTGTGGTCTCTCCCCCATGAGAGCTCTCATCCCATTGATGTAGTGTGAGGCGTCAAGTTCCTATTCACACATACCACAACCATACCACACGGCAACGACAAATGTCGGCAGGCAATAATTAGGTACTTGTGCATAGTCTCGTTATGACTTTTAGCTTTATTTGTAACTTAGTAAGGTATCCACTGGATTTGTGCGAGGTTCAAGTAGCTAAGCAGTATGCTAGGTCGAAGCTAAACTAAGCGATTACGGTGAGTTTTGAAAATATTTAGCAACACCGGGCGCAATCCCTACCTCGGATCCGTAGCTCCAATTCTTAACTCACATTCCCCCATATAAAAAACGTAGCTAACCTACTAGGCTTTGCAATGAACATCAAAAACTCCTGTTGGTTGAACTGATACACATCCACTTACCTATCTCGAATATCTCTGGCGCAAAGGATGCTTAGAGTAGCTGGAAAAACGTATCAAACGTATCATTGACAGAAAAGCCGGCCTATTTTATACGCGGTGTTGATTGTAGTTGTGTTTTACTGCGAATGACTGAGATATGGTCAGTAGTAGTGTGGATGATTGATTCCGACTAAATGTGGCCCGTAAATCGATGACTTTTCGTACAAAATTTGCACCCGCCTACGATGTTGTCATCGTAGTATGCTCCCGCCTACGTTGTCATTGTATAGCTGTGATACGTGTGAATAGACACCAGGGATTAAATCCAGGGAACGGGCTGCAGCGTTTCCCCGAAGTTATCCGTTTGCTGCGGTTTACAACACGTACAACCAAGTGCGGTAGCAATGGCAAAATCCCTTACTAAGCAAAATTAGCTTTAGTAGTGAAGTAGATACATTTTATACATCATTTAAATCTTATTTATTCTCCTATTAATTAGGATTAGTAGCGCAGTGGAATAAATTATACAAGTAATATAACATACTTATCGCAAATAATTTTATCTTGTATATGTATTTACATTTCTTAATCCTTGCAATGTCTAAGAGCATATTATTTAGAGCATATTATTGTGTATTATTGTAATGATCTACTGAAGTGTGCAATAAAGAATATATCTATCTATCTATCTATTTGCAATTTGAAATTGAATTTGAATTTGACGCGAACGATGCTCGAATCTATTCGATACTCGCACGCACGGACTTATTTGTATGTAATAAAAAAGAGAAAAAGCAAGTTAGTCGTACGGAGAAAGGATAACGCTTTTTTCTTACGTGACGCTTTTTAACATTTAACTCGTAACGCAAGCGGCTTATAGTGACAAAGACAGAGAGAGAAAAGGAGAAAGCCGTACGGAAATAATATAATGCTATATCCTTACATGACGATTTATATCATTAATCTTATATCGCAAGCGGAAATAAATAACATCATTTCAAAAAAAATACTATTCAAAATGAATGTAGCTACATGTTATAACAACTGACCGTAAATGTATCTTAATTAGAATGGCTCAGAAACCGCGTATCCTAAGGACTTTCAAAGACCCTTAGCGAAGTTAGGGTAGGGCTTGTCTCTCGAGAGAACCTTACATAAGTTATTATCCTGTAATGCGGTCACAATATTCGATAAAATAAGTATGATATTTTTTTCTTTTGTGTAACACCTCATGTACTCGTATATATATAATCTGCGGCACTACGCCCTTCAATTTGTAAAGAGAAGCGCTATATTGATGTAAGACGGTATTCAATATATATACGATACGTTATATGAGTAGACTGCTAGACACGGAAAGCATACTTATTATTACTCTAAATATTAAAAAAATATATATAAATTAAACTCTTTGCCGAAAATTTCAAATCTACGAAGCAATTCGCGTCTGTTGTATATATATAACGGCGCGGGCTATTATTTTCAATTAATTTTAGTTAATTTTGAGTTGAAGCTATTTAATCTTATTTTATGATTTCCATTCAAATTACTTCATTAACAATTATTTTAGTAGACTATATTTTTGGAGCGGGTAACTCCGGATGGGGTTGCAAGTGTCGCCTTTTTGTTATAAGAACTATGATTATTGTTTCGTTTTTGAGAGTGAGTTGACAATTGACGTTGATGGCGTGTGGACTTGTAAATCCATCGGCTCCGAATTTATTATTTTCTTGTGTGCTTCTTTGTTGGAACCGAAAGCAGTTGGTGCACTATGAAGGAACGCCATCTGGCATTTCTATATCGGTCAGACGCGAGGCTCGGCGATCTGACATCAGAAGCGGGACGCCCAGAAGCTCCACAGCGTAGTGAGAGTGACAGTTGGAGAAAATTTTATTTGAAATGCAGAAAAAGCAAATGAAGGAATTCGTTCGTGTTTAGCACAAAATAGCTTTACTGAAATAACTTGGCCTCAGTTGGGAGACCTATTTTGGCAGGTTTTGTTAAAACTCCGGCAGCCTTCGTGTAGATTGTGTATTGAGACCCCTACGGAAGGAGAATGCATGTCCTCGTATGCCACTCGTTTTCTTAGTACACTAATGAGTCAGTGGCGATCTTTAGCGGTGTTACAAATTGCCATTGCTGTTACTATAGCACATGCTTCCAAATTGACACAACTAACTTGCCTAGTGATGCGAAGAAACCACGAATGTATCACGCTAGAAGATGATATAGTTGTGGCAAGATGGGCCACGTTTCTGCTGAAATTTCTGCGTTTTTAATAAAAGCAAAAAAGATGTAATAACTAATCCCCGTTCTGAGTTTTTAGGTAATCTTACGCCACAACAAACTATGGAAGCAGTAGCCACTAAGAGACCCCTTATCTGCTATTCCTGCGGTGAAAAGGGTCACATGGTGACACACTGCCCGAGGAAGGTCGATTCCGGTGCTGAATGATCCTTACTTAAAGAAAGTGTAGCTAACATATTCTCAGGTAAACGACAAAATACCAGAGTTATTCGGAGTAGTATTTAAGGACCCGCGTGGCGGGGCGGTCACCATACCGGTCTGAGGCGCGGAGGGCCCCGGGTTCGATCCCCGGCCAGACGGATGTCTAAGTGATAAATTTAGGTTTCAGGTCTGGGTGAATCTATGTTTGTCACTGTGTGTGTCCATGGCACCCGCGAAACAGGTAGTAAGCTGATGTGGGGTTGTGAGTGTAGAAGGCGTTTTATTTTTTTCATTTATTTATTCAAATGTTAACTGTAACTTGCAATTATTAATGACAGTAGTGTTACAGGGCATTGCGTTTATCTAGTTGTTTCACGTTGTACCTAACCTGTGTATTTCACATGATATTATGATAGGTAGAGATTTACTCTCATTGGGGTTTTCCTTTGAAGTATGTCAACTTATTCTGAAGATAAGACGACTATACCGACTTAGCCCTGAAGAGCGGCAAATGGCCTTAAATAAAATTAACGAACTATTGGACTCCAGTATTTTACGAGAAAGCTGAAGAATGGTTCTCGAGTCCTATTCTATTAGTTAGGAATAACTTATAATTTAAAAATAAAACTAAAAAAATACACTTATAGTTAAACTAACAGGTAATGATTTTTACAATCTAGTTACGAACTTTTATCTCAATAATAATTAACGCCATCTAGCGATTCGGTGGTGAACTTTGTGGATCGATAACAGCATCACATGGTTAATTAGTTGTGATTTAGTCCGCACCGCGTTGCTGCGGCGCCACTTACCTCGAACACTGTATATGAAAATAATGTATTATCATAGGACCTTGATAGTTGTTCAAAATTTTGAATTGAACTTACCGTTAGAAATGGGTGGGTATCGGGTTCTGAGATTCCGTTACATGCATTCATACCTAGATACATGCAGGTAAAGCTGATAAAAGCGTAGTAAAAAAGGTGAGTGTTCATTATTTCATGTCCCTGAATGTGGCGAGCGAGTACCACCAGATTCTCGTTCATAAAGACTCTATTGAGCGTATTGCTTTCGTTATACCTGATGGATAGTTCGAATATCTCTCCATGCCTTCTGGTTTACGTAAGGCTCCTTAATAGAGCCATTCGCTGTAATTTACATTGATTGTGTTATTGTCCCGGCTTGTACTCTTGAAGAAGCTTCTGACAGGCTTCAGTAAGTTTTAAAAGCTCTAACAGAAAATAGTTTATCATTGAATTCAAAACAAAAATGCTGGTTTATGAATCTAGGGTTGAATTTTTAGGATACGTTTCATATTTGAGATTGTACCCAGTTTCTTTCAAAAGACAGGCCATTTATATAGGTGAACAGGAAAAGGCAAATGTAATTGGACACCCAACGTTGAAAACAATAGGAAAGAAATAGCAGTGATAGCCTAGTGGTTGATAAACTCGGCCTCTTGATCGAGAGGTCCGAGGTTTGAATCCCGGGCACGCACCTCTGATTTTTCAAAGTTATGTGCGTATTGGAAGTTGATTATCACTTGCTTAGGCGATGGGAAATATTGTGAGGAAACCTGCATACCTGAGAAATCTTTCCAAGTGTAAACTTGATAAGCGCGGTGCATTGTGACCTGGTCCTTCTCGTTCTGGGAAAAGACTCGTGCAGTGGGACAGTGATGGGTTAATGATGATGATGGTGAGAAAAAAAAAATTAAAATAGTAACAGACAAACCGGTCGTATCGATTTTATTTTTTTGATGTCGGTAAATCAATCGAACTGCACACAGATGTGAGTGCCGATGGGTACGGAGCCGTTGTTCTCAGTCACCAGACAAAACAACAATCTAGCAATTGGTTACAAGCAAAACAGAACAAGATTCTTAAAATAAAATCAATAATAATCAAGTTAGAGGTAAATGCCAGATTTTCATGTTCCAACAGAATTAGATATTGGCCTGGAATTATCTACTGACAGAGAATCAGGATGCACCGATAACGGCGATGGTATGTTATAGAATATTGCCTCCTATTTAGGCAAGACCCGTATCTGAATTAATCGTATGATGTAAGTATTCTTGCTGTGTGGTATTTTTAGCGAACGAAACTTTAATGAGAAGTGTAACTTAAGTGGGGTGGTGCGGGAAGCCTGTGTGGCGTAGAAGCCTGTGTGGCATAAAAGCCTGTGTGGCGTAGATGCCTGTGTGGCGTAGAAGCCTGTGTGGCATAGTAGCCTGTGTGGCATAGTAGCCTGTGTGGCATAGTCGCCTTTGTGGCAGAGTAGCCTGTGTGGCATAGCAGCTTGTGTAGCGTAGTAGCCTGTGTGGCATAATAGCCTGTGTGGCAGAGTAGCCTGTGTGGCATAGCAGCTTGTGTAGCGTAGTAGCCTGTGTGGCATAGTAGTCTATGTGGCAAAGTAGAATGAGTGGTATAGTGACCTGTTTGGTATAGTGGCCTGTGTGGTATAGTAGCTTGTGTGGCACAGTAGCCTGTGTGGCACAGTAGCCTGTGTGGCACAGTAGCCTGTGTGTCATAGTAGCCTATGTGGCAAAGGAGTATGTATGACACAGTGGTTCTGAATATATATCGGGTGAGTATGAGTTGTAATCGTAACGACTTAGTGTTTTGTGAATTTGTACAGTTCATAGTAAGGGGTAAGACTCTTGTCACGTAAGTTTATACGAGATTAATACCCAGTATGTACTTTGTTTATAATTTGCTCTCTGCGTTAATTTAGTAAAGGGTCAGTATGGCCGAGTGTATCGAGGTACGCAGTGTGGTATTGTTTTTTTTCAAAAGGCATCGAAGAAGCACACACGAGGACGTGTGATGATGCAGGACGGCCGTAACGGCGCGGGCTATTATTTTCAATTAATTTTAGTTAATTTTGAGTTGAAGCTATTTAATCTTATTTTATGATTTCCATTCAAATTACTTCATTAACAATTATTTTAGTAGACTATATTTTTGGAGCGGGTAACTCCGGATGGGGTTGCAAGTGTCGCCTTTTTGTTATAAGAACTATGATTATTGTTTCGTTTTTGAGAGTGAGTTGACAATTGACGTTGATGGCGTGTGGACTTGTAAATCCATCGGCTCCGAATTTATTATTTTCTTGTGTGCTTCTTTGTTGGAACCGAAAGCAGTTGGTGCACTATGAAGGAACGCCATCTGGCATTTCTATATCGGTCAGACGCGAGGCTCGGCGATCTGACATATATAAAAAATAGGTATGGAGCTTAATTTCAAAATTTTGAGAGATATTATGTTATTTGTGTGTTTGTTTAGCCCTGCCGTCAATAAACTTTCAGCAATGAGACTAAAAAGGTCTTGCACGATCAACTATAATATTTTGTATAATGCTACATTAACTTCTAATAACAACATAACTTACTTTACTTTGTAAATTATTTAGAGTTCAGCAACAACATCATACTCTTATTGAACATAGTTTAACGTACATTTCTAAAGTTTCCAACTATTTGCCACCAGTGAGATGTTTTGCTAATGCACAAGTTTCCAGGAAACCTTAATCCCAGAGAAACCATCCATTTAGTTCGCCTGAACCTATCTACGTGCAAAGCTCTCGAACTATTTCAGTGAAACTTCCTATCGAAGTAGTGGTAAATCCTTTTGTAACTACAAATAACCTTAAAATAATTGAAGGTGGTAGAACCCTTTGTGGTTCGACTCCGGCGGCACCACCGCCACACCTATTTCTGCCTCATAACAGCAGTGTTAGGCGCAGTTGTATTCCGTTTTGAAGGGTGTGGTAAGGGAGACATACTTTTCTGAGGCGTTCCAGCTTAGTCCTCAGGGGTAGCAGCGCATCTGTGGACGACCTCAGGTGGAAATATCTAATCCTATGGGGTTGATTACAGAAGTCCATGGGCAGCAGTAGCCACTTACCATCAGGTGGACTGCATGCTCGTCTGCTACTCCTATATTATAAAAAAAAAAAAAAACTAGAGATTTTTTTTTTATAAACCGGAACCCCGCCTATTAAAAAATAAATCTTATGTCACTCCTACGATTTAGACGAATCTTGTCTCTGTTCAAATGATATGATTATTTTATTCTACAACGGGCCTTTGTGATGCCTTAATAAGTTTTACACTTTATTTTCCGACATTATGTAAATTTTTAAGCAATAATAACAACATATAAACACCACATTGATACTCAGTAATGGAATAATAATGGATTGAACTCTTTGTACCCAAATATATAAATATTTTTAATGTATGTATCATAATTTTCATCTCACTTAATGAGTTATTTACTCAGTGTTTCTACCGTTCTATTATATCTGGTAATAAATATATTACTAGTGCATTATTCTATACGTGAAAACTTGTAATCGGCATTACTTTACTATAATAGTGTATATTTATGTTAGTCTAAGCAAGCTGTAAGTTTTCCAAATAAATAAATATAATAATATTCAGTAACTGCAAATAACACAAACCTATACACAAAAATGTTCATTGTATTTGCTTATTATTTTGAAACAACTCTTTATCGATCGTGATAAACTTAAAACAAAACCAACAGGAAACAGCGAAGCCTCGGTAGCTGTAACGAAATAAATAATATGAGGCTTCCTTGTTTTCGCCGCCAGCAATTTGGGATAACCTTTTGTATTTGGGCCGCAGTTTATCTTTCTGAAACATTCGCCACGTGAACTTTGATAACAATTGGCAGATACAACGCTCAAAATTATTTGTGCTTTCCTAATTTATGCTTTCCATAAAATAACAGACAACAATTTCTTATCTGTTTTTGGTAATATAGCAAGCGGACCTTTTTCTTTCTTTTTTTTTTTTTTACGAGGGGGGAACCTTCAAAAGGTACCCAGTGTCGTAGGAGCGACACGGGGTTATGTGGGATTCTTACCGCACTAAAACCCCCCCGGTGGCCGTCCTCAGCGTTGCCAAGAGGACTCCGGGATCTCCTACGGAACGTAACCGGAATCCTCTGAACGCGTTGCCCCTTCGGGCTCCTCCTAGGTGAGCGTCAGGTCTCACCACACCGTCTGGTGTTTACGAAGGTATGCGGCCACTCATACCGCCGTCCTTCCCGGAGTTGCTTGCTGGACGGCTCGACCTCCCAATCTTGCCGCCCGCAACCCCGGAAGCCCCCTTTTAGTCGCCTCTTACGACAGGCAGGGGATACCGTAGCCCTATTCTAGTCCCGGGACTACAGGGGCGGACCTATCCGTACCTCAAAATATACTTTCTAAAGTATTTTACAAGATATTTCTATCATGGAGTGTATTGGAAGCATGCATGAAAGATATGTAGTTTTATAAAAAAACAGACGAAAATGTAGCTGCTCTATTATGCAGCCACATACCTAATATTTCCTATTTGGTAATAAATACCGCTGGGGGTAAGTTCGCATGGCATTTTTCCTACCACGCGGGTCTGTGCCTGCATGAGGTTCTGGTCTGCATGCGTGCCACTCGAGTCCTATCGTTTCATATATATTTTGTTCTGTCACGTGATACACACGCACGCGGATTATATCACGCGTATGGGTCCGACACGCATACGGGCAATGAGCGCGTGATAAGAACAATGACGTTACGTTATTTTACGACTTAAAATAAATGTGCAGTAAGTCCATTTCAGAAGTTATGTAAACAAAATAAATACTTAATTACTAATAGATACTCAACCGTATGATCAGCGTAACCAATTTGTAATAAACTTTTGTAACGACAGCTGTTGTAGTCCACAATGTGTCGGGAACATTCGCCACGTGGTCGTATAATATTAATTGACAGCTCAAACCGCGTAATGAATGTGCTAGTGTTTCTGTCTGACTTTAATTATGTTATTTAAACGATAAGTACTGTTTGGAATTAATGTAATACAACGCTTTAATTATATTATTACTATGTACTACATTATACAAATGTATAACTTTCCTTTTTTTGTCACAAGCAGACTATGCTTATATCTTTTAGGTTTGGCTATCAACAACCAACTGAAAGAAACTTTTTTATTAAAACCATGGACAAGGCAGGTATGGGCTACCTGATGGAAAATAATCAACGTCAACATTTGAAACATCAGAGAAATCACTGACTTAACCACTGTGTAACAATTTAATTTACATCCTAATAGAAATACCCTAAGGATTAACGTCACATCTTCGTTATTCCTTATCCGTAATAAAAATAAAATATAGGGAACGTGTACCCGGAAAGTCGTTTGGGATAATTGTACTCGGGGCGCACTTTATCTCACTGAACACTCCCTGATCGGACGTAGGACATACTAAATTAGATTAAGCTGTTGATAAAAAATATAAATGGGTTCCTTAATTTGTCGTTATATAGGTAAAATCAGAATTAAAATAAAAAGGACTGAATGAATGAGAATTAAAAATGGACTAACTTTTATTCCAATTAACCTGTTAATTGGAATAATAGTTAAGTCCATTCTTTTTAATGTGTAAATTTCATGTTACAGACTGGTACCATAAACAACCGTTGAGATGGCTAAAGAAGAAGAAGAAATCATGAACAGAAGAAATTAAAATATTAAAAAAAAATGTAAATAACTTATGATAAATGAAAATGGTATTTAAAATTTATATTATTATATGGATGATGTCGTCATTGACATCATCCATTATATAAAAAAATGACATCGTTGTCAATAAAACCTAGACCATAATTTAAAAAAAGTCTTCTTATAACATTTTCCTTGGATACTGATGTATCTCACGCCCGTTAAGTGATATCTGGTAACGATGATACACAAGATCTCTCATCAATCACTACTGGTTACTCAGCATTTTATCTTGTACTTATAGATACAAATATTTATCCTTGCCATGTAGTTTCGTAGGAATTTGGTCATATTACTTAATTGAAAAATGACTATGCAAAGCAAATTACAGCGGCAATTGGCCGCTAAAGTGTGCTAGTAGTAATCAATATATAACAGAGCCTTATAACAATATACAGAGAGCCTAATAACAGAGATAGTTATTACTAGTACATAGTGCAACGAAGTAAGAGTGAATTATAAAAGGCCTTTTTCTAATCACGTGGCTATCGTTTAATGAGTACTTTTACCGTCACATAAGCCACACGCGATTGGAGAAACTATAACGGATTAATTCACGCATGCAAGTGGGACACGCACGCAAGGGTAAACCCGCGTGACAATAAAAGTAATCTAAGTTTGTACCTACTTAAGTCTGCCATAACATAGTTGAACATCAATAAATAGCTGCAAATACAAACAGAACATACTTACTTCATAAAAAAATAAATGTATGAACACAAGAATAATACACCAGGCATTAGAATGTAAATTACAAATTGAGTTTTAGCTGTCAGCTCCACTAAACAAATCATTTTACCAGCAATAATTTTCAAAAAAGCGAGAGCGCTTTGTGATCGAAGCGTTTGTGTCGCTGAATAAATATTTTCAAAGCGACATTTGACTTATCTGCGCTCTAGCCTACAGCGCTCTAGCCTACAGTTTATTGATTAAATGCAAAATACCACACGAATGCAATCGTACGTTTATTACGGATGACGTGATATATTTTAAAGGTGGTAGAACGATTCGTGGTTTAACCGGAATTAATTAAGTTAAGGGCATCATTGCGATTTATTTCTGCCTTATAACAGCAGTGTTAATGGCTGCTGCTACGATTTAAAGAGTGTGGTAAGATCGATACACTTACACTAAGTGTTCCGGGTTACTTATTACAAGTAAAAATGATTCTGTGACTAACTTTATAAAGGATTCTAATATATCTGACATTGATTGCATATGTCCAGCGACAGTTATGAGTATTATTGTAAAGAATATGAATAAACGAAGCTGTTATAGCAAAGTTGCTCAGAAATGCTTGGCAGTTTCAGTAAACGAAAACTTTTCAGGCACATATTGTTCAGAATTTATTAAAGAGCTCTTTGTGTTGCTAAATAAAATGTGTCCCCGTATTACAAGGATGTTATTTCACTATGTACTGGGGCTTATTCATGTTCTACTCTATACTCTTTTCTTACTTTCTATCTTTTATCTTTACTTATATAATAATAAAAAACACGATGATAAATAAGATATTTTGACACTATTCAGACATGTGTATCTCCAAAACCGCTTTACCAATTTTAATGAAATTGTTGTGACAGAGAACGGTTTAAGGTGGTAGAATGAGGATCACGACAATGATTGCTAGTGTGAAGTACTTCTTGCGTTTCAATGAAACGGTGATGTCGAATGACTTACATATGGAGTCATCATCTTAAGCTCGTATTAACTTATCATTTGACTAATCCAATCCTCTGCCTCAAGAGTGGTAACGCAAATGTGATCGGCTTCAAATAGAATCCCTTTTCTATAAAGATCTACAGATGTCTCGAGGCGGCAGTGACAACTTACCATCAGAAAGACAATAAAAATATATCCTATATAATCTTATGCTACTTAAATCCTAAAACCAACTCTCAAAGCATATAAAGCGCTTTATTCTAATGAAAAGGATCTCAGCGGAAATAAATTGTATCTCGACGCCGCGAGACGCCTGACGTCGTGCGGCTTATCTGCTCGTCCAGTACAATACCACGTCTAGTTTGTCGGCACAACGCCACAATCTGATTAGATACTGTAAAACATTTACGCTGAATAAACTTTTATAAGGGATTTTATTTTGTACTGATTTTAAACTAGGTACTTAGTTAATACTTATGCAATTCTACCAAGCGTAGTTCATTAAGTTGTAATTTAAACTGTCTGAACGAGATATTCAAACAAAGGGTTTGTAGTGGATATGAATAGTATGTATGTATGAATTTCGTTTAGATATGATTAGAATTCACCTTCAAATGTAAGGAATACACGACTCATTATTTCCAAGACATGTAAGCATTATTTACGGTAAAAATGAAACGTCAATTAAATAATTAATTTGATGACTCCTGTATGTTGTTGTCACTGATTTTTTTCTACTGCCCAAAGGTTGAATAGCAGAAAATTCTTATAGCATTAAGTCCGCCTTTGTATTATATTTTTTATGTAAATGTTATAAAAGATTAAATAAATATTCAAACTTCGTATGTCAACCACAAAATACAAAAACACATCTAAAGTTAATACAAGGTGTTTGAATGCATGACCCCGTTCTATTATGGATGAGACACTTTTGTCCCTTCACTTGTTGCCGTCCTTATTGCCTCATCTGAATTTCAATGTACGGACAGTTCACTCCAGTACCCTTACCATGAGTTTTCAAAACTTCCGACAATTTTTCGTTACGTTTACTCAATCCATTATTCTGTTTGCTTAGTAGACTGAGTAAACGTAACAATAAGTAAGTGTTCAAGTCTTTTTGTCTGCCTCACATATTCGCAAAAAGAGAGACAAAACATAAAGCGCCTTTTGGTCAAGACATTTAATGTTACGTTACAGACATTATAGTTCTGACACAATCCGCTAGGGGCACTGATTGGAATTTGTATGGGCAAATACGTAAAGAAATGCCAAAACAGTAATATTTGTCAAAACGTAAAAACTCATGGTAAGGGTACTATTCACTCCAGTTAACAAAGATGTAACGTATGCTAATGTTGCGGATATTCCACATATGCACATATGATAAAACTGTCTTGGTTGTAAGGAAATATTATGTTGTAGGGAATGTTAAATGTTATTGCGCTGTTGACGATATTATTTAAATAAAATCATATTTTTTGTGAAAATTTAGTAACAGATGAGCATGCAGTTTAGCTTATAGTAAGCGACCGTGAATGTAGCTAACGCCTAATAGCATAGGGGTACTATCCTAGTTCGAAACTGCTTATGTCGTAGGTATATGTCCACCTCCTACAAATCAGAATACTGTAGTCCTGAACACCTTTGAGTACTTTCTATAACTAAAGAATTAAACAGAACCGTTTGAGCTGCCGATCGTGCCAAATTGATATATTAATATCATGAATATTTTAATATCAGAATGCACGATTTGAAAATCATCAAAACAAAAAATATCATATATTTTGCACACTTAAACACTTCACACATTTTAATACTCAGTTCCAACTTTCCAAACACAGGCATTGAAAATCGAATAGATTTTGTGATACAGGGGAGTGTTACATACATTTTAATGACCAAACTTTGATACCGAAACGTTCCATACCCGCCTGGAAGTCTGTTCGGATAGTATCGAAAATTTCAGCTTCATTGCGAATTTCTGAACCGAATCGTTTATTGGGAAATGTATTTTAGATCTAGAGCTATGTCTGGCGTTTCACGTTCAATTGCCTAGGCGTTTCGTATTATTCACATATTCTGTTATTTGTAGAACGAACTAAATTCGGGGAAAAATGTTTTATTTGTATTTCATACTAAGAAACGAGTATGAGTAGTAGGGATTCACCGGTTCTGGGGCACTGATTTTCCCCCCCTCTCCTGGGGTTCCCCGTCCCCCCGCCGCCCTGTTTGCCACGATCGAGGGGCGAGCCCGGCTAAAAAAAAAAAGTTTGGTGTCAAAATGGGGTTTCCGACCACGCCCGATCGATTGCACGCATTTATTTTACGCTATCTCCTTTGCTTACGAAGTTAGCTTTTATGAATAACGACCTCTAATTCATTATCAAATCACCTCCTTATCTCATTAAGCTCGCTATGTCCATATAACAATACGGACCTTACTTATCTAATCACCACTCGCTGTCCTCACAACATAATAGGGTCATTATCACTGTGTCGGTAATGATCGGGGTATGCGCATGGTAATGCAATAAAAAATCTTCGTATTGACATTGTTTATTATTTCCAAAACAACCTTTTGAACAATTGCGATACTACAATATCGTTTATCAATTTATCCTCACAAAACAGGCTTAAAAAATATCTGAGTGTATTTCCATAATACATGTAATGCAAGTATGTAAGACTATATTCTCCACAAACTGAAGACCGATCAAGTTGTATTCTATATCTATTAAAATCCCAATGCTTTGCGTTCCTTCTGAAAAAGGCTTTATGATGGCCTGTTGGTGGTCGACCGTATGAATCAAAATACCCACCGACGCCATTTCTGTCTATGTACATGCCTACCCAGTGAGAGCCTGGTTCACTGTCAGGGTCCAAATTACTTATTAAGTACATTGGAGTCTTAACGTATAGCGGTAATCGGTTTGCCGCATAGACATTGTTTTTCAAGCTACAATGAATTTTACTTAAATGCTTCTGAATCTCAATTGTATCCATTGTGCATGCCTACTTATCGATACCTCTGATAGGTACAATACACTATTTACAAATATTTACTAATTACAAAATTATCCAAACCTTATATTTAAAGGGACGCAATATGGTTTAACTCGAATGAAAGACTTCAAATAGGTATAATATATTACATTTATTAGGCTTTTACTTACATCTAAGTATAGAAATTTATCTTAACTACTGTAGTCGACGGTTACATTTCGGTTCTTATCAATTTCAATAACGTTATCAAACTCTGCATACACTATACAGTTAATAGTTTCGGCTAGAGTTGATTCAAATCGAACTTCTACCCTTACACTGCCATGCTTTATAAGATTCCAATGAGTCATGGAATTTGATGACAAATCAGGAGTTAGGTCAAACGCTAATAGGCAGTAACCTTTTGCATATTGCTCCCTAGATATTTCATTACCTTCACTTAGAAAATGTATACCAGTGCCCGAAAATAAACTGTGATAGGCTGCAGTAAAAATATTATTCTCGAATGATGGTTGCAATGCTTTTGAAGGTATTTGTTGGCCATCAATATATAAACAAAATGTGTTCATGGCATAGTTTTCAAAATTGAATGGATTTTTAGTAAGACTTCCATTGAATGCTGTGTCGTTTACAAATCCAACTATACATCTTTTAGGTACTTGCCCCAGAAAAATGTTGTCAAGAGTCTTTCCCTGAACCCCTGATGGTATAGTTAAAACTTTGACTTCAGCTCGAGTAATAGGATATTTTGCTGTAGTAGAGGCTAAGACTTTTTGATGTGCGAGAAGTACAGTTGGATTTATTCGTGCTCTACGAACAATAAGAGTTGCATCCGTAATGCATACTTCACATTTTAAATAACTCTGAGCACTGATAAGGTACTTATCATAATGAAAGGAAACTTGTTCGTACTTGTTTGTTGGCCCATTAGGATATGGTGAATCAATAGCATTGGAACTCTGACCGATGATAAGGTACTTATCATAATGAAAGGAAATAGGATGTAGTTATCTCGGGTGGTTACAATAACCAAATATATTTAGACCCTGATAAGTGAGTGCTTATAAGCAGGAAGGGAGGAGTATGCTCTCATAGTTCGTTTGGTGAAGTAACAGTGAACAGTTTGGTTTGTGATGTGTAGTGCATCCAAGTGTCAACAATTGAGGTAAGTAAGTCTTGATAATATTGAATTGATTTGTGTCACTTTCCAATATCATTTCATTTGACACTAACTTTGCCTTTGTGTTGTTTTAGAATATATATTAAGCAAATACATTTAAACAATATTATTACACGCTATCTGACGAGGAAGACATATCTCAAGAAACAAAGAAATCAAAAATTTTAAAAAGAAATAATTCGAATGATAACTTGGACGCAATATTCGAATTGCCAAAGACAAAAAATAGAAAACTTTCATCAGCCGTATCTAGAGCTCAACGAGATGGTGGAACAGTGTATATAACTACTAACAGAGATGATGAAGCACATTCGTCACATTTAATAAAAATAGATATTTATGATTTAAATAAATTATCCAACGTGCCACAGTCTCAACATTGGAAACATGCATCCCTAAGAATCAAATATTACACAGACGAAAACAGTTCAACATATAAAGAAATGAATAATGTTATATACAAAATGTGCACAGATATTTCGAAAACAGAGAGTAGTAAGAAATACTCATTTAACAATAAATAATTAGTTAATGACCTAATCATACTTTTAAAATATTTATTTATAGTATAATAACTATTAAGTGAGGGTTGATTGTCATGCTAATTATTTTGTTTTGATGTATAATTACTTGCTAAGTATATAAGAAGAAAGTGCCATTTTCATATCATTACCAGTTGGTTTACAACTTCATACACGTATAAACGACCTCCTCTGTAACCCTGTTCTACACATCATAATGGATAGTTTCCAAAAAGTTTATACAACTGTTTTCGTCGATGAAAGTCAAATTGAAGAAGAGCTTGCAAAAGTTTGTGAAGAAATAGAAATTGACAATGAACTCATCGATATATGCAGACAAGTCGAAAGTGCAATCATAAATCAAAGTAGTCAACACGATAAAGAATCGCTTCAGACTTCCTGCTTGCTTGAAAATCCTACTAAGTATGTATATTTTTTTTCCTACATGCATTTCTTTCTATATTACATTATTTTAATCTTGAACTATAAATATATATATATATATATATAATTTTTTTTATAGGCAACCCCAACAAGTCGGAGGTGCAATGAAGAGAAGCAGCTATGACATCGACAGTCCGAAGGCCAAGAGGATAAAAGTTAATGAAGGTGCTTCAACGTCATCTGATATCAACCTCACAGACAATGGAAAGGTTATGTGTGATGTTTGTCAACTACTTGTAAGTAAAAGATATTTTGCCAACCACATAAAAAGTAACATTCACAAAAATAATATTTTTAAATCTCATAGTACTCAAGCTAATGTTTCAGTAATCGAATCAGCTTTCGGTCAGCGAATAATTTCATACAGAATCAAAAGTAAATTAAATGAATCAGTAGATACACTTAAAACGCCCGAATTATTTTTTAATTCAATAAAAGATAATATTTGTTCATTGATCGAAGAGTCCATTAAAATGCACATTTTGTTTAAAATCAATTTTATACTACATGCAAATTTTACACAGCAAACCAAAGATCTTACAAACACATTCGATTTTCAAACATGTAATTATACTGTTTCTCAAGGTGATGACTTAAATATTTTTTTTTCATCATTAATTGAGACGTTATCAAATAAAATCAGTTCATTCGAGAAAAAAGATAGCGGTTGGAGTTTAACGCAAATCAAACATTTAGAAATGAATATACATAAATTCAACCCACTACGTGGCACTTCGTATATAGACCTACCTCATGACATTAAAGTAAGAAAAGCCGTAATTAATGTGCAAAACGCTGACAATATGTGTTTTAAATGGGCATTGCTTTCCGCCTTATATCCTACTACTAGTAAAAGTAATAGAGTTTCATCGTACAGCATGCATTCAAACAAACTAAACTTCAATGGCATCTCCTTTCCAGTAAAGCTTTCGGATGTACCAAAAATTGAAAAATTGAATAATATAAGTATTAACATATTTGGACTAGAATATAATCGGGAGAAAAAAAAGCATGATGTAATTGGACCATTAGTAATGACTAAATTTCGTAAAAGTGTACATATTAATTTGTTATACCTTAAGAAAGGTTTAAATGCTCATTTTTGTTATATCAAAAATATGTCGCGATTGGTGAGTAAACAAATTTCTAACCAAGAGCATGCAATTTTCTTATGTGATGGATGTTTATTACACTTTCCAACTCAACAGCGATTAGATGATCATCAGGAAAAAGATTGCGCTCATATTAAAACCAATATACCAGATGGTACTAAAACATTGAAAGACTGGTTCGGAAAACCAGCGGCAAATAATAAAATAAAATTTGAGAATTTTAACAACAAACTAAAATTACCCTTTGTTATATATGCTGACTTTAAAGCATTTTTAAAACCAATAAATGTATGTTCTAATGATCCGTCTAGGTCTTACACAGAAAATATTCAAAAGCATGATGTGTATAGTTTCGGTTATTATATAAAATGTTCGTATGATGATACTTTATCAAAATTCGAAACATATAGTGGGCCAGATTGCGCAACAGAGTTTATGAAACGTTTATATGAAGATTTAAAATTAATATGTACAAAAAATATTTTTCAAATGAGGCCTAAGCCTTTATCTAGTGATGATGAAAATAATTTATTATCGGAATCTAAAATTTGTCATGTATGTGAAACGAATTTGAATGAAGATAAACATTTCGATTTTGACTTTCATACTGGCACTATTAGAGGTGTAGTTCATGAAATCTGTTTAAAAAAATTTAAGACTCCGCGTTATATTCCAGTATTCCTACATAATCTGAGCCATTATGATGCACATTTTATTGTTCATGCCCTAAATTTTGTCGACGGAGAAGTAAAAATAATTCCGCAAAATAAAGAGAGGTACATTTCTTTCTCAAAAACATTAACAGTAAATAATAATCAGATAAGTCTAAGATTTGTAGATTCATACAAATTTTTATCTTGCAGTCTAGATCAGTTAGCTAAAAATCTTAGTGATGAACAATTTCATGATTTAAAAAGAAACTTCCCTTGCAATGACGACTTTACCAAATTAAGGAGAAAAGGAATTTATCCCTACGAATTCATGACTTCTTATGATTCATTAAAACTCAAGTCACTTCCAACTCAAAGTGAGTTCTATAGCTCGTTAACAGATTCAAATGTCTCCGATGATGATTATAATCGTGCAAATGAAATTTGGAAACATTTTCGTTGTCAAAATATGTTAGATTACTCAAACTTATATCTTAAAACTGATGTATTGCTCTTAACTGACGTTTTTGAAAACTTCAGAGAGCTTTGTATTAAGACTTATGGGTTAGATCCCGCTCACTACTACACTGCTCCAGGGTTAAGTTGGGATGCAATGTTGAAGTATACAAAAATTGAATTAGATCTATTGATGGATTACGAACAAATAGCATTTTTTAAGGCCGGTATCAGAGGTGGTGTATCTCAATGCAGCAATCGTTATGCAAAAGCAAACAATCAATTCATGGAAGATTACGATAAAAATGAACCTCAATCATATTTAATATACTTGGATGCTAATAATTTGTATGGTTGGGCTATGTCTCAATATCTACCCACTGGAGACTTTGAATGGGTAAACCCTGAAACAAACTTTAATGTATCCGATACATCAAATATTGGTTACGTTTTGGAAGTTGATTTAAAATATCCTGATGATCTCCACGACTTGCATTCTGACTTACCACTATGTCCTGAAAATATATGCATTGGTAATTCAAAAGATATAAAATTAATTTTAAATCTAAACGATAAAATTAAATATAAAATACATTACAAAAACCTTAAACAATGTCTTAGTATGGGAATGAAGGTAACTAAAATACACAGGATACTAAAGTTTAAACAAAGTCCTTGGTTAGAGAAATATATAGATTTAAACACAAACATGCGAACATTAGCAAAGTCTGTTTTTGAAAAAGATTTCTATAAACTAATGAATAATTCAGTATTTGGAAAAACTATGGAGAATATAGAAAAAAGAGTAAATGTTAAGTTGTTAACACATTGGGAAAATAGAGGTAAAATTTTAGGTGTCAACGACTACATTGCAAGGCCAGATTTTAAAAATTTAAGTATATTCACATCAGACCTAGTGGCAGTACAAATGCTAAAGTGTAAAGTTAATTATAATAAACCAATATATTTAGGATTTTGCATTTTAGATATTTCAAAGACCCTCATGTATGATTTCCATTACAACTACATGATTCCTAAGTTTCAAAACAAAAATAAATTATTGTATACGGATACAGACAGTTTAATTTACCAAATATTTACAAACAACTTTTATGAAGATATAAAACCTGACCTTAAGATGCATTTCGATTCTTCTGATTATCCATCTGACAATATTTACGGGTATCCACAAGTTAACAAAAAGAAAATAGGTTTTTTCAAAGACGAAAATAATGGAAAAATATTTAGAGAATTTGTGGGTCTAAGATCTAAAATGTATGCAATAGATGTTGAAAACAAATTTGTTGCAAAGGCTAAAGGCGTTAACAAAAGTGTTACAAAAAATATGCAAATGCATAACTATAAGGCATGTCTTTTCGAGAAAAATATTCAATTCGGAGCAATGTTAAGATTTAAAACAATCAAACATAAAATTTATACACAAAAAATAAATAAAAAATGTTTATCATACAGCGACACTAAGAGGCATATTTTGCCTAATGGTATTGACACATTAGCTTGGGGTCATTACAAACTTAGATAACAACGGTGAAATATTGGTTTACTTACAAATATGTTTAATGTAATTCTTTGGATTATATATTATCTTAATTGTGTTTATAAATGTGTACGTCTAGTTTATAATTGTTAGTTTGGTAATGTATTTCAATGTTTGTTCCTGTAAAGCATTTAATGTATGTGTTCTAGTTTTAAGACAAATTATACTTGATTATTATAAATGTGTATTGTTCTTTAAATTATGTTCATTGTTAAATAAAACGTTGTGCAGTCAACTTGTTTTAAAAATGTTTCATTTCATTCATCCCTTTACTACAATAGTTGCTGGTCCAAGTGGATGTGGAAAGTCACAATTCGTTACAAACTTCTTGAAATATGTAAAAGATATTTGTAGTACAAGTTTCGATCCAGTTACATGGTGTTTTGATGAAATGCAACCTTTATACAACTTGAAACTTGTTAATTACCATCAAGGTATGCCAGATCTTAGTATGTTTGATGGTAAAGGTCCCCAGCTTGTTATCATCGATGATCTTATGAGAGAATCGGATGGCCGCATCGTTGACATTTTTACAAAAGGAAGTCATCATAGAAATTTGAGTGTGTTTTATATAACTCAAAATTTGTTTCATCAAGGTAGAGGTCAGAGGGACATTTCCTTAAACTCGAGTTATATAATATATTTTAAAAATCCACGTGACAAAACACAGATTCGACACTTAGCGAGACAAGTATCACCTGAAAATACTAAATTCATGGAAGATTCTTATAAAGATGCAACGGAAGAACCTCATGGATATTTAATGATAGATTTAAAACATAAATACTAGTGATATATGTAGATTAAAAACAAAAATATTCCATTCTGACTGTTACTGTACTGTATACTTACCTACAAAGGGGTTTAAATATGCAAAGCAACAAGAAATTTCCGTCATTTATTAATAATGTCTCGAACCTTGAAGACACATAAAAAAATTTTAGAAGCTCTTCATATTCTTAAACCAAAATACCAAAAAGCACTCTTAAAGTCCAGCAACGAACAAGAGATAAATTGTATTTGTGAATGTATCTATAACGTTTTACAAGGTAAAGTACATCTCCAAGAAAATGAGAAGAATAAATTAAAGAAATACAAACACTTACTTCGACAACTGGTGCGTAAAACTACAAACAAAGTCCGTAAAAATATTATAATTCAAAAAGGGGGATCATTTTTACCAATAATATTAGGTTCAGAGAAAGCAAGTGTTGTTGAAGTGAAAAGGTTATCCAGATAAATTTAATAGTTAGGTGTTGGCCTCTGAATTAGAAAAAATATGATGAAAGAAAGTTTCTATTTAACATTGCTAAGTAACAGTTCTATGGAGTACTTTCCTGATAACAAAACAACGAAGTTTTCAACAAAATTACCAAAATCCTTAACGCTAGATGGAGAATGGTCAGTTGGAGTTGCTGAATTTCAATATCCATGTACCATGTTTACTGTACAAGAACATGAAAATATTATATATATTCCAAAACCCATGACCATGCCAAGCGATCAAATACCATCCTTAATATATTACAAGACTCATATTTCAGCGACGAATTATGACAACATAGATCATATTTTGGTAGCTTTAAATAATACAAAGGAAAATATAAAATTTCGTTATGATGAAGTATCAAAATTAGTTTGTGTTTCTGTTACCGATAAATCAATAAGATCAGTGAAGCTATCTCCTAAGCTGTCGTTTCAACTTGGGTTTGAACCTGACAGGAATCTCATTGAAAGAAACACAGGAAAGTGTCCTGCAAATTTACATTTAGGTCTACCATCACAATTATTTGTATATTGCGATATAGTTGAACCACAGAAAGTAGGTGACGTCATGACTCCTTTACTAAGAATAATACCATTAGATCCAATGAAATATATTTATGGGGCGAATAAAATACATGTTTTTTCACCTCCTCACTATTTACCAATCATGCGACGAGAATTTGACACTATTGAAATAGATATAAGGTCAACCACTGGTCAAAAGATACCATTTCAATTTGGAACTGTGTGTATCAAACTTCACTTTAAAAAACACAACAATGTATTCTTATAATAATAATAATATGACTTGCCCCTACGAACATTATTATTCCCATCAAGCTGGTTCTGGTATTGGAGTAATATATAAAGGAGCCGCGTTTCAACGTGGTCATGGCATTGGCAGTTTTTAGGAGGCTTATTTAGATCAGTTTTACCTTTGCTTTCAAGGGGTGCTAGAGTTATAGGAAAAGAAGCACTAGGCGCTGGAGTTGGTATTTTGTCGGACTTAGTGAATGCACGACCCATGGAGGATTCAATAAAATCTCGCCTCAAGGAAGCTAGTTCCAATTTAAAACGAAAAGTTGATGAAAAAATTGATAGAATAAACATGTCTGGATTGGGGTATATAACGAAGAGAAAGCGTCTTTCCTCACTCAGTCCACGCTCAGCTGCTAAAGAGAAAACTATTAAAAAATTGGCAGTTTCTCATGCCAACATAAAAGATATTTTTTCATAAGTAACTATTATGTCTTTCTTACATACATACTTTATTCATTCTTGTGAATGTATAAAGTCTGAACTAGATTTATTTGCATTGCCATCAACACAAACAAGTATTGAAAATGGTATTTGGATTCATTACAAACCAATTTCGTCTCTTGCTGATGATGGACCAATAGAATTTCAAGTACCAGGATCTGGTGACGATTACCTAGATTTATCGCATACGTTGATACATATTAAAGCAAAAATAGTTAACCTAGATTCATCAAAAGTGAGCACACCCACAGTAATAGCACCAATAAATAACTGGTTACACTCACTATTCAGCCAGTTAGATGTATATTTAAATCAAAAACTTGTGTCACCACCTAATAATACATATGCTTACCGTGCTTATTTGGAAACTCTGCTGAACTACTCTCCTGCCGCAAAGAAATCTCATTTGACTTGTGGTCTTTGGTATGAAGATGCAGCTGGACAAATGAACTCAACAGACAACACAAATCCTGGATTTCTGAAACGACAAAAACTAGCATCTGAAAGTAAAGAAATAGAAATGATTGGACATCTACATGGTGATATATTTAACCAAGAAAAGTTTTTGATTAATGGGATTCAAATGAGTGTCAAATTAATTCGCTCAAGAGAATCGTTTAATCTGATGGGTTCTTCTACTGATATAAAATGTAAAGTATGCATTACGGATGCAACTCTTATTGTTCGTAGAGCACGAATAAATCCAACTGTACTCCTCGCACATCAAAAAGTCTTAGCCACTACTACAGCAAAATATCCTATTACTCGAACTGAAGTCAAAGTTTTAACTATTCCATCAGGGGTTCAGGGAAAGGCTCTTGACAACATTTTTCTGGGGCAAGTACCTAAAAGATGTATAGTTGGATTTGTAAACAACACAGCATTCAATGGAAGTCTTACTAAAAATCCATTCAATTTTGAAAACTATGCCATGAACACATTTTGTTTATATATTGATGGCCAACAAATACCTTCAAAAGCATTGTAACCATCATTCGAGAATAATATTTTTACTGCAGCCTATCACAGTTTATTTTCGGGGACTGGTATACATTTTCTAAGTGAAGGTAATGGAATATCTAGGGAGCAATATGCAAAAGGTTACTGCCTATTAGCGTTTGACCTAACTCCTGATTTGACATCAAATTCCATGACTCATTGGAATCTTATAAAGCATGGCAGTGTAAGGGTAGAAGTTCGGTTTGAATCAACTCTAACCGAAACTATTAACTGTATAGTGTATGCAGAGTTTGATAACGTTATTGAAATTGATAAGAACCGAAATGTAACCGTCGACTACAGTAGTTAAAATAAATTTCTATACTTAGATGTAAGTAAAAGCCTAATAAATGTAATATATTATACCTATTTGAAGTCTTTCATTCGAGTTAAACCATATTGCGTCCCTTTAAATATAAGGTTTGGATAATTTTGCTCTGCATTTGTAAATAGTGTATTGTACCTATCAGAGGTATCGATAAGTAGGCATGCACAATGGATACAATCGAGATTCAGAAGCATTTAAGTAAAATTCATTGTAGCTTGAAAAACAATATCTATGCGGCAAACCGATTACCGCTATACGTTAAGACTCCAATGTACTTGATAAGTAATTTGGACCCTGACAGTGAACCAGGCTCTCACTGGGTAGGCATGTACATAGACAGAAATGGCATCGGTGGGTATTTTGATTCATACGGTCGACCACCAACAGGCCATCACAAAGCCTTTTTCAGAAGGAACGCAAAGCATTGGGATTTTAATAGATATAGAATACAACTTGATTGGTCTTCGGTTTGTGGAGAATATAGTCTTACATACTTGCATTACATGTATTATGGAAATACACTCAGAGATTTTTTAAGCCTGTTTTGTGAGGATAAATTGATAAACGATATTGTAGTATCGCAATTGTTCAAAATGTTGTTTTGGAAATAATAAACAATGTCAATACGAAGATTTTTTATTGCATTACCATGCGCATACCCCCGATCATTACCGACACAGTGATAATGACCCTATTATGTTGTGAGGACAGCGAGTGGTGATTAGATAAGTAAGGTCCGTATTGTTATATGGACATAGCTAGCTTAATGAGAAAAGGAGGTGATTAGATAATGAATTAGAGATCGTTATTCATAAAAGCTAACTTCGTAAGCAAAGGAGATAGCGTAAAATAAATGCATGCAATCGATCGGGCGTGGTCGGAAACCCCCATTTTGTCACCAAACTTTTTTTTTTTTAGCCGGGCTCGCCCCTCGATCGTGGCAAACAGGGCGGCGGGGGGACGGGGAAGCCCAGGAGAGGGGGGGGAGGGAAATCAGTGCCCCAGAACCGGTGAATCCCTACTACTAGTATGCAGCCTATCTGATATTGTCGCCCATGAACATCTGTTACTTCTCTACTTTACGTTGGCTTCAGGGGCGAAGCTACCCCTAAGTTAGGGGTACTAAGTTATAACGCTTCGAATAACTATCCCTTACCACGTTTGAAAGCAGAGCACAACAGCGCTTAACATTTCTGTTATAAGGCAGAAATAGGTGTGGCGTTGGCGTCAAACCATAGAGAGTTATGCAATCTTCCCTAAGTCTGTATTTTCAGTCAGCTAAAGTGAAACAATATTTGAAATGTATTATTCAAGTCTGTCTCAATATCAGAAACACATTCCGGGATAAATAACAAAGACAAAAGATCCTCTACACACATAGATACGACTCTTTGAGGTGGAGCGGAAAAATAAAAGCTCTGGCTCTCCTTCTTTATCCGAAAATCAATAAATCTATTTTCTACTCTTCCATTACTTGCTACAATACTCAACTCATTTTTTGAGCTTTGAGATTTTACCCAATTTTCATTTCTGAGAAGTGCCATAACACTTTTACATAAAATCTTTATTAACCACTATAGTATACTTGATTACTTTGACCATTTATTACTTTTTAGACCCATTTATGCCTTCAGGTATGGAACGTGTCTTGTAAGACAAAATCAAATTCTTCTAAACAAATATCTTAACAGACACTGGTCTGCGCGGCTATGTTTCGGACTATATACAAAAATATAATTTACTTGCTACGGTCCCTGTCTGATACGTTAAATGTCTGTAGATATTAAATCTAAAAGAGGATGAGTCAGTCTATCTATAATGGTCCTGATCTTCGTCTAATTTTCTGTGATACAAACATTTTTCGAAATTCATATAAATATTGAGAAAATTGTACACTTACTCCAATTTTGATTCAGACCGATTTATAAAGGAATACTATAAAATGAAATGAGATTGCTTTCATTGATTTCGTTTTTAATCAAGTAAATATGACGAACGCGTCCAAAGAATATTAATAAGTCGATACCCGCAACATACGTGACCGGATTATTCAGCTCCCGAATAGAAGTGGACGAGCCACGAACAAAAAGGCATTCGGAAGAGATTTGGGGCAGATAGCTCTCGAAGCTCTAATTTATTTTTATATTAATCTAATGGATAAATAATAATCTAAATGGATGTGAACATGTTATTGCGTTATTAAAATATGGACATTAGACATGTTTATCTCATTTCTAGGTAATTGTGTCCCGACCACTTTAGCAATTAGTGACGCGGGATACATACGGTGTTTCGACTCCTATTTAGAATTGATGCTGAAGATTAAAATGTTCATGGATGCTATAGTAAGCCTGATAATTGAATTGTAAAGCATACAAACCAAAGGAAAGCTATATCATACATATATAAATGTCTATATAAAAGTCGGAATTAAAATTTATGTTAACAGATTACCTTTTAATTTATGTGCCAAAGGGTCAGTATTTTTAAATCATATATATAAAATTCTCGTGTCACAATGCTAGTTACCGTACTCCTCCGAAACAGCTTTACAGATTTTCACCAAATTTTATATGCATATTCAGTAGGTCTGATAATCGGCTACTATCTATTTTTCATACCCTTAAGTGATAAGGGTTGTTCACCCTTAACATTTTTTATTTATATGGCAACACAAAGTTTGCCGGATCAGCCAGTAATGTATAAGAATCTATTACGAATCTACTACCTACACTGTCTTATAGATAAAACGCAATCACAAAATAGGAAAGTACCTGAAAAGGTACTCTACATTAAGTACGAGTATCCAAAGAAATAAACCTAAAAGCCTCTCAGAAAACCTCCGAGAAAAATGGGTACATGTTCTGATTGAAACGTAATCTTGCATTTGTAATTTATACGCTAATCCCACTCCGTAAAGGGTGCCCAATCTTCTCGTTTAAAATGAGATTTGCATTGATAAACCCTTGGCGTAAATTAAACTTTAAGGACAGATAATGTGGTTTCAAATCCTACGCCATTAAATTGTTTAGCAAAAGTAATTACTGGAAGGCAGCTTACGCGAAATCAAAAATATTATTGCTGAAATGTGAAAATCGTTTTATAAACGAGATGATCCCAGTTAACAGTTGAAAAGAATGTCCCTTGAGAACGTCTGGCTGACTGTCTGAAAGCGCTAATATCAAAAATGTATGCCCTTGAGTTATGATTATGTCTATTAATTAACTTAAAACAAAGTGGTAGAAATTTTGGTATATAACATTGTAGAAGCATTTATTGTTTATCATTTTGTTGTACTAAAGATAGGACTTATTTCATTGTAGTCAACCGTTTACTGTCCGTGAGAAGAGCTTACTTTGGAATATTATAGTTTGCCCTTTATCTTTTGCGAATTTGTAGACTTCATATACCTTTTCAGACCTTTTTTAAGAACTCACAGACGGGCAAACTTCATAACGATGTTTCCTGTACCGTTTGAGCAAGTGATAATTAGTTAATTTCATTTTTGAAAATCTAATTTCTCATAGGTTAAGTTCAAATTACGAACCTTCCGGTTAAAGAGCCTTGTTTCTAATTCTAACTACTATCACTGCTTTATCTAATAATTATTATATACAGCTTTTCCCTCTAGTTTCTCGCTTTCATTCTATTATATAAATAAGATTAGCGATGTAGATTGCATCGAACCAATATAATTGCCTTGGAAATTCAACATCTGCTACTAAAAAAAAAGAACTCAGTGGATACGTATCTGTGATCGCCTTCAGATAGCACCCATATTCGGTATGGAGTTTACAAATGTAATCCGCTTTGAAGGGTATGGTAAGGAAGGCATACTACGAAGGCGTTCCAACTTAGTCCTCAGGGATAGTAATGCATCTGTAACGGTGCGCAAGTAGGATTATAATCCTATCTAGAGTTGATGAGAGACAACCATATACGGCATTGACCACTAAACATAAGATGGACTGCGTGCCCTTGTCAATCTTGAATTTATAACAATATGAATAAAATATTCAAATCTAATATATAAAATTCTCGTGTCACAGTTTTCGTTGCCATACTCCTCCGAAACGGCTTGACCGATTTTGATGAATTTTTTTGTGCTTATCCGGTATCTATGAGAATCGGCCAACATCTATTTTTCATCCCCCTAAGTGATAAGGGTTGTTCACCCTTAACATTTTTTTATTTATATGGCAACACGACGTTTGTCGGGTCAGCTAGTAATATATATAATGTATGACCAAGCCAACCTTAAAATTAATACCTCGAATCCTTTTAGGTTAATCGATCCCTTAGCAAGAGCTTTTCCGTAATGGTAAAGTAAATCCCCTGTTTTATCTATACTTAACTCGAGACATTGATTGTTAGCCCCAATCCGGACCACTAAAGTAATAACTGAAAGGGAATCAGGGAAATGTGACCACAATGTTTGGTATAAAGGAAAAAATGTTTCTTTTTAACTTTTACGACGAAATTAACATGTAAGTGTTGAAAGTGTAAGGGTATATTTTCATTACAGTACTTTTTTAATTATTTTTTGTATTTCTATTTCATTAATTAAATCGACGAAAAAGTGCAGAGAAATATGTTTCATTCGTAATGATCTAAAAACTACATTTTTTAATATTTTTCGAACACAAAAATAGATGACAGTGACAATTGTCAAAAGGTTTCATTTTCTTGTTAGGAGTGAGTAATATTTACTAATCAATGTGTTAAGAGAATAAGAAGTCATAGAATAGATTGTCAGAGAAAGTAAGGAATGGAACTGTAATTGAATCTTTTAATATATAAAATAGTATGTTCAGGAATTTTCTATATATATCAAATTAATACTTCAGATCCTTTTAGGTTAATCGATCCCTTAGTAAGAGCTTTCTGGTAATGGTAGTAAATCCCCTGTTTTATCTTCACTTAACTCGAGACATTGATTGTTCTAGTCGGGATTGTGGTCCGGATTGCCCGCCCAATCCGGACCACTAAAGTAACAACTGAAAGGGGAATTGAGATCGTTACGAAGTATGCCCATTGAATGTTTGGTATAATGGAAAAATGTTTCATCTTTACTTTTACTACGAAGTAAAAAGTTAGTGTTGAAATAGATGTTTAGTGATTAACACTTTATTACCTGCGGAAGGTAATGTTTTTCGGGTGTATGCACGTTTGTATGTATGTTTCATTTTCGGAGCCTTAACGGCTTCACGAATTTTAACATATGAGGTGTCGTTGGATTCATCTAAATTATGGGTGTGACACAGGCTATGTTTTAAACACGTCATGGTGAAGTTCACCTGATGGTAAGTCACTGCCGACCATGGACATCTGTTATCAACCCCAGATAAAATTATATTCCTACCTGAGTTTGGCAACAGGTGCCTACGGCTGAAGACTATGCTGAATGCCTCGCAAAAGTATGTCACCCTTACCCATCCTTTAAGCGGAACACAGCAAATCTTAACACCGCTATTTTAAGGCAAGGCGGCGATGCCTTCAGAGTTACTACGAGTTCCATCACCTTCACTTCTAAAGATGGTAGATTTTTCCATCGTCCTTTCTGCGCCTATAACTACCTTATAACGCATCACTCAGGCTAATGTATCGACAGTTTAATGGGATAATAATACATACATTACTCCATAGTCATGGATAACAACGTATTTCATTTAAATATATCCAACGATGATAAAAAATGTGAGCCGTCACGGGACGCCTGGCAGATGTGAAACATCGACATTATTTTGTAAAAGTAATATGCAGAAAAGAACATATTGTGATAGGAACTAAATATGTCATAATGATAAAATAAAATATTACGTTTTTTTTTCCAGACAACGATGACTATTTATTGAATAAACATTTATTTTCATTAAATACAAAAATTTACGAATTTAGTTCAAATCGTGACTACTTAATTCGTTTAATCAGGAAGAGAATCGCAGTAGCCACGGCATGCGTCGCCACGCCTGAAATCGGTTTTACGTGCGGCTATAGATGTTTTACATCAAAAAGAATACACAAATATCGACCCCTTCCACGTAAAATATCGTAACTGCAAAATGACAACATTACAGGAGAGCGTTTCAAAGTTTCGAAAATGCTAAAATGCGAATAAAATCTACATTTCTGCAGGTACCTCTATGAAATTTTGGTATATATGTTTTATGTTATACGCTTTACAACTTTACTTTTGTCGATAAAACACATTAAAATAAGACAATTTATTCAATAAAACGAAAAGGTACTTTTGTGGGTTACTATTATACGTAAGAAGGGGTGATATAAGCGTGTAAGAAAAAATAGTCATATTTTGAATATGACAATTTTTTTTTACGAAAGAACTGATCGCGTTTTTGTTGTTTTTTAAAACTTGTATCTTACTGAAAGCCTTTTGTAGAGTAACTTCTAAGCTATTAAATCCTTTCTGGAAAAAAACCTAATTAAACAATACCTTAATTATTAATTTACCCTTCTACATTTTATCAAAGACAAAATAATAATTAAACAAAGTTATTAATTTACCAATAATGAGGTTAATTTCCTTTAGTCAGCTGTAAAACTCTATAACCGGTAACATTGAGCAAGGGAGATGACACGCCCTAACAAGGGTCAAAGTATTAGGCGTCCGAGCCCTAAATCAATAAAACATTTGATGCCGCCCTTAGATCTTCTTTATAGACAGTTATTTCTTTTAATGTGCCGAAAACCCGTTATAGACCAGTTATTTATGTAAGGGATAGAATAATAATAATTCGTACTATTAGATTGGTGTGTTATGTAACAAAGTATTTATTATTATTGTTATATTTATAATATAGAAGTGGCCGACGAGCATCCAATCCACCTGATGGTAAGTGGGTACTGCCTTTGACATCTGATAAGAGATAAGATAAGATTAGATTACAGCACAACCACACATGCACATTTAATTTCATACATTTCTTTATCATATTTTTAGTATATTAAATGATGAGTGAATTTTGCTTTTAAGTCCTTTTTCTTATCACGCGGGCTTACATCTGCATACATTAATGACTTCAGTCGCACCGCATCCCGGGTGCATGTGACTCATATAACAGGAAAAGATTGTATGAAACGATAGAACCCGAGCATCACGCAGGCCAGATCCGCATGCGGGCACGAACCCGCGTGATAGGAAGGCCATTAATTATAAAAATATTTAGTCATTTATTAAGTAAAACGTAAGAACTCTTAGGTTAAAACAATAATTAAGTATTGAAATAAATTTATTGAATTGAATTGATATTAAATCATATAAATATGTATATCATATATATATTTTATAAATATCTTATTATTGTAAATTATATTATATTAAACCGATATCTAGTAATGTTAGTATTTAGTTGTTAGTAAGTAATGTACATTGTTAAAGTTTGCTGTACTTATCTGTAATTAAGATCATGTAAAAAATATTTTAAGTTTTAGTGTTTAATCATAGTCAAACATTTAATTTTGTTGATAAGTTTAAATAAATAAATAAATAAAACAAACTTATACCTAACAAATAAACGTTCTTTAACGGTGAACCTCATTCAATTGTTTTTGCGTGAAGCTGTCTATGTTAATGTTATTTTTTTTTCTTTTAAAAATTTATAACTGGTATCAATATTTTTGCTAATAATATTAACGAATATTTAATAGGAACCTCTTAGGTAAGTATACTTAAGAGATACCTACGTAAGAGATAGGAACCTAAATATAAATTTTACTGTCTTAAGGCTTTTATGTGGTTGGAAATACAGTAGAGTTTTATGTTTCCTTTTATGTTTCACTTGAAACAAAGAAGGCTAGGATATATAAATAACATTAATATGTACCTACAGCTATGGTTACTGCAAAGATAGTCTTTCAACGTCAAATCAAGTGATAATTAAACTACTAAAACGTTCATAATTTTGAAAAATGAGAAGTGCATTTGATTCTTAAATTCGAATCTCCGACCGCCACATTGAAAGACCCATTTTTTTATAATATAGGAGTAGCAGACGTGCATGCAGTCCACCTTATGGTAAGTAGCTACTGCCGCCCATGGACATCTGTAATCAATCCCAGATAGAATTAGATATTCCTACCTGAGGTCGGCCACAGATGCGCCGTTACCCCTGAGGACTAAGCTGGAACGCCTCGGAAAAGTCTGTCTCCCTTATCAAACCCTTCAAACCAGAACACAGCAGCGCCTAACACTGCTGTTATTAGGTAGAAATAGGTGTGGCGGTGTTGCCGCCGGAGTCGAACCACAAAGGGTTCTAACACCTTCACAATTATATACAATTAGGCTATGATAATTATGATAATTAATTACTGTTGGCTATGATAATTAAAAACCCGAATTCCTTAATATAAAAGTACTTTGATTGGAAAATGATTAAAACAAAATAATGTAGCAATTTACAAATCAAGTTATTCAATGAACTGGAATTTCACCCTCGTCAGCGGAGGCCGAATCAAAATACTTGTAATTAATATTTATTGCCGTTAGCGACTGAAGGGTACTGTCCAAATGAATATATAATCGCTCACGGACATTTTACATACTCGTATTATTTTATCCGACTAGGGTAGGTAATGTTTTAACTCATTCTTTGGCATGCCCTCTATCCAGCATCCATCTTGACGCATAATAACATAGAGTATCGTCGGATTCGTGTAAATTGTTAAAGTGACAGTTCTTCCCTATTCACTTATTTTTTTTTTAAATATGAAAGTAGCAGACGACCACACAGTCCACCTGATGGTAAGTGGCTACAGCCGCCCATGGACATCTGTAATCAACTAGGATTAGATATTCCTACCTGAGGTCGGCCACAGATGCGCCGCTACCTCTGAGGACTAAGCTGGAACACCTCGAAGAAGTATGTCTACCTTACCACACTCTTCAATCCAGAACTTCAAAACTTACTGAACAGTCGGAATTTGTTTTTATTTTTATGACAATCATAAATGTAAGTGTCTTAGTTAATTCCAATGTAATTGTATCTGATTTGAAATCTGTGCATTTGAAATTTCAATGCACAATTAAAAATAATTAAACGTACCAGTAGCAATTAAACGTACACGTTTACCGGAATTGAAATTATAAAAGAGATAAAATTTTGCACAAAATATTTTTGTAATTAAATTCGTGCCTTTAACAATTCGTTATAATATACTTTTCAGTGTATTCATTCGAAAAATGATAAAGTTCGTTCTTCTTATTGTTACAATTTTCAGTCCATTTGTGTTTTAAAATATTTTCTTTATTTTCATATTTGTACGATTGATTGCTGTATTGGTATGCAAATGCATCGCAAAATTTCAGTTCAATTAAGGATGTGGAATGAAGCGAAAATCCGATTACGTTTGACCCTCTGTCCGAATATTTAAAAAAAAACAAGTAATGTTCACACTGAGAGGTATATATAGTCCGCGCCAAACTTCCAGTCCGCTTTGAAGTTGCTGCGTGCAGATTTAGTTAGCAGATACTCTGTAACGCACTAACGCAAATGTGTACCCGTGGGCGAGAGCGGGCAGCGGAGGGTACCCGGCGGTCCCGCGCAGTCTCCGTCCCGCTAATATCTACAATTTGCTATTGCTACGCGACTCGTTTCTATATTCGGAGCGGACTAGTAGTTTGGCGCGGACTATACCAACGCTTTACATGCCTATATTATAGCGTAAAGTGGTTTCGCGTTGAATTGGAAGGGTGTAGATGGCGGCTGACTTTCAAATGAGCCAACTATCTTAATCCACAGAATTGGCAACGCATCTAGAATGCTTAAGATAGTATTCCTATTCTATGTGGGGTCGGATAAAAATATTCCTGTACGGGAGTGTCCACTTACGGTGATATGGACTGCAACCTAATTTGTTGATTCAATCTATTAAAAAATCTACAGAATAAGTGATGCCTTAAAATGTATTACTTAAGTTATTTATTAATTAAATTCAAGGACTTTCTGTGAAGATTTTTAATATTTAAGTATTTCATATCTATTAATTTCAGTATCCTTCCTTTTATGGCTATTTCTAACACCATACTTTTTACAACCTGATGTTCAAGCAACAGTATCGTACCTAAAATATAAAAACAACACAGAAAATAGTTCTATTTCATATAAAGTACACAACATCAACTCAGATTTCCATTCTTCACCCGCTACCCGTAATTCGATTCCGCCACATTTTCCGCAAAACTCGTGTAAGTAACGTAAATAAAACCCGTAACACCATATCATTGGGCTGAAACTCGATTCGAATGAAATCCGAGATCGACAGGCGACTAATTGAATGGTATCAACGACGTTACGCATTTGTCACGGTGTCACAATCCTGACTAATACTGTAATAGAAATATCCCAGAATTGAATTTAATAACATTTTATTGGTCTTATTCTTTCATTTTGGTTATTATGTTAAAAATTTATTTACACGCGTAATATTCAGACATCATTTAAAATACACACTCTCAATATGAAAACTTATGAAAAGCTACAATGTGAAAAATCAGTGAAAACTATAATTATCGCGTGCCAGATATTAAATATTTGAACATCAATTTGAAGGGCATATACCTAAATAATACGAACCATTTGCACTAAAAAAAAAACAATTGACATTAAAATATTACTCAATTATTATTTTTGTATAATCATAATAGTCGTATTAATGTATACTATGACAAATTGACTAATAACGAAACATCAAGAGTAACTTTATCAACATCTATTCGTAAACAGACAAAACGCGTCACATCATATTACTTGTCTGTAACTCGATTTTTGAATACGCGAGATCGAAGCCGACTAATTGAGTGTCGTCAACTGCCGTCGTCACTCGTTTGTCACGCCATCACGCCTTATGATTGGGTATAATACCCATACCTACTGGGTTTTATTTCAACCCGCCGTGTCGCAAAATTATTAATTTCCACCACCAAGTGTTCCTTGTAATAGGATGTCGAATTAATTAACTTGTAGAGAACGTAAGACTAATTTGCTACAAATTCCTTTCATTCGCTTTTCATTATTTCATAATACGAGTGAGAAAATTTGCTCACGAGATGTTTATGAAAATACTTGAATACAAGCTATTACACATATTTTTTTTATGATAATATAGGAGTAGCAGACGAGCATGCAGTTCATCTGATGGTAAGTGACTACTGCCGCCCATGGACATCTGTAATCAACCCCAGATAGGATTAGATATTCCTACCTGAGGTTGGCCACAGATGCGCCGCTACCCCGGAGGACTAAGCTTGAACGCCTCGGAAAAGTGTGTCTCCCTTACCACACCCTTCAAAACGGAACACAGCAGCGCCTAACACTGCTATTATTAGGCAGAAATAGGTTTGGCGGTGGTGGTGTCGAAGTCGAACCAAAAAGGGTTCTACCACCTTCTATTTAAAATTAATACAACATATTAAATAGACTACTTTACGAATTATAGGACATTTAATTGGTATCATTAGTCATCGTAACTTGTCGAACTTAATACAATTTTGTCGTCATCATCATCATCATCATCATCAACCCATTACTGTCCCACTGCTGGGCACGGGTCTCCTCTCAGAATGAGAAGGATTAGGCCATAGTCTACCGCGCTGGCCAAGTGCGTATTGGTAGACTTCACATACCTTTAAGATTTTTATCTCACAGGTATGCAGGTTTCCTCACGATGTTTTCCTTCACCGTTTTAAGCAAGTGATAATTAATTTCTAATAAGCACATAAGTTTCAAAATCAGAGATGCGTGCCTGGGATTTGAACCTCGGACCCCTCGATCGAGAGGCCGCGTTTCTTAACCACTAGGCTATCACTGCTGCTGCAATTTTGTCGTGTTGACATTTAACTTATACGTATTATAGTTTTGGGCTTTACGTAAATTTCACTCAAATATATAATTTATAAGGGGTAATACTGCCTTACTTTTAAAAGTATTTAAAGCATACAATAGCGTAAAGTTCAGTAGCGCAGTTTCTTACGTCAATCTGCTCCAGTAGTCTATTTCTGTGCGAATCGATTGTAAGCTTGTCTCCCTTGCAACCTCTTCTACTTATAGTATCTTCTACCTATACTGAATGTAAAACGAGGTAACATTTGTTATTTTCATACACCATATTGTGGGTATGTAACTTACTTTATAACGTCAAAAATGATTTTTATTTCATCATGTCTTATATTTATGGCAAGCATTAAAAAGTCTATTTATTAACCTACTATTTGTATTGAAATGTATTTAGATGTCGGCAATTTTTACAAACTTTTATTTTACTTACCTTACTTACTTCATAACAATTTTCGGATCAAATCTTGCAACTGAATTTGAAACCATCCATTTATCCCATACTGATTAGGCTGAAATGAAATGAAAGTTTATTAAATTCATTGAAAAGAACACCAAAAAGCTTGTCTCTAAAAAGATTTTTTAAATTTACTTTAGTATTTTAAAGTTGATTCGTTTCATTATATACGATATTTCTATGGCATAACGGTTTTAATAAAGTTCATTGGAATCATTCTTCTAATACAGTTCTGATACAGTCCGCTAGGGGCGCTGATTGGAAATGTACGGGCAAATACGTGAACAAATACCAAAAACAGTCATTTTTGTAAAAACGTAAATAGCTAATAAAAGTGTGGTAAAAATCTACAGTTGGCAACCCTGTGGACAACTGGAGGTTATACCTACCTATACTAATGCTCACATCCCACTAATGAAACGGCTTACGAACTAACGTAACACGAGGTGATTAAGGCTTTCTGTATTGAATGTAATGGGGAAGAAAATTAAATGTTGGGGTCGGGTGACCCTATCCTCAGACGCTGAGACTAGAGGATTAATTCGGATTAGGGATGTACAATTGAAATCGATTAATCACAAAATCGATTTTTTGTAAAAAATCACGATCTTTTTATATGATAAAAAGGATGAATAGGTATAGAGATTAGTTTTTTGTTATCCGAAAATCTACTTTCGACGTTTTCTATTGTATTCACATAAAACATACATTCTTTTTTATATAGATCGCTTGTTTCCTTTTGGTCGCACGTTTCCATTTGGGTGGCACGGAAAACGAGTATACTTTTTTTCAGCAAAATATTTGCAAAATTTCAATAAAAGAATTGAAATATCAATTTTTTAAAATAAACTTTTAGTCCTCGACATTTGTGAGGATCGATTCTTCATACTTCGAATCGATTTCAAAATCGATTTTTTCGGGAAGAATGACATCCCTCATTCGGCTAAACCAGCCAAGTCGTTATAGATTTATAAAAGGGATCGTAGTGCCATGTGTGTGGACTTAGTAGAACGGACGTTGGCAGAAGTCTTCTGTGAGCGGCTTTGAAGACATGTTATATAATTTATAATAGATCTACAGCGATAGGTTGTTAATGTTTATTAGATTTACCTGGTCCACCGTTTAAAATATATTAAAGATCCTTTGAAGGTGAAAAAACCCTTTGTGGTTCGACTCCAGCGGCAACACCGCCATACCTATTTCTGCCTAATAACAGCAGAGCGCTGCTGTGTTTCGGAGACATACTTTTGCATACATTACGTACATTCCAGTTTAGTCCTGAGGGGTAGCCGCGCATCTGTGGGCTACCTCAGGAAGTGAACTAATCTTACCTGGGGTTGATTGCAGATGTCTGTGGACTGCAATAGCCACTTACCATCATCTTACTCGTATGCTACTATCATAAAAAAGGGAATCTTATATCGATAGTTTTAAATACCTACTTAATGCGTGAGTTAAAGACGCTTTCTACACTCGCAGCCCCACACTAGGGTTCCCTTTGCCACGGGTGCCATGGACACACTAAGGACCAATACACGAACTCAGACATAAAACATATATCTATATCCATCATTCAAATATCTGTCTGGTCGGGAATGGAACCCAGAACTCTCTGCGCGTCCCGGTATGATAACCGCTCCGCCACGCGGGCCTTCGGGGTATAAAAAATACCAGGTTTTTATTTTGTATTATTTTTTTGTATTTATAATTTATCAATCAATATAAGAACGCCGTGATTTCCATAAAACATTTAAAACTGTCGTATGTATCATCAAAAAACCTGCTATTAATTTCCTAATCAATAAGTAAATATTAATAACAATGAACTCGATATCCAACATACAATTTTAGCACAATACTTTAACACAAAAACAGCAGCAATCAATTAAAATAGATAGCTATTTCAATTACGTGATATCCAATCAGCTTAAAACTATTTTGAATCACTGAACTATAAATATTTATATCTATAAATAGGGATTATTTCTGATAAGAGACCGAATTTTAAATCGAAATCTAAAAGATCGATCCTTAAAAAATAAAGAGGACTGAAGGATTGATTTCTCAAAAATCGTTTTATTTATTTTTTACTTAAGTACTGCTCTGTTAATATATCGAAGGTAACTAATAAAGGTCAGGGTTGCCGAAAAAAAATCAATATCTACAAAAAAAATAGCGAGGTTTTATATTTTATGGCATTAAAATATATAATTGTAATAGTATATTAGATTCTTCTTTAACCGATATCCGATCGCAATCCCTGAGATTTATACCTAATTCAATTGTGATAATTCTCGCTCTTCAACCCATTACTATCCCACTACTGGGCACTTGTTTCCTTTCAGAGTTGAATTGTAGACATGACACACCTTTAACATTTAAAAAAAAAATCTTGATAGACCAAAATAATCCTACAAAGAACTTTCTTCTAAAAATATGCAACGTTATGGTTACATACTAAAAGAAGCCTCAGAACCTTCTAAAAGCTTACGCGGAAACCTTTTTTAAATGCCACACTCCTTGTCAGTATATTATCACCTCGGTCCCTTTACCTTTCACCCTCTTAATATTCCTTTGGGAGTATTATGCGGGATACTTTTGTATGAGAATATATTTATGCAAGGACTATCTTCACGCTTTAGTCTGTCTGATATAGGTTGTGATGTTAGAGTTTAACTGTGTCAATCATAAAAATTGTATTCATTCTCGAGGTTCAAGGCTTAAAATAGGCTTTTAGATACACTAAAAAGGCTTAAAACTAGATAGACAATGCACATATCTAATTTTTTAACTTTTGCTTATGTTTGTTTATAAGAAGAAATAAATAAAATGATACATATTTATTTGTATAGGCACGTATAGATTTGTAGGCGTTTACAAATTTTCAGTTACAATATTTTTTCCTATACTACTGGATTGGTACGCGACCTCTAATATCAAACGAGCGTGCAATCCAACTGATAATAAGTCACTGAAGCCAATTGATAGCTCCAGCTCCATATACAATTTTAAAGGTGGTAGAACCCTTTACGGTTCGACTCCGGCGGCACCACCGCTACACCTATTTCTACCTAATAACAGCAGTGTTAGGCGCTGCGGTGTTCTGTTTTGAAGGGTGTGGTAAGACAGACAGACTTTTCGGAGGCGTTCCAGCTTAGTCCTCAGGGGTAGCGGCGAATCTGTGGCCGACCTCAGATAGGAATATCTAATCCTATCTGGGGTTGATTACAAATGTCGATGGGCGGCAGTAGCCACTTACCATCAGGTGGACTGCATGCTCGTCTGCTACTCCTATATTATAAAAAAAAAGGAAAATACAACATGGGCCAATCTCAGCAATGACAAATCTATAATTACTTCACTGGTATTAAGAAAACCCGCATGCCTAAGAGTTTACACAATATTTTCCTTATGAAGATCGACTGAATGTCATACCCGGATGGTATTGCTGCAAAAAACAAAATTGAAAAAAATTCCATCCAAATTTTGTTATCTATTGAAGCACTACATTGCTTCGTACTACTAATGAGTAAAGCTGAGCGCACGTACTAGTGAGGGGAGAGAAAGGTTAACACGCCGTCGACTTTGCGTAGCTTTGTTCCTTTTTACCAGACTGCGCATGATAATGTGTTCCGAGAGTACATATATGGACAGTCAGCTCCAAAAGAAGATTAACAGATTACGGTTTTAAAAATACCTACACACACAAACGTCCATAAATAGCGAAACACAACTAGCGCCGTAGTTTGATGAGAATTTGACGTCGTTAAGTTTCAAAAGTAGAGGAACACTAAAATGTCAAAAGTAGCTGAAGAATAAGACAACGTATCATATAAGTGACGTAAGCCATTATGCACATACGGTGTCCACCTACTTTTGACGCATTAGAGTTCATTTAATTTTGACGCTAGGGGTATTTAGCTGTCCCTGTAGTACCGGGACCAGAATAGGGCTACGGTATCCCCTGCTTGTCGTAAGAAGCAACTAAAAGGGGCTTCCGGGGTTGCGGGCGGCAAGAGTGGGAGCTCAATCCGTCCAGCAAGCGACCCCGGGAAGGACAGCGGTTTGTGTGATCGCATATCGCTGTAATCACCAGGGGATGTGAGAGGAGCGTAAATTTCTCCCCCCAGGGTAGAGCCCGATAGAAGGGCATCGCGTTAGGAGGACTCCGGTTGTGTTCCGTTGGAGATCCCGGAGTTCTCCACCAAACGCGGAGGACGGCCACCGGTGGGGTTTTAGCGCGGTAAAAATCCCACATAACCCGTCACTCCCATGGCGTCGGGTACCTTTTGAAGTTTTCCCCCTCGTCAACAAAAAAGGGGTATTTAACTGCTTATAAACGTTTAGGTGTATAGGTATTTTTGAAATTGTGATCTGCTCATCTACTAATGAAGCTGACGTCTAATTCTTTCGCACGCCCAACAGGCCAAACTTGTTGTTGGATTTTAAATTAAGAGGTGTCTTTGGATTCGGCTAAATTGGGGAACTAACAAAGCCAATGTTTTCAAGCGTCCGATTTTTGTTTTTATGATATTTTTTAGCTAAAAGCTATGTCTTTATGTTACCCCAAACTGATATATCCAGCAGTTTTATTTTTAATTTACAATCAATTTAATGCTGACTATTTAAAGAATCACAACAAATTCTGTACATAAACGAAGGCTGGGGATCCATTATAAAATTTGTAGCTCGGATGGGATTATCTTAATGGAGTTTTCCCAATAGCAATTTTACTTTTCACGTAGCTTTTATTTTACTCAAACAAGGATATAAAATAGGTAAAATTTGTCTAAGCATATGTTTTTTTTAAATAATATAGGAGTAGCAGACGAGCATTCAGCCCACATGATAGTAAGTGTCTAATACCGCGCATGGACATCTGTAATCAACCCCAGATAGCATATTCCTACCTTAGGTCGGCCACAGATGCGCCGCTACCCCCGAGGACAAAGCTGGAACGCGTCGGAAAAGCATGTCTCCCTTACCACACCCTTAAACTTCACAGCAGCGCTTAATACTGGTGTTATTAGACGATCGAATAAAATTAGTCTGGGAGCAAATTTTCGGCCTAATTACCTACATCAATCAAGTTGCCGATGCCGTATTACAAGGAATTTAATATTTGAGCCGACTCAATGTTGCTTTATGTTTAACTTTTAGGGGTTTATCTGTCGAGAAGCTCACCTAGGAGGAGCCCGAAGGGGCAACGCGTTCAGAGGACTCCGGTTGCGTTCCGTAGAAGATCCCAGAGTCCTCTTGGCAACGCTGAGGACGGCCACCGGGGGGGGGGTTTAGTGCGGTAAGAATCCCACACACAATACAATCCCACGTGTCGCTCCTACGACACTGGGTACCTTTTGAAGGTTTCCCCCTCGTAAACAAAAAAAAAAGCTGTATAGATGTTCGAGGAATCTTATTTATCTGTAAAACTTAATAGCTGGTTGTTTTTCTAATTACATGCATTATTCAAAACAACAACTGAGAACTGTTAATACTTATTCTCCCATTGCTACAGTTCCAGTTAATTTTTAATGGAGTGCAAAACTGTTTTCTTTCCTTTTAGACCGAAGATAGCCGATGCTGAAGCCGAAGATACAGAAGTACACAGTACTAAGAACACTTATAGATAAACTGGAATTTAGTACATACGAGTACACACACCAAATTACAGTTTTACGAGTATTATAGGTGTTATGTAGTTATGACATTTTAAACTTAAATGTCAGAGAGTTCAGATATTGTCGGTGGTCGGCGACTTATTGCGACTAAGTATTGTTAATATCAATATACAATTAGCCCCCTTTAATTAAAGGATGTCTACATTTTTATACAGTATACGAGTATCATGCAGTAAGCATGCAGTCCACCTGATGGTAAGTGACTATAGCGGCCTATGGACATCTGTAATCAACCCCAGAAAGGATTGGATACTCCTACCTGAGGTCGCCACATATGCGCCGCTTCCCCTGAGGAATAAGGTGGAACGTCTCGGAAAATTATGTCTCGGAAAACCAGAACACAACAGTGCATAACACTTCTGTTATTAGGCAGAAATAGATGTGGCTGTGGTGCCGCCGGAGTCCAACCACAAAGGGTTTTACTACCTTCAGAATTTTATCAGCCACAAATAAAAACATATGACTCATTATGAAACTTATGAACAAAGTAAACCTTTACCACATTACGGTCCTAATAAAATACACTGGCCTAACATTCCCCAGCGGACTCCCGCCCACTGTTTTCATTCGCAATGTACTCGTAATTTATTATTTCTGCGAAAAGAGTGTATAGGGATGGCGATGACCAAACCGATTTTGTGGCCCAAAAACATCGATTTTATAATCAATAATTAGTAATAAATGAATTTAGACTGTTCTGGGTCTAGATGTTTGTGTTTTATCTGTATAATAAACAGATATTATGTGTGTGTTGTATTTTGTGTGGCGTCTGTGTGTCCATGTCCATGGAATCCACGACACACGGAATCCTAGTGTGAATGTAGAAAGTGTCTTTCTTCTTAGAGCATACATTTTTACGACTTAGATAAGATCCATTTTTTTAAACAATCTTCTAGTACTTATTCGATATTTTTGAGCATTGATTCTTAAAACTCGAATCGATATCTAAATCGAGGTCGTATCCGCCGTCCCTAAAGTGGAGTCCCGCTCCGCAAACATTTCTCCACCGAGATTAAGGCTGGGAGTAGGTTCGTGATTGTACGCCGGCGCAACAGGTCCCATACTTGTTTGCCGTCTTGTGGCACGCCTTCGTTCACAGGGAAACTCGCGTCATTAGTTTGACGTCGCGTAGCGTTATTGGGATTTTTGGTTTTTGAAAAATAGTAGAGCCAGTATGATTAGATCGTAAAGTTACTACCGCCACACCGTGGAAAGGTAACTGACATACATATGTGGTGTCTATCTTACGGCTCGAACATACATGCGACAGCTCTATATTAAGCTGCACATACTACATATTACCACAGATTAATAAATAGTGACTACTACTACATACTATCGAATATATATCGAATATGTGTGTACTATTTAATGTATTTAATGCATATAGATTTTAGTTTGCCAATGTCAGGTGGTTGGCCCATTCGCCATCTTACTATTAAGTAGATTGCAGCTCGTCTGCTACTCCAATCTTATAAAAAAAATTAAAACAAAAGCTAAAAATTGGAAAAAAAATATTAACGGAATGATTTCTTATACTAGAATTTACCTACTACTCATTTGCAAATAATGACTAACTAGTCTACATTAAAAACATGTTTTATGTTTAATATTATGTATAAGTTAAAATCAGTTAAGTTGTAAATAAATAGTTAAGTTCCATTATACATACATATTAGAGAATTTTGGTTAGAAATATCTAACCTGCACTCTTACCTGACGCATAAAATAACGAAAGCGAGTTAAAACAACGCACCTGCGCCACCAAATATTATACAGCTACAGTGAAGCCTTTTCGGCTCGAAAAGTTGTGAAATCCAAGAGTAAAGTACAAAGCCGTGTCGACAACAGGGCTGTTACCTATTTCTACCCGTTGGAAATAACTTCGGCCTTTGTTCTTTAAAGGCACACGTTCAAAACACTTTGTGTAAGCCACAATTGCTTATTTGCAACAGTTGCAACGCATATGGCGGAGTTGTTTTAATAAGATTGAAGTGCCGAATGAGCAATAATGAGCATGTAGTGTACCTGATGGTAAGTGGTCACTGCTACCCATGGACAAACGTTACTTCATAGAAATTAGGGGTGAACTTGATGTCTATCAGGGATTTCTTGCGACATTTACGTCATAGCATGATCATAATCCACAATTTATTGTATTTTAGTACCCATAAAAAACTACGTAAATTTTAACTTAAGCAAACCGCTCCGTTTAAATATAAATCAATACTGAGTATAAACCAATAAACATCGGGCAATTCCTATTCACATTAATAACATAATGGCCTTATTAAAAGCCTATTTTCTAAAATCAATTAAGCTTAAGATAATATAAATTTTAACCGTGGGATGAACACTAACTCTATTTTTTAATGAAATACAGCAATCTAAGGTACTTAATTAATTAATTTAATTTTAGTAACAAACTTTCATTTAAGCCTTGACTACCCTTCTATTTGTTCAATTCTCATAAAACCAAGTTCTCTAACTCTCTAACCATATAGTTTCATCATTATAACTTTCCATTTCATTACACTAATAGAGGGGTTGATTATAATTTGATTACGCAAAATCTTTACTAAAATAATTCGCGACTGATAAAATTTAAGTAATGTGGCATTATTTTTATTACAAGTAGGTATTTTGTTTTTTTTTTTCTATAATCCATATAATCATGTTCCATATAATCATGCAACATAACTTATTAGAAAGTATGGTTAAGAAACTTGCGCGAAGGTCACATACATTTCTCCCTTTTAATAACGGTATTAACCGCTGATAGCTTGATAATGGTAAGGAAGAGTTACTTATGCGTTCTAATTCAGTGCTCAGGTGTAGTAACTCTTTTGTAGCCGACCTCAGCTAGGACTGTAGTCCTATCCGGGGTTGATTATAGTCCATAGGCGGCAGCATCCACTTACCATCAAATGGACTGCATTCTCTTATGCTACTTCTATAGTATACTCTACCAATCATTACAAAAACAAAAAACTTGACTGTCTATGAATACTCTCACAAAATTGATGATTCCAATAACACCTCATATTTTAAAATTTCTCATTCTGTTTGGGCTACAGTGTGTGCCAAACAATCAGACATACACACTTACATACATACATACACTCAAAAAACATTACTTTCAGTATGGATATCTCACCGCCTTGTAATTGAAGGAAGCCATTAAATAGCTTAAACGGCTGACAAATGTGTCAGCCATTTAATGGATGTCATGGTGTAATTTACGCGGAACAATGCCGACATGTGCAGGTGGTGCAAAAATACGAAATCGGAGAAAAAATACGGAGAAATATCGTTTCATTCGTAAATGATCTAAAAACTAATCTAAAACATTTTTTAAATATTTTTCAAACACGAAAATAGATGATAGAGACAATTTCAATTGTCAAAACTGTTTAAGTACCTTTTCTTGTTAGGAGTGAGTAATCTTGACTAATCTATGCTTTCCGCAAAATAAAAATAGTTTCAGTTTTTCAATTTTCAACGGAATAACCGTATTTATAAAGACTAAGTCCCTTCTTTCCTACAAAGCTGATCTTTGTCTATATCTATGTAAACCATAATGTAGCTTAGCCGTAACTCGCATACTTTAGCTGCCGTGCATTACATGGACCTAATTAACTCTGTATTAAATTACTTAGCTAACGTTCATAATATACTCTTTACAGTTATATTTATGAAGAATATTATTTTAACTTTTCTATTATTAAACATTGTATGTTTTTAAATTATGTTTATTCTCTTCTTAGTTTGTGTGAGAGACTTACAAGCCATTCCTTGGTTGGAATTAGATGCTTAATTTACAAGAACCCTATCTGGAGTTGATTATAGATTTCCATGGGCAACCGTAACCACTTACTATAAGATCTCTTTCAGATTCTCATTTCTGGTTTGCTGCTTCTTTTTGTCGGTTAACTTGTTAGCTATCATGACAACGGTGACTATCTTAGTTCTAAGAGCAACCCGTGTGTGATCGACTGTTGAGTTACAGATATCGATTAGCAACAGTGATCATTTCAGCATCAGGTAGCCTGCATGCTTATTTACGCCTACAATCCTACAAAATTATCATGATAAATGCAAAGAAGCAGCGGTGATAGCCTAGTGGTTAAGAAACTCGGCCTCTCGATCGAGGGGTCCGAGGTTCAATCCCAGGCACGCACCTCTGATTTTTCAAAAGTTATGTGCGTATTAGAAATTAATTATCACTTGCTAAACGGTGAAGGAAAACATCGTGAGGAAACCTGCATACCTGAGCGATTTATAAAAAAATATCTAAAAGGTATGTGAAGTCTACCAATACGCATTAGCGATGGGCGATTGTTCTAAAAAAAACAATCGAATAAATCGACAATCGACGGAATCAACAATCGATTGTCGATTTATTCGTAGTAACAAAAAACAATCGAATAACAATCGACGTTCGAATAACAATCGACGTTCGAATAAAAATCGACGTTCGAATAACTGTGGGCGCGCCGGTAGGTAGATCTACAATGGTATTTCGATTCAACTAATTCAACCAATATTTATAAAAATATAGTTAAAATAATTAAATGAATAAGCGTTAATGCCACCATAGTAACAATAACACCCAAGCAAAACACCAAACAGTTCAGAGCACCACCGTGCCGTGCCCACTATTGGACAACTTCTGATCTGTTGACAGTTGCGCGCCCCTTTTTTATACCATGATACAGGTAGCCAATTGTTAATACGGAGCGGTAGTTCGAAATTAATATCATGTGATTTTTAAAACGGAATATTTATATATATGAAATGAAGCATTCTCCCACACGGCCATTCTGACGAGCAGCCGTTACGGCTCGCGAACAAAAGTTTAAAAAAATCAAATTCAATAATATTAAAGAAGTGGATAAACTACTTTAGATTCGCGGATAATATAGTCTCAATTTTAACCACAGAAGCCAAATCTCATGGTACACAAAACACGTAACTTTAATTGGTTAAACCCATAACCGGTGTCTAATAGTGTAAATAAATGGTCGTGTCACATGAAAAGAACTGCCAAATCACATGGCTGATGTCAAGTCACATGACATCATAAATTCGCTAAGTCACATGGCTTACGTACATAATTGATTATTATCTGAAAAGAATTGCCAAATCACATGGCTGATGTCAAGTCACATGACATCATAAATTCGCTAAGTCACATAGCGTACGTACGTAATTGATTATTATCTGAAAAGAATTGCCAAATCACATGGCTGATGTCAAGTCTCATGACATCATAAATTCGCTAAGTCACATAGCGTACGTACGTAATTGATTATTATCTGAAAAGAATTGCCAAATCACATGGCTGATGTCAAGTCTCATGACATCATAAATTCGCTAAGTCACATAGCGTACGTACGTAATTGATTATTATCTGAAAAGAATTGCCAAATCACATGGCTGATGTCAAGTCACATGACATCATAAATTCGCTAAGTCACATAGCGTACGTACGTAATTGATTATTATCTGAAAAGAATTGCCAAATCACATGGCTGATGTCAAGTCTCATGACATCATAAATTCGCTAAGTCACATAGCTTACGTACATAATTGATTATTATCTGAAAAGAATTGCCAAATCACATGGCTGATGTCAAGTCACATGACATCATAAATTCGCTAAGTCACATAGCGTACGTACGTAATTGATTATTATCTGAAAAGAATTGCCAAATCACATGGCTGATGTCAAGTCTCATGACATCATAAATTCGCTAAGTCACATAGCGTACGTACGTAATTGATTATTATCTGAAAAGAATTGCCAAATCACATGGCTGATGTCAAGTCTCATGACATCATAAATTCGCTAAGTCACATAGCGTACGTACGTAATTGATTATTATCTGAAAAGAATTGCCAAATCACATGGCTGATGTCAAGTCACATGACATCATAAATTCGCTAAGTCACATAGCGTACGTACGTAATTGATTATTATCTGAAAAGAATTGCCAAATCACATGGCACTCGGGTTATTATCAAACATAAACGTGACTGTTGGCCAGACAATCATCGATATGCAAGACAATCCCGATAACACAGAACTTACAATCCACATACCGTTCCAAAGTTCGCAGGTACTCAAGAGAAACACAAAGTTTTTACCAGATTTTTGACTGTCGATACTGTCATTGCTTCACATGGTTCACAGTCATCTGACATGTTCAAATAGTTTCCTTTCCATAGCACATGTTCTCGTAGTCTGAAAACACATTACATTATATGTATAGTCAATAATTATATACGATATAACGAGAGAGCTCCGCGTTTCGTTCATGGTTTGAGAGTAAAATCTACAGATCTTTTCGTTTGGCTCGCTTAAATCTATGGCATAGTCTTCTGCATCGCCAAACGTACACTGGGTAGACTCCAGATACCCTTGAGAATATATTTCCCGATGTGTAGTTCTTCACGATGTCTTTCTTTACCGAATTTGTTATAATGTGTCTGACTATCTCAGACAGGATTTCTTGAAAATCATTAATGCCTTTTAAGTCAGCTCATTTGACTATGACAGAATTTTATAAGAAACTATTCGAGACCTGCTCAAAACCATGCACGCGTGCTTTTCTTATTTACACTGTTAACAAATAAGCTGTAACAAGCATAAAAATAAAAAAGTAAAAGTTAATTTCAAACCGAAAAACCTGATGTCTACAACACAAATGTGTGAAAATAATAATAAAGTGAATTGTCACGTTCAAAACAGTTTTAATGTCAACTTTACATACAGTAAAGAAAATATCAGAGCAGCAAGTACTCCGTGGTCGTTATTCTTAATAAAATAATTAAAATACTATTGCCTTACCATAACATGAGCTATAGTTCGTACCGTTCATGTGATGACGTCAAATGCCAACGAAATAACACTCTGAAGTCCACAGTTACATTACAACGAAAACCAGGTCATTAAACGTAAAAAGTTATTGGAGTCATCCTACCTTCATTATATTATTTACCTTATATCATTTTACTTTTACCTTGATTATTACAATTACCTTCGTTTGTGCGATAGGCATTGCTGCAAACAAAGTCTTTACCACACAATAATGATCACACATTGCAGAGTCCAATTTGACAGTAGTGTATGTACTCTTGTCTCTTTTTCTTTTTGCAGTATTCGATTTTTTCGAATTTTATCAGAACTTGCAGTAGGTATATAATTGCTCGTCCGAACCTGACTTTGACTTATAAATCTGCAAAGATATACATTTTAATTTCGTAGAATAACAAACAGCGGTCAAAACAGTATGAACACAAAATAAAAACGAATATTTTGTGGTATGAACCTCGAGTTCCAATACAATATCTGAAAATAATAGAATTACCTATTTCAATTTAATATAACTCATACGTAACAGTATCTGTTATCACAAGAAATTGTGAATAACTTCCAAAAGTTGTTGTAATTAACCATTTGCAAGAATAATAAGTACCTACAAATACCATTATTTAGTCCCGGATTGATTTATACATAATATTCGCTCACACACAAAAACTTTAAACCAAATTTTAGAAGTAGCAGACAAGCATGCAGTCCACCTGATGGTAAGTGGCTACTGAGGCCCATCAACACCTTCAACACAGCAGAGCCTAACACTGCTGTATGGTATTGGTATTGCCGGACCATAAAGGTTTCTACCACCTTTACAAACTTTACCTGCTTGAGTGTAACGACGATAAAGTTATGAAAAGGAGAAAAACATGCCGAACAGTTTCGTATCATATAAACATTGCGTGCGTGAATTTTCTGAATTTGTTTTATCCACAGCCGTATATCTACACGTAATGTCGCCATCTGCACAGTTACGAAATTAAATGAAATAACAATAAACTCCTCATGTCAATGAATAATTAAAACATGATGGTATAGTTGACTTACCACTGTTAAAGTATTCACTAAAGGTACCAACATAATATAATTTCACACGTAAAGTCTAGGATCGTGATGTACGTCATCTCGAAAGGTATTATTTACTATGACACAAAATAAGAAAGAAGATCCAATAACAATTTAAACTACTGTAAAACAAGTTCAAACTTTAAGTTATTATTAAAAATACTTGATCGACTCCGAGCGAGGCTAATGAATTGTCTTTATTAAATTAAACCTTTAAACACATTTGACCGATCAAAATGCTTACAGCTTTGCACCATTATAGTAACTGTTTTTTTTTCTACAGTCAGCTAAGCTTCGATTCTCTTTACTTCTGCAATTTTTAAAGCGAATAGCAAGTAATAGTTACACATTATGTCACAAAACAATGTTAAAAACACAGAAGACTAAATGTTTATTAATAAGTTATAACTTAATTCACCGTTTTTTTTTTTTGCCTAGTCCAATACACCATTTGGGGTGATGCGAACGTTACCAAACTCCTTTTCTTCAGCTTTACCTTAATGTATCCTTCGCAACTTGTAACCTTTATAAACCAATAACCAATAACTTTAAATACACAAATTTGTAAGAGCACAAAGTCGCTTACCGATAAACAACTTACTGACTCACCACCAGAATCTAAATGTTACATTTTCATTCAATTTTGGTCCACGTCTACGGCCATCACAAGTCAAGTGTTGTTACAAAACCCCCAATAAGCAGCTTTCATTTTAGTTACAGATTCTGGGAACAAGCGCTAGGTAAATATTATTAGATAGCATCCTACTAAAAATGACAAGCGCTGGTTGAGAGTACACCTTTCAATGAGCACAATACATATCTCACTATCACGGTGTTCCAGGTGAAACTAGAAATAAAACTTACGAAATTTACGGCCATGGAATTGCGATGGCAAAAAGTATGCTACCTGATTTATCAAACCTATACTTCAATAATAATCTTCATTGTGACTAGTTTTATTTTAAGACGGAGTTTATTTAAGAATGTTAAATGCATTACAACGAATAGGTACATACAAAAGGGTAGATATCAGAACTTGTATTCACAATCGTAAAATATTTTTTTGCAGCGCAATAATTTAAAACAATATGATCATTGTTCATCTACTTATTGAGCATCGCCTATTAAAGCGTTGCTATAAGTAACGAAACTGTGAAAAGCATAGTTGAAATTACTCGAATATTTTAAAAAGCCAAAACATTTCTAAAAAAATGTCGGTACCTACACGTATGATTGTTAATTTCTTCGCGCATAACCAAACATTTTCATATTAGTGATTCTTATAATCTTTAACAACTTTCAAAAAGCAAAAAATAGCAAGTTTAACAATCGAAAATATAAAAACCATTGGTTTGATCATACCGGAGCGCCAATCGTTCGCCAATGAATCTCGGCGCCAATGAGTGTTAATTACGTAGACGGTTAACATGGACGATGCTAACCACCTTCCACCTCCTCAATTTTCATACCCAAGCTTGCGGTACCCAAGCTTGCGGTTGCTTTCACACGCTTGCTAAAATAATGCACATAAAATTATTATAATATTTAGACAAACCGTACACGTTACTCACGCAACCGGTTTCATCATGTGTTTCACACACAGCTCCTCCAATGTCGAAGGCCTTGTCAATATCGCCTCCATTGCGCGTCCCAAACTGTCGTTAGGAGTACAGCCACCATAAATTCTTCAGTTGAACACTTCCTTATACACGCGGTTGATTATCTTCTGTTACCGTTACTTTAAAACTATTACGTAATAAAAGGGCGTATCCTATCCCGATTCTGATGTGGGCGCGCCGGTAGGTAGATCTACAATGGTATTTCGATTCAACTAATTCAACCAATATTTATAAAAATATAGTTAAAATAATTAAATGAATAAGCGTTAATGCCACCATAGTAACAATAACACCCAAGCAAAACACCAAACAGTTCAGAGCACCACCGTGCCGTGCCCACTATTGGACAACTTCTGATCTGTTGACAGTTGCGCGCCCCTTTTTTATACCATGATACAGGTAGCCAATTGTTAATACGGAGCGGTAGTTCGAAATTAATATCATGTGATTTTTAAAACGGAATATTTATATATATGAAATGAAGCATTCTCCCACATAACAATCGACGTTCGAATAACAATCGACGTACGAATAACAATCGACGTACGAATAACAATCGACGTACGAATAACAATCGACGTACGAATAACTATCGAGGTACGAATAACAATCGACGTACGAATAACAATCGACGTTCGAATAAAAATCGACCTTGAAATAACAATCGACGTACGAATAAAAATCGACCTTGGAATAACAATCGACGACCGAATATAAATTATACCGCGCGGCCACATACGTGTGCTCAGGAAAATGTGCAGGTGCGTCGTGTTGCAAATCTATCGTCACTTGCCACTGGTTGGAAAATATAAAGTATTGTATTACATTTTAGTCAATTGTACTATAAATTGTTGAGAAATAATTATACCATAAATCATTTTGTATCAAAGATAATGGTATATTATAATGTAATTAAAAGTAATTTAAAGTTAAATTTAATTGTAATGGTATCTTATAAAGTAATTAAAATACTATGGAGTATCATCGATAATCCAGATGTCGTAGTCATCCCCTAAGATCGTTTCATGATAACGTTTTCAAAAAGAGGTCATCTGAAAAATATAATATACGTCTTCATGGCATATATTATAGAAAAAGATTATCAGAAAATACAAAATATGTCTTTTTAGCGTATATTATAGATAAAAGTTGTCACAAAAAATATGTACTCATAGTACATTAAAATTAATCGGTGATATACTATAACTTTGAAGAAAAATAATGTTAGCAACGCGAGTAGGGTGTGCGAGTGTGTGGCCACGAGGCGCAGTGAGTAATGCGAGAAGCAAGGTGTGGACGTACCATTAAATAACGGAATGCAACGAAGCAGCGGAAGGGTGCACGACGCACGTGCGCTTCCCCCACCAAATATATAAGACTGACTCAGTTTTAACACAGAAATTAGGGGCTACTCACTGCTAGTAACTTTGTGTATACTAAATAATTGACCAACAAATAGCTTCGATAGTTATATTTTTACAATCGCGTATTGCTTGACTGCGCTGTTACTAGTTTTGCGTGTACTAAACAATCGACCAACAATCGAACAATCGACGAACAATCGAACAATCGACCAACAATCGAACTATCGAACAATCGAACAATCGACGAACAATCGAACAATCGACCAACAATCGAACTATCGAACAATCGAACAATCGAAGAACAATCGAACAATCGACCAACAATCGAACAATTTCGATTGTTCGATAGTTATTCGAATACAATCGAAGAATTTCGATAGTTATTCGAATACAATCGAACACAATAACAATCGAATAATTCGATTGTTTTTAGTAACAATCGCGCATCGCTAATACGCATTGGCCAGCGCGGAGGACTATGCCCTAATCCTTCTCATTATGAGAGGAGGCCCGTGCCCAGCAGTGGGACAGTAATGGGTTGTTGATGATGATGATGATGAAATGCAAAGAAGTAACAATTTTTTTTTTATAATATAGAAGAAACAGAGCATGCAGTCCACCTGATGCTAAATGGCTACTGTCGCCCATGGACGCCTGTAATCAACCCCACATAGAATTATATATTCCTACCTGAGGTCGGCCACAGATGCGCCGCTATCCCTGAGGACTATGCTGTCACGCCTCGGTAAAGTATGTCCCTGTTACCACACCCTTAGAACACAGCAGCGCTTAATATCGCTGTTATTAGGCAGAAATAGCTGAGGCGGTGGTGCCGCTGGAGTCGAACCACAAGGAGTACCACCACCTTGGAAGTTTTATAACACCACCAATTGCGTTAAATTTAGCCAAATCGTTATATACAATAACTGCATATAACGTGACAAGAGAGTATATCAAAATCCATTATTTAGACACAAGAGTTCCATTCAATAGTAAATTTTCATAAAGCTGCCGTCCTCAGCTGTATAAGTTTCAGATCACGTCGCTATTCCTGCATGATACCGAGAGAGGTCATCCGTGTGATTTGTATGTATATTGAGCTCAAACTGTGAGTGACTCTAGAATACTCGGTCGGTCTCATTTCCATCTGTATTACCTCATTCTATATTTAGGTTTTGAAGAATGGCTCTGCAAGTTAGAACTTTACGAGTAGAAGACGTTTCAATATCATGAAAATAATAATAATAATAATAATAAGGGGTGCTGGTCGAGCAACCTCCACGAGTGTCTGTGTATACAGACCGGTGCACCCTGGGCAGTAGTTGACAATTATGTCAGCTACCGGCGAATGGCTCGACACCCAATCCAATGTGTGAAGGCACCGTGCCAGGGATGCGTGGCTGAGGGGGAGCTCAGTCGCGAACGGTCCCTCTCCGATATCTGGCGCCCTCGGAGAGTATTTTGCTTTACTCTAGCATGCCGGGCTCTGTTAGGGTGGACATTTAGATCCCTTGCTATACACATGGCTCCCGTTGGGGGCCGATCATGAAATGAAGAAATCTCCAATAAAATATAATTTGAGGCCGAGAAGCGGAAGAGACCGGGGTTTACCCCAAGCGAAAGAGGGTAGTAGTAGTAGTGATGGTAGAGGTTCTAACAGGTTATTTAAGAGTATAGAACCTACGAACGCAGTCGAAATTTCAGATACAGATTCTAACGTATCACTATTTTCATCTCTACCATCATCAAGTTCATCACATAATTCATCTTCATCTTCATCTTCATTCTTACCTTCACCTACCCCTTCATCAAACATTAATATAGCGTTGGAGGATGTTGCACAGGAAGCTAACTTACTAGCTACAAAGGCTGCGCCCACCACTAACGCTCCTTATAAGCGTAGAAAATGGAGCAACGAAATGAACCAATTCATTCTACGCACATATTTCATTTTAACTAGGATGGAAACTGATAACAGTACATACCTTCCGCAATTACATACTAAATTCCTAGATAGATTTCCAGAAATGACTGTTAGCCGACAACGTATAGGTGACCAGCGAAGGGCAATAATAAGAAGTAAATTATTACCACAAGAGACAATAGATAGGATACACAAAGAGGCCCAAGACGAATTACAACACCTAACAGAAAACTACACACAACAGTCTTCACAAAACAGCTTAAATATAGTCCCCAACCAACAACTGAAACGAATGAAATGGACTCAAGAATACAATGAGACCATAATCAGGGCATATTTAAAAATAACTGAATTAGAAACCAATTTAACAAATTACAGAACACAATTATATGAAGATTTTATTAACAAATTTCCACATTTAAATCACTTATCAGAACAACTAATAGCTGATCAGAGGCGTGTTATTATAAATAATAAACTTATTAAAGATGAAAGACTGCAAGTTATAAAACAAGAGGTTGCTAATGATTTAAACACTACTCATAATATACAGACACAACAAGATAATAGTTATACACATAATAACAACTTACTTTCAAACACAAATATTGACATTAATTTCACTTGTACAACAGAACAGCCAACAGAATGCTACTCTGACACTAACATAAATACGAATGGGATAGATATATGTATAAAAGAAACATTTCAAGAAGCATTTGATTTTTTCAAGAACACTAGCCCAACAGAACGAATATATATACCAAAACAAAAGACTTCAAAATATTTATTTAAATTAGTAAATTTTATTAATAGTGAAATTTTGCCGCATATAATTAATGAATATACAGATTTTGATACTCTTCAAACCGCGATTTATTGCTCAGCGTGGACTGCTGCTAAACTAAATGGATCAAACCTAAATTTAAAAACTCAAGTTATAGATCAATGTCGCAGCAAGATGAAAATGCGGTGGCAAATTAGATTAGAAAATAAAGTAAAAGATTTAAGAGTTAAGATAGGACGTCTTACACAATATATAAGAGGAAATAGAAATAGGAAATTAAGCACACAAGTTGAAGCAATATTAGAGAATTATAAAATACATACGATACACGAAGATACAAATATAGAACTAACAGAATTTTTAGATACATTAAAACAAAAATTGTCAGTAGCTGCAAGTAGATTAAAAAGATACAAGGAGTGTACACTTAGGAAAACCCAAAATAAACAATTTACTTTAAACGAAAAACAATTTTATAGGACATTAAAAGACAATAATTTTAGTGAAAATAGTAAAAACGTTCAATACCCTACATCAGAGGATTTAAAAAATTTTTGGACAGATATTTGGGAAGACAATGTTACACATGATAAAAATGCATCTTGGATTCATACAGAAATCGAGAATAATTTACATAGAAGCGAAATGCAATTTCAAAATGTACCATCCGAAACATTTCAGAATGTTATTAAAAACCTTCATAGCTGGAAAACACCTGGGTCTGATTATATTCACAACTTTTGGTATAAAAAATTTACTCATACGCATCCATTCCTGTACAAATATATAAATCAATTCCTTAAAGACCCAAGTAGTATACCAAATTACATAACAGTAGGAACAACTTATCTTTTACCCAAAGATTACAATAATTTACAGGATCCAGATAAGTATAGACCCATTACATGTTTACAAACAATTTATAAAATAATAACTTCTTGTTTAACACAAATAATATATAGGCACATTGAAGACAATAATATTTTAACCGAACAACAAAAAGGATGTCGCAGATTTAGCTACGGGTGTAAAGAGCAGTTGATTATTGATTCCGTTATTTTAAAACAAGTTCAAAAAAATAAATCAGATTTATATACAATGTTTGTTGATTATAAGAAAGCATACGATTCTGTCCCACACTCATGGCTGCTTGAAGTTTTAAATATTTACAAAATTCATCCTTTAATAATTTCATTCTTAAAAACTACAATGACAAATTGGGAAACAAGATTAAAATTAACGTTAAACAACAAAACAATAGAAACACAGCCTATAAAAATTAAAAGAGGTATATTTCAGGGTGACGCACTTAGTCCACTGTGGTTTTGTCTTGCATTAAATCCATTGTCAAATAAGTTAAATTCATTAAATGTTGGGTATAAACTAAAAAGTAGTATAAAAAGCGCGAATTCAATTATAAATAAAGAAATAAGACATAATCATCTTTTATACATGGATGACTTAAAATTGTACGCTTCATCTGAAAATGATCTAAACCAATTAGCTGATATCACTGAAAATTTTTCACTTGACATATGTATGAGATTTGGGATAGATAAATGTAAAATAAGTTCATTTAAAACGGGTCAACAACATTTACATCATTTTAATTTACAAAACAGCGAGCAAATTAGTCCATTAATGCAAAACGATGTTTATAAATATCTAGGCTATAATCAATCCAAAAGTATACATCACAGTGAAGTAAAACTTAATCTTACAAAAGAATTTAAACGCAGATTAACTGTAATATTAAAAACGCAACTTAATTCTAGAAACTTAATAAAAGCGATAAATACCTACGCCATACCGTTGCTAACTTATTCGTTTGGTGTTATTAGTTGGACCAAGACAGACATACAGAAACTTCAACGTACAATTAATATTAATATGACGAAACATAGAAAGCACCACCCTAGATCTTGCACGCAAAGAATGACGCTTTCAAGAGTAGAGGGAGGAAGGGGGTTGGTAGATATTTTCAATTTACACATCAAGCAAATAATTAATTTAAGAACATATTTCCACAATAAAATTAACACATCCAGTCTACACAGCGCAATAGTACACAATGATAGAAGATTAACACCTCTGAACCTTTATAGTAAAACCTTGCAAAAACACCAGAAACCTGTTGATGTACAGACGAAAAGAAATCAGTGGAAGTATAAATCCCTCCACGGAAGGCATTTTCACGATCTTGAGCAACCACATGTAGACAGTAAAGCATCTAACACCTGGCTCAAGATTGGCGACATCTTTCCCGAAACAGAAGGGTTTATGGTGGCCATACAGGACCAAATAATTGAAACCAGAAACTATCAAAAACACATCATGAAACTCCCGAATCAATCAACAGATTTATGTAGAAAATGTAATAGGGCATCGGAAACGATTCAACATATAACAGGCGCATGTGTATCCATCGTACAAACAGATTACAAACACAGACACGATCAAGTTGCTCACATCATACACCAGAAATTAGCATTACAGTACAAATTGATTAAAAATGAACCTTTACCCTACTATAAATATTTACCAAAAACAGTTTTAGAGAATTCCACACACAAACTTTACTTCGATAGGGCTATTCTTACCGATAAAACAGTCCATTACAATAGACCCGATATTACTTTAATTGATAAACTTAATAAAACAGCCCAAATTATAGATATAGCAATACCAAACACTCACAACCTACAGAATACAATAGCTGAAAAATTATCAAAGTATACTGAAATCAGGGATGAGATTATCCGAATGTGGCAACTAAAATCCGTAAATATTGTACCAATAGTCCTCTCAACAACTGGAGTGATACCTAAACAACTACACATATCCCTAAAGTCTTTACATTTATCGGCTAATACTTATATTAATATGCAGAAAGCAGTTATATTAAACACATGTAGAATAGCTAGAAAATTTTTACAGACAGATAAAGACACTCATTTAACATAATTCATATAAAATAAGTAAGTAGCATAATATTTACATAAATATATAGCATAATATAATATTTATAGTCACATACATATATGTTACATACATACATAAAATATATATTATATAAAAACACAAAATAAATATATATGACGCTCACTTGGTGTAAGCCCGTGAACATCATTGTTAATACCGATTCGCCTACATCTGAGTCGAGACTTTTAAAAAGTATACATAAGCATAATAATAATAATATCATTTATTTTTTAATAATAATAATATCAGCACACAGTACATTTTTAAAACTATATTATACTAAAATAAAAATCACAAAATTAATTCAAGAAAAAAAACAAAAATAATAATAAAAAAAAGTTAACAAAACAAATCAAAGGCAATAAACAAAACAAAGAAGTTTATAATTACCTAGTGCTGTTAAAATACTATGCGCTGCAACAATGGCGAAAGGGAACAAACTCAGAGTTATACCATGAGCGGTTAAAAACATCTACCCACAGCTCTGGTTTTCAGTTTGCCCCATGATACGAGTACAAGGCGGCTCGGACGGCCGCCGCCTGCCCGAAACAGTCATCTTTACAAATATAAACTGCATACCACATTTTAAATGTATATAATATATATAATATACATATATTCAAAACTGCACTGGATTACTACTAGATAATAGAAAATTTGAAAAACCATGTTTTAATATCATGAAAGTACGAAATGTAAAGCAATACAGCAGTGACGGGCGGCAAGTTGAATGGAGGCCCCCAGTCAAAAAAAAATGATTTGATTTTAAAAAAATACATACGTGTCATAGAATTATTCGCCTGTGATTCGATGACTTTTTTTGCTGACTTGTCTGTGATTGTTTGGTTCTGACGAGCTTTTTAAGAAACTGTGTTTGGAGGCCCCCAGGATCGGAGGGGGAGGCGGATAGCCCCTTTTAAATATTGTATAAGCAACCTTAACGTGTTCTTCAGAGCGAAAATAAACCATTGCTCACTCGAAGTGAAAACCTCCAAACGACTTAACATTTATATGACCTCTCTCTATACTCATAACTTTAAACGAAGTCCACAATTCCTGGTAAAGCGTCAAAAGGAGCAATTACTAAGATTTATATAAATGTTGACCTCAAACTCTGTCAAAGTACGTCAGCACTTATCGGTGGCATTTCCCTTTGTAAGGCTTCGTCCAGAGAGAGATTTGATTGTATAACAAACACTTGATATTTCGTTACATTTAATGGTGATGGCCTTTCAATCGTGGAGTCCCAGGTTCAATTCCAGGCATGTACTGTGTTTTTTTATTTATATGCGTATTGGAAATTAATTATCACTTGCTAAACGGTAAAGGAAAAAACCATCGTGAGAAACTTACGCGCCTGAGAGTTCTTAAAATAGTTTTTAACGGTGTGTGTGTAGTCTAACAGTTCGCACTTGGCCAGTGCGGTGGACTATGGCCTAAACGCCACTCCGTTTGATAGAAAACTCGTGTCCAATAATGTTTCGTCAACTTAATAGTTTGCCACTTTAATTTTATAAAAGCCTCCTCAGTGGCTCGTCTCTGGAGACACCATCGCCACACCTATCTCTACCTAATAACAGAAGTGTTTACCGCTGCTGTCTTCCATAATGCTTGGAGAAAGTTATATGATTATAATATTTAAAAGGTTAACGAAGAGCTGTTTGCAAAGTTGACTATTAATAACACAGTGTTATAAAGGTGTTCTGAAGAAGCAAGGTCAGGCAAATGCCACGATCTCGCCTGACGGAAAGCGATGACGCGGCCTGAGAAACGCCTATAAAAAGCCAATTCACCGTGGCCTTTCAAACTGCGTGTTCACCCTTGCTTTAAAATCATACGTGTCAGGATACTCAGACTCAAAGAAGGGAAGGGAAAGATTCACACTACAGGTATCTGTACGAAGACGTGAGAATATTTGTTTTTTTTTTTATTATTTAAGATCCTCAACCTATTACTGTGCAAATGTACAGGTCTCGTCTCAAATCATAAGATGTTTAGATCATAACCCACTGCTCTAGCTAAGTGCGACTTCATATACATTAAGGACATTTTTAAACTGTTGTTTTTTACCAAATATTACACTATTAGTTATCAAATTAAAACGCACAAAACTTTGTAAAATAAGATATGTGGCTGATATTTGAAACTCGGACCCCCTTGTTGAGAGAAAAATTTCAACCTTTTCCAAGGCTTTTACTGCCTTATACCTACTACTATCACTCTCAAAGATCTTGAGATAAAAAATATTAAAATGAAATAAAAATATTTGAACGATCGTAAAGTTGATCGACTCGCGTTGCCAAGTCATAAAGCTATGATATCTGTCTGCTATGGCTTTAAAACTTTCTCATCACGTCGACCCGGGCTCGTAACCCATGATTTAAATCCTCATCTCCATACATATTGACTTATAATACGGGGCAAGCTGTATTATTTACTACTAAAATATACTATGCATCCCTTGAGTTACTTCTTCGTAATATAATATTTGTGTTCCCGTTAGTCGTGCTAAAAAGTCTACAGTCTTTATTGGTAGTTAATTACACGATATTTTATGAAGGTAGGTGCATAGTGCACTTTAGAATCCTTAACGAGTTTAACTATTAAGTTAGAAGGTGCTAGATTTCTTTGTGGTTCGACTACCGCCACACCTATTTCTGCCTCTTAACAGCAGTGTTACACGCTGGTTTGAAAGGTGTGGTAAGGGAGACATTTTTCCGAGGCGTTTCAGTTTAGTCCTCAGGGATAGCGGCGCATCTGTGACCGACCTCAAGTAGGAATATTAATCCTATCTTGGATTGATTACAGAAGTCCAGCATAACACGAAAATGCACTCCGCATTTTCGTCTGATACTCCTATACTATAAATAAAATAAACTGTAACATATCCTTATTTAGATACCGTACATTAATTCTGCATTAATCTAGCCTTACATTAAAAGCTTATTGATACCTTTATTAATTACCGTATTTTCTTTGAATGCCCGTCTATCTTTTCTTTCATCAATCCTACTCGTATATCCTCTACACGAAAGTTTCTTTGAGATCACTTTGTGTCGATAAGATCGCCTTCTTGTGTAACTTGTTTTCTGTGTCTCGCTAATCCTGTCTAATTTATGAGCTCATACAATCACGGTGAAGAATAATACTTTGGACTTAGATATCGGAGAGTTCTTCGTAATACTTCCTAACAGTTAGGAAGATATCTGAAATATCTTCCTAACTGTCTTGAGTAATTAGAGTGGTCATGAATTTAATTAATGATACAATACAAGAGCGGTTTTATTCTTTTGGCGTCTGGAACTCAGTGACAGCTATATGGGATCAACTTTAAGAAGGGTTACCCTATAAAGGGTTTGGCATCCACAATATACAACATAATAATAGTTGCTTAATAACTACTTCCGTTTCGTATACAGGATCATCTATCTAAGATTTTTTAATTAGCTTTGCAGCATCATAATCATAATCATAATCGTTAAGTTATTTTTATATACATGCACGATTTAAAATCGGTTTTGTTTTTATTCCTTTTTATATTATTTATTTTTATGAAATGGCTATTATAAACGTTAAATTACTTCATCCAATTCGTTTAATGCTATAACTATTATAACATTTGAATCACATTAACCTAATCATCATTCACATGCGGCTAATACAACTAGGTACTGTGACTCAAACATTGAAACCTAGCTCCATTCGCATAATTAAAGCCGTTACCTAATTTGCTAACCTCGTTTGCTGCATGACTGAAACCGCAGGGTTGATGTGGTATTTGATTGTTGAACAGTCGTAGTTAATGGTCTGTAACTCCACTGTTAGAATTAACGTGTACTGTTCAAATTGAATTATTTGCACATGGATTGTAACGTGCTGAAAATTAATATATTTTTACTATTTTTTGTAACGAACGTGTATTTGCGTGGTTTGTGGCGTAAAAATGAATAAATTTTATGGTTTTATTTAACAAACGGGTATTTGCATTGCATAACAAGATATGTTTATTAAATTGAAATTGCGGACAGTATACAGTACCCTTACCATGAGTTTTTACGTTTTGACAAATATGACTGTTTTGGTATTTGTTTACGTATTTGCCTGTGGCGACCTCCCGCTACTCGACAAGAGATGGCGCCACGAGTATTCTGAATCACGCTATCGAAGTTTTCTAAATATCTGGCATATATACAAGTTCCGAACTGAGACTGTTGGAGCACGGCCGCTCCCCGGGCATGATCACCTAGCCCGGCAGGAGATCTCCCTTTGCCAAAGTGGTGTAAATTAATTATTACAATATACAGAATAAGTGTAATGTGGGAGTAACCCACATCACTCCCCCCCCCCCCCATAAAATTTCCAATCAGCGCCCCTAGCGGATTGTGTCAGAACTAGGAAATCGTATGGACCAATACGTAAACAAATACCAAAACAGTCATATTTGTCAAAACGTAAAAACTCATGGTAAGGGTACAGTCGACTGCATCAGGTAGACCTGATGGTAAGTGGACACTGCCGTCAATGGACATCTGTAAAAAATGGAGGTATTTTTTAGAACGGAGGTTGTCTATACCTGACATCGAGGACGGTCACCTCACGTGTAAGTCAACGGGACTCACACCCTTCTATTGTAACGCAAAACTTATTCACCCTACAAAAAGGTAGTAACTCCCCGATCGAATCACACTGAATCTAGCACATTTTACATCATATGAGATTTAATAAATCTTATTATATAAAATACTAGCTGACCCGGCAAACTTTGTACCGCCTCAAAATCTATTTATCAAATATATTTCATATAAAATATAACCTATGTTATTTGTGGATAATGTAGTTTTCAAATGGTGAAAGAATTTTTAAAACCGGTCCAGTAGTTTTTGAGCTTATTCATTACAATCAAACAAACAAACAAAGTTTTCCTCTTTATAATATTAGTATAGATACACGACGAAAAGTTAGCCTCTTTCCTTCGGGAAGTTGGTTAGAATACTTCAGAATTATGCAGTGGAAAAATTAAATATAGCTCATAGAGAATTCATGTTTGCAACGAAATATTAAAAGTTTATTTATTTCTATCATAAACAGCAGTGTACCTCTACTGTGTTTGTAGATCCTAGTGATGTAGATTTTTCAAGACGCTCCGTGTCAGTACTCAGTAGGCATTTGCAAAAAAATCCTAATAGAACTTGTCCTGTTCTACATGAAGTTGATCTAATTTCTTCTTTTTTTACATCGCTAACAGAAACAGACAATTACTTGTTTGCGGCGCTTGCTATAGAGACAATGGGTCCATGGTCATCTGATTGAAATTAATGTCAGATATGTCGACCAAACTTGTCACTGCTTCTGGTGACCAAAAAGCTGGCGGCTATTTTGCACAAAGATTAAGTCTTGCCGTGCAGCACGGAAACGCCGCCAGCGTTTTGGGAACCATGCCTCACACGGCAATTTTAGATGGCTTATTTTATTTATAGTTTTCTTGTATATTTTGTAAATAAGTCCCCTTTTTTAGTTTATAGTTTATTTTATTACTTAAAATTTAATATACCTAGTAACTATAATTGTAAATAAATATAATAAAAATGTTTATAAAATCCAGAAAAAGTCATTAAGCAATGAAATGTTCGAATATTAACCTTTGTTGTTAATAAATGAGGCTGTTAGAACCAGTAGCATTACCATGAGTTGGCATAGAAATGGTAAATAGAAAACTATTGTCATTTTCTAGTGAATAACATAACTACTATCGTTACGGTATTTCTTGACAACGTCTGTCAAATTAATGACTCATGGGACCGAATTTGTATGGCAATAGATCATAATGACATTCACTAGCGATTTGATTTCGATAGGTTTTTTACGTATCGAGTTACGTCACTACGGATTTTAGTTCTACGAGTAACCACCAGAGGCGCTGTACAATTTTTCATACATTTATTTTACGCAGTCGCTAGCGAGTAATACTTTTGTAAACTCATGGTAGTCCTACAGAGTGACCTAACTGCATTTAAATGACTTTTGACCTGTCTCTATTTTCGTAATTTAAAAATGTTGCACACTTTTACTTGTCTCCATATTGTAAATCATGTTTTTTATAGGGTACTCTGGTTCTGACAGCCACAAATCAAAATTTCCAACTGTTTCAAATTCTTAAAACAGTCCACGCGCTGTTAAAACTTGCCTATAACTGAGTGTGTTAAATTCTGTTATTTCACGTTTCATATAGGTACGTCCATTCGAATTCTGACACAACGCAATGATAGCAAAATGCCAGTCGTAGCGCCGGTAAATAGTTTCATTCTGATAATGCACGTTCCTCGATTCAGGACAGATCTACTCTTATACCTTTACTGCTATTAATCGTTGGTATTTTATAAGAGGATTTAATTATTAAAGTTTATAATAAAAGTTTTATTTTAATTAGAAATAATGAGCGTTATTTGATATTGCACCAAATATAAAGCAAATATGGCTAAAGTACAGTCAGATTGTGCTAAGTAACATGATTAGTGAGTAGAGAATGCACATTGATTGTAGTAAAATCAAAAACTACTACACACTTAGGATTTGAATCATACGCATACGAAATACAAATACTACGCAATACGGGTTTAACGCATAAACCTATACTAAAAAAGACTACGAATACTACGCAATAAGGGTTTAAATCATACACATATGAAACACCAATCGAATACTGCGTATTGAGGGTTTTCATCATATTTATTATACATAAAATACGTATACTACGCATTAAGGATTTAAATAATACGCAAATGAAATAAGAATACTACGTATCGAGGGTTTGAAAAATATAAATTACGTATAAGCATCTCCTATTTTTTTCTGAATGTTCCTGTATATTATGTTTTTGACTATTGACTTCCACGTCTCATAGAACCTCAAGATATGAGTGTCAGTGCAGAAAACGTTTATAACTTCTAGTAAACACGAACTTTAGTTTATTGCTCTACTTGGTAATTTCGTGTCATGGTAATGCCTTCGCCCTGCCAACTTGGTCCACAAATAACCATAAATGTAGCAGCCGTGTCATTAAATAGAACTTGAACTTCGAAATTGCTCGGCGCCTTTCGTGTTTTAGGATGCTTATGTTCGATTTATAGTATCGAATAACTTCGTTTGTAAGTTGTGTGGTTAAGGTTATAGCAGAGGTTCTCAACCTTTTTTTTGTTTATCGCACTCTTAATCAATTATGTTTAAGGTCTGCTAAAAGACCAACGAAATATGCCTACTTGACCATATCCTTATTCTACCTTTTTAAACCGTACGTATTAAACTTATATGTAAATCGTCATGCAATTTTTTTAAATAACTTCGTTACATTTAATTATAAGATTTATAGGTAACCTTAATTATGGTAAAATCTTTATGAGTTTCTTTAAGGATTCTATAAAATATAAAAGATATAAATTACTATTGTGTGAAATACTAAAAGGTACAAATTAAAAGGTAAAACTTTACTTCAAAGATAAAAATAAGATTTGACAGGTTTTTGCAACCATTACACATTTTCGTAGAACTTTATTGGCTTGAGTAAGCCACGTGACTGCTTCCATTCTTTTTTAATTTTACTTGATGTCACGAGCCCAGCTTTATGAACCTTCTGATTGGGAAATAAAACGGGAAAATCTAATTTCCTCGAAATGCGCTGCTTCCTTCCAGGAAACTTTTCTTTCAGCGATTGTTTTCTTTTCTAAGGCATCTCTGTGAAGGTATTTAAAAAGCCACGCCTAGATAAATTCATAAACAAAATTTATATTTATTAAGAAAGCAGTTCCTTATGGAATAAATAGACTACTACCAGAAAGGAAGGTAGTAGCACTCTTTGTGGTTCGACTTTGGAAGCACCACCGCCACACGGCTCTGTCTAATAACAGTATTGTCGAGCGCTGCTGTATTGTGGTTTCAAGAGTGTGGTAAGAGAGATGTACTAATCCAAGGCATTTCAACTTAAGCCTTGGGGACAACTCGGTCTTGGATCTCATCTAATCTGGTTTAAATTTAATAACGGATGTCCATAAGCGGCAGCAGCCATTAACCGTCAGATCATCAACAACCCATTACTGTCCCACTGCTGGGCACGGGTCTCCTCTCATAATAAGAAGGATTAGGCCATAGTCCACCGCGCTGGCCAAGTGCGTATTGGTAGACTTCACATACCTTTGAGATTTTTTTTTTATAAATCTCTCAGGTATGCAGGTTTCCTCACGATGTTTTCCTTCACCGTTTTTAGCAAGTGATAATTAGTTTCTAATACGCACATAACTTTGAAAAATCAGAGGTGCGTGCCTGGGATTTGAACCTCGGACCCCTCGATCGGGAGGCCGAGTTTCTTAACCACTAGGCTATCACTGCTTATTAACCGTCAGATGAACTGCAAATTTGTTTGCTACTCCCATATTATAAAAAGTATTGGTATTAGAAAGTGTCTGGGGGCCTACCACCATCTTTTAAGAACCATCATAGTTCAGGAAAGTTTTATTTCCCCCTTAAAACAGTAAAATATTCCGTCATACACAGTTGAACAAACTTAAACCCTTTTTAATTTTTTGCTTATCCATTGTGTAAAACCAACTGAAATTGTCATATTTTGCTTAAAAAGTTATATTTCCTGCAAAATACGTATAAGTATGATTAAAATAATATTGTTTTAAGAGATGGTAGCAACCCTCATCTCTTAAATCAAATCTGGTCTTCTGGTCTGGTCTTCAAATCTGAAAAATCTGGTCTTCAAAACCACGGCCCATAATCCTCAGCCTACTTCTTTATAGTCGTCTCCTTTGAAGGTTTCGCCTTCGTCGAAAGGTTTCGTAGACCTATTCAGGTCCCGGAACTATACCCCGGACAAGCCTCAGCCTACCTAGACAGACAGAGTGTACAACATGAATATAACTAAATTAAAAAGTTGAATTATACTACACTATTAACCTTTTACAAATTTCTAACCGTCCATATAATATCAATTTATATTTTCTAGTCCACAAAATACGAAAATCACGAAAATACCGAACACAAACCGGCGTAGCAATTGCTAATGAGACCCGAATAACTTTGTTTTGCAGAACAATGCCGCCAACTTGGCTTATAAATAATTCAATATTTCACACGTTTTCGCTGTAATTTGGGACTTGGAATGTAATTTTTATTTTATGATGTTGAAACAAACGAGTAGTCCACTATGAAAAGTCACTGCGGTGAACATTTCTGATTGAAGGTTGTAGAACACTTTGTAGTTCGACTCCGGCGGCACCACCGCCACACCTATTTCTGCCTCATAAGAGCAGTGTTAGGCGCTGCTGTGTTCGGTTGTGAAGGTGTGTTAAGGGAGACAGACTTCCGAGGCGTTCCAGCTTAGTCCTCAGGGGTAGCGGCGCATCTGTGGACGGCCTCAGCTAAAAATATCTAATCCTATCTGGGGTTGATTGTAGATGTCATGGGCGGCAGTAGCCACTTACCATCAAGTGGACTGCATGTTCCTCTGCTACTCCTATATAATAAAAAAAAATTGGTTCTGAATTGAATTGGAATTCTAACTGAAATCAGTCACAGATACGGTGTTATAGTCCGTGCCAAACTACTAGTCCGCTCTGAATATAGAAATGAGTCGCGTCGAATAGCAAATTGTAGATATTAGCGGGACGAAGACAGCTCGGGCCCCCTCCCGGCACCCTTCCGCTGCCCGCTCTCGCCTACGGGTACATAGCTCTGTTAGTATGCCCTTACGTTGCGACAGAATATTATGCTTGTAGTTGTGCGCAACAACTTCAGAGCGGACTAGCAGTTTGACTAGCTAGCGCTAGCTAGGACTACTAGGATTGTGCTTACTATGAATACTGCCATTTTTAATCAAAAGACTCCAAAATGTAGAAGTCGGCACGAATCATAGTGTCTTCAAAAGATATTAAAATTTTAAATGAACTTTGAGTGAGTAGTTGTCCTTTTTTTTTCTTTCTTCTCGAGGGGGAAACCTTCAAAAGGTACCCGGTGCCGTGGGAGCGACATGGGGTTATGTGGGATTTTTACCACACTAAACCCCCCCCCCCCGTGGCCCTCCTCAGCGCTGCGTAGAGGACTCCGGGATCTCCAAAGGAACGCAACCGGAGCCCTCTCAGCGCACTGCCCCGTCGGGCTCCGCCCAAGTGAGATTGAATCACCCCACCGTCCGATGTACACGACGGTATGCGACCACACATACCGCCGTCCTTCCCGGGGTCGTTGGCCGGACGATTCGAGCTCCCACTCTTACCACCCGGGGTAGTTGTCCTAATCCTAATAAAACAATAACCGCCATAGTAACAATTTGTATTAAATCCCATATAACTTTATTGAACACGCATTGCTCTAAATGAGGATTATAATAATTAAACTTTCCCCACATTGGTATAGCGTTGTTGGAATTTATTACCTGTCAATTTATTAGAACAGAAATCCTTAATTGTAGCTTCAATTGTTACTTAGTCTTATTTATAGCATTTATTTGTACTATTATTTACTTATCAACGTTCTTGGTTTTTTTTATAATATAGGAGTAGCAGACAAGCATGCAGTCGACCTGATAGTAAGTGGCTACTGCCGCCCATGGACATCTGTAAGCAGGCCCAGATAAGATTAGATTCTTACCTAAGGTTGGCCACAGATGCGCCGTTATCCTGAGGACTAAGTTGGAATACATCGGTAAAAATAACCAGGATACAGTAACGCTTATCGCTACTTGTTTTGTTGAAATAAAACATAGCCTTATAAGAGGTTATAAGTATTCTAAAATTTGGTTTACTAATGGTTATTTTTAAATTAATTATATCGTCATTAAATGCATATAAGCTTTGATGACATTTATAATTTGACAATGTTGTATAAAAGTCGTATTTTTCAATATTATTTTAAAAAATTCTTGAAAACCTAGCTATGTTTGTGTATTAGTTTGATTTAAATACGTAAAATAATATTTAAGTTAACAATAGTAAGCATGGACATTTAATTGTCGATTCTTTGTTTTACTCGTAGGTAAGTACCTAAGCTTTAGTTGATATTTTATATGTAAATGTTAATATTGTATTTAATAAATAAACTTTGTTTTAGATGAATCACAGTGTGTTATGCTTCAAAAGAAAATAGCCCCTGATCTTAAATGCATTATTTAGCTTGTTACGGTCCTCGTGGTGGTCGACAGAAACAAATAATTCAAAATATCAAAGTATGCGCTATATAGGTCATATTGGTGGTTCATTATGGTTCTCCTGTGGTTTAGGTTAGGCCATAGCCCATCACGCTAACCAGGTGCAGGTCGATAGACTTTAGACACTTTTAAGAAATCAATGCCTCACCACATGAAAGTGATTATACGAAATTAAAGTCTGGACCTATAGGTTGAGAGAATATTTTATCACTAATCTACTACCACTATAATTATTACGTATTTAATTCCAACTCAAATTAAATTGTATTGACACAACTTAACCCTTTGTAATTGCACATTGTAAAACCACAGCTCTTAAAATATATTCTAGTAAAATTCTCATTACGTGGGTGAAATTATAATTGGTTAATACCGCATTACAAATGATATTACTATTACCGACGTAATAATTGAAACTGACACATTGTACATGAGAATTGAACATTAATATGTGTATCTACATACCCCAAATGAATGATCTCTAAATATATTTGAAACATTAATAGATTTCAACTTGTAATGGACAGATTATTGAAAGGGGTACTGTTTTATAATAATGTGGAGATGGTAGAGTACGGTAACTAATGTCCATAGGCGGCGTGACTACTTACCACAAGGCGGAAAATGCTCGTTTGGTAAACTTTTGGTAAATTTTGTAACATAACAAAATAGTATTATTTTCATAGAAGTAGGATTGATGTACTAGGGGTACAACAATAAGACAATGAATAAATCCAAACATTTAAAAATAATCAAATTTAGAAAATCACCGATTACATAGTGATGCCATAGTTATAAAATAGGCATACGCACTTATTTACCTCTTTCAAAGCACTATCTCCAAAATGCAAATATTTTTGCGCGAATCGCGAAAAAATCCCAGCGATATTTTTCCGTGAATAGTGAATATTCCCAAAACACTTTGCAATAGTATTCCTATGATACAATAGAAGGGAATATTCCCAAAGTACTTTTTTTATAATATAGAAGTAGTATACGAGCATGTAGTACATCTGATGGTAAGTGTCCACTGCCTCTAATGGACATGTGTATTGTTTAATCGACACCAGATAAGATTATTCCTACCTAAGGCAGACCACAAATGAGTTGCTACCTCTGAGAACTAAGTTAGAATGCTTCAGAAAAATATATCTCCAATACCACACCCTTCAAACCAGAACACAGTTGCGCTAAACATTGTCTTTATTAGGCAGAAATACTTCACAGATATATTTTCCAGAACGCGATGTTCCCGCCGTAACTACAAACGGTTTTACCTTCAAACTCTGTGCTATTCCCAGGGTAATAATAAAACAATTCAATATTTTTAGATCTAAAATCACTGAGATCGCTATGCTATAAACGGCAGGCGCCGACAAGAATTCCCGAAGCCATTATAAGCGTCAAATGTCAATTCCAGAACATTGCGGAATTTTTCCCTGAGAGGTGAAAATTTCAGTAATGTTGTCGACAAAATGTTCGAATATTTTCGAACATACGATAAATTTTAAGTTGAAGAATTAGGTACTTTGAGAATAGGTTACTTTTTGTTATATAAATTATTAGGTACTTTATTTTGCAATTCCGTTTGTCAAAAAAATGTGATATATAACTGGAATGGACAATTGGAATGAATCAATGATGGCTAAAATAATGATTTTTAAAAGGATTAATTAGATCGCAGCTTTCAATACAAATTCGATGAATAAAATCGAATCATTGCAAAGACATTTATTTATGTGTGTAAATGTTCTATCTCAAATCTAAAGCCGTAATAAAATAATATCGTACAAAAAAGCTTGCTCTGCGACTCTACTTTTATAAAAACTTATTATAATGCAACAGATCCTGCTGACGTCATAGAAAAATGCCCGCTTACAATAAGCCTCGGAACAACGTGAGCTGTAACGAGACCGAGTGCATCGGAAAGTTTGTGTCGGCGTGAGATTGGGCGGGCGGTCCGGGAGAGGCTGCTCGGCTCGGCCAGTGCCGCTCCGACCGCCGCTCCGAGCGCACGCCGCGCCGCGCACGCTCACGCACCCGCCGGTACGCGCACACACACACGCATGCCCCCCACCCCACCCGCACGACCCCACCCCCACCCCTCCCCACCAGGTGGATACTAATTGCGAGGTGCACACATCTTAAACCCTCAGCTAATTGCGCCTAATAACGGATAATGGTTAAGCGATTTAAACCAACTTTTGAGCACGGCGAATAGTATCCATTGAACTTTTTGTTGTTTGCATGTGTTTAGGCTGATTTTATCCTGTATACACTGTCGATTAGTATCCTAAATTGATGTTGTCTTTTACACTTTAGAAGTATAGTATTACACTTAATCGGTTTCCTGTTTGGAATTTGGTTTACCTTTTAAATTTTTAAGTGATTTTATACTTATAATTAAGTCTTGCGGAAAGTTTTTGAACATTTAAATAATATCAAGTTTCAGTTAATAAAATAACTCGATTTTAAAATTTATAACATTAAATGGAATTAAATTAATAGAAATTAAATGCGAAAATTTAATTAATAACTTATCACAAATTGTTAAACTCTTTTAAAATATTTTGTATATTTGTAGATTTAACACTTAACTTTCAGGATTAAATTAATTGAAAAAATAGTGTTAAATTCAACAAAGATAATTGAAAATCTTAAATACCTTTGCAGATAACAGTTAAACAAGTAGTGAACAGAATTTCTTTCATCTTCCGAGAAAGCCATTCAGTGTTTGCATAATTTTTATATCCCAACTCCTTCGAAGCCTTCGCAATTTGCCCCCGGGGCGGGCTGCTAACCGTTATTTCATTTAGATATAAATTAACCACCGCTTTTGCCTTCTTTAGTGTTCAATTACTTTGTAACAAAAGAATTTTGCCAAAACGTTAAGTAATTAGAATAAGCGTTATTTCTGTTTTACAAATATATGTTTTGATCTGTGTTTTCGAAAGGGATTTTATGTGATATTAATATAATTTCGTATTTCGTACAGGATTGAATACTTATAGTTTAAAAAAAGGAAATTTAACTTAACTCTTAGTACCTTAGTTTTAAAACAATCAGTTGGTTTTAAAAATGTCAATAGAATTAAAAAATATAGTTTAGTGAAATCCCACGTAACTCTGATAGGTATTTCAATTTTTAAGGATTTATTTAACTACCTTGTTACTAATTTACTTGGAAGTCATGACTAATTTGACAATAAACCGTTACACTTAACTAGAAAGTGTCTTTGAAGATTACTTGTGATTTATAACTACAATATTATCGCCGAAATTAAATGAGTATTTTTGCTTGGATTTTTAAACTTGCGCTTAGCTATTTTTTGGAAAACAGACGCCGCCATTTTGACCTTTGAACGTGCCCTATTTAAAACTCGTTTCAATTTTCTTCCTAATTAGTTACAGTGCTTGTTACAAATTAAAAGAACTACAAAAACAAAATCTAACTTCATTCGGTTTCGAAAAGAAAAACGGAAGCTTTTCAAACTTTTTAACATTTACTTTGAGATTTTTTTTAACATAATTGCATATTTGCCTTTACACTGGTTCCCTTAACAAGATGTTATGAACACGAATAAAGTCCCACTTCTATTTTTACGGAGCTGGTAACCGGGCACGTTTAATTACGCGTTCAACTTTACATGGAAAATTATATTACCCTACATGAGTTATTACGCGCTATCGTTGAGCCTTTATAAACATCAGCTATAAAATACTGTGTTCTGGTTTAAAGGGTAAGGGAGACATACTTTTCTGAGGCGTTCCAGCTCAGTTCTCAGGGTCGCGGCGCATCTGTGGCCGACCTCAGGTAGGAATATCTAATCCTATCTGGTGTTGTTACGCATGTTCATGGGCAGCAGTAGCCATTAATATCAGGTGGACTGCATGCTCGTCTGCTACTCCTATATTATGAAAAAAATACAGATTTTTTCTTGGATTTCCTATTTACCTTAGTCTTTACCTGTTGAACTATTTATGTAATTTTATAGTGTTATAATTCAATATACAGATAGTGATACGGATTCTCTTTCTGCGATAATCATTACGATTATGTAGTAATGTGATAAGTTAACTAAATGTTTTTCACATACAGTACATTTTGTGATGTTTTAATCACAGCGAACATTATAACAACGTATTTGTTAAATAACTTACACTTGGGCTAAAAAATCAGTCCGTGTTAAACGGTAGAGTCAGTACCACTGCCACACCTATTTCTAACGCGAAGCTCTTACGTTTCGGAGAAAGGATGTGTACGCTTAGTCGAGGCGATCTGTAATTGATTTCGGTAGAACACCTGTACCCTTACCATGAGTTTTCTAAACATACCACAATTTTACGTTACGTTCACTCAATCCATTATTCTGTTCCGTTTGCTGTAAACAGAGTAAACGTAACATAAGTAAGTGCTCAAGTATTTTTGTCTGCCTCACATATTCGCAAAAAAGAGAGACAAAACATAAAGCGCCATTTTGTCAATTTAGACATTTAATGTTACTTTACTGACACTATGGTTCTGATACAATCCGCTAGGGGCGCTGATTGGAATTTATATGGGCAAATACGTAAACAAATACCAGGACAGTCATATTTGTCAAAACGTAAAACCTCATGGTAAGGGTACTGTTCTATATGGAGTTTGTTACAGATGTCCAAGCGCGACAATGGTCTCTTACCATCACGTGGACTGCATACTCCTTTGGTATTTCAATGATATATTTTTTTCTGGTGCGACGGTAGTTTTATGCACATCACTTTTTTATTCATCCGTAAAAATAATTGCATAAAAGTAGTTTAAAGTTAATCCAAATAAAGCAGTGATAGGCTAGTGCTTAAAAAATCGGCTTTGGGGATCTGAGGTTGAAATCTGACGCACTCTTTTCGAAAATTAATAGAATTTCATTATCACTTGAACACTTTAACGGTGAAATCATCGTAAGAAAACTACCCGTCTGAGAGTTCGATAAAAAAATCTCAAGGATATATGAAGTCTATCAATTCGCAATGGCTAGCGCTATAGTCTTAACCAATCTTACTTCCAACCCTGTGCCCAACAGTGGAACTGTAATGGATCGACGACGATCCGAATAAAACACCAACATATAGCCCCTTACGATGCGTGACTCGTCGGATAAAGTCACGAAACTCTCCTCCAAGGATTCACTTCACAAATCGTGTAACGCCTGATTTTTACGATCGGTTGCGTTTTATCGCGCGTGTGTTTTTACGCAAAAGCTTTTACGTGTCGTAAATGTAAATACAATAGCTATCAGTTACGATTCAACCTCAGCCATTAGCGCCAGCGAATCAAATGATGATAGGCCATTTAAATCACAAACGAGGCCTGTCACTTGAATTTATCATTTGGAAGTGCCTACCAGAATTTAACATAAAACATCCATTCTATTGTGTTTTAAATACGATTTTACTATTAATTATTAATATTATTTTTATGCGACGTTGCCTTCGGAGTTAATGATGTTTAAATTAGAAATGAAAGCTAATTAATTAAACTTTTCGATTAATCCGGTATGTAAATCTGTTAAACGAATTAAATCTTAAGTGGTTTATACAGATGACTCACATTGATGTATTTTCAATCAATTCCAAAAGCAAACATGTAAGATACGTAAATGATTCAAATACATAGATCAATAGAGCAGATATTGTCACGATTTTTTATACAAAAAAAAACCTTTTTTTCAATTCGCACTGACTGCACCTGTGATTGGTTGACGTTGAACACATTAAAACCAACTTATTACCAATTGGTAACAAGTCGTGGATGACACTCTTACGCCATGTTTCGGTTTTTAATACCATAATAATATAATTTTATGACTATATAGTTGAATGCTTTGAGCTAAATTATAAGAAGAATTATACTTGAATGTTAAACTCAATCAATTATTACCAACTTAAACGTGATTAGTACTAAAAGTAAATAAACAAGTATCACGTGTTTAAGATTATGAAGGATCACGTACAACTCATCATAAACCATATCGTTAAGCTTCCGCGACAGCCATCCAGGGCTTTCCGCTGTATTTCCTATACAGGAAAAACCACAATTCCGTTTAATATTAAGGTTATTGCGTTGTTTATGAAGGACCAATTAATACTGTGCTATATTTTTGCGAAATACTTTAAATAATTAATAATAACCTTAAAAATAATAATTTTGGAGCTAAATATCGTGTAATGATTAGCCAACTTCAAATTTTGTGATAGAAGGAGCTGAAGAAGAACTAGATCAACGCATAGACTATGGCTTAAACCCTAATCACTAATTGGAGATCCGTTCCTAGCAGTGAGTTACCAATGATTTAATGACAAAATTTACAATAAAGAGTTAGTTACATAGGACTTGTATTATGGGAATGGAATATCTTGAAAATATTTTTCATAAAATGTTCATTCTTCAAAGATTTCAAATATTCTTAAAAATATAGAAAAGCGATTAAAATGAGAATTATTGGAAGACATATAAATGTTTTAAGCAGTCAAATTAACAGAAAACAAATTAACAAAACAAATTAACAGAGCAGTCTTTATTAAAGAGCAGTACAAAGCTAAACCGTTCCGACGGCGCAATGAAATACTTCCACGCTTCCAAGCATAATAAAAAACTGCTTATGAAGTATTAGACTACGTGAAGGAATGCAATAAAAATATTAATAACACACAAACTAAAGTAAATAGAAATTATTTAGTATTACATAAAGTACATAAAAATAGCAAAGCGCCTGGCGTAAATATGTAAAAAGTAGACAATCAAAGATTGTGGACCGCCATAGTTACCACACTTATTTCTACCTCATAACAGCAGTGTTCAGCGCTGCTGCAATTCTGGTTTGAATGGTGTGTTAAGGGAGCTGGGAGACTTTTCCGAAGCTTTCCAGCTTAGTTCTCACAGTAGCCACTTACCATCTGGTCCACCTGATGGTAAGTGGCTACTTTGAGAACTTACATGTAGTCCACTACATGCTCATCTGCTACTCCTTTATTGTAAAAAATGGTAGACCGCCACGTTTTAACCGACTTCCGAACGAAAAGAAGTATTTTTACGCAACCAACTTTACTCTTATTATCTTTTGGCAGTGTTTATTTGTTATGTTGTGCTGTAAGTTTTATGGGTGTGATATGATCATGGTAGTGTTAGTCAAGTGGCTGAAACTCGACGTCTCAATCATTGTCGAAGTTTCGAAACCTCTGATTTTCAAAGTTTTAAAATATTCACGGTAAAAGAAATCATCATGAAGAATCCTGAATACCTGAGAGATATTGAAAAAAATCTAAAAGGTATGTAAAGTTTATTAATCCGCACTTGACCAGCGCAGTGGACTATTTGCCTAATCCTTTTCATTTTTAGAGGAGCCCCGTGCCTAGCAGTAGGACAGTAAAGTGATGATGACGTAATCATGAACCTTAATATATACTCTGCTACTATGCTCTGATGTACAAGAACCTACAAAAACCTTTTACGACTTATACCAATTAACTTTAAGTCTAACTATAAATAAATTCACCTTAGTTTTGAGGAATAAGAGCTTTAATAAGAGCATGTAGGAGTTTCTAAGATAGTGTGGAATTCACAGAAACTCCTCAATTAGCAGAGCAAGGACAAATTGTACAACCATTACCTTTGAGAGTGTTCTACGAAATATTTTTATGCAGTATTATATGCAGTAGACTATTTTCTACGTAATTAAAACTGCAACGCAATTATACATTTCTAGGGTTCCGTCAAGAAAGGTGAAAAACTAAACTCTATACTTCTGCTAAGCCTCCGCTGTATTTTTCGGTGCTTTTCGATTTATCTATTGATCTGTAATAGCTAAATAGTTCAAATTTTCAAAAAAAAAATGAAAATTTAGTGGTACGGAACTCATCTTCATCTTAAAAATAATTAATTTTCTTCAGCCTTGTTTAAGTAAATATCCTCATCCATAAATTGATAAATCAATAATCCAAATATCCCATCAATTTTATTACACAAAAAGGCTTTTATGGCACAATGGCATTTAATAGCACTTGAAATTTTAAAATATTATTACGCCAAAATAAAAACATATTACAGTACTAATTTTAAATAATTTATAGACATTATTCTCACATTACATTACCTAATATTTTTGCACAATTAACAACAATCAGTATATTTCGTCGGAAATAAAATGTATTCTTGTTATACAACCCTATTTAAAATCAATACTGTTTCATCTGAAATACACATGTGAGTATCATTCGACCCTGTACCCTCAAAGAGGGACCCCATTCCCAAAATTAGATATTCATATGTATTACGGACGACAACGGCCTAAGAATTTAAATGTAAATGTAAATGTTGATTAATGTAACTTGTGTACGTAATAAAAACAAGAAGAAAAGAACTGAAGATTCAAGTTGGAGTTTTATTTGAAAACCCATAATCTACATTGGTCCTTCGAGCCGGATTTAAAGAAGACTCAAGATGAATACGCCGATCGCAATGAACACAAGGGGTCGTGTTCGCTCCGAATCGGGGTACAGCGAGTCAGAAGCAGCCCCGGGCGCTAAGGGTGCGCCAGGGCCATCGCTACACCGAATTTATGAAGATTCTCCGCAGTCGCCGTCGACGGTCGCAGGAAATTCCCAAGAAAAAAGGATGGAGCACTCTCCGCCAGAAGGGGCGAGAGAGACAGCACCAGCGACGTCAACGCGGACGTCCGTCATGGGGCCACCTGCACGACCAGCTAGCACGCCACCAAGGCGTGAAACTTCATCGCCGGTGCGGAGACCTACATCGCCGGTGCGGAGACCTACGTCGCCGGCACACACCGCTCGCAGTAACACTTCAAAGCGAAGCATCGACGCACGTATGAAGATGGCACAATACGAAGCGGAGAAAGAACTCGCGGCTATAGAAGAGAAGCGGCTACTTATGAAAGAAAAGCTAATCAAATCGAGATTAGCCGCCGAAATGACTGCAATCGAAGCCGAATCTGAATATGCGGCGAGCTCATGCAACGAAAGGGTACAAGACTGGGTGGATAGAAGCATGGAACAACCAACGGCGACGAAATACAGGGAAGAACCGGAAGAGGTTCGCCCTCCCGTTAGTAAGCAACGGGGGGAGAACGCGAAATTCCAAGGCATTCAACGGCTAGCCGACACCTTAGAAAAACTAGTCGCCTCAAGACCGTTGCCTCGCCAAACAGCGGAACTACCTATATTCACGGGAGCCGTCGCCGAGTGGCTACCGTATAAGGCCGCCATGGAAGATTCTACAAGACTCTTTAAGTTCTCTCCAACGGAAAATCTCCTTCGACTGCGAAACAGCCTGCGAGGGGAAGCGAGAGAAACCGTGCTGTCACAGCTATTCACCGCATCTAACCCAGATATCATCATGCGCACATTAGAGATGAAATATGGAAGACCGGAATTCATAATAGATCGGGCCATGGAAGAGCTCAAAAAGATCCCGAAATTAGGGAGCGCGAGCACCGATCTGTATGAGTTCGCGGTGAAGATTCAAAATATTGTCTATACGATAAAAAGTATAGATAGAAGAGGCTACCTACGAAACCCGCTACTCGTTCGAGACGTAATGGACAAACTGAGTCCTCATCTCATAAGCAAATGGGCGGAGTACGCAGCCAATAACGAAGCACGCATCATGGAAGATAATGAAATGATAGTACTCTCCGAGTTTTTAATGGCCGAAGCGGACCTTATGATAAGGTACACCCACACAACGAAGCGAAGCGTTCCGGTACCCGTCAGAAGAGAAGTAGCACCAAAGCGGGTTGCTACCAAGGGCGTATACACTGCGGGGGAAAGTCAACCGGAAGAAAGAAAATGCTTCATGTGTCCAACTGGGGGACACTACACTACTGAGTGCGATAAACTCAAAGCACTCGACGTCAACGGGCGATGGAAGTGGGCAAAGGACAACAAGATGTGCTTCAAATGCATGAAAAGGAAGCACAGCAGGTTCACATGCAAAGCCAAGGCCTGCGGAGTCCACGGATGTACCTACCAACATCACGCGCTACTACATAAAGAAAAAGTAACGGAGTCTACGACTACAGTGAGCACTCCGGACGACGGCAGGGAAGACGAAGCAGCCGCGCTAGTAATGAGCGTCACGACAAGGAGGTCGCCTATTACATCAGTACTGCTCAAAACCTGCGAGGTGAAACTCAGCGGTCCACGGGGGGAGGTAAATACGTACGCCCTCCTAGACGAAGGGTCTACTGTGACGCTAATAGACGAAGAATTAGCGAAGCAACTCACTAACGGCGGACCGAATCGACCTCTGAACATAAGGGGTATTAACGATCAGAGAAGGATCGACAGCGAAGCGGTCAAGGTTCGTGTCAAAGGGGTACACGAACAAGAAGCCTACTTAGTGACAGCCCGCACAGTAAAAGGACTACAGCTACATCACCAACGCGTACCGCACAACTTAGAACGGTACAAGCACCTGCGAGTTGTACAAGATAGCATCAGTAAGGGAGAAGCTCGACCTCGCATATTGATAGGTGCCGACAACTGGCATCTAATAATATCGCGACAGCTGCGCGCCGGCAAGAGAAATGAACCCGCCGCGTCGAGAACGAAGTTGGGATGGGTACTGCACGGGTCGGTACCCAGGAAATCGATTTATCAAGACCAGGCGGCCGTACTTCACATCTGCGCGAGCGACGTCCAACTACAGAAGCTCGTCGAGTCACATTTCGACGTGGACTCGCTTGGCGTATCGACTAAAGAAAAAATTAATAAGCATGAGAAGAGAGCCAACGACATTTTCGAAGCGACCGCCACAAGAAAGGACGGCCACTTCGAAGTGGGTCTGCCCTGGAAGATAGATAACCCCACGTTCCCAGATAGCTACGAGTCTGCCCTTAAGAGACTACACACGCTCGAGAAGAGGATGACTAAGGAGCCGGCGTTTAAAAAGGAATACGCGGCTCAGATCGCTAACCTTATACAAAAGGGTTACGCGGTGCAATGCGACGGCAGCGAAAGGGATAGCAACGTAAAATGGTTCCTGCCGCACTTCGCCGTCACCAATCACAACAAGCCGGGAAAAGTTAGAATGGTCTTCGACGCGGCGGCTAGGGTGAAGGGAGTCTGTCTCAATGACTTCCTACTAGAAGGACCCGACCTACTAGCTTCACTCACAAGAATATTGTTCGGGTTCAGAGAAAAGAGAATCGCCGTCACAGCGGACATCGAAGAAATGTTCCTTAGGGTTAAAATCAGACCCGAGGACCAACCGGCACAGATGTTTTTATGGAGGGACAAGCCTACGGACCCTCCGAGAAGATTTAAAATGGTCTCCATGATATTCGGAGCCAGCAGTTCGCCATACCTCGCTCACAGCGTAAGAAACCGCAACGCCGTCGACTATGAAAGTAAATACCCAGAGGCGGCAACGGCGGTCAAGGAGCGACACTACATGGACGATTACCTAGACAGTTTCCCATCTGAAGAGGAGGCTATTAAAATGGTGAACGAAGTTACCTACATCCATCAACAAGCGGACTTCAACTTAAGAAGATGGAACTCAAATAGCAAGAGAGTTTTAGCTAGCATACCCGAAGATAAGAAGTCTGAAAGCGCGAATGTAAAGTTAGCAGCACACCAGAAGGAAAAGACATTGGGGCTGCGCTGGGACCCGAGCTCCGACACCCTCACCTTCAACACTGACATCAAGAGGGTTCCCGATGAGGTCAGACTGCGGTTGAGAGCACCGACTAAACGCGAAACCCTAAGCGCGGTTATGTCGGTGTACGACCCACTGGGGCTTATCAGTCAATATACGATCGTCGGCAAGATGATATTACAACGCTTGTGGCTCAAGAAGGTTGATTGGGACCAGGAATTGCCATCTGAAGACGCTAACCTATTCGACGAGTGGATAAGGCGACTCCCAGATGTCTCAGCACTAGCAATACCGCGGTGCTATAGCTACAACGTAACGCCGGAAACTCACATCGAGTTACACGTGTTTGTCGACGCAAGCGAGCAAGCCTACGCTACGGTGGCCTACTGGAGGATCGCACACGGCGATCATATAGAAACAATACAAGTAATGGCCAAGGCGAAGGTGGCTCCACTGAAGTTACTAACCATTCCGAGACTGGAGCTCCAAGCTGCGTTAATCGGGGCACGAATGGCTAACACTATAGTCAGGGAGCACAGCTGTTGGAAACCCAAACGAGTCATATACTGGAGTGACTCCCGCACCGTCCTTCAGTGGATAAGAAACGAGACGAAAAAATACACGCCGTTCGTCTCACATCGCCTAGCTGAGATCGCCGAGCTCACACATACAGAGGATTGGCGATGGGTGCCTACAACACTCAACGTAGCCGACGATGCGACCAGGCTTCAAACCGACGGGATCGACAGCCGGGACCGGTGGTTCACGGGACCGCAATTCCTACGAGCCACAGAAGAGCACTGGCCTACGGAGAACGGGGAAGGTGAAGAGACCGGGGAGACGTGTTACACCGTCTCAGAAGAGGACTCGGACCGCAACGACTCATTACCCGACATTAGAAGGTTCTCCAGTTACCTGAAGCTTATAAGGGCGACGGCACTTACTCAGCTATTCGTCGAGAAGCTTCGATCTAGAGACAAGACTCTACACTTAGAAGTGTCACACTTAGAAGCGGCCGAACGACGGTGGTTTCAACGCGCGCAGCGGGACTCCTTCAGCGAAGACTTAGCGCGGTTAAGTCACAACCAGCCGCTACAACGACACAGCAAATTTAAAAGGCTCGACGCAGTATTGAACGACGGGCTAATAACCGCAAGAGGCCGTATAGGTGCGCTCTATTCTACAACGCACTCTAATGAGCCGGTAATACTCGACGGGCAGCATCCCTTTACTCACCTGCTTGTCGAGCATTATCATCGCCGGGCGGGACACGCGAATAACGAACGAGTCGTCAACGAGCTCCGTCAACGATTCATCATACTGCGCTTGAGGCCTACAGTCAAGAAAGTAGCACGAGCGTGTCAATACTGTCGCGTGTACAAGGCGACTCCGACGACACCACCGAAAGGAGACCTACCTAAAGTGAGGTTGGACTCGGGGCACCGCGCCTTCACCTATTGTGGCGTGGACTATTTCGGGCCCCTAACGGTGACTATCGGACGAAGACACGAAAAGAGGTGGTGTGCACTATTTACCTGTCTCACCACAAGGGCCATTCATTTAGAGATCGTCCAGTCGCTCTCTACGGACTCAGCTGTTATGGCGCTGCGAAGGATGGCCGCCAGAAGGGGTTGGCCGCGCGTCATATACTCCGACAACGCCACTAACTTTAGAGGGGCCGACGTCGAACTGAGAAATACATACGGAGCATGGATCGCAGCACTACGGGACTACGGTCTGCAGTACAACACCGACTGGCGTTTCATACCGCCGGGGGCGCCACACATGGGAGGAGCCTGGGAGCGCTTAGTGCGTTCAGTAAAAACCGCACTAAGCACCACGCTCAAAGAAAAGTCGCCAAAGGAAGAGGTACTGCAGACGTTAATCACCGAGGCCGAGTACAGCGTGAACGCGCGACCGCTCACGCACGTCTCCGTGGACCCCGAGGACGAGGAAGCACTAACGCCGAATCACTTCCTCATCGGCTCATCGACGGGGCTACCGCGGACGGGGCCATGCACCGAGGCGGACCGCACGTGGAGAAGGGCGCAGGCACTGGCGGACCAGTTCTGGCAGCGATGGCTGCGAGAGTACCTGCCTACGCTCATTCCGCGGGGGCCGTCCAACGCACAGGCGTCACAACTGCGGGAAGGCGATCTCGTAATTGTGGTCGACTACGCCTTACCCCGCAATACCTGGCCGAGAGGAGTCGTCGAGCGAGTTCACCCGGGACCTGATGGCATCGTCCGGTCTGCAGACGTCCGCACAAAGGGAGGTGTGTTCCAGAGGCCAGCGACGAAGCTTGCCGTCCTTCAGATGGAGGAGGCTTCGAAGAATCTACGCCGGGGGGAGAATATTACGGACGACAACGGCCTAAGAATTTAAATGTAAATGTAAATGTTGATTAATGTAACTTGTGTACGTAATAAAAACAAGAAGAAAAGAACTGAAGATTCAAGTTGGAGTTTTATTTGAAAACCCATAATCTACAATATGGATGGAAAGCATTTGATGTTTCTCTTATGTTTATTAACGGATTCGTGGAATAGTAATTTAATCACTAGAACCTTTTTGAAGTGTTAATATGGAAATACTAGGTAAATAATAAAGCAGATTATAAATTTACGCTACAAATAATGATTATAATAGGTGTTTAAACTCTAAACAAATATTACTCGTAAATGTCAGTGTAGGATTGTGTTTAACTTTATTCAATAGTTTCGAATCAATTGTTTGAATGAAGATTGACGAAATATTTGATATTTGAACCAATGAAGTTTTCAATGAATACATTTTTATTCTGTAATAGTGTAGGTAACATATGTTGTCAGTGTGTGTATGCGTAACATTTAGGATAAGTTAAGGTAATAGATTGAAGACAGTAATAAACTATCAATCATTCGGAACGCTCGTCTTTCAATCGTAACCCCCACACTTCAATTCTACAGCAAATCAAACTTCCTGAATATCGTATCGTATAAAATGTAGAATAATTAACAAAACTTATGAAAAATGATAAAGAAAATCACGATAGTGCAACTCGAACAAGACTGAATTTAATAACGTTTGGCGAACGATTCAAAAATCGGAACAGTTCAAAAATGTATCAACTATTCAGTGTGAAATGCTGACACAAATTCTTTGCGAATCCCATATTAGCATCGGCATTTTAAACTAACTTTGATGTAAAAGTGGATCCAAAAATAAACGATGCTTTATGCAGCCATTTTAGTTCACCGTGTTAGTGCCGCGTCAGAGCGCCCGTACTCCGCTACTTCCAGTTATGAAACGTTACTATAGTTACTATACAAAGTATTTGTCGCGACATTTATAACAGATATTTGTCACGTGAAACGATATTGCTGTGCTAACGGCTCGTGTATCGCGATATTCGATGCTGTAAATAGCAAAACTATGCAGTGTGCGCTACAAAACTAAGCGGTTTTCGCTGCTGCTATATCTATAATATAAGAGTAGCAGACGAGCATGCAACCCACCTGATGGTAAGTGGCTACTGCCACCCATGGACATCTGTAATCAACCCCAGATAGGATTAGATATTCCTACATAGGTCGGCCACAGATGCGCCGCTACCCCTGAGGACTAAGCTGGAACGCCTCGGAAAAGTCTGTCTCCCTTACCACACCCTTCAAACCGGAACACAGCAGCGCCTAACACTGCTGTTATTAGGTAGAAATATATCACTAAACCGCTTCTAGTTTATTGGAACTGCGAATATAGAATTTAGATCACGTAACCAACATACCCTTATTGTCTCTTGGATACATAATTAAGTATCTATCTATTAGGGGTATTGAATTAAAATTTTATTTAATATTTCACTTTTATTTCCTTCCTTTGTTCGTATTTTACTTTGCTCTTTCACTTTCTATTGAAATGTAATGAAAATAAAATCGTTGACAGAATTTGTTGTTATTTTAGAAGATCAAGATATATAGACAGATGTTTACTTTAGAAGATCAAGAATTTTGTATAATAATTTAACTCTTATTCACGTGTGTTGGAATCTAATACCTGCATTCGTAAATAATGCTACCCACCTAGTATAGCGACATACTAGTTTCACAATAACAGTCTGAAATATACAGAGAGAATACCTATTGATATATTAGATTACCTTCGACGGCAACGAATATCCTTTCCTTACATAGCGAATATCAAATGTACTGATATGTCAGGTTCTTTTAGAAGCTAAAGCAAATTTACATTTGTTGTCGTTTAGATATATATAGACATATGTTACGATGCGCGCTCTTCTCTCGTGGGAATAAATGATATGTTCAAAGAGTGATACGAGTAGTTTCCAATGCATTCCTTACATTTAATAGATGCATGTTTTCGAAATTTTGGTAAGTAAGAAACGGTAACGGTAGGTGTCCGAAACTCGGAACGTCTGATAGAGATGTGAGACATCGATGATTACATGCTTATTAATTTCATATATTATTTGTAATAAAATATATAATGTGCGATGTGGATAGCGATACATTATATTTTCATCGTTTTTTTTAAAAACGTTAATTATAAATAAATATTGATCCACAATAAAAATATTTGAAACCAGCTTAACTTGATTGATTTTATGATTAATGAAATAAATCTGAGCAAGTATAAAAATACATTTACATTTCGAAAATTTTAACCTATTACGATTCCATAGACAAAGCGAAAAACGCAGAAAAATGGTGGCTTCTTTTTCCGCGACCCCCATTTATTTCCAAGCTTTTCATTTTTAGTATTTTTTATAACAGCCACCGTTACACATACTCTGTAAAAATTTGAAGTATCTGTCTATACGGTTCAAGAACAGACAGACAGCGGTAGCTTCGTAATAGACTTCTTACCCGGTACTTACTTAGGTACGGACAAAAAACTAAAGTTTACTCCTAATATCCATATTATTACAGTCTCGGTTTGTTTACGCACACATGCGTCTAGCGTGAGATAATATAATCGTATTCCAACACGTGGCGTCTGCTTAACTGTGCGGGAATATAACATTAACCAACACTATTTCCAAGCGAATAACATAGAAAAACAATGTGCTCTATGAGGCTGTTAGAACCAGAGTAGACTAACTACAAAAACAGGATTTACAATATGGAAAGTAAGTGTATAGTCCGCTCTGAAGTTGTTGCGAGGAGGTGTAGTCATAAAATTTACTATGGCGACGCGATTCATTTCTATATTCAGAGCGGACTAGCAGTTTTACGTGGACTAAACAACATTTTTAATTACGAAAATACAGATGGGTCAAAAATCATTGAAATGCAGTTCGGCCACTCTGGTTCCAGCAGTCTCATATGTGTAAACGCTATATTTACCACTATATTTGAACCTCTGTGGTTCGACTCCGGCAGCACCACCGCCACGTCTATATCTGCCTCATTACAGCAGTTTTAAACGCTGTTGTGTTCTGGTTTAAAGGGTGTGGCATGGGAGACATACCGAGGCGTTCCAACTTAGTCCTCAGGGGTAGCGCCGCATACAGATGCGTCGGCCTGAGGTCGGCCACAGGGCCGACCTCAGGTAGGAATGTCTAATCATCTCTGGGATTGATAACAGGTGTCCATGAGAGACAGTAGCCACCATCAGGTGGATCGTCCGCTACTCCTATATTATAAAAAAATACCAGCCTTGAAAAATAGCACCGTATATAACCGTATAGCGTAAAAAAACACTGTATTACACTGTGTCTATATTCTCAAACTATATATTTTCCAGTGTTGAAAAACAGCACGTGTTGGGAGATTTTATAGCGCTCTATAACTTATTTTCTTTTTTCATCGATGTAAGTTTTTTTTAGCCCCAAGTTTTTTATGGTTGTGAGTTATTATTATAAAATGCTTTAAGTGTGGGCATTTCATTAAAAAGTGGCCACAATCAGCTTTTTTGTGATAAGCATTCTATAACAGAAAATATAGTATCATCATCATCGACCCATCACTGTCCCACTGCTGGGCACGGGTCTCCTCTCAGAATGAGAAGGATTAGGTCATAGTCCACCGCGTTAGCCAAGTGCGTATTGGTGAACTTCACATACATTTGAAATATTTTTTTTAGATTCCTCATGTATGCAGGTTTCCTCACGATGTTTTCCTTTTCCGTTTAAGCAAGTGATAATTAATTTCTAATACGCACATAACTTTGAAAAATCAGAGGTGCCTGGTGCCTGGGATTTGAACCTCGATTAAGAGGTCGAGTTTCTAAACCACTAGGCTATCACTGCGATAAATATTGTAGACATCAATTTATTGGAAAGGTGTCTACTAACATTTTATCATACGTGTTTCTAACACAGAAAACGGTTTGAGCAATCATTCATTAGTAAAGTGAACATGCAGTATTTTATCACTAGTGATTCTAATACTGTAAATGGACTGTCCTACTTTCTATTTCAAAATTGTCCACTAGGAGTATTTTAGTATATAGCAAACGAGCTTGCAGTACAGTCAATGTTAAGTGACCAGTGTCACCTGAACATCTAAAATCATAATCAACCCCAGACAGTCTTTTCGTCTACGTCTTGCATAGGTGTCTCTTACGCAACAGACGTGCAGACATAAAGATCTAAATTTAACCCTATACTTGACAGTGTGCACTTAAATTCACATTCAAATCAGATTTTTTTTTTTTTTGGAAAATGCAACATAGAATCTTATTAATAATAACTCAAAGCGACTTAGCAAACGTTTCTTTACGTCAGAAAATGAAATCTATATCTGTCTCGTTCACACATTGTCTGTGGTAAACAAAATAGCGAGCCGTCGGTCAGTGGCTGCGCAACTCTCTTTAAGTATCTTATCTTATCTGAATGAAATTAAGTTATATGTATGAAATTTACACTATATACTAAGGTTCTGCACACAAGTGGTAGGGTGAACAAAGTTCAGACAGAGTTTTTTTTTTTTTACAATTCATGACTGCAATTAATATTTCCCCGCTTCCACTAAATTCCCAGTCCTTAGCTTGCAATATTTTTTTCAGATGACTGGAGGCCGAAAAATTCTAGCTTTGGTCTAAATTGCATAATTAAATCTGATGTAAAATCCAGAAAATCTTAGAAAGATGAATTCCAGATGTCTAGGTCTCATCAAGACGTCCCTGAACTCAAGTCCTGTCAAATCAATAGCGTCTTCTGTCAAAAATGTAAACATCTCCAATAATGATGATTCCAGAACATCTGCAATATCAATCCCAGACCAAATTCCCACTTGAAGTCGGCTATAGATGCGCCACTACCCCTGAAGACTAAGATGGAATGCCTCACAAAAATATATCTTCTTACCACACCCTTCAAAAAATTGGAATAAAGTCCAATCATATGCTCAAATTTAATACAACATTCTAACGGAAACATGAAGGTCTAAACAGACAAGTCGCTTTATACCGTACAAATGTGATAAGCCATCGTTAGTATTGTCTTCACAGATCCTGGACATCTTCGTTTGTAATTCCTGGTTGCTGTTTCGTCATGGGAACAGCGGTAAACAAAAATTATTGCCACTCAAAAAGTTTCGAGTCGCTTTATGTAGGAACTGCGTTTTTTTGGGAGGAGGTCTTCTAATCTCTCAACTTAACTAAAATATCTCAAAACTTATTGATATGTCATAACTTCCGAGACTTTTATCTTTAGTATTTTCAAAATGTATGATATTTTTTATATTTTTTAATTATTTCTTAGTTTAGTGAGTACTTGGCGGTGTGCATTTAAAGACACATATTTTTTTCTTGTGAACCTGGCAGTGTGCACTTAAAGACACATACTATATTCTGAAAACTGAAATTCAAAGATTTTTTATTTTATTTTTTTCTAATATCCTTATAACCCAATTAACGCAGGGAAGTAGCAAAAGTATAATTTTTTTAGGATAACATTTTCTGCCAAGTATTGGGTTAAGTAGAATAACCTAAAGTAAGCAAGTTCTTGTTATTTTAAAGACAACAAACAGTAGTTTATGACTTTTGAGAAATTCTGTATCATGTACAGTCAGCTTCAGAAGTAGATGAACATATTAAGGTTTCAAAAATCCCTACACCCATACATTCAAAAGTAGCTGAAACAAATAGCACCATACTTAAATGAACATCGTAAAGTTTCAATAGTATATGAACACTACAGTGTCAAAAGTACCTGAACAATTTCATATCATATTAGTGACGTTAGCCATTTTAAGGTGTTCAGCTCACTTTTGACGTGTCAGTGTTCATCTAATTATGATGCTAGAGGTATTCAGCTATTTACGAAAGCTTGGGTGTATAGCTATTTTTGAAACGTGACTCTGTTCATCTACTTTTGAAGCTGACTGTACATTAAACGCATGCCTTTGTCTTCTACTGCGCTGAATGTAAATATTATCACAATAACTTCAAAAGGGGGATCGTAGTAAATAATGTGAAACTATTTTAGAGCTAAACAGGATATCTTAACAAATAATTCTTGGTCTCAACTATTTTAAGGCAACTTGGCTCTTTTTACAATATACGAGTAGCAGACGAGCATGCAATACACCAGTAATCAAATCCAGATAGGATTAAATATTCCTACCTGAGGTCGGCCACAGAAGCGTCGCTACCCCCGTGGACTAGGCTGGAACGCCTCGGAAAAGTATGTCTTCCTTACCACACCCTTCGAACCGGAACACAGCAGCGCTTAACGCTGCTGTTATTAGGTAGAAAAAGATGTTGCGGTGGTGCCGCCGGATTCGAACCACAACCGTTTCTACCACCTTCATGGTTTCTACGGTGCATCGATAGCACAGGTAAATGTTGCTGTAAAAATACAGTCATATTAAAATACCTTCTCCTTTTTGCAATTCGTTGAAAATAATAAAGCTGAACATTTAATAAAACTTGAGTTCTTATTATTTTTATTTCTATTCTATTAATTGTCTAGGTTTTTCTTAAAATAGCATAAACCTTGGACGTTACAGAATATGACATTTATCTATTTAGGATCCTTGCAATTAATGTGTTCAGGATAAATGTTTGCCCATTATCTATGATTATAGAAATCATGGAATATGTAAATAAATAAATAAATAATAATAAATAAATATATCTCATTTTAAATATATGTAATCTGTACGAGTAGAACTAAAAATTACAGCTGATTTTAAAATATTTAAATCTATACCAAGTAGCAAAATATTCCTAACGGAATAATTAAAGCGAATGCCGAAATTCTCTCGCAAATTTTAAACCAATTTAATCTCGACAGTAAGATGAATTTCAGCTCTAAAAAATGAAATGCAAAATGGAACTTCAGGTGCAAACCTTTGATACGTAAAATACATAGATTGATCACTCCTAAAAAGAAAGTGTAGCCAGTTTTGAGAATTAAAATTGTTGCGTAAATAAAGTGTTGCCACATCTCCGTTCTGCAATGTCCCTAAAATGTTTGAAATACTTTTTTTTATTTAATACGTAAATTACGCAGTATTCGTTTATACGTATATTTTCTCTAAAATGTTATTTATTTGTCAAGAGTTCAAAAAATAAATGATAAAATCATCCTTTTGTGACTTCATTCAATTTCAAGGCGATGAAGTACCTTTATATTTTACTTATCAATGCTTCAAACTCCATTTATTTATTTATCATATAAATAGTAATATACCTTTCAACTATTTACTAAAAGAAATTTTACAAAAACATCTCTTTTACATTAAATCAACACTGTAGCATTATGCTTCTATGCTCAAACATAAATTATTTATTGTAGTGTTTCTTTCTGTCGACGCCTATAATAAATTATTCTTTTTACGGATAACTTTGTGTAAACTGTGGTGCATTTTTAACCGTGGGTGGGTTATATGAATAGATAGTGTTAGAAGAGTATTATTTTTTGATTTGATATAATAATATGTAGAGGCAATATTGAAATACTCTTTTTTTATAATATCGAGCATGCAGTCCACCTGAAGATAAGTTAGGATAGGATTACATATTCTTACCTGAGATTCGCCACATGTGTATGTTAGTAATAGATATAATTTATAACATATAATTATTATTATAAGGTTATAATAAAGTTTACCTATTTAATTTATGTGATTCGACTCCATATAAAATAGGGGTTGCCATTGAGGCCTGAGGCGTTCACCTCATATAAGTCAACTGTCACTCACAGACCTCCACCGAAACGCAAAACTGCTTTACATTAGAAATAAATGTGACGTTAGTACCTTGCTTGAACCAGCTATTCTTTTTCCTTATGTAAATAAATAACCATAAATAAGGATAACGGGTATAAATAATTTTAACCATATTAAAATGCTGCTATCTGACTCTTTTAAATATATTTGTTAAAACAAGTGCAGTACTTGTATTTATAAGTAATGGTCACGAGAAACCGACGGACGCCGTACGCCGTACGGAAATAAGCTGTCAGTCAACAACGACCATTCGCGTTCTCGTGCAATATCTACTGCATTGTTAATATACACATTTGCTTATTAAACAATATTTCGAATCGTCAAATTTAACTGCCGTACTACTATCTTAGTACTTGGATCATCATATACACGAATTATGAATGACATTGTGTATGTTGACATTGAAAGATAATTAAAACGCTGCTTTGTTTAAAGGTTTAAAAGATAAAACATGTAAATGGAATTATTTCCTTTACCGCCGTTTTTAAAAAGTACAAAATGTACCCATGATTTCAATAGACAATAACAGCGAATCTGCGGAAATAACCGTCAGTTATCACCGAGACTGTTTGCACGCTTTTATTCGAAGCCAAGCGATAGAGTGTTTTCTTTAACTCGAAAAATATAAAATATTTACAATTAAAGATATAATATAAATTATATCTTTTATTTAAGCATAGTTAGCATGATTACTATCTTTATAAACAAACCAAGTGATGACTAACTCAATTGTCTCCCATCTCTCTCTCTATTTCGGCGATTGATGCATAAATTAGCGCTGATTGCTATTATTGGTCAATTACTGCGCATTTTTTTTTTTTATAATATTAGAGTAGCAGACGAGCATGCAGTCCACCTGATGGTAAGTGGCTACTGCCGCCCATGGACATCTGTAATCAACCCAGATAGGATTAGATATTCCTATCTAAGGTCGGCCACAGATGCGCCGCTACCCCTTCAGGACTAAGCTGGAACGCCTCGGAAAAGTCTGTCTCCCTTACCACACCCTTCAAACCGGAACACAGCAGCGCCTAGCACTGCTGCTATTAGGTAGAAATAGGTGTGGCGGTGATGCCGCCGGAGTCGAACCAGAAAGGATTCTACCACCTTCGTGGTAGTTGTCAGTTATCGAGTGAACTAAAATCTGAAAGCTTGAAACGAGCAATTCAAGTGTGTGATTTTTGTATGTTAAATTGTCACGATAAAAATAGTGTATTCATACATCGATTTCAAGTAAGTTTTATAAAGTAAGTTTTATTATAAGTATAATCGAGACTTTGGGTTAATTTATGTACATTTATAGACATAGAATGTGTCAAACGAGACTGCACGTGTACAAATACGTAATTTACGTTTATCATAACAGAGACACCTAGACACGGGAAAATATTACATAAAAGAAATATTGTTTTATCTGACACATTCAAAGTCTGTAGATATAATGCGGCCGTATCGATTCATTTTCTACAATTGTAATTTCAATTATACACGCTACTAATCTCAAATTAGTTAGAGATATTGAGATATTTATTTAACGCGTATTTCAGCAATAACACTGCAAATGCAGCTCGAAAACTAATTTCGTAGCGATGATTGCAAATTGACGGTCAATCACGGTGGAGCGAACGGCGCAGCGGAAATAAACTGTCAGTTATCAGCCGGGCTGTTATCGTGCCCATATTGTACGGCAAGTTTAAATATAAACGCATGATGAAACAGTTACATGTTTAAACTTTTACGCAACTTTTTATAAAGCTAGGTGGAACATGTCTGCTACTATAAGAGCACTACTAGATATTTGTTAAGTTTAAATATAAACGCACGATGAAACAGCTACATGTTTAAACTTTTACGCAACTTTTTATAAAACTAGGTGGAACATGTCTGCTACTATAAGAGCACTACTAGATATTTGTTAGCAGAAATATAATTACTTTCCGCAGAATACTATTTGTAGCAAATAAATGTTTTGATATTTTTGATTATTTGAATAATACATCTCATGTAATAGAAAGGCATGTTTAGTGTCATCTATTTATAACATATTATCACAAAAACTTATATAAACTATGATTATATACAGTACCAAACCCTTTAGTGCCTAAATAGAGTCAAAAACAAGAAAAGACAGACAAGGATCCGTTTTCACCATTAACACCACAATGGATAGATACAATGATATAATTTTTACAGATTACTTGTATTTTATAAACCACTTATAAACAGACTTTACAGCTATGATCAAATCATAACACAACTTTAATTTTATACGCCCCGATGGTTAATAAAAATAAAATGCCAACAGTTAACACTCTTGATCTATCGCTACGTTCTCCGGCATCCGTACACTAAAATAGAAAACTGAATTCAGTATAACTTTGTGATACACTAACAATATTACACTATGAACATATTTACTTTAGCGGATTATCGTGGTAATTTGTAACGTTGTAGGGTTTAGCTCTACAAACTCGTTCGAGGTTGTTCTAAGACCCTCGTCCATCATACACCAGCTCGGCGCCAAACGTTTGTTTATGAATACATAAAACGAGTGATCTTAAATGTTCTTGTTTTGTTGTACAGTTACGTTGGTGATGGACGTTTATAAAAGGTTTAAAAGGTTACGCTGTTTTTAAATCGCTCACTAAACATTTATATTTGTGTTACAAAATTTTGAAATAGTCTTCATCAGTTGTGCATTTGTTTCGCCACGTGTAATCGTGAGTTGGGGTTATTTTACATTTACAGACACAGAGCGTGTCAGATACGTGCCGTTGCGGATAAAAAACACATTCCTATACAATATTTATTGACGGATTTTAATTTAGTTATCATAATGCAGCCACACTGATTCGGGGATGCCTGTCAAAATTTTGCATAGAAAATATTTTGCCTGACACATTCAAAGTCTGTATCTATAAATGAAACCTTATCGTTTTCTTTTCCACAAATGAAATTTCAATCAAACACGCAACAAAACCAAACTAGCTTGACATACTATTTAAAATATTTTACTTAGCGCGTATTTTAGCAATAACTGTAATATTACACTATGAACATATTTACTTTAGCGGATTATCGTGGTAATTTGTAACGTAGTAGGGTTTAGCTCTACAAACTCGTTCGAGGTTGTTCTAAGACCCTCGTCCATCATACATCAGCTCGGTGCCAAACGTTTGTTTATGAATACTTAAAACGAGTGATCTTAAATGTTCTTGTTTTGTTGTACAGTTTCGTTGGTGGGCATTTATAAGAGGTTTAAAAAGTTATACTGATTTAAGTTGCTATATATTAATATAGTTGTCGTTGTGTTATAAATTGAAATACTAGTGTTGGTCTATTTGTCTAAATACAGCCACACTCATAATAGAAATCTCAACTATTTATTATAATAATGAGTAAATATTTTGTAACATTTACTCTATTTATGACATTAATATTTGCGACATTGTTAAAACTCTTTCAACGTGTCTTTCTAATCAAAAAAAAAATTAAATAGTAAGCTAAATGCTAAAAAAGTAGCATGTAAAGAGATTGTTTATAAACCTGTTACTTTCAACAGACGTTTATAAATGATAACCTTCAGTTTATTTTTCTCCAAATACTCAATCTGAGTTAATGACTTTTCTTCCAGCAATTTAGACCAAACGGATTGAATATCGACAGCGAACTAAAAATACAAAAATGAAGCCGATGGAACTGAAAGTAAAATATAATAACAATCTGTTTCATGCCGTTTTTACGCTATTAAAATTATTGATTTAATACCGACTTATACAGCAGTAGCGAGACTAAAATCGGCATCTGATTAAAAGCTTATTTTTCCAAAGGTATCTGTAGGCGACGCGTAGTTGATTTTATATAATTGTATATTTCCTTTTTATATTATCTATATTGTTTTATATTCCATCTATGATTGTTATTTTCTTATAATTAGTTGGAGTTGTCAAAGAGCCCTTGTCACGATATATTGAGTTGCAAAATAAATACGTAAAATATTGCTTTCCAAATCTTTTCGTGGTTATAACCCAAACATCGTTCGGTCCACAACATTATTTGGTCCTTCGAGCCGGATCTTGCGATGTTCAAAACACCTCCGCGAAGTGTTATGACCACTAGAAGTGCCAAGCGAAAGGAAGCAATAAAAAAGGACGTTCTGAAAAAAGATGGCGAATCAAATCGGGAACAATTTGAAGTTGAAAAAGATGAAACAGGCGTTGTAGGAACGAATGAAACCGGGAACATGTTGCAAAAATCTCCCGAACCTTCCACAACACACAGCGTTCGTAAATCTTCCCGACGAAAGTCTTCGATGTCGTCATCTACTACGGCGCTAAGAAAAAGGCTTGAATTAGAAGCAGCTCAAGCTAAGGCTCAAATTCGACTAGAGTTGATTGATAAGAAGCTGGAAGCAGACCTCGCAGAGCTAGATGAGGAAAAAAGTAAGTGCAGTCTGCCGTCCGAAAAGTGCTCTAGCGACGATAATAGCCGTGTAGTAGAGAAATGGTTAGAAAGCAGTCCGCAGGAAATAAAAACACATGATGATAACGTCATGTGTCCGGCACCGCAGGTATCGAACCTGCACCAGATGAGGGCCGCCGGCCCACCACGACCTGCTGCTGCTACCGTGCTTGATGAAGGTCCGTCACCACCAGCTCTCGCTGGTACTAATGATACCGTGACCGCCTTAGCAAGTGCTCTAAAGGATCTAGCCGCTGTATCTGCCGCCGGTTGCAATCGATCCAACGATCGAATTCTAAATCGTTTGTGTACACCGAAGGACTTGCCGATGTACTCTGGCGACCCTTTTGAATGGTTGCACTTCAAGAATGCCTATGAAGAATCTTCCCAAGTCTGCAACTTTAGTGATAAAGAAAACCTATGGCGACTGAGGAAGAGCCTTCATGGACCGGCCAAGGAGGCGGTGACCGCCTTACTAATTGGTGCTACTTCTGCAAACGACGTAATGAGTACTCTAGAGCTGCAATTTGGAAATCCTGATGTAATTGTTTCAAAGATATTGCAGGATTTACATAAGCTACGTCCAATGGCGCAGGAATATCAGAAGGATATAATTTCATTCTCTGTGAAAATAAGAAACTACGTATCAGCTGTGACTGCCATCGGATGTGAAGATTACCTGAAAGGCATGAATATTGTTTCGCTTATACTTTCAAAATTACCGACCGTGTTGATTTCGAAGTGGACCGATTACAGTTATCCTCTGATAAATGATAATACGAAACCGAGACTAATGATTTTGTCAGAGTTCTTAAGTGAAGAAGCTGTAAAAATTACAAAAACAACCGTGAACTTATCATACATGCAAAGTTTCGGTAGACAACATTATTACGAGAATAAGCCACGCGCCCTATTGATAAATAATGAAGTGAAAAAAGATAGCCGTGAGAGTGTATGCCGCTTCTGTCGTGTTTCTAAGCATACATTGGAACATTGTAGAAGATTTCAAAAATCTTTGCGCCGAGATCGATGGGCTTTTGTTAAGCGACACGGCATTTGTTATAAGTGTTTGACGTCTCAACATAAGCAAAACAACTGCCCCGCGCCGGTCTGCGACGTCGAAAATTGTGGACTATCTCATCATCGTCTATTACATTACACTGTGAATAAAAACTATGCTTCCCGTAATAGTATAAACATTACCGATGTGACCGAGAATAAGACTGAAACGCGAGTGGAAAACGTTAATCATACAAATACGAACAGTTGCGGTGTATTGTTAAAAACTGTGCCTATTCATATACACGGTCCAAATGGTGTGTATAGTTGTGTCGCCTTACTCGACGACGGTTCAACTGTAACTTTAATAAGTGCGGCTCTCGCATCGAAAATCGGACTGCGTGGTAATAAACAATCATTTCGTGTACGCGGTGCCTGGGACGATAGTGAAGTAGTTTGTGAAAGTGAGATGCTGGACCTTAACTTGTCTAATAGTCAAGGAACTATGTTCAAGATCCGCACGCGTAGTGTTAAAAACCTTAACTTACCTGTGCAAAACGTAGCTAACGTGGACTTAAGTAAATATAAATTGCTAAAACCAGAAATAGAAAATATGATTAGTCGTGGACAATATAAACCGGAAATATTGATAGGGCAGGACAATTATCACCTTCTCTTACCTTTGGAAATAATCCGGGGTGAACCTACCGATCCCTTCTTCACTCGTACTCCATTGGGGTGGTGCATGCATGGTTGTATGCCCTACTCTACAGACGATGTCGATGGTCTAAAGCTTCAGACCGCGTTATTCCTCTCCGAAGAAGAGAACATGGAATCCGAGAATATCCTACAAGAAATGCAAAACGAGATTCGTCAGTCGTTCACAACTAAGTCTTCGGGAACTTCAAGCAAACCTGATGTCGGTGATATAGACCTAGAATGTGTTAACAATATCAATATTACTTCTATACACTTACCTGTCGTTCCTGAACCACACAGATTTTCTTCCTGGCTTCGATTACTGAGATCGACGTGTGCTATGCTAACCTTTGTTGAGAGGTGTAGAAAAGCATCTGGTGATGTAGACGGAGCGATGATGGAACGCGCTGAAAACCTATTATTGAAATACTCCCAGACGAAAGCCTTTCCAGATGACCTACATAATAACGAACTGGAACCAAGGTATCCGATTATACGATTGAGGCCTACCGTGAAGTATATCAGTCCCAAATGTATGCTGTGTAAAATCCGAAAGGCTCTGCCATCTGCGCCCAGAATGGGTGACTTACCTAAAGCGCGACTTGCGCACTATCACCGACCCTTCACTTATTTGAGCGTTGACTTATTCGGACCCCTGGAAGTGAACGTTGCCCGGCACAGAGAAAAGAGGCACGGTGAGACGAAACCCTTGCAAGTTGTCGACCTGGTTCTAAATGTGGACCCTAACTCCCCCAGATCTGTTTGGCGTAAGGGACTAATTCAGGCCGTACTTCCCGATAAGGACGGACTAGTCCGAGACGATCGATGTAATGATGAAATGCGGTTTTCTGCGAAGAAACGCAAGACGCGTCGCACGAATCACTATGGGTGATGAGTGCTGTGGCAGCACTAGGGAGGGGAAGTGTAGGCGACGCGTAGTTGATTTTATATAATTGTATATTTCCTTTTTATATTATCTATATTGTTTTATATTCCATCTATGATTGTTATTTTCTTATAATTAGTTGGAGTTGTCAAAGAGCCCTTGTCACGATATATTGAGTTGCAAAATAAATACGTAAAATATTGCTTTCCAAATCTTTTCGTGGTTATAACCCAAACATCGTTCGGTCCACAACATTATTTATTTTAAATCTATTTAAGTGTTTAAGAATTCCATACAATTTCGTTAAAATACCTGCGAGCATAGTTTAGCCCATAAACTATGGTTATATTATATCTTCTCGCTCTAAACCAAATTTCCCATCAGTAGGACAGGAGTAACTATACCTATAGGCTTTTTTACTAGTTTTGGTACAAGGTAATAATCTCCTGACTTAAACATACTCCATATATTTAATTCAGGAGAGTAAATTCCGAATAGATTACTTTAATACAAACATGTTTATAGTTAACAAAAGGGTTATTTTCCCGTTAAATATATTAATTCGAAACGACAGGCAACTTCACAGCTTACCTGGCGCTGAATGGTGCCGAGTGGCCACAAATGCAATTAACTTCACACAAAAGGGGTCACAGTGCCGGCATCTCACGGCTTCACAATATGGTCCGACACTGCTCTTTCATGTTGTAAATTAAAGTTGAATTGATCACTTTATTGTGGATATAACAATACTTCATGTTATTAATTATTACTAGGAATTGCGGGTATTAATTAAGAGGTATGACGACAGATACATTTCACAAACTTCTATACACAATTATAATTATATTTATAATGACGTATTATAATTATGTTTATTGAATCGAAAGTGTATAATAATAAAAAGACGAAGCCTAACCTAGTGAATTTATAAACATGAAATTTAGATAGTGAGTTTCTTTTATGACGTAGACCAAGGAAGGAATTTTTCATATTCCATCCATAAGGGGGTGAAATAAGGGATGAACATTTATTTAAGAATCAGTTGATTTTAAAGCAAGCACTTTGAATATTTGCATTTAACTTTTTTTGTTAGAAATAAAGAAACACCTGTTTTACAATCTTTGAAAAATTAACCCCTGACAGGTAGATAAAGGTTCAAAGTGTATATTATGAAACTCAATACATTATTTAAATTATCATTTACGTAAATTTTCAAAAATATAAGGTTTGCTTCGCAATTGACTGAGTTAATTAAAACATAATAAGGGAAAAAGCGAGCGGAAAATACTCATAAATAAATTTGACTGGAACCTCGCTTCGATTATAAGAAAATGAGCAAACTTTTGTACAAAAGTATTACCTGTAATTATTTAGGACGGCAGTAAATAGGGCTGTTATGTGATCACTTGGGCCCGTTATCTAATGTTTTTCTTACCAAAGATCGGCTTGTTATTTGATATTTTGTTGCTAAATTTCTATCTTTGACAGGCAATAATTGTATAGATTGATTGGCAGTAACTGGCGTCAATAAGTACATAAACAATTAATTGCTTAATTTACCTATCTTTATCTTTAAGAGGTATAAGGTTAAAGACAAATATATTTACGGCTTTAATACCGCCACTGTGGTATAAATTCAAAAATTCAACATATGGTCTGAAGAACCTTCTTTGTAATAGAGGCATATTTTTAATATTTCTCGCATCGGTGGCAACCCTACGTCACTGAGAGGATGCTCAGTGGAAAGTGATATTTAACGTCCCCTGGCACCATTTTTCTTTTCATTATTACGACTCTTTCCCTTTCAACTTTGTAACATTTATTGCTCTTTTTGTGGTTCCGTTACTTTAATCTACAATATTTCGCTAGCATCTACCGGTTATAAAAGTTTTTCATTCGCTTATCTTCGAAATTGTTATCAGGTATTTTTTATGAACTTTTGAGGCGTTTAAAAATATATGGCAGAGGTTTCTATTTATGTCGTAAAGTAAAAAGTATTCTTTTTTTAACATAACATAAAGATATTTACACAATGTATGCTAGTAATAATATGTCTAATACAGGTTAATGTCTAATACATAATAGAATGGATAAAAACCTTATACTATCCCTTTGCTGGTACGATGTCTATCCACTGCTGAAAAAAGCGTAGAGCATATTTCCACACGATAAAGATTGGCTGAATCTACTAGAATGATATAGCCACACATATATGTTACCACACACTAACAAGGTGTTCAAAACATAAATCTCGCAACACTCCATTACATTTAAGTGACACTTCCACGGGAACATAAAAAAATTTAATGATGTATCGGATATCCCCGAAAGGGCCCGAACTTCGCCCAACTTTACTCCTTGCCGAATTCTGGGCACGCTTTATATAGATATGTACTCATTTCTCAGATATTTACTTTTAGAACTTGCCGATATTCGCAAATAGATACTCTGAAGTTTATTGATTTTGCGAAGATACTGTGTACATGAACGGCAAATTCAACACGGTGTAATACAACTCAAACTGGGGCGAAACAGATAGGAATAACTTCGTGCGACATGTTTTACTTAATTAGCCGGTTAGAGAGGTAGCACACTTCGAGCCGTCCAGCAAGCAACTCCGGGAAGGACGGCGGTATGTGTGGTCGCATACCGTCGTAAACACCAGACGGTGTGGTGAGTCCTGAAGCTCACCTAGGAGAAGCCCGAAGGGGCAACGCGTTCAGAGGACTCCGGTTGCGTTCCGTAGGAGATCCCGGAGTCCTCTTGGCAACGCTGAGGACGGCCACCGGGGAGGTTAGTGCGGTAAGAATCCCACATAACCCCGTGTCGCCCCTACGACACTGGGTACCTTTTGAAGGTTTCCCCCTCGTAAACAAAAAAAAAGGGAGGTAGCACACGAGCGACAGGGATCGTGTACATAAGCGACAATTGGTTTCGACGACTCTCGCCGACAGACACTGACGGTAGCTGGTCATAGCTAGAGCATAGGTCAGATGACAGTCGGCGTTGTTTATTGACAACAAGCAGCGACAGTCGTCGATTGTCAGTGAAAGTCGCTGACAACAGGCGGCAACATTTCACGTTGATCGTCAAAATAAGTTGTTGCTAGTTCATTAACTCCCTAATTCTTGATATTGCTGTCAACAATCGTATGATCCTATGTTTACACAGCTATCGTGCAATGAAAATGTCTTCATAAAGTAAGTCCTGTTCCTAAGCTTTATATACATGTAACTGATAATATGGCGACTAATCCATCAAGAGTATCGATTTGTGAACCAAAGTACATTTTCAAAGTACTTATTCCATACTTTTTTGATGTGAAACATCTATAGCCGCACGTAAAAAAGATTTCTGGCGTGGCGACGCTTACCTTTAACTACATAGACAAATGTTCTATAAGGGACAGAGCTATTAGAACAATGTGATAAAAAAAGACAACTAGTGTTTGACCTTGCGTTTCAAGTGTACGCAAACGTAAATCAGGGTTGTTGCTGATGCAGGTTTTTACTAGATCAGCTGATGCTGATGCTGATGCTGATTTTTTCAGATTAATATCAGCTGATGCTGATGCTGATATTTAAAAATACTAAATATAAATATATTTTATACTGAGGTATTTGTACGTCCCTTATGAGAATAGTATTTTTTAACCAACTTCACAAAATGAGGCGGTTACTCAATTCTACCGTGTATATGTCTTTTTTATGTTTGTTCGCGGATAACTTCGTCGTTTATGAACTGAACTGGATGATTTTTATTTTGTTGGAAAAAAAGATATTTCCAAAGTAGTTCCATTATAAGAAAATAAGGGTCTGATGATGGCAGACCAGAGAAATCGAGGGGAACTTTCAAAAATCGTAAGGGCGACTAGTGCATTTGTAAGATTTTTAGTATGTCATCACTAAAAAAGGTGAAAAAATAATTAAAAAATACAATCGACTTCCATGTCACTACAAAGAAAAAATCAACTGAAACAAATTTTGGTTCAGCACATATCTCCGAAGCCGGCGCTCATATTGAACACGCTGTTTACGCCGTTATCCAACGAAATATATTTAGCACCGACTTCAGAACCATGTACCAAACCAACATCCCCTTCAGCTACCCTCCACTTTGCAGTGACACAGAAGTCGGCATTTATTTGTTATTTTTTTTACAAAAACTACACTGTGTCGTATCTTTGTTCAATAACGAAATATTTGGTCATATTGCACTTTTCACTGAATGTGGCATTATGAATTGAATACATAATTCTGTTATTGATTGATTGAACTATGATCGAAAGTTATTGATGTCTGACCAGATTACGTTGTCAATACAATCGAATGATTGTTTGATGACAACTTGTGTTTATAAACTTCTGTGATTGGCTAAAACTCCACGTGATTTAAGCTCGGTCCCGCCTTCAACGAACACGTTACAATTTCAATATCAGCATTAAATATCAGCATCTTTTGTTGCGGATGCGGATGTTGATGCTGATATTTAAAAGAAAGCTGATAATCAGCTGATGCTGATGCTGATGCTGATATTCGCAACAACCCTAACGTAAATATTGACCATGTAATATAGTGACCAATGATTACTTCAGTCAAAACGGGACATCGATTTTTTTATGTCAAATACTTTTTACTTGAAAAAATATAGTTAAAAATAATAAAAACACGCTTTTATGATAAAATTAACTAAAAAGTAGAAAATAATTTTCAATCTAGGAATCATTTAAGGAATAGTTAATAGTATAATTGTGCAAAAAATGTGGGGCGCTTTATGAAAACTGATAAATGGAGCACCCCATGTTTTTTTTCACAATGATAATATTTACTGTTACATAATTGACAATGGCAACGGTTCATTTCGGAGACGGCACGAAGCATCGAAAAAAGGGACTGTCCCGTTAAACGTTATTTACGTTTATTAACGTTATTTACCACAGGTATCGAAGAAAATTTATAGATTAGGATACTGAATTTCCCATATATCGATTTTATTTTATTAAAATAAACTATAGAAAGTTATATTTTGACTAAAAACACACTAATATAAAAATTAAGCAGTGGGATCTTAAACTATAACATACGACATATGAACATCGTGAGCTTTCAATAAAATGTCACTTCTGTTCTGTTGATCTATGACCATGCATTTTGCGTCTTTATCACTTTCATTGACAAAAACATACTTTGTCTCTTTCTGGTTACTCACGTAATCATGGCGGATCGAACACGAAAAATAAACAAAATTTAATAATTTCTCTTCATTTACGTGTGATAGGTGATTCCATGAAGCTTGTTTCTTTTTCGAGCATAATTTTTGCATTTACGCATTGCACAAGAAGGCATTTTGAGGCTTAAAATTCATAATAATGACGTTTAAGGTGTTCAGTGACATTCGTGTGTATTACTACGCCGCGCGAGAGCGACTGGAGTCGTTTTAACTCGTTTTACACCACTTGACGTATTTTGTATGTTTCAAGTTTTGTCAGCTTGCGGCGTATCTTCAGGTTATAGATAAATGCTTGAAAACAAATTATTTTTCTGATAATAAAATGTCTGACCGTGATAATTTAGAGAGTGAAAGTGATCAGCCTCCTGCAAAGAAAGCAAACTCACACTATGACACACCATCAAGTCATCAGTAAGTTAATTAAATTTTTATAATTAAAGTATGCATTTATCTGTGCATTAAGCACGCGTATATTTGGTGTCTTTTGAGCGCCAGCAAATGTAAAATCTACTATCTTGGTAGATTAAAATTCACATAAATTTCATTGCATAGGTACAATGTTTTTAAATTATTAATTAATTTTAATTTCATTCTTATTGAAATTAATGCATTAAAACAATTGATCAGAGAATAAATTTATTAAGACTGACAGAATTGTATTTCAAAATCAGCTGATGGCGTGCAGCGCACGAAAGTTTTTTCTTATTTGTTATAAATATGAACCATAGATTATATGAACATTAAAAAATTAATTAATTTTTCTAATCATAGTGGCATTTATTGTGAAACATTCATTATTGATACTTATAATTTACGATTTTATTAATATATTGAAATAACTAGCTATAATTCCTATCACAATATGTTGTTTTCTGCATATTACTTTTACAAAATAATGTCGATGTTTCACATCTGCCAGGCGTCCCGTGACGGCTCACATTTTTTTTTTATTTTGATTATTCGTATCATTCTTATCGTTTTAACGCAATGTACCTAGCATTTAACTCGCGGCGGCTTAAAAATAAAAATAAATCTATATATGTATTAAATAACATATAGGAAAGTGTCACAAAAATATAAAATCCTCCCTATCATCTGAACACAAGTTTCTTAGCGACTTTCCTCAGGTGGCACTGAGCCGACATTATGTTACGACGCCGCATAAAAGCTCCATGTATTAGATTACTTACTGAATAAAATATCAAATCAAACCACGAGCCTAGGATTTACATATACCTATTTGGTTATGCTTGAATAAATCAACGAGAATAAGATATGTATTGCATGCTTATTTTCCATATCGATCATTTTCTATAATATAAGGTTACGGTATTGATAAGTAAACTGGAAAGATACTTCAACGCCTTGAAATTTATTTAAGCCACAAAATGATGATTTTGTCGTTTTTTTTTTTAATTCTTGACAAATAAAAACATTTTTAGAGAAAATTTACGTATAAATAACTAATACTACATATTTTACGTAATATATAAATAAGTATTTCAAACATTTAAGTGACATTATAGAACTGAGACGTGGTAACACTTTATTTACGCAACAATTTCAATTCTCAAAACTACTTGTTAAGAGTAACTAAGTAACTAAGAGAATACTTTTTTGTTAAAAGTATGAGTAAAATACATAGATTATAGTATGTAGTATAAGTATGAGTAAAATACTTAGATGAGTAAAATACATAGATTGATCACTCATCAATCTATGTATTTTACTCATCTAAGGGTACCCACGCTAGACAGCGGGTAATATAACGCGTTTCTACCTCTGAGGACTAAGTTGAAACGCTTCGTATATGTGTAACTCCCTTACCAGTTACCATGCAGTTCAAACTAAAACACAGCAGCGCTAACACTGCTATTATAAAGCAGAAAAGATCAGGTGGTGGTGTTGGACTCCGGAAGACCACTAAGAATTTTACTACCTTCAAAATTAGCTAGAAATCTTAGACATCTATTAGTAGAATTGTGAGTTTAAACGGTGAAGGAAACATCATGAGGAAACCTGCATACCTGAGAGATTTATAAAAAAAAATCTTAAAGGTATGTGAAGTCTACCAATACGCACTTGGCCAGCGCGGTGGACTATGGCCTTTTTAAGCTATTGCATAGCTTTTATCGCGGGCTTTGAGCGCGGCGACCGAATCGAGAAATTCCGTAACGAAAATAAGTAACACCTTTCAACAACTCGGTTGCCTGGAGACTTGATATCCAACTATCAAGTCTCCAGGCAACCGAGTTGTTGACTGTCAATAGAAAAATATGGATATAATTGAATAAAGTATTATTTTACATTCCTTATTATTTTATTTGATATTGGCGACGAGATGTCGAATGAACTAAAAAACAATAAGGAAATACGAGCCACATTACGTGGGTTAATGAAACGAACCGAAAATTACATTTCGGGAATAGAAAAAATTGACATTGAAGAAATAAATATACGACTGAATTCTTTACAAGAAAATTTGAACAAATTCTACGCGATTCAAGAAAAAATTGAATGGCTTACAGAAGAAGAAAATTTAGAAGAGGAAATAAAATACAGGTACGAATTTGGAGAAATATATACAAAGCTAAAATTTAAATTTTTGAATGTACAAAAAGAAAATAATCGGCTAATACCTGAATGTTCTTTTATATCAGCAAGAGCGGAAGTTTATTTGATAAACTGTTAACTGTCAAGGCACGCTTGAGACGTACACCTAATACAAAAGAGTTATCACCTTATCAGTTAATGTTCGGCAGAGAGGTAAGAACCTATATGCCTGCCTTATTTAAGAAATCCGCCCCACTATCCAGATTACATTACAATGCACCGCCAACGCAGGAGTTCGGACAAGGTGATAAGGTACAAGTCCGCAGTTACACCAACCCAAGAGTTAAATGGGAGTTCGGAGTCGTCATCCGAAGATTAGGTAGACTCCATTATGAAGTCAGAACTGAAAATGGCATACTGGTGCGCCGTCACCTTGACCAAATGCTGCCGGCGCCACTGGTGGTGTAAGTGAAAATAGCGGTGGAGGACTGTTGGATATCAAGTCTCCAGGCAACCGAGTTGTTGACTGTCAATAGAAAAATATGGATATAATTGAATAAAGTATTATTTTACATTCCTTATTATTTTATTTGATAACCTTAATTCGTCAATTTGAACACAGATGGCAGTAATACACATTTTTTTATAATCCGTGCAGAAATCTTAAAATTGCATGAAGTATATTTTATATTCCCATTATAAAATTCAAAATTATATTACCATATTATCCAAATAATATGTTTTATCAACATAAGCTATGTTGAATTCTGGATTGATAAAATAACGTAAAAGAGTGTTTGTTATTTTTAAACGTACAATTACAACTGACAGACTTGACAGCACAAAATCAAAACGCCATTATGATTTATGGTACAAATAATTTGTGTACAAAGTGTTTTAAATATGAATAAACAAAGTGCATTTATGAAAAATGCGATGTACCTGTAACATTCGGCCAAATGTCACAGGCACATCGCATTGATCCATTTATATTGCTGGTTGTTAATACTTTACGTCACTTATTAAATACTTTTCTATTTTATATTTTAGAATGTTCAGTCTTGCTTGGAGTTATGAAATGTCAGCTAATATTTGAAATGTCTTATATAATAGAGATATGATAAAATAGTGGATAAAGATGTATTAATGTAAATGTTGATGATTATGGAAGAATATATTGTATTTCTGGAATTCCTTCTGAGCGTTTTCATAGCATAAAAAATGCTATGCAATAGCTTTACCGCGGCAGTCTCCGAGTGCCACACGTATTTTTTTTCTTCTTTTTTTGTTAACGAGGGGGAAACCTTCAAAATGTACCCTATGCCGTGGGAGCGACACGGGGTTATGTGGGATTCTTACCGCACTAAAACCCCTCCGGTGGCCGTCCTCGGCGCTGCGTAGGGGACTCCGGGATCTCCAAAGGAACGCAACCGGAGTCCTCTTAGCGCGTTGCCCGGTGGACTATGGCCTAGTCCTTCTCATTCTGAGAGGAGACCCGTGCCCAGCAGTGGGACAGTAATGGGTTGATGATGATGATGATGATGGGCTTAATGCTCATCCTTGTAGGTCTAAAGCGAGCAATTATGGCAAATCTGGTTACGCTATGCGGGTGTAATATTGACCCTAATTGCTGAGAAATAGCCGAAGAGTCAATATTAATAAAATATAAGGACTATAAGATAATTGATATATAATGTAAACGCATCACACAAAGCGAAAGCTCATGTGTCCGTCAAAATAGTTGATTATAACAATTTGTAACGATAAATACTTGATACGAAAAAATTACATTCTTATGTATGTAGGCATAGATTAGTAAAGATACTTCGCCACCTTGAAATTGAATGAAGCCACAAACGGCTTATTTTAGTATGTTCTTTTTTTGAATGCTTGACAAATAAAAACATTTTTAGAGAAAAATTACGAATAAATAACTAATACTGCGTAATTTACGTAAAAAATAAATAATTATTTCAAATATTTTAGGGACATTTTAGCAAGGTGACGTGGCAAAACTTTATTACGCAACTATTTCAATTCCCAAAACTGGGTACATTTTCTTGTTAGGAGTGAGTAATCTTTACTAATCTATGTGAATAGGTTATAACGTGGCGTAATGAAGCAAATTCTTGGTATCGAGGTTTACCGAGAATCCGTCGGGCCATAAATATATAACGTTTTATCAACAGCCATCAGCGGCCGATAAACATTTCATATTGGCAGTGGCTTTGTTTAAAATAGAGTGAAGTCATTATTATCCGTAATAGTAGGCCATTGTTGACGTCAGTATATTGATCCAATTTTCCCACTGATGGGCGTAGGTTTCGTTAAAAAATGGGAAAGGCTCAAGACATAAGGACTGAAGGTAGAGAAAGGTGTGACACGGGAGACATATTATGCCGAGTCGTTCCAGCTAAGTCCTAAGGGGTAGCGGCGCATCTGTGGCCGACCTCAGGTAGGAATCTAATTCTATCTGGGGTTGGTTACCGATGTCCATGTAGCACCACATACCATCAGGTGGACTGCGTGCTCGTCTGCTACTCTTATAATATAAACTAAAACATAATTCACCGCTGACTAAGTGCGGGTCGGTAGGCTTCTTACACCTTTGAAAATAGTATAAAGGATTCTTGGCTTATAAGCTTGGCTTATCATCATTACAACGAACTTGCTAACTGAATCGAACATTTTAAATCATTCAGCAATATAGAGAACTCCTTAAAATGTAAAAAAGATTCTAAGTTTACTTTACTTTGCTTCCATTTTCTTAACCTCTTGATACTTCAAGTCAATACATATTTTACAGCAATATAAAAAGTTTCGCGCGCTCCATTTCATTTTTTATGACTCACTTGAATGGTTTCGAAGTAGAATTTCATGTCAGAGCTTTATTGCCGTCTTCCAATAGAGCGTAATAACGTAACGAGGGTCCCAAATCACCGTAACAGTCGCTGACATATGATGAACTGAGGTTGTAAGATTCATGGCCACGGTAATTTGGCCACGTGGAGAAACGTCGAAAGGTTTCGTATTTTCATTTTTATCACAGCAGCCATAGAAGTAAATTCATTGTGAAAATTTGAACTGTTTTTATATTACGGTTCAATAGATAAAGCGAAAAAGGCCGAAAAATAGCGGTTACTTGTATGGCTTTCAAGTATGTATTCTTGTATACTCTCATTTTTTTTTTTTTTGTTTTAGTATTTGTTGTTATAGCGACCAGCATTATACATATTCACACAGACACACCGACAGACAGTGGACGCTTAGTATTCCGTTTTTACCCTTTGGGTACGGAACCCTAAATGAGAGATTTTTATAATATTCAAAAATAAACGAAATAGCGAACGAACACGTGATGTTATAGTTATCGCCAAACTGCTAGTCCGCTCTGAAGTTGTTCCGAGCAGGTGAAGTCATACAATTTGCTGTGGCGACGCAATTAATTTCTATATTCTGAGCGGACTAGCAGATTTTTATATGCGTTGCGGACTATACGTTGCTACTGTCGCCCGTGGACATATATTCTTAAGACGATGTAAGACTCTTATCCTCCCCGGGTAGGATTAGAAACATTAGTCTTACCTGAGGTGAGCCCCAAATGCACTGCTACTCTGCGGATTAAGGTTGAACATCCCAAGTGTCTGTCCCTTACCTCACTCTTTAAATTAGAACGACGATCTGAATGAACTACGGCGAACTCTGCTTTTGTAAGTCAATGCAGATGCTTTCGAAACCAAACCATAGAGGGTCTTAGCATGGTCAGTACCCTTACCAGGAGTTTTTACGTTTTGACAAATATGACTGTTTTGGTATTTGTTTACGTATTTGCCCATACAATTTCCAATCAGCGCCCCTAGCGGATTGTGTCAGAACTTGGAAATAGTATGGGTCAATACGTAAAGAAATACCAAAACAGTCATATTTGTCAAAACGTAAAAACTCATGGTAAGGGGGAATGGACTTAGACTATTCGCTTACTTTTGAAAAATGCTTTTGAAAACTCGTGAAATGATTACTTAAATGTTATTTAAAAATTTCATAATTATTATGGTCAAAACACTACTTTCCCACTATTGGGAACGGTCTATCGGTCTACCCTAAGAACAAGAATGGCTTGGACAGTAGTCCACCACATTGAAGTAGTACTGGTTAAATGTTTATGGCGTCAGTGACCACTAAATAAACACCAGATGGACTTTTTCCGTCCTTTTAAAATTGAACATAAAATAAAAATGTTTCCATTATGAGACATCGCAAGATTTTATTGAGATATAAAGAGGAAATTCCTTTTCTAAGATTTTACTACGGGATCCCAGAGGATTTAAAGATTATAGAGACTATTAGACTCAGGAAATATGAAAGACTCTTTGAAGTATAAAGGTTTCACTTTGTGATAAGTAGGTAATGGTTTTTCTTTATATTCAAGACATTACAAGATAAGACGTCGTCGTCAACCCATTTCTGTCCCGCTGTTGGGCGCGGGTTTCCTCTCGGAATGAGAAGGATTAGGCCATAGTCCAAAGCGCTGGCCAAGTGTGTATTGATAGACTTCACATAAGGTACCCTTAATATTTTTTTATTAAATCTCCAGGTATGTTGGTTTCCTTGATAACTTGACAACTTAACAGATAAGTATCTTATTTCTAAAGTTCCGTGTATATTAGAACTTAATTAACTTTAAGACGAAGGAAATACCGTGAGGTAACTTATATGTTTGAGAGATGTCCATAAAGTTTCCGTCTAAAGTCTACGCTTAAGCCATTTTCATCTTAAAACGGATATAAACGATATTTAAGTAGATATAAACGTATATTTAAGTAGATATGATTGAAATAAAGGAATGTCTTCTATCTGTCTATGTACAAACAATGCCTAAAAATGTTATATTCTTACGTGTAAAATAAATGTGATCAATATTTATGGTGCTAATTTTGTAGTTTATTAAGTTTATAGCCCATTTCTTTTCGATTTCTTTTACAAAGTCAATAGAGAGTTAAATTAAATAAAAGGTAGGACTCGTTGAAAATATTTTCAAGATACTCGTAGACACGACGTACAGAATTTCTGAATAGACTCTTACGTCAAATAGGAATATAAGCCATCCCTGCCAGCCAAACATGGTTTCGCTATAAAAGGACGAGCTCACATTGTGCCACATAAGGCTTTCTAGTTCTTTTGCATATTTGGGATTTTTGCTCGAAATGCCGGGTCGGTATTCGCCTTCTTTGGCAACTGCTTACTCAACCATGAAAAATAGTAGGGACAGGGTTCACTGGGTATCATTACGCAGCATTTTCGGAAATCCTTCATTCATTTTTGACATGTGATCTTAAAAATACTGAAATATTATATTTGTGTGTGGATGTCCTATACATTTTTATATGGTAGATGTTGATGGTATCCATTCTGTATGTAGACAAATCCTTTGTGACATATTACTCCGGATAGTTAATTATCCGGAATCCATGCTATTAAGTTAAGATTAAAACTACTTCGCAACATTCCGCTACAAATACGTATGATGGTATATATTTTTATACCATGCAGCATGTATGTGAGTGTAGAAAGAAAGCGTCTCTCCCACAGAGGATGCGTACAGATACAAAAAATTAAAAATATACACCACCATACATACCACCACCAACTCCGGAGGCACCGCTACACCGCAGCATATTTATCTAAAGCGTCCGTATTTTTTTTAAATATGTTATATAAGAGTAGCAGACGAGCATGCAGTCCACCTGATGGTAAGGGGCTACTGCCACCCATGGACATCTGTAATCAACCCCAGATAGGATTAGATATTCCTACCTGAGGTCGACCACAGATGCGCCGCTACCCCTGAGGACTAAGCTGGAACGCCTCGAAAAAGTCTGTCTCTCTTACCACACCCTTCAAACCGGAACACAGCAGCGCCTAACACTGCTGTTATTAGGTAGAAATAGGTGTGGCGGTGGTGCCGCCGGAGTCAAACCACAAAGGGTTCTACCACCACAAAAAACAACGAATTATAGATGGACAGCATCAGCCCTGTGCTATCATCATCAAATAAATAAAAAACTGTACGTAAACTCAAACATTTTAAAGTAAGAATCCATAAAATATCAACAACAAATGGAACGACTTTAGAATTCCCTTTCTACAAAAAAGAATAATCAGAAACGATCCAAAATGTTGAAAAGATACATTAAGAACGGATTTAGAAAATTACACAACTCAAACAGAATTGATAATTTGCAAAATTTAAAAATATAATTCTGTCTGCTTACTTTAAAATGAATGTAAGCACTTAAGTACTTTTAATGGAAAGTATTTTAGTACCTAATGCACTGTACAAGGTAATTCCAATAAATTGCAACCGCACAGAGACAGGGTAGAGCGATATAGGGCGGGCCTCGCTCTTGTAAATAGGTCAGTGCCAGGGCATCCTTGACAGCGGCACACAGCTACCAGACCTGTTGAAACTCCTATTTACTAAAAGTGGCTAAAATTAACGCAATCGTGATAAGCACATGGTGTTATAAATGTATGTAAAAATAAATGATGAATATAGATTAAAAATCATGAAGGCTGTAGGGCGTGCCAAAGGATGTGACGTATATACAGTTACATTTGAAAACATTACCATTCGCAGTCGAATAGAAAAGGAAACGCATTAAATTACATCGATAAAACCAGAACGGAAAAACATACATTGTACTATCAGAATTAGTAATTTAGATTTTAAAAATAGAATTCCTCATACTTTTAAAATACTTTAAAAGGTACTTTAGTATTACAAGGAAAGTATTTAAGTACCTAATACAAGGGTACCTTGTACTAGCTACTTAAATACTTTTTCTTGTATTTAACCAATAAACTGCAACTGTACAGAGCCCAGAAGCGTAGAGAGATACAAGGGTGCGAGGCTGTATATAGGTCAGTGCCAGGGCAGCCTTGATAGCGGCACATAGCTTCCGGACCTGTTGAAACTGTGTTTACTGAAAATTGGTTACATTGACGCAATCGTGATTAACACACAGTGAACCAACTTAGAGAATAACTTGGTTTCTTGCGAAGTTTTAAATTGATGTGGGAAATAAGAGTATTTTGCCATTTGTAGTGTAAGACAGTCATTATTTTGAGTTTACTTAAAATTCGTATCTAATTCATTACAAATTAAATTAATTACTTACTTGCTTGCATTTAATTGAATTTATGTTAGTGTTTTATTCTTCTTAAGTATTTTATTTCTACTTGATAAAATATTTTTTTTTCATGTACCTACTTAAGAAATATTTGAATATTTATTTGTTAAGAAGACTTAGTACCTATATTTAATGTACAATTAAGGAGAATAAAATATAAGCAATAATAAAAACAACGAATAAATTTGTTCTTTTACAGACTTGAAAAAAAATTTACCGTAGCTTAAAATTGTCAGTAGGTAATACTCGGATTTTATTATTTTCGTACATTCAAAGGGAAATATTCGCCCTTAGGTTATAAATATAGAACATTAATATTTGCTTGCTTTCCTTTCCTTTTCAATATTTACAATCCATTTAAATGATTTCCGGGTTTTCAATTTACTTTAGCCTTACAAATAGAACACAAGTTATTTCATTTACTACCCCTTCAAGCGAAACCCTTCAAACACAAACACAGCTGTAGTGCACGCATACTTGAAAGCTTTTTATAGGTGTAGTGGAAGTGTTCGTACCGAGAGCTTTGGCATTTTTTTCAATAATGTTAATTTGGCCTAATCCTTCTCATTCTGAGAAGAGACCCGTGCCCAGCGGTGTGACAACAATGGGTTGATGATGAGTTAATTTCCGTAGCAATGATGCGGCGTGGGTCGATGGCTATCGTCGGCGGCGGCGAGCCGCTAATCGTGGTTGAGGAGAGTGGTGCCGAAGAGGCCGAATGCTCCTACCGCTCCTCCACCCCAGCGCGCGGACTCTCCGTCGACACCGAGTCACCACCAGACCCATACCATCTGTCGCCGTGGCGCGAGACCCGCAAGCATTCTCTGCCAACCCCATCATGCACTACTGGACCTACGGCTAGCCAGGTTAGTTAGCCCTCTGACATTTACCAACGTTATCTGATAGTTTTTCTTTAGTAGTATTCGAATGCTTAAGATCAGGATGTCATCGATGTATTTGTTGATAGTTTCCTTTTTTGAATTAGGTCCGAAGACTCTCCGAGAGAGGTGAAGGCGCTGCTCGTGAGGCCCGTGAAGCAGCCTTCTTAGCTACTCTGAGCCAAGCTCCACCACAACCAGGTGGTCGAAGGTAAGGAAATTAACAATAACTTATGAAACTTAAGTAAAGACAATTATATCAGATTATTTAAATAAATTAAATCGTTGCAGACATTCCGTGGTGACCATATCGCGCGTGCCTCAAGCTCTGTTTGGACGAGGCCGCCGTGAGTCCATTGCTGCATTTCCTGCCCTCGGCCGTCGCCGAGACTCTGGTGCCACAAAATGTACGTGTTTTACAATCAATTGTCAAACTTGCTTAGATCTCTAAATTGTTGATTAATGCAAGAAATTGTTATAGGGCCCCCAGCCACTGACACTCTTGGGAGCAGCCACAACCTGCAACTTGATATCATGGACGACATCGTCCAAGCTCGCAAAGTGCGCATGCGTCTTTGGAATACATCCAATGAACGAGTGTGTGAAGTCCAGCCACTGGATGAACGATCTCCAATAAGTGGCTCCGTCAGGTACACCAATCGTGGTCGCAGACACTCCGACTTTGTTGGATCTCCGTTGCCACCTATTCCTGCTCGTCGTCGGGCTTCTGAGATGCCACCTCCACCACCCATTCCGCCACGTACCGGAGCCGGTGTTGTTTGCACTGATACTGATCTCCGACTTATGCTCAACAACCTTACATCGTCCGCTACAGAAATCGATCGCTGTGGGCATCCTGATCGCGTTCGACGACTTGCAGATATGCGTTCCAGTAGTTTTGATGCATCTACAATGCGCGAAAAGCTAGCCGAGTCCGGCACCACCTGGTTCACACGACGCCATCAGACACTAGCGAGTAAAAAGAAAGACAGCGAGGCGAAGAAGCCAAAAGTAACCTTTGCACCTGATGCAAAACAGGCGCCTGGAGACGTTGCCGCTGTTGTTTGGGATAAACCATCGGGATCTGTCGTAGATGCAAGTGCACTCGGTAGCGCCATTGAAGTTTTCCTTCGAAGAACCAGTGCGGTGGATCCCGTACCGTCAACATCTGGATTAGCTCCAGTGAAAGAGACATCCATAACCGTGGAAGGCGAGACGAAACCGAAAACAAAAGACATTCCAAGCACGAGCCGCGCACCGGGCCGTACCGACGAACGCTGGTATGGTAACAGGCCTGAGGAAGAAGAAACTACAGAGGGTTGCGACGCTTCACTTTGCTCTTCATTAAAAGACCTCTTCGTGTAGATACCAGGCTATATTTAAGTCTCTTATATATATTACTAGATGTCATGTACAGATTTACTTCTCAATGACGAATAAGAGTAGTACGTGGTGCCGCTCGGGCGTACCGCGCCGGCACCGAGTCCTCTCGGTGTACCTTACTTTATGAATCTTTCAATGTGATAGGCTGTGCGCAGGCGCCGGTCGTACTGAGTCGACTCACGACCGACGCCTGCCCTGTAAAATTATTTTTAGAGTAAATTCTATTTTCATTGTAAAGTTTTTAATATAGTTATCAGAATATAACTTATTGTTAGATAGAAAATTATAAGTGCATACTCGTATTTGTGATCGATGGGTGCGCGTTTTCCACACCGGGCTCTGTCCGGCCTCCCCCCCGCGTGCCCGATCCACCCCTGCCCCGTCTTGTCGGACGATCTGTGTCTTGTAATGTTACCATTATCACAATTTATCTTTATCATATAGCAGAATTATGGAAGAGGTCGGGAGAAACGTACGCTTAATAGACGAAGGTGACGCTCAGCCACCTTTTATCAATAAAGTTTTTATCGATGTTCTTTGGTGATTTCATTTCTAGTTGACCCTCATTCCATAAATATACCAAAGTTTTCACACTACTATAACTACTTCATACTTTTTTAAAGGTTGTTTTAAAGAAAATTGGTTATTCATATACACTATACAGTCATACAAAGTTAAATACACTACTAAATTAACAACTCACTGAACCTCTTGCTAGAGTAATACATATAATAAAATATATTTTAAAAGTACCTAAGTATGTAAAATATTTGTCATGACCATACAGATTCCCAAAAACAAAGGTGCTAAGACCCTTTGTGTTTCGACCCCTGCGGCGGCACCACTATACCTATTTCTGCCTAATAACAGCAGTGTTATGTGCTGTTGTGTTCAGGTTTGAAGGGTGCGGTAAGGGAGACATACTTTTCCGAGGCATTTCAGCTTAGTCCTCCAGGGTAGCATGCATCTGTAGCCGATTTTCGGTAGGAATGCAGGCTGGGCTATCAATTTCCACAGGCAGCAATTACCACTTACCATAAGGTGGACTGCACATTCGTTTGCCGCGAAAACATATACAAAATCATAAAAACAACACCCAGATCCGACATTGATAACTAAATACGACTCACTAGTAGGAATATCAACAATCTGTATGCCACGCAAATCTAAATCGTATCACTTCTATTATCAACTACCTATCGACCCTTTACAACCCGACTACAAAGCACGGGTCTCCTCTTAAAAGGATCAGGTCATAAACCTCCGCTCAGAACAGATTGATAGACATAACCAAGTCCTTTCCAATTCAAAGTCAATCTAGTTCCACTTAGTTTTATGAATGGCTATTCCTAAATCCATTTTGTGTAACTTTTACGACGATAACTTTTGCAATTACGCGACGCTCGCAGGTGACACCCGTTGTTTATGCAAATGATCGCGGGAATTGATAATATTCCCAACTTTGCCACACAGTATTTGATTTAAGAACAAAGTGACGAGAAGTTTGTAGAAAGTTATACTTAAGATGTACATTACAGTTTGGTTGCAGTATTTTCTTAGAAAATTCCCATATTTTTTTGTTTCTTCCAAAAAATTACAGCCGAATATCTTAAGTAGCTTAAGTAGCTCTTCGGGTGAGAATGACTGACTATTGTATTATTCTATGGCCGATAGTCTCTTTCACAAAATATAAAATTAATTTAGTTTATTTACTAAATCAGAGTACATAATTTCAAATGCCAGATAAATTAATATATTCTACAAAAAAATACTGATGCACAAATATAGATAAAATTCTGATATAGGCATAGTTTAAAAAATAATAACTTATTTTTTGTTGAATCAAATATTAAGCTATGTGTGAAACAAACTTACATATCAATAAAATCTAATTTTACAAAGATTTCCTGTGAGTTTCGAGCTAGCATAAACCACAAAATCAAAGTATTAAATCATAGTCAATAATTTCAATTCCCAAAGATGACCCTCACAAGATATAATTAAACAACGTCAACTTTCGCAATTATGCGGCGCTCACTGATCAAACTTTCACTTTTGCTTTATTCAAATAGTCTCGGGAATTAATAAAATTCCTCAACTCCGGTTATGATACGAAGTACTCGCTACAATATTAGCGGAGGAAACTATTTTATTACATTTTTCCTCTAGAGATTAAAGTTTTTAAGTGCATTTTAATTTTTATAAACATAAGTATCTGCAAAGTAATTTTTAATGTCTCAATATTTACTCAATATTATTACAAAAAATGGCATAGTAGTAGTATGTTTTTCGGCTATAAGTACGACCTACGAGTATATCTAGTTAGTTATAGTACTTATAGTCTTATCGAAAGATTAAATTGTTAAACGGGATGGAAATAGGTAAATAAAATAAGAATAGGACCTAAAACGTATCATTTAAGTATGGTTTTATACTTTGTTATACTCAGTTGATGCTACCAGTGGGAAAACATTATATAGGTCGGTAACGGTATGTGCATAAGAGTATATTTTTGATATGAATACTATATTTCTGCTCACTTGAACTCTGTTTTGTTATATTCTGCAATAATATGTTCATATTTGTAACCACTAATCCTTTACAAATAGATGTTTAATCATGCAAGACCCATCCATCATCATAAATCATACATTTCAACCTTTGTCGACTCCCTTCCAAGGTCAGATAAACTATTAGATATTATTTTTATAGGATTATGTTCGCATTTTTAGCAGGCTCCCACTTCGAAGGATCGAGTTAAAAACCTAGGCACGAATATTTACGATGTTTTTATAACATAAAAAGTGGTAAACGCGCATTTAGTCCATCTGATGGTAAGTAGCTATTGTCGCTTTTGGACAATACATACATATATACGATACTAGCCGAATAGTGTCCACTTCTTAGGGCGTTAATTATATGTTTGTGATTCAATTATATAGCGGTGATAGCCTTTAGTGATTATATACTTGGTCAGCGCGGTGGACTATAGCCTAATCCTTCTCATTCTGAGGGGAGACCCGTGCCCAGCAGATGGACAGTAATGGGTTGATGATGATGATGATAATGATGATGATGAGACAATTATGTTGCGAGATCTAATGGAGAACAACACTTTTGATGAACATTATGTTCGTGTATACCGAACCGTTTAGTCAGCGCACGCCGGTAAAGAATCACACCTTCCCCAATTTCTCCTGACTTGATAATCTTAATATACATATGCCATTATTTTTCTCTAAACTTTTTGTTTAATCATAATAAAATATAGCCTATAGCACTCCTAAATAGTGTAGCTTTCTGATTGTGAAAGAATTTGTGATCGGTTCAGTATTTCCAACGATTAGCCCTTACAAACAAACAATCAAAGTTACAAAACTTTACCTCTTTATAATATTAGTATAGATACATACATACATACAGACATACAAGAATACACACGTAAAACAAAACCCTTCGCAGTCGAGTTAACAACAAGTGTAACAACCTTATATCACATGTTAATCTTTGCGGGTTAGCTTGATTATTTTTAACACAAGCTGACATTAAACCGACTACCTCTTTGTCACGTGGAGCGTGTGACACGATAGCAAGAAGCTTGGGATTTCAAAATGAGTGATTTAAAAGCGTCACCGGCCTTTTAACCTTTAGAATAGGTAATGTGGCTTTAATAATTCATTTGAAGTAATTTGTCCTCACTCTACTTTATTTTCTTACCTGGCCTTATGAGATGCTAATTTCGTATTATCGACACACTTTCATCATGCTTTTTCTAATATAAGCAATCTACAGTATATACTCGTATTTGCATTCAAATTTATGTTTTGGGAATTTGTAGGCGTTTTTATTTGCCGTTCATACAACTTTTGGTATACTGATGAGACCTGAGGCATTCAAAATTGGTCCTCAAGGGAAGTAACGCATCTATAGGCGACCTCAGATAGGACCCCAAACCTTATCTGGAATTGATACATACATCCAAGTGTAGTTATGTATGTTTATCCCATTCTTTGGCACGCTATACAGCTCAAACGCCTTAACGGTTTTTACCATATGACTTTTCGTTACATTCGCCTCAATTGTGATACTATATTTTTGGGCAGTCTGGTTTTTATATAAATTTCTTTAGTTCTGTTTATATGTATTAAATCAAAGGCACCTACAACACAAGGAATGCTACTGTGACCCAATTGTGGAAGATACATACATACGTGTATATTGTAGTTACATATTCGTGTATAATATAATATACATAAAATTCTCGTGTCGCAATGTTTGTTACCGTACTCCTCCGAAACTGCTTTACCGATTTTCACCAAATTTTATATGCATATTCTGTAGGTCTGAGAATCGGCTCCCCTCCGAGGAGCTGCCACCTTGTCGTGGTGGAGGGGCTTGCGTGGCCCTACGATCCCCAAGGCTATGCCGGTAGGGATTCCCATACCGGACAGGCTTGGTGGGGAGGGTCCAGACTAAGAGTGGCTCACCCTCGTCGGGACTCAAAATGGTTCCACCAGGCGGGAAAGGTGCAAGGCGAATAGCCTGCACGAGGAGTCTCTTCCAATCTGGAGAGCCCTGGACGGGCTCGGTGTGCACTTGTGCCACCGTGCAAGCTACGGTAATTGCCTAGCTACCGTCGATATCGTAATCCCACCCAGGAGAGGTGTCGTGGTCATGTCTCGCGGCCTCTGGTGGGACCGAGGGTCTTGCCTTAATTGGCCGGACTGCGAGGAAGAAAACCTCTATAAAAAATCACCCTAATCCCAAGCGGCGGCGCACCGCGAGGGGATGCATGGCTGGCGGGGAGGCCAGTCACTAGTGCGACTCCCGCCACGGTACCGGCCGACACCGTGGTGGGTTACGCCCAGGCTTACCCGGGTACAGGGGGCACTGCCCGGGTGGACCGCTTATCCCCCATACTCGTGGGAACAACAATGGCGGATCAATTTAAAAAACCAAAACCACAACCAAAAGCACACTACACACAAAACACACGCAAACAAACACACACACACAACACACAAAACATTGATGAGGGGGAGGCATCCGAGTCGGATGTTAGTGGGAGGACGTTGGTGGCGGGTACCGGCCGGAACCGCCTATGGAGGAGCCGAAGGAGGCAACATCTGAGTCCTCCGGCGTCCGCGTTGTCGAGCGACGAAGAAGTTGCCTCTGGCGCCAAAGTCGCTCCGGCTAAAATTAAAAACAGGAGAGGTGAATTTCTCTTACAACGGGAGACCTGCAACGAAGTGGCAGTGCAAACTCGGTCGATGGAAGGCGAAAATCCTGCGCTGAGTGTAGCCTCTGGAGGTGAAGAGGACATTCAATCGGCTGTGGCACTTAAGGAGAAGGTCCTCCAGGATGTCAGCACCATCCTGAGCGTTTCGACAAAGTCGAAGAACCTTAAAGGTAGCCTGCAAAAGGCCCTAAAGGAAGCTGCCAAATCAATAAAAATGGCAGTCGAAGCTCTGCACACAAGGACCTCCACAGTCGAAACCGCCAAACTACAGGCGGATAACGACCGCTTACAAGGAGAGGTGGCAGAGCTGCGTAGAGAGCTAGCAGAACTCCGGGAGGACCTAATACGGGCCAAAATTAGTACGCCACAAAAATCCAGCGTGCCGGCAGTAGCGTCATATAGTGTCCCGAGTACGGAAGATATTACCCAGGCGATCATGTCACAAGTGGGGGGAATATTAAATGCGCGAATAGAGGCGCTCGAGAAGAAAATATCCCCTCCGGCTATTGATCGCACCTATTCGGCTGTGACGGCATCAGGGTCTCGCAAAGGCCCAGCAGTCTCAGGGCAAGTTGTAGCACCTGAGAACAAAAAAAGAGGACAAAAGAACAGGGGCCTCAAAAAAGACGAGCGTCGTCCTTTTTCGCCAACGCCTGCACCCAAGGAAGCTGAATGGGTCCTGGTTACTAAGCGTGCTAAGAAGCCAAATAAAGCAGCGCGGGCTTCATCTAGTAAGAAGGGGGAGAAGGATAAGGTAGTAAAACCCAAACCTGTCCAGAAGGCGTTAGTAAAACTACGCCCTCCTCGTTCCTCGGCTGTAGTTATAACTCTGCAGCCTGAGGCTGAGAAACGAGGGGTAACTTTTGGGAAAGTGCTGGCAAAGGCGAGGGAGGGCATTGATCTCCCGAGCCTAAATATTACCAGCCTCAAGTTTAGGACGGCGGCCACCGGAGCCCGCATTCTAGAGGTACCTGGGGCGTGCAGCGGTGATAAGGCGGACACTCTGGCCCAAAAACTCAGGGAGACCCTTGAGGAGGGGGTTGCCACAGTCTCGAGACCCGTGAAGTGTGCCGAAATGCGGATCACGGGTCTGGATGACTCAGTGACGACAGAGGATGTCGCTGCCGCCGTTGCCCGCGACGGAGGCTGCTCAGTGGACGCAATAAAAGTAGGGATCATCCGACCTACTCCACGTGGCGTCAGTTCTGTCTGGGTGAGGGCTCCAGTGGCTGCCATTAAAAAGATCGGGAATCTTGGCCGGCTGCTGATTGGCTGGGTTTCAGCTAGAGCAGAAGTGCTGCAGCCGAGAACACTGCGGTGCTACCGATGTCTGCAAAGCGGACACGTCAGAACACAATGCACCGCAGAGGCTGACCGCAGCGAAGAATGCTATCGCTGCGGTAAGCCTGGCCACAAAGCCAACACGTGTACTGACGCGCCAAAGTGCTCAGTATGCGCAGCGGCGAACAGGCCGGCCGAGCATCGGTTGGGGAGCAAAGCGTGCTCTCCACCGAAGAAAAAGAAGGGGATGAAGGTATTAACAGCTCATACTCCCGTTGCTGCTGCTGCAGTTAATGTCGAGGCTCCTACTGCTGCCACAAATGCCCCGGCAGCTGTCGACTGTCCCTCTACTGAAGGAGGGATCGGGGAGGTAGTGGTCACTAAGCCAATATAAGTATGGCCCATCGCCTACTTCAGGCGAATATCAACCACTGTCGCGCTGCACAGGACCTTTTGACACAAAGCATGGCACAGTGGTTGATAGAAGTGGCGGTGGTAGCGGAGCCATATTTTGTCCCTCCCCTGGATAACTGGGTGGGGGACCAAGATGGCTTGGTGGCCATTATCAGCTCCAGGACACTAGGTCTGCCGCCCCTCACTACAATCAAGAAGGGCAGGGGCTACGTGGCGGTGCGGTGGCGCGACTGCGTTCTCATTGGGGTCTACTTCTCGCCCAACAAAATTCTTGCCGATTTTGAGGCATTTTTGGGCGAGTTGGAGACCCTAATGGGACGGATTCGGGCTCGCCGTATGCTTGTCCTTGGGGACTTCAACGCCAAAGCAACGGCTTGGGGTTCCCCTAGAACTGACGCTCGCGGCAAGGTCCTGGAGGAGTGGGCGACGGCAACCGGCCTCTTGGTACTAAATCAGGGGTCGGTGAATACTTGTGTGCGACAGCGGGGGGGTTCCATTGTGGACATCTCGTTTGCATCCCCCGCTGTAGCAAACACTGTCCGGGGCTGGAATGTTCTTGAGGGAGTGGAAACACTGTCGGATCACCTTTACATCAGGTTCGACATTTCCACCTCGTCAGAACACCCGGACCGTCGTCGCCTCAGTAGGTCAACACCGAGATGGGTGCTGGGGAGTCTCAATAGGGATATTCTGGTGGAAGCTGCCATAGTCCAGGCCTGGCAAGCTCCATCGGAACCTGTGGAGGTTGAGGGGGAGGCTGAGTGGTTCCGGGGATCGCTGTCAAAAATTTGCGACGCAAGCATGACCAGAGCCAAGCCGCATCCCCCGAAACGTCGGGTGTACTGGTGGTCCCACGAAATCGCAGATCTTCGCTCTGACTGCGCAGTGGCGAGACGCCAGTACGCCAGGCACCGCAGGTTGCGCCTTCGTAACATCGACCATAGCGCGGTGGAGCAACAGCTGTATGAGGCCTATCGAGAGCGACGATTGGCCCTACAGCTGTCCATAAGCCAGGCAAAAGAGAAGGCTAAGATGGAGCTTCTCCAGACCCTTAGTCAGGATCCGTGGGGGCGCCCTTATAAGATAGTAAGGGAAAAAATGCGCCCTTGGGCGCCCCCTCTGACTGAGACTCTTCAGCCCCAGTTACTGGAGGATGTGGTTTCTGCACTGTTTCCAGCCAGAGTGGGACACTGTCCTCCGACAATGGCACCTCCCGATTACGCCTCAGTATTGGAGGAGGCAGAGGTGCCTAAAGTGTCGGAGGAGGAGCTGGGGGCGGCCATATTAAGGCTCCGAGGAAAGAATAAGGCCCCGGGGCCGGACGGCATCCCTGGCCGCGCCTGGGTGCTAGCTTTGGAACAGCTAGGGGACCGGTTCCGCAGGCTACTTGATGCCTGTCTGGAGTCGGGGCTGGTCCCAAGAAAGTGGAAGGCGGGCAGCCTAATCCTTCTCAAGAAGGAGGGACGCCCCGCAGAGAGTCCTTCGTCATACAGACCCTTGGTGATGCTTGATGAGGCCGACAAACTCTTCGAACGCATTGTGGCAGCTCGGATCATCAAGCATCTGGGAGAGGTAGGTCCCAACCTATCTGGCAGCCAATTTGGTTTCCGGGAGGGACGTTCAACAATTGATGCAATAATGCATGTAAAGGCCCTCTCGGATGAGGTGGTGGCCCGACGCGGGGTGATGTTGGCCGTTTCGCTCGATATAGCAAACGCCTTCAACACCCTGCCCTGGGCCAGCATAAGGGAGGCACTTAAATTCCATAGGGTGCCCCCCTACCTCAGCCGGGTCGTTGGAGCCTATCTCTCTGACAGGTACGTAACGTACACGGGGCACGGAGGACACGCACTCAGTCGGCAGATGACGTGCGGTGTTCCACAGGGGTCGGTTTTAGGTCCACTCCTGTGGAACATCGGGTACGACTGGGTGTTGCGGGGTGATCTTCCCCTGGGAACAGCCGTGACCTGTTACGCGGACGACACGCTGGTCACGGCTCAGGGGGATAAATATGAGGACGCTGCCCGCCTTGCCACCGAAGCGGTGGCACTAGTGGTTGGCAGAATCGAGATGTTGGGGCTCAAGCTGGCGTGCAGCAAAACCGAGGCCCTGTGTTTTCACGGGCCGAGGAGGGCGCCACCGCTGGGGTCCCACATACTCGTCGGTGGAACCCGTGTCGAGGTTGAGTCGTCTATGAGGTACCTGGGACTCACCCTCGATAGCCGCTGGAACTTCCGCGAGCACTTCAAACGATTGGCTCCCAGGTTAATGGGTACGGCAGCTGCATTAAAGCGGCTGCTGCCCAATCTCGGGGGGCCTAGCACAAGTAGCCGCCGCCTATACATGGGGGTGGTGCGGTCCATGGCCCTATATGGGTCACCCGTATGGGCGGGGGCCCTGACAAGGCAGAATGTCACCCTCTTGAAGAGACCACAGAGGGTGATGGCCGTTGGGGTCATCCGTGGTTACCGCACCATCTCCTTTGAGGCGGCCTGCGTGCTGGCGGGATGCCCTCCATGGGAATTGGAAGCGGGGGTCTGTGCTGCGATGTACTGGTGGCGCGCAGACCTCCGTATCCGGGAGGAACATCCTACGCCCAAGGAGGAAGAGGAGCGGAAGTTCCACGCTCTGCAGTCCATGACTGAAAAGTGGAAGGAGAGGCTGGCCGAACCCACAGCTGGCCTCAGGACTGTAGAGGCTGTTCGTCCGGTGCTAGAAGAATGGATGGACAGGCGGCATGGGTCACTGACCTTCCGGCTGGTGCAGGTGCTCTCGGGACATGGATGTTTTGGGAAGTACCTGTGCCGCATAGCCAGAAGGGAGCCAACCACACAGTGCCACCATTGTAGCTGCGAGGAGGACACGGCGCAGCATACACTGGAGGAGTGTCCAGCTTGGGACAAACAGCGCCGTGTACTCGTCGCTGCAGTGGGGCCAGACCTCTCGCTCCCCGTCGTAGTAAAAGGTATGGTCGGGAGCGAGAGATCTTGGAAAACTACAAAATCCTTCTGCGAGGAAGTCATCTCGCAGAAGGAGGCTGCGGAGAGGGAGAGAGAGAAAACCTCGGACCTCCCAATCCGCAGCCGGAAAACCGGGCGTAGGAGACAGGCTCTCCACGCCTCTTTCCTACCCCCATAACAGAGGCATTGGCGCAGGATACGGGGGTGTTCTGCGTCAAACCAACAAGCCTCGAGGTGGCGCGCGCGGTGTTCCCGCACGCACCTCAACGGATGGAGCAACTCCAGCTCCATCCCAAAACCGAGACGAACCCGGACGCGGGCAAACGCTGTCGGGACTGCGGACGAGTGCTATTAGCGTACCCGTGGTCCCGACAAAGAGCGTTCAGAGGAACACCGTGGGGTTTTAGCCGGTAAGAGTCCGGCATATCCTCTCTACTGCCCCCGCAGCTGAGAGGAACCCATGAAGGGTTTCCCCACGGAAAAAAAAAAAAAAAAAAAAAAAAAAAAAAAAAAAAAAAAAAAAAAAAAGGTCTGAGAATCGGCTACTATCTATTTTTCATATCCCTAAATGATAAGGGTTGTTCACCCTTAACATTTTTTTATTTATATGGCAACACAACGTTTGTCGGGTCACCTAGTATAGTATAATATACATATTTACGAGTATATTTGTATATTTATGTTATATGTTCTGATGCCATCCAACGTGTACACGCTCCACTTATGCTGCAAATGTTTTAATAGCTTATATCAAAAATACCAGGCGTTTTTTAAGTACAATCTCAATCAATATAGACTGAGTAAACGTAACAATAAGTAAGTGCTCAAGTCGTTTTGTCTGCCTCACATGTTCGCAAAAAAGAGAGACAAACATAAAGCGCCATTTTGTCAATTTAGACATTTAATGTTACGTTACTGACACTATAGTTCTGATACAATCCGCTAGGGGCGCTGATTGGAATTTGTATGGGCAAAAACGTAAACAAATACCAAAACAGTCATATTTGTCAAAACATAAAAACTCATGGCCTTACCATGAGTTTTAAACGTAACGTAAACGTAAAAACTCATGGTAAGGGTACTGTTACTTATAAACCGACTTCGAAATACGAGAAGATACTATGTTTCATATTTTTGTGTCGAATACAAGTTTACAAACGTTTACTTTTAAATACATTTAGGTATTGAATTGTAACTGATTACACTGTAAATGATTAACACAATTTACAATTAAAGCGTTAACGTTTCTACGTAACGTTACGGTCCGTAAAGAGAGTTGTTTTTAATTAACAAAATGAAGACGAATGCCGCAACTTTACGAGTAACTTACGAATCTGTTTGACTTCTCCAGCGTATAATGTAATTAAAATGTGATCGTCAATAAGAAATAACGTTTTAATGTAATTTAAAAAGTGACTTTTTATTAAAGTAACAGCTGTTACGCGCACTGTGTTTGGGTTTGGTTTGTTTTAAGGTGTGGTAAGGAAGAGACAATTATACGAGGCGTTTCAACTGTGCCTCGTTATTAATACTCATTTTTTTATAATACTTATAGGAGTAGCAGACGAGCACGCAGTCCACCTGACAGTAAGTGACTAGTACCGTCCATGGCCATCTGCAATCAACCCCATATAGATATTCCTACCTGAGGTCGACAGATGCGCCGCTACCCCTGAGGGCTAAGCTGGAACGCCTCGGAAAAGTATGTCTCCCTTACCACACCCTTCAAACCAGAACACAGTACAGCTTAACATTGCTGTTATTAAGTAGAAAGAACGCACCACAGAGGGTTCTACTTCCTTCTATGTCCATGGAAGCAGCATTACGTTGGTTGTATGCTCATTTGCTTCTATATTATCTAGTATATAAAATGTTAGCTTAAACACGTATATGCCCCGTTAACACTAGAGCGTAACTAAGTTTACATAATAAATGCATTGTCAGGAGTTAAATTACAATTCTAGTATGTATACCCACTTGTGTATTCGGCCAGCGTTCGTGCATAAGCCATTACTTTGACGAAGTAGCAAAATAGACTGATGTGTAATAATTTTTACTTGGTTTTATTTTTTACAGGACTAAATGCCACGCGCAAAAAAGCGTTATAAAAGTACCAATATTATTAGTGTTACTATTTAATTTATGGAAACTCGAACTTTACATCGATTACACAACAAGAAAACAAAGGATAAAATATAAAAGATAGTCAGATAAGTTCAGACAACTTTTGGGACGAGGACATAGAAACATATACGTATAAAAATTGTTAATAGTAATATATATATATATATCTAAATATTGTAGAATATTACTTGCATAATTTATTAAATGATAATTTATTATTACCCAGTAAGTACGAATTGGGAATTCAAGTTATAATATTAGTAGTGTCAACAAAAAACAGTAGTTATGGTAGTAAATGCATTAGATTAGGAGTCTATTTAGTCACTTTATCTTGGTGCTAACCTCATATTACTAAAGGGAGATCCAACCGGAAACCTAATTGCATGGTACACACTCTCCGTAATATTATTAGAACCGAAACGCGCTACGACCGTAGCCCGTGACATGCCCGTAGCTCCGTAGCGATACGTAGCCTGAGGCTTGTAACGGGATTAATAGTAAAAGCAACCTACAAGCGATCAACGATTGGCGATCGATATATTTATTACTAGCTGACCCGGCAAACTTTGTACCGCCTCAAAATCTATTTATCAAATATATTTCATATAAAATATTAAGCCTATGTTACTCGTGGATAATGTAGCTTTCGAATGGTGAAAAAATTTTTAAAATTGGTCCAGTAGTTTTTGAGCCTATTCATTACAAGCAAACAAAAAAAGGTAGTAGTTATCTGTCACCCAGTCATACCTTATCATTTTTATATTATTTTATCATCAACCCAAACTCTGGTCGGCTAAAATAGGTGAGAGGTAGTATTAAAGAGTAGTTAAGAGTAGTTATGTTTCGGCTTGAATGGTTTAAAAAGCGAGATACTCTTACGATGTGCTACAATTTAATTCTAACAGTAGCGACGCATCTGCGGCTCATCACCGGTAGGACTCTTATCCTATCTGGGTTTATTTTTAGATGTCCACGGGCGGCAGGAGCCACTTACAATCAGGTGGACTGTCGCTACTCCTACATTATAAAAAAAATGAACGTGACGTTAGTGCCACTAGTTCGACCGCCTTCAATTCTTACCATAAATTTCGTAACAGCTCGCTTTCCGTAACTCGTTTGTGTTCGTCCAAATACCGAACATGCTCACTCATCTGCGACTGAATCGATTAATATTATTACGTAGTCGGTTCTAGTGCTCCAAACTGTGTCTACATTATCATCGTAACTCTTGATCAAACATATAACTGTCTACAGGTTGGTAGAACCCTTTGTAGTTCGACTCCAGCGGCACCACCGCCACACCTATTTCTGCCTCATAACAGCAGTGTTAAGCGCTGATGTGTTGTGGTTTGAAGGGTGTGATAAGAGAGACATACTTATCTGAGGCGTTCCAGCTTAGTCCTCAGGCGTAGCGGCGCATCTGTGGCCGACCTCTGGTAGGAATATCAAATCTTATCTGGGGTTGATTACGTATGTCCATGGGCGACAGTAGCCACTTACTACTCCTATATTATCAAAAAGTGGACGTGCCGCTAGAGACGAACCACGAAGAGTAAATTCTTACCACAAATTTATTAATAACTCGCTTTCCGTAACTCGTTTGTGTTCGTCCAAATACCGAACATGCTCACTCATCTGCGACTGAATCGATTAATATTATTACGTAGTCGGTTCTAGTGCTCCAACCTGTGTCTACATTATCATCGTTCTTGATCAAACATATAACTGTCTACACATTCGTAACTATTACTCAAACATATTCGAAGCTGTTAGCATAACATGACTGCGTAACAGGTGAGAGTAAACATGAGCTTTGATTTTGATTTCCATTTTGATATTCAGTAGGGCTTGAGAGACATAAGGACGGTAGCTATTCCACATTCCAGTCTATGTTCCAATATGTTAACTTGAAAGTGTAAACGAAAAGTCAAATTGAGTAAGTTAAATTTTCTTTACAGGCACCTACATAATATAAAAAAATTAAAGTTACCTTTTTTATAGGAAACATTAGAATCTTTTCAATATTTTTTTGTATCTATTGTACGAGTACGTACTATCAGAGTATTTTCAAAAACCTACAATCCAATTATATTTGCTTATAATTATTTCTACGACACAGGATCTTTTAACAGATAGTTGTTACGAGTTTATGAGAGAATTTACTTAGATTTTACATGACTTTTAACTAAGTATATTTACATTTTCGATTAAGGGGTTGTCTTTCATCTAATACGTTTTGGTAATCCTCGTTGGGTTATCCATATTGTATAATGATAATATGTAGTTCGAATAAGCTCTCTCACATTTATATATGAGAATATAGAAATAGTTTTATAGCAAATAAATAATCAATTTACGTCCAATTAGTGAATATTTGCGCTGTAACCCAATTAACCAGTGCGTTAAAATCATAGGAGCGAACATTATTTATATTCTCTTTAATATTTGTGTTATTTTAAAATGTGGTAGAACCGTGTGATTCGACTCCGGTGGCACCGCCGCCATACCTATTTCTGCCTAATAACAGTAGTATTAGGCGCTGCTATGTTCGAAGAGTATATTAAGCGAGACATACTTCTCCGAGACGTTCCAACATAGTCCTCAGGGATAGCCCGATCTATGGCCGACCGCAGATAGAAATCTAATTTTATCTGGGGTTGATTACAGTTGTCCATGGGCGGTAGTAGCCATTTACCATCAGGTGGACTGCATGCTTGTTAGCCACGTTTTTATACTAAGAAAATGTATGATAAGGAAAAAATATCGTTTAAAATATTCAATTTCTAGCTGCAATCGTCTGTGCTAACGGAAATCCGATAACTGAAAACGTGGAACGTGGAGCGAATGTGTCGTGAAATATTGCAAGAAGTTATACCGGTTCGCAAACACGGATAGATCGTGATGAGTTTTAACATATTTGCATTCTAGACAACTTTTAGTTTATATATTTGAATATGATATTGGATATAATTTTCTTTCGATTTATTTAATACTTTATTATACATTAGAAATAAAAGGCGGACTTAATGCTAGAAGCATTATCTACCTGTCAGTTAAGCAGAAAAATATATGATTTACACTGTAAGAAATAAAAAGGTTGTAAAAATAGGTGCCTTTTTCGAGATGTCGGTACCGGAATTATACTGTTTCGTATCGTTTCCATAAAAAAGGCCCATTATTATTATTGCATGAATAATTCGCCCGTGTGTAATTGTTAAAACAACAGTTTTTCGCCGTTGTTTTTTTAAGTAATCAGCCTTATCTGCATACATTTTCCATAATTTGTAAACAGAGTTCTATACAGAGTTAGTTAGAGATGTACGTTAAAGTAACAATCTACCGCCCGTTAGAGTTTAAATCCATATGGTACTTAGCTGTAACAAAAATAATATCATAATTAAATAATCCGTCGGATCATATTTTTATAGATTTTTGGTAGTTTGTATTTTCATTTTAATTTGAATAGTTTATAGAATAATAGATTAGTTAATATATAACTAAGTCTAAGTGAATAATACTAAAGTCAAGCCAACGAAACTGACAAACAACTAACTTAACTAACTTAAAAACAAAACAAGCTCTCGCAAATTGGAAACTACAAGTGCCTGAGCTAACAGAAAACCGATAAAATCCGCGCCGAGCTCTCACAGTCGAATGAATGCCGTCAAAGATTGCAATAAACTACGTTATTGAGGAGGAGATGTCCATATCCCTCCTTATGAATACCTATACAATATTTATATTTTATTTAACTTGCTTTGATACTTCGCATGTATTTGAGCGTCAAATAATGCAAAATAAATCCACAAATTTTGCATACACGTTTGATTTGGACAACAAAACTTTATTGTATCACTACTATCAATCATTCGAAAAGCTACTTTAAAATCGCCCTTTAATAACATGCCTTTTTTTTTTTGTTATCGAGGGGGAAACCTTCAAAAGGTACCCCGTGCCGTGGGAGCGACACAGGGTTATGTGGGATTCTTACCGCACTTAAACCCCCCCGTTGGCCGACCTCGGCGTTGCCAAGAGGACTCCGGGATCTCCAACGGAACGCAACCGGAGTCCTCTGAACGCGTTGCCCCTTCGGGCTCCGCCCAGGTGAGCTTCAGGACTCGCCACACCGTCTGGTATTTACGACGGTATGCGACAACACACCGCCGTCCTTCCCGGAGTTGCTTGCCGGACGGCTCGACCTCCCAATCTGCCGCCCGCAACCCCGGAAGCCCCCTTTTAGTCGCCTCTTACGACAGGCAGGGGATACCGTAGCCCTATTCTAGTCCCGGAACTACAGGGATAACATGCGTAGCCCGTTAACTGAATGGCTAAATAGCCTGATTGTGACATATTATACCCAAAAAAATTTATTTAAATCGGTTAAACCGTTTCGGTGACGGTCGTATACCATAGTGAACGTTCCAGCTATAAAAACGCAAAGATATGGTAGCAGCAAATAAAACCGTGGTTAAATGTAAAACCTTTATGGACATTTCTACGTAACTCTATATCTATGGTAAGACAAGTAATAAAAAGTCTACCCCAAACCAACTATCGATGTTAGCTGCGAGAATTCCAGTTGGACTAGGGGAAAAGTTGGTTCCAATTTTTAGCAAAAGGACGATTTGCAACGAGTTTTGGAGATTTTTTTTGCATTTATAAACCACTTTTAAAGTAAGGAATATTCTTGATATCTTTATTAAGGATTCACCTTCGACTAATAAAAATGATAATCTATAAGTTATAATGCATAAAGAAGTATGTTGTTGTCCTCTGCTGGCCACAGGTCTGTAAGTGAGAGGGGTTAGCCATAGTGCGCCAAATACGAATTTATAGACTTCACTTCACATACCTTGAATATTTTTAGAGAACCCTCAGATGTACAGGTTTCTCAAGATGTTTGCCGTGATCGTTATCATAAACGCTTAATGTGCACAGTAAGTAATAGGCACACAATTTTATGAAATATTAGAGGTACGTAATTCATACTTTGGAGACCCCTACTGTAGCCAGTTTCAACTACTAAGCTATCACTGCCTCAATATACTATGTTGTAATTACACTTGTATAATAAAAAAGGAATACACAGCTACAGTTACAGAATAGATACGAGTACACAGCAAACATTTACTTTGTCACATTTAACTGAGAAACTTTCCGTAAGCGCTACAAGCTCCCATTTGCACATACGCAAATAACTGAATAAGTTTCTGAGTGTTTACTGCGAAAGATTACAACGCTCGTTCGGGAAGGTTAAGGCGACTACACACGAAGGTAAACAATATATAATAACATGTGAGTAACACTTGTAAAAATAATAACATGTCATGTAATAAATTTAACAAACAATGACATGTGACGTAACAAATATAACGAACAATGACGTGAAAAATTCATTATTAAGCGATTCTTTTAATGGCATTTTATAGCTTATTAATTTTGTGAGAAATTAACTTTAACTAAAAGTATATTTTAATATTGCTTTCTACTTTTTTTACATACAGTTTACACCACCACTAGAATTTCCCGTGGTATAAGTGCCATTAACCCATACGGCTTGTGTGTACTTCATTGTCGACCGATTTCTGCCCCACTGCTCGTCATGGGTTTCTTCTAATAGAATCAATAATCCACCGCGCTGATTATATATGGATTGATAGATTTCACTGCATGCACTGCACCTAAATGCATGATCAAGGTATCTCACTATCCGATAATCGAACCTGGTACTTAAGTCGACATAATAACAACTGTTCCACTGGCAATAAATTTAGTTATTCGGAAAGCTTGTCCCCAACACCAACATAGTTCGACAAACTCGTTTATATTCATGGCCGCCGTTCGCCGTAAAAAAGCGTTAAAAACCAACGTTGTTTCTCTAATTTGCAGCACAATATAAAACGAAACGAATGAATAAAGCCATTGAAACATTGGTAAAGTTTATGAATGTAAAGTTTAGTTTTATAACGCCGGCTTTGTATTTATTTTTACTGCTACTTTGTTAGACGCCGTAAAAAAACGTTAAAAAACAACGTTGTTTCTCTAATTTGCAGCCCGATATAAAACGAAACGAATGAATAAAGCCTTTGAAACATTGGTAAAGTTTATGAATGTAACGTTTAGTTTAATTACGCCAGCTTTGTATTTATTTTTAATCCTTCTTTGTTAGATTTCGTAATTATATAAGTAGACCGACGACTTATTTGCAATAAGCTTCGAAATCTTAAAAAAGACCCGTTTAGGACGCCAAAACAGGTCCTTTTTTTGTACAGGTAAAAAAAATTGCTACATCAATATTTTGACACTACAACAACAGCGGATGGACAATGACCTAAACGACTATAACTACTGCAATCGAAACCGAATCGCAATATAATGTGTTTATACATATACGAAGGCCAGCTTAAGTGTAACTATGTACTAACTGTTTTTTTAACGAGGTGGAAACAGGTGCCGTGGAAGCGACACAGGGCTATGTGGAATTTTTACCGCACTAAAAGCCCACCGGTGGCCGTCCTCGGCGCTGCGTAGAGGACTCCGGGATCTCCAACGGAACGCAACCGGAGTCCTTTTGGCGCATTGCCCCGTCGGGCTCCGCCCAGATGAGCTTGGCGCTCACCAAACCAACTGGTGTTCACGATGGTATGCCACCACACATACCGCCGTCCATCCCGGGGTTGCTGGCCGGGCGGTTCGAGCTCCCGTTCTTACCGTCCGCAACCCCGGAAGCCCTCTTTTAGTCGCCTCTTACGACAGGCAGGGGAAACCATAGCCCTATTCTGGTCCCGGAACTACAGGGACAAACTATGTACTACCTGAGATCGGCCTAACCCGGCCGTGTTAAACGCCCCTGTGTTTTGGTCTAAAAGGTGTTGTAAGGGAGACATACTTATCCGAGACATTCCAGCTTAGTCCTCAGGGGTAGCGGCGCATTTGTGGCCGACCTTGATTTGTGGGTTGATTACAGATGTTCATGGGCGGCAGTAGCCACTCACCATTATGTGGACTGATTGACTCATCTGCTAATCTTATATTATAAAAATAAAACACTATTGCTATAAGGTAGAAAACGAACCATTAATAATGTAGATTTCTAATGTCTGTAAGTATTTATTTACATACCTGCACTTATATTTGGTGACCATCGTAATAGTACACAAAAACATTTCGGTTCAGTGGAGATCATTCATCACAAACTGACAATTCGATAGATATGGAAGCAATAGATTCATAATACAATGAGTTGACTTTTGGTGCACGATTGATTAATTCACTGTAAATTGGGAGTCAAACCTAACTAGGACAAGTATGTTATCGTGGAAATTATGTAACAAGCCTTATGTAACAAGCCTTTAGGCTTGCAAGTAAACGTATTTCCTACGCACGATGTGTACTTTTTAACCCTGGACAATAAGAAAACAAGTTGTAGACATGTATTTTTAGTTAGTAGACATTGTAAACGTTTTTATTAATATCCTTACTAATCCTTACTATATACTATACTATTAATACTATTAATATTATTAATCCGAAAGTAACTCTGTCTGTCTGTCTGTTTGTCTCTTCTTCACGCCTAAACCACAACCAGATAGTTTGAGACCCGAGAATGGACATAGGATAGTTTTTATCCCGGAAATCTCATGGGAACTAGGGATGGCGATCTAAGATCGAATAATCGGAGAATCGATCATTTGGACCAAAAAATCGATATTAGTAAGGATTCAATCGTAAACTATGCATTTGATCAAATAATAATCTTTAGCAAAGTTGTTGTCCATGAGCCCACGAAGGTTTCAGAGTTGGTACGACCAATTTTCGCCATTTGGCGCGTCTGCCATTCCAGTGAAGGTACGAATTTTCAGTTTTATGTATGTTAGTATGTCATATTATTTTCTTTTAAACGCGGGCGAAGCCGCGGGCAAAAAGTAGTGATCTCTAATTCTTGTTCCGTAATATATTTTGATATTCGTAAGCTGGATATTATGTTTATCGTGGTAAGAGTAATATCGCTCATTAATATAAATAGGTATGTACTCTAACTTATATTCTGAACCACAGTAGAACCAAGATATTTAGATACGAAATATTATGTTGTTAGGACGTGCAGACGTAATGGTGCCATAACAATCAAATAATTATATTACTTCCAGATACTTTTTCTGAATCTTTGAAACATCCATTCAATCCACAGGCTTTTTATTACATTGAAGTTGCAAACGATCATACATTCGTTTTAATGGGTCCATGGACATATGTAATGAACTCGACAGTAGAATTCATAGATACATTGACTCATCTGAGGACTAAGACACTCGTCTTCCTTGATATCTTAAATCACTTGATATCTTCTTTGATCACTTGATATCTTGAATCAATATAATCAAAATAACCCCAATAATTTCTGATATCACAATCGAGCCTCAAGATATACAAAGAGATCGTCCATTCGTTTGTTTACGTTTAATTACACTGCCTTCCGCTTTCCGTAAATACGATCCCTTTTAAACGAAATTGTAGATACCCGTAACTTCTGACATTTACTTAGTGTTATACGATATACGCACTTGGCCAGCGCGGTGGACTATGGCCTAATCCTTCTCATTCTGAGAGGAGACCCGTGCCCAGCAGTGGGACAGTAATGGGTTGATAATGATGATACGATATACGGTAGACGAGTTCATCTTCTACAAATCTAATATGAAATAGTCTAGATTGGCAACAAAACTAATTTTTCAAATTGTTATAACTTTTGTAATATTGTCCGAAACTCTATAGTGCGTGTATTAAATAAGTACCTAAAAGTATTGAAATTAAATAATTCAGAAATGTTACAAGAATACACAGTCATTTACAAATAGTACCTGTTATGATTCGACTCCGGAGGTACCACCATGCGACTTATTTCTGCCTAATAATACCAGTGTTAAGCACTGCTGTGTTCCGATTTGAAATATTAAGGAGTTATCTGAGGTGTTTAAACTTAGTCTTTAAGGGTAGCATCTCATTTTGCTGACTTCAGGACTCTAATCTTATGGGATTACAGATATCGATGTGCTTGATAAGTCACTTACCATCAGGTTGACGGCATCCTCGCTTCCTACTTAAATATTGCAAAATATATATATAAACAACTAATGTTAGTTGTTTATATTTTTTTCTTTCTTTTCACAACATTCTATTCAATATAAACAAACTTAGTATAGGTAGGTAAATAGTTAAATACCGACCTACTTATATGACTTATATTTAAGACCACTCGCAAAGAATGTTCAATGGGGTTGACGACAATTCTTATTTCTATTACATTGTTACACAAGTTCTGCAGAAAATTGTCCACTTGCTCCAAGTTGTCAACAATAAGCACCAGTTTTTCTGCCAACTTCTCGATAAATTGCAACCTTTCTGCTCTGGAGTCAGCGGATAAAGCAATACAAGCGAGTAGCGACGAAACGAGCAAAACAGTTATTTTGTTGTCAACTACAGCGTTTTGTACTCGACTCGGTGTTAGGGTTCCTTAAAGTTCCTTTACGTAACTCAAAAAGTGATTTTTTTGTTACAGTTTTTTCCGAAACAACTTCCTGTTAGGGTTCCTTTACAAAAAACTACGTGACTGCAAAGTAAGAAATTCTTTTACACTTTTTATTTAAATAAAGACTCGTCGTGGCCGAAGTAACCCTTGTTACTTTAATTAGTCGTCAATTGCAGCGTATGGCTAAGGCTCCACTGTTCGTCCATCTCTCTTGAACCGTAGTAGCTAGTCCCTTGACATTTTCATAAAACCTATTTTACAGTGCCTAAACAAAAAATAATAAAAGTTATAAATTTCCCCCTCAAAGTAAAACAAATATTTCATGAGCTGTTTGCTCTGTCTAATAATAACAGAACGTAGATACTCGTACACACGTTTGACGATGATACATAACCCTTCGCATGCCAATCTGATTCGCTATTGGCAGATTTTTTAACGCATTTGTACTATTTGGGAGGGACGAATCGCAAACTAATTTCAAAATAGATCATATTGAAACTAGTGACTTTAAATAATATCAAACAAAACATACCACATTTTTTTTATAATATTGGAGTAGCAGACGAGCATGCAGTCCACCTGATGGTAAGTGGCTACTGCCGCCCATGGACATTTGTAATCAACCCCAGATAGGATTAGATATTCAGCTGAGGACTAGGCTGGAACGCCTCGGAAATGTCTGTCTCCCTTACCACACCCTTCAAACCGGATCACAGCAGCGCCAAACACTGCTGTTATTAGGTAGAAATGGGTGTGGCGGTGGTGCCGCCGGAATCAAACCACAAAGGGTTCTACCACCTTCAAAACCTCCTTTTAATGATAATAAAATAATACGCAACTCCGAATACATAATGTTCATTCACGCTTTTCCGGTCCATTTTACTCTAAGAGAAAGATTATTGAACGAAGATTCATTGTGAGGGGAATTTTCTATACTCATCTCGCCAGAACTTTATACTGAGTGCTTTAATTGCTTTCGCAAAACTCGTATTGTATTCCAATAAAGTAATTATGTTTTCTTTGACCGATCGCGGTATTGTAAAGCCAATGGACCTTGAAGAACAAATTTAATAAATAGGACTAATTTTAAGAAGATATAAATAAGATATAATACAGTTACGTTATAAAATAGTTATTATTTTATTAAAGGTGAAGGTGAAGGTGGTAGAACCTTTTGTGGCTCGATTCTGGCGGCACCACCTCCACACCTTTTTTTGCCTCATAACTGTAGCGTTAAGGGCTGGGGTCCTTTCTAGGGTTGACTACAGATGTCCATGGGCGGCAGTAGCCACTTACCATCAGGTGGACTGCACACTCGTCTGCTACTCCTGTATTACAAAAAAAAATAACATTTCACCCATCTTTATGTATATTTTAAAAGAGTCTCATTATGACTACAATTATGACATACAATTGAAATATACATATTACTTACATAACATCTTTCGTATATAAATTATTATACATATGTGTGTGTTTATGTTTGAAATAAATTATATATTTATAGTATTAATACCGGTATTTATATATATTAGTACCTATTTATAAAACCCTTATTCGTGCTGTTATGAGTTCTTTAGTTAAAAATTGTAAATCCGTAATTGGCTGTAAGAAATACTATATAAGAAATGTATTTGTATGATTTTAAGAACTGTGGATTTTGTTATAATTAAATAAATAAATGGTTAAAGAGCGGATACTTATTAAAAAATACGTTTTATATGTAACGTAAGTAAGGTACTTTATACCTTACGACGCTGCCTTATTAAATATCCCCTTCCTTGTCAGGGTGGCCCATGAAGTCGAGAAATGGCGTTATTCGTCAAACAATTTGATGCGGCCGTGGATTTACCAACTATGCCTCTAATGAAATTTGTATTCAAAGTTTAGTTTATTGTCAATTAAATGTCTATTAAAGATGTTTCTGCTCTGTTGTCCCAATCTATAAGCTCAAAGGTTTATAAGAGATTTAAATATCACTTTTCGTGGGCCTCAAAGGCTTAGGTCAATGCCTTAATTGAGCTTCAATTTAGCAAAAACGATTTTCAAAATAACAAGCTTTGTTTAGAGACTTTACAAATCAGTTCCTCGGTCGAACATGATATTGAAATAAGATATTTTAATAACGGTCAATATAATAAAGGTGTTTTTCATGTCTAATAATAAAAAGCGTTGCGAAATAATTTAAAGTCTATTGTTATAAACAGCAAAAGAATTCACCTTGTACAGTCAGCTTCAGAAGTAGATGAACAGATTAAGGTTTCAAAAATACTTATACACCCAAACGTTCATAAATAGCTGAATACCCCTAGCATAATGTAGATACATATAGATATTCCTACCTGAGGTCGGCCACAGATGCGCCGCTACCCCTGAGGACTAAGCTGGAACGCCTCGGAAGAGTCTGTCTCCCTTACCACACCCTTCAAAACGGAACACAGCAGCGCCTAACACTGCTGCTATTAGGCAGAAATAGGTGTGGCGGTGGTGCCGCCGGAGTCAAACCACAAAGGGTTCTACCACCTTCGTATTCAATATTATATGTAACGGTAGTATATCTATTACGAACAAACGTGTCACTTACCGCTAGAACCATATATTTCATAAATCAATACCAACCGTAAATTTAATCTAGCGTAAACTCATCAATAACGCGTATTTGTTCTCAGCACCAGTGATGTATGATTCATAAATCACAATAGAATTGACAATAAGGGAAAAGAAGTTGACTTCAGAATTACGAGATAAAGAAACAGTGAGTGAATTGGATCCCCCGGAGCGGAGGTAACGCGCGATTGTCAGACCCAATCTTGTTATAGCTGTAGTTTGCGTCTCGTATTGCCGCCGGCTTCAAAAATAGGTTTACAACGTCGATAGAAGATCCCGTCATGTACTTCACCAGATGTGTAGTCAAATTTCTATGAAATCAATTTTATTATTTGTGACTTGAAAGACAATTCATGTTTAAGTTAGTCCATTACGCTAATTAAGGGTAAAATATGAATTTTGTAATAAACTTAATAGAAATTAAAAGCGAACTGATCCTTATAATTTATTTATAAGTGACAATTATTTAAACTTTACTATTTCAAAATATAAAAATTACGTGTGACTTGATCTATGTACTTGTTTCTATTCTATGATTACATTTACCCCTATAGAAAAGAATATCAAATTCCCATTGATCACGTTTACAATAATTACAAAATTTATAACACATGCTATCGCCATCACCCAGGGTCGACTGGCAGAGAATGCCTTTAGGCATTAATTTTACCCTTTGTAACTCTTGGTTTAAGGTGTACAAATAAATAAATACAATAAATATTTAATTTCAGATCAAGATTCTAGCTCTCCGCGCATATGTGTTAATAGGTACCACCATTAAAATAAGGGATCTACATAGCACTTAAATCAATCTAAAATACAAAAAACGGCACTTACCAATTGCCCAAGCTTGAAGTTATTTTACTTGAATATTCTCCAAATGAACTATGATAAAGCTGGCACATGGCTAACTAATAATTTTCATCGATTTTCTGTCTAAAGTTCCCACCGCGCGGCTGAATGTAGACCATCTGATTGCCATGCAAATGCATTCTTTTAATCATAATATTTTCCTACCGTCTTTTACCTCCCTCTTTTATACTTCCGTTTTGAATACTTAATTATTCTTTGTAACCTCCTGACAACTGGCAGCTTAGGGAAAATAATTAATTTACGGGATAATAACAATGTTAATATTTTTGAAATAATTAACGCTAATGTCTCGTTTTCATCGTCATCAATCCATTCTATCTTCGTCATTCGTGTCACAGCTACATATGAGTCTCCTCTCAGTGGGAAGAGTTTAAATCTATGGCTCTACCGCGTCCACCGCGCTGGTTAATCGGGGATTGATAAACTTCACACATCCGCGAAAACTTTTTTAAAATATCTGTCAGTAGTGTCGGTTTCCTTCACCGTTTAAGCAAATGATAATTTCTAATACCCACATAAGATAACTTAGAACCTCAGTCCACTCATATTCAAACTGCTGCAAACGACTATCACTGCATTGGAAGAGCTCTCAAAACTTCTAAGCGATTTTTCCTTCACCATAATATCACTGAAAGTGTTTAGTCAGCTTAATTAAAACCTTTCAAATCCAACCTAAGCTTAATGAAAAAAGTAGGCTTTTTCTCTTTTTCCTCGAGCACTTTAATTTAACGAGTATTTACAGTAACAGTAATTTAGTAACATAATTCTAAAGGTTAGCACTTACTTTATCCACCGTTAATTTTATTGTTTATGTATAATTTATAAAGCTTCGTGGCGTTCAGAATTAATTTCGGCCTAACTCTCACTGGGAGCTACAAGTTCCAGACAGTTTGCCCAAAACCTTTCACAAACAAGAGTAATTGCTGTTGGTAAGGACAAAACATAATTTAATTATCAAATTAACATCGCTTACAGGGTGAGCGGTGGGTGCGGCTAAGTTACTTTTTGGAATACAATTTATTGTTTTTCCTTACATGTTAATCGTAGTTAACCTGAACTTCGCTTCGATATTTTTATTAGGGTTTCGTACGCCAATTGCCGGAACCCTTTTGCAGACATATACCGCTAGGTTAATGGTGATTCTGAAAGTTAGTTTTGAAGGTAAAACAAGAAACTAAAAGCTAATGCTACACTCTTAAACCCCAGTACATATATCCCCAGTAAGTCTTTTTTTGAAAAAAAAATATAAATTTGGATATTTTCACATGAATATGAAGTTTAAGAGGTTAAAATAGAATTCGATATAAAATAGATTTCGATACATATTGCTCGAAGTATGGCGTACAATGGAACATATAGGTATGTATATGCGAAGATAAAAACAAGTTATATGTTGTTTATACTACAGAAGGTGTTATCAATCTCGGTCGTTATCTTGCGTCTTTGCACATACTCAGACATAATTGATCTTGTACAATGTACATACCATTAGATTAATAAATCTCATAATAATAATTATGTTCCCATAGTTAACAATATTGTTTTTTTGCAATTTAGAACTTTAGAGCCATATGCTATGTGTATTACCTACCTATTTATTGTTTATTGTATTATTATTACAATTATTATTTAAATTAAAGTTTGGCTTCATATACATTCATATACTAGCTGTGCCCCCCGGTTTTACACGCGTTAAAAAGAAACAGGGGCACAGCTAGTTCAACAAGCTAAGTACGATTGACTTTTGCAATTTTATTCCGTGCAGATCAAGCAAGTCGCGCGGATAACTTGAGCAATCCCAATGGACTGCACAGAAGACGTATTACGTTAAACTTTTGCACATTTCGCTTTTCGAAACCATCGGGATTTCAGTATTTCTGACGGGAAAGGTCATAATAATATGGTGAAAATGAAGTTTTTTATATAATATAGGAGCAGACGTTAGTGGCTACTACCACCTATGGACATCTGTAATCAACTCTAGGTAAGATTAGATTCCTACCTGAGGTCGGCCACAGATGTGCCGGTACCCCTGAGGACTTAACTGGAATTTCTTGGAATTGTATGTCTCCTTTCCTCTTAAAAGTAGAACACAGCAACGCTTAACACTGCTGTTATTAAATAAGTGTGGCGGTGATGCCACCGGAGTCAAATCAGAAAGGATTCTACCATCTTCAAATGGATGATACAAAGAAATTCCAAATATGTGGTATTCCACGGAAATACTCTGGGCATAACACCAGATTCTAGATTGTAGATTTATTTCTCCTAGATATCTGTCCCGACTTTCGCGATTGTATTGTTAGATCTTTGTATGTGGCTATTGTATTCATAACACAAGACATCTCAGTGTAATGGCAATCAGTATTAGCCACTTATTGTTGATATTATCGATCGAATCATTTAACTACGTACAAAATTAGAACATAAGCACAATCGCAACATGTAATTATGCCTTGCAGATTTTATACTTATGCTATTGTACCTACTCATTTTTAATCACTTTCGAAAAATTAGCATACAGCATTTTTTGTTATTTCAAGCAACAATACTTTATTTTCAACATCTGTAGGTAGATAGTTACTCAAATTCCTGAAAACAAAAATAAACTTTGAAATAAAGTTCGAAAGTAGTAGTTGAATAGCTGCTTAGCGAAGAGAAATCACAGATGTCCAGAATCTTAAAGCTAAAACATAATATTATTCCCAGAATATTAAAACTAAAACGTAGCTGGTAAGCTAATATAATTCCCATTATCTTATAACTTATTTATTAAACAGATTATTTAGAATAGATTTGTTCACAAGCGCGAACAAATCTCAATTAAGTCGGGCCGCCAATTCACCAGAAGCCGGACAACAAAGATTTTACGGCTCGTTACACTTGAGCAGGCACGGCTCTAATTTAATACTTTACCGGACAGTGGATGTGAATATGTTCATCCAGTATACTAAAAGTTCAAAGGTTATGGGTTCTATATAATCAATAGGATTTTGACTTAACCGAATCCGATTATAGTACAATCATCGGCAGCTTTTACTATCCAGTTACCTATCATGCTTAAAAAATCGTCTTAATACATATTCGTGTGCGTATAATTATGTTATTTCCATCTGCACGCTAATTTGTCGTATAACTGAAATTAGGCAACATTAATTTCGATGTATCTATCTAACTAGCATCTTTATATTTTTCCGTCGATAACCACCGAATTAGTTAATACTTTACTTGGAAGTGAAAGCTAATTCCAATTTCTCTAAAACAAGTTACGTAGGTAAGTATGGTTTTCCTCAAAAGGTTTTTTATCCAAAACAAAGCCCATATATTATAGAATAATGTTACTTTATCCCATCACATTAATTGTAAGAATCGTATTTTTTTTAGAAACAATTTTATAACATAGGCTGAACCCTGTTTAAGAAAAGTATGTCTTAAAGGAAAATTGTGTCTGTTATAGAAATCTTCAAAATATAAGGAGTTTAAATTTACAGTTTATAAATATACCTTCTTAGCTTATTATAACATAGTCGTATCTTTATCCTAACCATCAATTATTAGGTACTACGATATTAAATTAACTTATTCGAAATTAGCCAATTAGTAACATCTCATCATTATGTTAAAAATTATTTACTCAAACATTTTCCTATAACTCCTTATAATTCAGAGTATACTTCCGTGGACAGAAGATTATCCACGTTTAAGTTAAAGCAATATTAAACAGGGTCGTTTCTGCTGAGCGGGTATGCTACGGTAGGGACAAGGCTAAAAGTTTTAATTTTCTTAAGAATTCGGAAAGTTGAGATTGTTTTCCTCGATCAAAGTGGCTGTAGTCTTGAAGGGTGTAGGGGGAAGGGCTGTGGGCGGAGCGGCCGGGAACAGCAACAGGTCGGAGACTGGCGATCGATACAGATGGTCGGATGCTGGGACATGCGCGTTGCTCATTGCAAACACGATGCGGTCTGTGATACTGCTCGCGCTGTTCCTATTCCCGCCAGGTATGTCAATACAACATTTCGTTTCTAATGTATCTTTATTCATTTCAACCATCGCCTTTACGTTGTTCACGCCTAGATTGTATAGACTGATTTCGAATCAAAGGTTCGTAATAACCTGATGTATTTGGATTTCACTACGCTGTAGTCTTTGGTTATTATGATTCGAGAAACGTCAAACGCTTGTCTATGGATCGCATGCGTTTTATAGCACAGATAACAAAGAACCGCATGGTTTCCTAATCTGCTGCTAGTAGCACTATATGGGTATTCCGAACTTTTACTAAGTTTTTCGAGCAATTAGAAGATATTTTACTCTGACCTCAATTTGCCTTGGACAAGATGAGTTAGTTTAGATTATTTATTGCTTCATACACCATAAACAAAGAAGCACGTGTAGAAATAAAATTTACAAATATCTATTTGAAGTAATTCAGCATTTTATTTTGCCTTATCGGAATATAGGGACAAAAAACTTTTTCTTAATTTAAATTATATCAATTCATAAAGAAATTAATTGTAGAGCTAAAATTGTTTGAACAGGACTGAAAAAATATATAAATTGGATACCAAGTTCTATTTTTCAGATTAACATCAGATTAGAATTACAGTAGTAATAGCTTTTTTGATAAAGTATTTTTGAGTTACTTCTTGCCACTTGGTTCCCTTTAAAGACAAACAGGTTCAAACAACTCTACTAGTATTTTTGACCTCTGATCGTTGTTTGGTCACCGGAGACATCTAGAGACGCGTGTATTGATTACATTATCATTTCTTCTATTGTCCAAACTTTCATCAACAATCTCCTTTTTTTAGGGTTCCGTATTTGATTTTCTCCAGATAAAATTTAGAAATAAATAACACAAACATTTGAAAAAAATAAAAATATTAGATTAATGTATAGATAATTTGTAATCTATGTGTTTTCTGACATCATCAACATCTTAACAGCTTAACCCTCCTTCATCATTTTCATCATCCTCATTCACATATATTCTCATGCCCTATTTTTAAACACGAATTCATCCATAACAAACCATCTTCCAGACGGTGACTGCGACCTTTTACGGGACAGCGTCCACGTGACCTCAGCAGCCGCAAAGCCCAACAATGACCTCTGGTGCCACCGGTGCCTCGCGAACGTCATACACGACCGCTGCGGAAGTCTACGGCAGAACGATACCGCCTTCATACATAAATGCAGCAACGATAGGCGGACATGCATGGTGAGAGTAATGTAGAGATGATTTTTTTAGTAATTTGGTTAATGGTAGAGCCATTATTATTTGGGGAGGTACCATCACCACACCTGTCTCGTGTGAAGCAGTTCTACGTTACGATGGGAGAGTGTAAATGACGGCTGTATTTTTTGGATAGAATACCTTTTCTACATGGAGTAGTTTACAGATGTCCAAAGGCGGCGGCGTAAATGAGATAGTCTTATGTCGTTAAAACTTTAAAAAGGGCTTCTTTGCCCTACGTATTTAATATTTTCTTTTAATACAGAACGTAGTAGCACAAGCTCTGTTGCTAGCCGAAATTTATTAATCCTAAAATAATTAACTTTTCAGTAATTGACATACCTATTTCTGTATTTTAGTATAAATTATAGAAGAATATGTTAAAATTAATACCATAAGTCCTATAATTGCCAAGGTTAATAATTTCTTGATAATAACTAAATAGACGTGTGTTTGTGCAGGTGAAACGTTTTGGCTACACGACATCAAACGAGAACTACACGACAGCACTGCTGATGTGGGCTCTGGAACGCAACTGCACCAAGCACTGCGAGCCCGGCTGCATCGTGATCGGAGAACGCACGAAGCTCTACTCCTGCACGTCGTGCTGCACATCATCACTCTGCAACTATGGTTCCGGGGCGGAAACCCTCGCTCTTAACGCTGCTTTTTTCCTTTTGTCAATGGTCCAATTACTATAATTAATATTACACATCGAATTTAACATTAAAATCACAATAACTCTCTTATAATTATTATAATACTTACATTAAGTAGTTATAATACATTTGTGACACTACAAATTAACTTGATTGATTATAATTTAAGCTTATGACAGATTGTCCTAGAATGTCCGTTAAATTATGTCATAGTACCTAAGTATGTATTATTTGCAAACAAAGGAGTTAACATGATTCGCTTATAAAATAATGAGTCACTGCACCAAGTCGTTTCGGCCTTCTGCTTGTAATTTGCACTACGAATACACGTGGTATATAGCTTACCATAATTAAGTAAAATATGAAGATGGACCAAATCAGACCGGATTGTCTTCTAGCATCATTCATTGGATTAGAGTCTAACATAACATAATGTCTGATATAACTATTACCTACTTATTTAATTAGGTATATTAATTGTCTAAGTATGCGGTTTAGGGGGCTCGGCGTGTAGGAATTAAGTAGCGCATAATCAAATCAATTAATAATAGCTAAGTTCTGCACCTATTATTAATTTACAGGTCTAACATAATATTTTATTCTCGCACAACACAGCTAAGTGGTAGCCCCACCTAGGTTTAGATGAATAATAGGTAACTTACCTTCGATATTACCTTGACTTGGTCGACACGTCAGAAATACCTAATTACTTCACGGTCGATGGTACTTACAATGTTAATATTAATTGTACAACTATAACATGTTATTAATTACATACTAGTACATAATATATGTTGACGCAGACTTTAAAGCAGACAAACCGTCTTCTAAATTTGCATTAACACACAAAAATTCTTGAGTTTGAGTTTTCAGGAGAAATTGTCTCCATTGTGGATATAAAGGATTTTACATTTTTTATGCATGGTCGAATTGTATGTCTGACATGTATGTATGACAAAATAATATTGTTTTTTCTGATTCCTTATTGTTGCGATAATTCGTTGCTGGTTCGGATAGCCCAGGCCTAAGCCTGCGACTTATCTGCTTACTAATGTTTACTAAACTGTTTCCTACCGCAATTTATTTAATTACCTGTGCTTTATCAATTATTTATAATGTAAATATATTTACTTGTCTTTAATCTCATAAATACTTAACTCTGTTATAATTCTACAATGTTACCTACACAACATAAAATAAAATATTAATTGTACCTAAATCAACCTGAACTAGGTGGATAAGATGCTCGTTGTTTTATTGTACTTACTTTGATTAATTGTAAACCTTAGTCTTCTTCTAAAACCAAACATTAATTCCAGAAACACATCATCCTAAACCTATATTTTCTTTAGCTTAAATATACATAGATCTATAGGCACGGTTCGATTTGATCCCGGGCCAACCCAGACACGTAAATGATTATTGGATTTCTGTCCTAGAGTATGATCTATGCGTTAGATACCTACCAAAATAATACGAAGTTAGAAAGGTACAATAATAAATTTATCTGAGTAAATAATTACTAAAGTTCTTTTTAATATTTAAAAAAAACTAAATTATCTATAGTAATAGATATAACTTCTCTATATCGAAATCATTAAAGCCATATTTCAGCCAGCCAGTAGCAAGTGTTTCAGTACCTACTTCAGTTTTAAATATTAAATAATTATAGCATGTCATGATAATAACATGGTTACATCATTCGATACATTTCGATGCCACAGCGTACAAACATTGCGGTTTATACGACCAAACCACAATATTATTTTTACACAATTTTATTATGTACCTATCTTGTTAATGATTTTAACTGTTTGTTTTCAAACTCTACCTATTTTTCAGTTATTTCAACATTGTGTCGAAACATCGACCTATTAGATCATTATTGCGTAGCTACTGGCTATGAATAGTAATGGTGCATGGAATATCTAATATCAATAAATTAACCTGAATTTTATGAAAATAATTATAATTTGTAAATACCTAAGAGGCATGCAGATTTTAAATAAAACCATCTAAAATAGTACTATCTACTGACTTATAATTTCAAGTCATCGCTACTCTCTAGACCTCATGATTGTCAAATAAATCATTTTTTTAACATAGTTATTATATTGACCATCATCTCCCATCATTGCAATTATAGGTAAGTACTTGTAGCACATAGCAGGAAAACGTGTGACAAGACAGGAAACGCGTAATGCACATCGAGGTCGGGGTAATAGCAAAATGTCCTTAGATAGCCAGAGGCACCTACGACTACTCTTATCTAAATGTTTCATAACAAAATTACCTGCCTACACAGAGTTACGACGGAAAAAATAGTCCGTTTGCATATTCTATACTTTCGTTTAGTTTGGTAGGTAATTTGTCTATTAAACAAACAAATGTTTCACAAAAAAAAACTTTAGTCATACTCTGAACTGATTTTTTTAGTCAATCCATCAATACATTTGCAGTATATATGTATATTTTTTGACATATTTAACTTGATATAAAAAAATGTTTCATCCATTAACCAGCTCTGTAAACCAACCTAGTTGGATATTATGATACCAGAAACCATCTATATAGGTATATCTTTTTATAGCTTTACTTGACATTTCTTAATTTATTTTGAATTAAATTCTTAAGCTCAATGCAATTCGAATGTGTATATAATATGTGTATAGTGTGTATTTAATGTCATTTGCATACTGTACTTTTAGAAGAAACAATGTTTTTTGGATTGGGGAACTGATAATAAACAGATACATTAATTTATAAGTTAATTTATTATGAATAAACAATGCACTGAAATAAATGCAATTCCTAGTTTGCGACCTAGAATATAGTAATAAATTTGTAACATAATTGGAATGACCCACAGTTAACATCAAATGTAATATTTAAGACTGGGAAGGTTACTTGGGAGGACATTACGTTAAACTTAAAATATTGCATTTTATTTGTATAAATATTATGGTAATAACTTAGGAAAGCTGTCCGCAGTCAGCAATGATAACCTTCTTGGCTGGTTTTCCGGATTGGGAGCCGAAGCTCTCAACTCGCTTGACAACATCCATGCCTTCAGTGACTTTTCCAAACACGACATGTCTGCCGTCCAACCAAGAGGTCTTCACAGTGGTGATGAAGAACTGGGAGCCATTGGTGTTGGGGCCCGCATTGGCCATCGACAGGATGCCAGGGCCAGTGTGCTTCAGGACGAAGTTCTCATCGGGGAACTTCTCGCCGTAGATGGACTTGCCACCGGTACCATTGTGGTTTGTGAAGTCACCGCCCTGGAGCATGAAGTTGGGGATCACGCGGTGGAAGGTGGAGCCCTTGTAGCCGAATCCCTTCTCGCCTGTACAGAGGGCGCGAAAGTTCTCGCAGGTCTTGGGAGTGACATCACTTTTCAACTGCAACAAAACAAAATCAATTGAGTATTGATGATGATGTCATATGCAAATTAATCTAAATTTAAAACCCATAACATGCTAACAATATTTATCGTGAGAATCATAGATCAATGATAAATAAAAATTAATATCTTAAATATGTTGTTAGATGCTGACTCATTAGTATTATAGACACAGAGATACTCAGGTTGGTTTTTTCCTATGCCATATTCATTTTAGTAATTTGACAGATGCCACACACTTTTAGGTGTAAAGAAAGTCAGCACGGTTGCCAACTTAGGGGTTTTCCCCCCAGATTTAGGGGGTAAATGAGTGGTATGGGATTTTTCTAGGGGTTTTATATGTCTAGGGGTATTTTTAGGGGTTTTGTAAAGGCGCGGCGAGCAAAAAAAAAAAAAAAAAAAACGGGAAACGTGTCATAAGCTTGCACGGCGTCCAAAACAAACATGTTCTGAGCCGGCACGGCGGGGCTAAAAAAAAAAAAAAAAACGGGAAACGGGTCATAAGCTGGCACGGCATCCCAAAAAAAAAGTGTAATATATTTTTAGGGGAATTTTCAAATAATTAATGCAATTATAGGGGGTTTCGACTTCAGTTTAGGGATAAATATTTTTGAGAGTTGGTAACACTGAAAGTCAGAAGCAAGAAAATTTGATATAAAACTTAACTTCTTCGATAGAGGCTTCATAAAGAATTGACCTTCAATGTAATTCTCGGTCAGCGAGGAGTTAATTATAACTACATACTAACATATATGTATATCTATCATGTAGGTGTCCACAGTAACAGCACTTAGCACATGTAATGAAATAATTAACATTATCAAGGATACTATTGATGAATAACAATACATTCAATCTCATTTCAATCGAAAACAAACAATTAATGCAGATTTAAAACCGAAAGATAAAGATAAGCGTTAGTAGGTAATGAAGTAGCGTGGTCGGTCAATCACGCCGGCGGCCGGCCGGAATGACACCTCCCAAAATTCAATTAATAAAACAGTTAAGAACCTACCTCGATAACGATCCTTCCCAAGGATGCGCCATCGGCGGCGACATCCATGTAGACTTGGGGTAAAGCCATTTCGCTTTATTGGAAGATCCACTGAATTATCCTTTGAATCACAGCACAATGACGATGCGTCTTTCGTCGATGCTGGGCGGAAATTGAAAAGAACATAGACAATGTAGACTTCAATATCCTGGATGCGTTCATAAACCAAATCTCTACAATCCTTCGTATATAGATGAAATAAAGTTAAATATTTTACCACTGAAAGAATGGAAAGTATTTTCTATATGCGATTTATTATTCAGAAATGTATTACAAAATATCACCATCACATTATTATAAGGAAATTATTTATTAATTTATCTATACTATCGTCTATCGTAGATAATCGTAGTAATTGACTATATTCCTTGAGCAGAGACAAAAACTATAGACTAAATTTTTACTTTTATTTCATAATTTAAAAACAATAATAATATCGATAATTTAATAAATAGTGTACATAGAAAAATAGTTAAAATACTCTAGATATAATATTTGTTTTATATTATGATAAAATACAAGAATGATATTAAATTAACTAGATTGGCTGTATAATATATATCTTAATATTATTCGTATAAAAAGTTATAATTCAACTCAACTCAATTCAATTTCAGTTTTCAACTTTTCAGTCAACTCAATTTTCTTTCAAATTTATATTTGAGTTTTTGGCGCTAAGTTCTTTTGGTATCGTATTTTTAAGTTATTACAATTTACCTTACAAGACACATACATAGTCTTCACAACTAGGTGAATATTTCAACAACCCCAGCATAATTCACGTGATTTTAAACCTAGTATAAATATTGATACAGGTTAGAGTTGTCAATTATCTTGTCATCGATTGTAAGAGTATATTAAATGGCCTATTATTACATCGAACTGGATAGTTGAAAGTCAATCACAATGAGCTTAGAATCGATAAAGTACAAAAGGGGTGCTTTGGAAATTTTAGACCAACTATTACTCCCAATACAAACACGTTATGTGAAGGTGCAAGGAGTTGAAGATGGATGGAAGGTCATTAACAGAATGCAGGTAACAATTTTATATACATAATAATAGCTTAAATATTTTTTTATATTATTTGAACCGCATGTATATTATATCAGCATTTATATAATTTTAATACCTTACACTACCCAACAATTTATAGGCAATTAAAGTAAAATCATCCAATTATTTTTTGTAATCGTAATCACCATGAAATGTAGTTATAACTTTATCATGCATAATAATAAACACATGTGTGTAGGGTTGCCGGGGCTGAAACTAGTAAAGCTAGTCCAAGTATTTTATAAGGCAAAACTTGGGCCATGAAAATGAATATAGATTTTAAACCAAACCCTTCATCATCATTTTTTAATTCACTTTATTAATAATTAATATAAACTTTGACAATTTAATGGATTAATAAAATTGCTAATTTTCTAAATTTTTCTAAATACATTAATAGGGGTTACTATGCAAGCTGCGTACTACCCCAGTGTTTACCAATTGATAAAATATTGGCGTAATTTTTCCTTATGCACAGGCACACATGAAAATATTTGGCCAGATAGAATTCTAAAAAAATGCTTATCTTGAGTTTTATCTCGGCATCCCTATGCTAATATAAATAATATTCCCTTGATTATATTAATATAAATAATATTCCCTTGATTAGATAATATTCTAACTGGTATTTTTGTTCCTTTTGAATTTGAAAATAAAATTAATAAGAAACTAAATAAAGGAACTGACTCTCCCTTTCATATTCAACATTGTCATAAAATGTAAACATGCAAATAGGAATGAAAATTATGTTTATATTATCAGTTTGTAATATACAATATTATTTTAATTGTAGGTGCGAGGAGCTCCTGCCATAGCAATTGTGGGTTGTTTATCACTGGCTGTAGAATTATTGAAGAATGAGTACACTGATAAGAAAGACATGAGGCAAGAGGTCAGCAAAACAAACATATTTTTTATGTACAAATAGTGATATACCTATTAATATGAGATAATATAATAAATGTTATCTGGAAGTAGCAATGTGCTTAATTCCAAGGTTGTAGCAATAGCTTTGTTAAGGGTTGCTAAGGCACTTGCTTAGGGTGAAGAAAAGATGACTTCCATTGGAAAATTTTGCCAGACTCCAAAGATATTCCCACATTTTCCTGCAAATATTTCTTTACACCTATATGAAGGAGAATGAGATGAAAGGAGTACTATGTCATTGTAATAATATATTACTATATCATTGTTATTACTATGTCATTGTAATTCTTATAAAATAAAATTATAACATAATGCTAAATTTTTGCATGCACAGATTTTTTTGTACTATGTAGCTTATGAAAATATGCTTTAGAAATTATGAGAATCTTTTTCATTAATTTGCATGCCACCAGTCCACTGAGCCCAGGTTCTTCAGACTAATCTGTAAAACTCTGTACCAGAGGCACTGCATTAAATGAGTAATATAATAAATAATATCTCTTTTTGGTATATGTAACGGAATAAACTTTAATAATCACAGATTGAAGGCAAGCTTAATTATTTGGTGTCAGCGAGGCCAACAGCTGTGAACATAAAATTGGCAGCCGATGAGCTTATAAATTTAGCAAATAATTTGTGTGCCGATGAAAATGTTACTGCTAATGATTTCAAAGAAATGTATGTATCCTTAACTTTTAATACAACATTCTTTATTGTATCTTGTAAGCAAAATAAAAATAAACTGAGTATTAAAATTGCTTAAATTCTAAGATGACACATTTTCTAAAAGAATATATTACATATCTTATTATTGGAAGTGGCCCAAAATTGTTTTCAACTTAAAATATTACATGTCATCAGGTTATTATTGTTTATTACATAATATAACCAATCCAATATATATAATATGTGAATATAATACAACTAAAGAAAAATATAATTTATCGAATAGTACTGTAAAGAGGTGTCTTATTATTATTGTTGAATAATATTTAATTTTCAGGTTCATCAAAAACATAGAAAACATGCTAATCAAAGATATAGAGGATAATAAGGCTATAGGAAAATATGGGTGTGAGGCCATACTTAATGGACTTGAGGGAGATGGCCTGGTTAGGATCTTGACACACTGCAATACAGGTTCTCTTGCAACAGCTGGGTACGGTACTGCCTTAGGAGTTATTAGAGCATTACATACTAATAAAAGACTGGGTAAGCCACATAATACAATGGATATTGGTATTGAAACATAATTTTTTTTTAATTTTGTCGTCTCCAACCATAACTGTTGTGAATGTGGGAATTGGTAGACTTCACCCACCCTTGACCAAAATTACAAATATTGCCTTTTCTACTTAAAATTTACCTTAATGATTATGTAAATTTTTGTTAACCTATTCATATTGTATTGTATAGATATAAATGTTTCTATACTGTCTTCTAATATCCTCCACTAATATTACAGAACATGTGTACTGCACGGAAACACGGCCATACAACCAAGGGGCTCGGCTCACAGCATATGAGCTAGTACATGAGAAAATTCCAGGAACACTCATAGTAGACAGTATGGTGTCTGCACTGATGCACGCCAGAAACATCAGTGCTGTGGTTGTTGGAGCTGACAGAGTACGTAAAACGATTGTATATTATCATCTACTGATATACAAATATGTGTGGTTTTATCTCCATTAGAATATATTGGTTCAAGTCACCCTTAGTATATGTTTGACTACTACATATAACATAATATTTGCTTTAGTATCCATGTGAGAAATGTCTACATCTTTATAATACTAAGGGGGGGTAATACTATGTGGGGATAACACCGTGAGTTAAATACCTTTATGTGATAATAATAACCAACATTTTTTGTTTCAAAGGTAGCAGCCAATGGTGATACAGCTAATAAAATAGGAACATATCAAATAGCAATAGTGGCGAAACATCATAATGTGCCTTTTTATGTAGCCGCGCCACTTACGTCCATAGACATGTCGCTTACGTCAGGGGATAGAATCAAAATAGAGGAGAGACCGGACAGAGAGATGACTCATATCGGTGAACATAGGATTGCAGCTCCAGGTATCTATTAAAAAGTATATGTAGTTAAGGGACATAGAGATAAATGCAGTCTAGAAAATCTATTATGAATTGTTTGTTAAATGAAGCAGCGTTTTTAAAGCGTGAGCTGCGAACCCCTGGAGGGACAAATTATAAAATGTTGTCTTAAAAATAAATGTTGTCACAAATATTAACTCTAAGAACAAAGATTGTCTTGACAGTTATCAAGAAAGTGAATGTGTCTTATTTACATTACAGGCATCAGTTGTTGGAATCCTGCCTTCGATGTCACACCTGCATCATTGATAACTGGAATCATTACAGAAAAAGGTGTGTTTAGGCCAGACAAACTGAAAGAAATAGTTCCTCATTAAACAATTACAAATACGAAGTACAACGAATATACAGAAGATAGGAAACCTCTATATGTAACATGGGCGTATATGAGGGACGAGAGATTGGGAGTTACGAGGTCCGGAATAAGCATAGGCAAGAAATTAAACATTCTTCAAACAGAAGGACAAGAGGACCTTTTTTTGCCAGATTCTTTTCGGAGAATATTTATTCCGAACACCACGCTTAGTATAAATTAGACCCCCACTCCCCCTTAATATCTATGCACATGATAACAACCTTTAAGTAAAGCAGAATCTTCCATAGTAAAGCTATGAAAAATGTTTATCTCGCAAATGAATCCATATTTGTTCTTACAATCTTTACTATATAAGGAAATTAGTGAACACTTTTTTCCAGCTTTAGTGAATTTGTTCCTATTCTCATTAAGTATCTTGTCTTGTATCTAAATACAAGTACTAAATACAGCTAGGTACAATACCTACTTATAACAATGTATGATTTACAACATAATTTATTGATAAGTGCCTATTATGATAAAAGTGTTAGCATATATTGGCAAAAGCCACCTAAAGTCGGTCACATAAATTTGCGTACTACATACGTTTTTTGATAAAAATTGTTCATAATGTAAAAAGTTTATTCAATATTCATATTATATATTTTATACGGATGGATATTTATTTCATTCTCATTAAATTATCTGCTACAATCATGTGATACTGTTGACCTAATACAAACGGTACCTAGTTTAATGTGTGATACTTTGTATCTGTTGTAAATATTGGCTCAATTTATATATATATATATTACTGTTAATTGTTTAATAAAGTCTTTTGCTACCAATAATTTGCTTTTTGTAATTATTTACTAATTCAAAGAAAACCATTAATTCTATTTAATTATGTTTACACACGTAATTAATTTTAGGATCATTTTTGTTACGGCTGTCCATATCCATATCTGTAAAGAGTAAAATCGTGGTTAATGAAATGTATATTTTCATTGACCTTAACTTTATTAAGTTTATAAAACACACTTCAGAGCTTTTAATATCAAATAAAAATTATACCTTTCTTACACCTAATAAGAAGGTAAACTTTATTTCAAACTGCTAGTCCGCTTTGAAGTTGTTGCGAGCTGGCATACAATTTGCTATGGCGACGCTATTCATTTCTATATTCAAAGCGGACTAGCAGTTTGGCGCGGACTATACATAAGCATTATTATACTTTCCTGTGAATACCTATTCCGGATAAGTTATTGAACTATTAACTGGCAATAAAACGCGCCTATGGGTTCATTCAAAACCATCGTCATTCAGATTGTCGTCGCCAAAGACGCGTTCTGATTTAACATTATTTTGTAGTTACAATCTTTCGTTTTTTGAAAAGTATATAATTTTATTTATAATAATTATTCAAGAAGTATAAATGAGGCAAAAGTAATAATTTATTTTACATTGAATTTTATATCATAAATATATTTTTCAAGGAAGAAACTACATTATTTTAAGTCTGTGAGTAATGTTCCCATTCTGCTAAAAATGGACGATAACGTCGGCAACCCCAGATTCAGTTTATGAACGGACGGACATACATAATTCCAATATGTCAGTCAAGCGACTGGGAAGTACAGAAATTGCTTTAACGTTAACTTGTAGATAATTAGAGAATGGGGTGGTCTGAATGTTATTAAAACATTGGACAGTAATGCAATCGCGGAATTGTTTTATATTTGTGTTATTATTACCGTTAAACTTTTTAGTTGATGCCAACACGTACCTAGTAACAAATTTTGTTGTTATTTATTGTTCTTGATGCAAAGTTTAAATTATTCTAAAATGATCGTGTTGTTATAGTGTCTCCTGGGTTGTGATATTGTGCGTGAAGATTATAATTGGTTGTAATGTAAATAAAAAATATTGTTTGCACGCGCATGCGGTTTCGTGGAAAACAGACAAAGGTTTTGTGTGGTTTGAAAATCAGCTGTGTGTGCGATGACTTAGTGATACCAAAAGTGTGTGTTTATAAGCGACAATGTTTAGTGAAATTGGATACATAGTGTTTCTACTTCTCGCCCTTCCATACATAGAAAGTGGTAAGTGTTCGCTTGTTCCTTTATTTACAATCGTGACGAATTTAGCTAATTAAAAACCTTGAGGATTTGTCATTGCATTGATTCAGCATTAGAGTGTCTTGAGTTAAATCATTGACATACATAAATTTTACTGAATAATCAATGGATTTATTATGTTTAAACTTATGTTTTCGAAGTATATCATTCAAGTTCTTAATTATTTTCGTATTGGTGCTAAGTACGTACTATATAATAATTTAAATAAATAAATAAGCGATTTACTGAGATTACCAAATATTATCACATAATATTACACCAAAAATATTGTATTTAATCTAGTATATCAATAACATAAAACTATTGATCTTACCCTCATAAACAATTTAATAAAAAATAACAAATATATAACAATGTGAATATAGCAAACATATCTAGATGATGCTACTTAAATAATAGCTTAATATTATGATATTTCAAAAGCAGTCATTCATAACTTGTTTCATAAAATATGAATGTATGTGAATACATTTTTAGGTAATTGTGGCATTGTTTTTTACATAAACCAATTTATTCACTAATAAAACCACACAATGGCAACATCCTATTTTTATTAATAATTTTTATTTTAAATAATTATTACATTTTTCCTACTGAGTCATGTCCCAATTGCTATGAAATTACTTGGTAATTATTTGTGATTTATTGACTTTGGGTAAATATGAGGATAATGAAGTTCACATGAATTACAAAGAAGGTTTTGTTTTTGAAAAAGTATGACTGTATGTGCAATAATCATGTAATTCTTATTACATTGGCTGCAAGTATGTAACTTTGCCATTTTGAAGGCTGTATTAACTTTCAGTATGTAGTAGGCAAATTATTTCAAGTTCAATTTATATGTGTTAGTACAAAATAAATAATAATAATGATATATCATAACAAATATCAATAATAAAAGAAAAGGAATATAAGACAAATAATAAATAAAGAACACAGAAATAAATAGAAAGAAATTAAATTCAAGTAAATCAATAAGTAAGTAAGTAATAACCATGAATAACTAAAATTCCAAATAATATGATTTACCAAAAACAAATAATCACTTATTTGGGTTATTTCCCTTGTTAATATATCAATTAATAACATTTTTCCTCTTGTATCTTATTATGAAGTTGTTTTTGGTAAATTCAGTCAATGTTAATTATGTTTATTTTATTATTGATACACATATTTTCAGTCATACAGTCTTTATTGACAAGTAAAATAAATCTTTATAATCATAAAATTCTTCCAATAATGATTTTATAGAAATGAAAATAATTTACCTAAATCACTGATAATAAGTTATAATTTAAATGAATATAAATAAAATTTTAAATTATATGTTTTAGGGTTTTGCCAAAATGGGTTAAATAGAACGAATTTAAAGAAGTACAGGAATTACATTTAAGGAAATACATTTACAGGAAATTTGCTTTGTCATAGTGGTTATAGGAATTTTATGGCATTATCTATATATTCTATCATATAATAAATAGGTGGCCATTTGAGATGTATATTTGTATTTTATTTTGTAGATACATTTTATATATTCTTGCTTTAGGTTTGTCAGCAATAGTCTAGTCTTAGTTGTCCAGTGCTGGCCGTTGGTCTCCTCTCAAATTTAGAGCAGTTTAGGCCATAGTCCACCATGTTAGTGAAGTACTTATTGGCTTTATTGACCATTAATAATTAAGTGTATTTTTGCAATACTTTCAGTAGATTTTGGTAAAGTAAAAAGTAATAAATAGTTATATTTTGTTGTGTGTATTTTGCTATCTTCTTCACTAGATCACAGTAGGAGAAGTCAGCTAAAAATAGGGCATAACAACAAAATTTGACAACATTACACATCAAAATGCATGGTCATTTAATCACCACCCCACCACATGTCCGTGAATGAGTGACCATGTAAATGTCCACCCAGTGGTCAAAATTCAACCATAAGGAATAAATGTCTAATTTCTTTTTTAATATTGATAACATATTAGGTCCTTGATAGCTATTATCTTAAACAAAAATAGTAAATTGGTTGATAAACATGTGAGAAAATAGTACAGCACTGAAAATAGTTGTGTGTAAGATAAATGTGTAGTTAATCACATGCTACATTAAATTGTTAAAAATTTCCTTGATAATGTTATTTTGTTCTTGTGCAAAACAATGTGATAGTGTGAACAAACAGATTAGTAAAGCACATATTTACCTAAACGTCTATTTACATTCTTATCTTTATTTGTTCTACAGTCTACCAGAGACAAATTTTAAATATATGTGTGGTTTTTGAAAGAGATTTTTTATATACATACGTAATGAAATTTAAAATATACATATACATATATGGTATTTTGCGAAACTTTTAACGTAAATATTTACAAATGTATGTAATTATGAGAACTTATATTGATTAGCGAATATTTCAATACAATATTATACTTAACATTGTACATCAGAAAAATTGTTTCTACTTAACATTACTTCAGTATTAACATTAATTTAATATAATAAAAACTCAATCCTGATTATTAATATGAGTACAGCATTTTGTCAAAGTTTTGTCCCAAATAATTTAATTGCCTTAGAAACTAGTTTGTATGAAAAATAATATAAATCCTACCAAATAATTACTTAGATATATAAATTAATATTAATTGGCGTTCATTTATCAGAATTGCATTCTCTCAAGAGGCTATACATTTAATATTTTTTGTCTGTGAATCTGACAAAAATGATTATTTATAATTATTTATGTTCTACTTTCACCCATGCCACAAGCAATACACTGTACTGCCAATGTTCATTTCTTCGGCTAAGCGGCGCGTCAAACCGGTTTCCGAAACTGACTCACATCCTGACTGTATTCATCTAACCATATCCATAATAAGTTATTAACTGATACGCTACACTAGGTCATTTATGAACTGTTATTTTCGACCATCATCTTCTGATTAATGGACTCGAAATACAGCTATAATCTAATCAGTAAGTAGGTATCATTAATGGTTTGCGCTCAAAAATAAAACGCCCCAATAAGATATACAACCAATCTAAATACATCAAAAGAACTAATCAGTATGATACGTTATGATCTGGTTACATAAATAAGAAGCCCCAATAAGATATGCAAGCATGCGAACTCATGATCGTAATAAAAATATCGTGATTGTTCAGTTAAACATAAAGGAAATATCCACTTTATGTATCTATTTGCATCCTTTGAGTTGCGCTTCCAACAGTCTATCAGTAACGAGGGGCTTATTATCCGACCTGCATCACTGATTTACTAAAGGATAAAAGCATATTCATATGGGTTTTTAGTTGCCTTTGTAAACATTGATTTTATTTTTATCTCGCAAGTTTTTTGTTACGTACTAGTTACAACTTGCACGGCATATTTTCTACTTTAAAGTAGATTACTATTGTCACTGCTGTAACTTAATAAGCGTAATACAAAAGTACACGAAGCCTGGTAGTCCTACTTTAGCGTAAGTAGGTGTATACTGGTCATTATGTCGAGCACTGTTGTGATTTATTCCTGTCCCAGTTACCTACCAGCGGGATGTTGAGATCGAACAAAAAAGCGACATAGGTAGAAGTGCCGTTGGCAGTGTTTCGTTGTTCCCTTATTGTAAATCGCATTGGTAAGAGCGAGAGATCAACTCGAACCAACCAATCTGTACACTCGTAGACAATAGGCAATGTCAGTTCATCCGACAGTGCAAATTTTTCTTCGAGAATCGTCAACCGTGACAAATTTCGGCAAAAAGGCAATGGAGTGTTAGCTATAGTTTGTAGAAGTTTTCCCCTTTTTTCGGCATCTACTTTTTGTCGCCACTAAATTGTATTTAAACGAAGTCCTAGTTAGAAGGTTTTGTAACACTTTAAAGTAGGTTTTTATTGGTACTTTTACGTTTAAATTGGGTATCTTTTTATGTAACAGAAATTACAAATGAGAGCAGTCCACGTAATATTAAATTATTATTCCAGTCCATGTATTTCTCTAATAATATAGAACCTTACTGAAGTCACTGGAACTGGCAATACTAGCCTAGTAATTGAAACGTGGAGGACCGAAGTAAAATACAAGGTACGCATCTCTGATTTTTTAAATAATAGAGAGACTAATACGAATACGAGGTCCAATCTATTCCTCGGGAATAGTAGCCCATGTATGGACGACCTAAGTTAGGACTAATTCTCTCTGGGATTGACTTTACCATTGGCCATCCATGGGTAACAGTCACCACTATATCAGGGGAACTTCATGCTAGTTTGCTACTACATACTTTAATATACGAACAAAGCATCCCTTTTACTTATAAGACCGTGGTGACCATAATAAGACACGACTCATAAAGTCGAGAAGTAATAATATCTTATCGTCACACAATATTTTTTTCAGATAACGTTACGTAAATGTTTGTAACTGTAGAGAGAATGATTTAAGCATCTTCGATTTTGTCGCTTGCCTAAGATAAAAACCTTTTATCTGTCAGTTAAATGTTTCTTGACGTCTCCTCGATGTTTTGTGGAGTATTTTTGTTCCTAAGAAATACAAGATGTTTAGGACTTAACATGACAAGTCACTGGAAGAATGATACTCAGAATCATCATGCCCAATTTTCTTATTTGCGCCTCTTATATAAAAGTCACGGGGCTGGGTGATGACTAGCATTTTTTCTTGTATACCATGTAGAAACTGCACAAACTCAGAGTATTAATGTCTGTAAGTGAATATCCACTGGAAGAATCATATTGACAATTTTTCTCGCCTAATTTTTGTATTTGCGCTTCAATATATAGAAGGTCAGCACCACCAGTGTGATGACTGGCAATTGTTTCTTGTATAGCGTGTAGAGACCGCATAAAATACAGATTACAATTGATGTCTGTACTAAATGTAAACAAAGAAAACAAAGATGTTTTACAACCTTATTATCACAAAAGATGCGTTCCCTGAAACGGAACGGCAATTAACAAACAGATGGCCGGTGTCGTTGTGTTGGCTGATTGCGTAAATCCGTCGTTTGTCCGACCAGCGGGGAATAAGGCGTCCAGCCATCCATCTGCTCTACTTAACACGACGATGCCTACATTCGTTTGCCTGACAGCTATTGCTATACTCGATTTATGTTCACGTTTCATTGCTTCGCTGTGTACCTCAGTCACTTATACCGTTTGCCATAAAAGTCGCCTGGGAAACGATGTACTGTACGTTTATACGTCTTCTCTTAAATATATTAAAATATAAATCATTACTAACTATTTGCTATAACTTTGGAGTAGCACGTTTGCTGCAGTCGGCCTGATGATCGGCCCACTGCCGCCCGTAGACATTTATAATCAATCCCAGGGCCGTTTCTAACCCTGAGGACTACGTTGGAACGGCCCATTAAGTTTATCTCGCTTGCCGCACCCTTCAAACCAGAACACAACAAGCGCTTAACACTGTTGTTATACGTCAGACATAGGAAGGAAGGAGAAAAAGGAAGAATAATAATGATAAATAATATTTATTATATTTTTGATATTAAGTTATATAATAATTATAACTTGATAAGTTACGAGAGTATTTTAATACCATTAAATTGTTTTATGACAGCAATAAATTGTGTTGATTAATATGAAATAAATGTAATGCGAAATTGATTTAATGGTATGCAATACGCATATAGAATTTCAAAATGTCTATACAGCGTAATGTTCGATTGCTGTTAGCATTATGGACGGTCTATGTGGTCCGGTCACAGGAAAGCTTCCTATTAACAAGGGCGATGTGTGGTCGCGGTTTGATCGGATGGGTATCTGGGGCAGTGGGTTCTGTACCTACTCATCCATACATCGGCAGAATGGCATTGTTTTATTGTGTTCTTTGTACGACATGTACGCAGTTGTCGAAATTCGATACGGGATACTGACCGCACCCTGTTTATCATCGATAAACCAAAATGGGACAATCCCACGAATCTCTCCTTAGAATGAGATAGACATTAGACCACTGACTTAAAACTTTGAGGCGACAATTGAGAACACATCTGTGATCCACTTCAGGTATAACCCCTGTTTTACACGCTGGTTTCTGATGGCCATGGAAGCACCACTTGCTATAAAAAATACGACGATTTAAGTTATAATTTTGAAATACGTAACGAAACAGAATACACAAACAATAGAGTCGTCCTTGTCTTTCATTGTACATCAAATAATAGTGTTGTGTAGTTTATTGTGTTCATTGTCAAGTTTTCGAAATTCGGTGCGGGAAGCTGACCGCACTCTGTAGGACAACCCGCATACTCTGATAGAGACGCTTCTGAAGTAACAAAGCCGAGCAAAGTGTGTATTATCGTAAAAATTGGTCAAGTGCAATTCAAACTCGCCTATCTCGTGGGAATTTAAAGATTAAGGAGTATTGTAGAGGTTTTCTTACAAAGTATAACTGAGGCTCTATATTTTTGTAATATATCTATTAAACGATGTAATGTTATGTATGGTATGTAAATTGTATTCACATATTAACTTACTTTTTCTCTTATTCCCTAATTTGCTTTCCAAAATTAATATCCAAAATTGAATTATCTGATCTTGTGTAAGTAGCATGTTTCAAATTTTCTCATCCATTAACTAAAAAATGCTTTGATATACGGATCAAGAAAATACTCCTTCAACTAGTAGTGTATGCAATACGTACACTCGTTAAAAAGTCATAGTAGCCCTGTTGACCGCCATTCTTGGCCTCACCGTCCGGCGACCACATCCGACCACCAAAGACCTAATTTGCAACGCTCTACTTGTATTATTGTACCTCACAATAACGTATCTCTATAACAAAATAAACTCCATTCAGTATTATATTCAATTAGAAAAAGCAAAGAAGACTGACTTTGATGTACGAAATTGGATAAAATGTTTGCGTTTCTTCTCAATAAGTTCCGTGTAGATTTATTTTTCGATACATATTGATCAAATGGGGTCGGAGGCTTCGGCCTTTGTTATCAACGTCAGCCGTAGTTAAGCATGATTCATCTATCCATGCGAGGTAGTTGAGCGGTTGTTTTGCGTTGCAGAATTTTTTGCTTACGTTATCTAGGCCATGATGTGTTGCGTGACATTTATACGCGACGATTATGAACGTAGGTCACTAAATATTAAGCGTCGGGACATGTGTTACGAGGTAGTCGTTATGAGCTTTTTATGTTATGCTACTCAGTGCTGAGTCTCCGTTTTTATGTTCGCTGTGTTGGTATCGTTGATGTATCTATTTCTAGCTCAAAGTAAGAACTAATTGGTTTCAATCTCGTTGTGTTAGGTATGTACATTTACGCGATAAATAGATATTTATTAACATGGGTCACCTAATGCATATGTATATGAGAATCACATTATTTATATAAAAAGCAAGATATATAGAATCCATATATTTATTCGTATGGGAATAAAAATCACAATAAGATGGAAAGAACATTATCAACGGAAACCACAATGCGGCCGGATTTGCGACAATGTACCCGAATTTGATAAAGCCTTTGTGTCTAGCATTTTTATGTATTTCATTGGAGTTATATAAAAATATAATTGAATCACATGTGAGCAAGAGACACGGTTGACGCATCGGAGCAGTGCGCGCGGGCTGTGACGGTGACGGGTGCGTTCGTTGAACCGACGAGGTCACGACCATCGTGACGTGTGCCGCCTATAAACACTTTCCGCACACTCGCCAACAGATCCCACATCTATAGGACACCGCTAACTGAATCCCACCACGGCCAACACCACACCGCCTCGAATAAATATATATATATATATATTTTTTTTTTTGTATATAATATTGGAGTAGCAAACGAGAGTGCAGTCCATCCGATGGTCAGTGGTTACTGGCGCTCATCCGTAATCAATCCCAGATAAAATTAGACACCATGTATGACACCAGAGGTCGGCCACAGCGTTGCTACCTATACAGATTAAGTTGGAACGCTTCAGATAAGCATGTCTCTCTTACCCCAACCTTCAAATCAGAACACAGCAGCGCTTAACAACACCACTATTAAGCAGAGACAGAGACAGGAGTGGAACCACGAGTGTTCTGCTACCTTAACATACAAGTTTTACACATACATGCAAGTTTTACAACCGAACCGAGCGTTTCCATCTTCCCGAACGGATTTATAGCTCCAACATGACAACTGCTGCACTATTCCGGGCACTCCAATGCCGAAAGCAGTGATCTGTAAAGAAACGCCATAAAAAGTTCATTGCACAAGAATATAGCCGCCATAACTCCTTAACGCTCGATCGAAAGGGATACGACTAACCAAAATCTATGTTCGAATAGCCAGGCTTAGTGTATGATTTATACTGCTTAAGATGTTATATTCATAGATACTGGAAACATATTATGTTTAAAACCATGTATAAAAAACCTGCTACCTACCTATTCTGTACTGTAAATAGATAGGAAATGAAACGAGTATCATAAAATTATGGGTTGAAAAACAATGAAGAGTATTTTCATTGTATGAAATTTATTGCAAATAAATTGTGACGAATATATTTATTACAAGTTAAAAGGTTTCGGTCAGTTAATATGCGTGGTAATCATGTAAAATTGTAAATAACTACAGAAATAATTTAAGAGTAATCGAATGTGTCATATATGTTTCAATACATTTATTTATTAATTAATTAATAGCATTAACATAAATTTAATTACTCACTATATCATAATACCCGTACACGACGTAAGCCTCAGCGCAATAGTGAAATCACAACGATGCTACACAGTCTATATTAGTGTATGTATTTTCATCATAGTTTATTATGTCTATCTTACGTAAATTTGCCTATGAAATAAAGTTCCTTATATACCCGCCTCGTTTCTTGGTATTTATTGACACGTGATTTGGAATTTACTGAGAAAATCACGTTCGTCGTTCAATGTTTTATAAATTTTATTTTCTATCTAAAACTTCATATCTGCTAATTTATTGGCTCTTTAAGCATAAACATATCTCGGTCAATATCTTGGAAATGAACCACATACCTTAAGTACTTTTACCAATTAGGAAATACCAATATTCAATACAACTACCTTTAAAAATTATAAACGGGAACGCATACATACGAAACGGTTCTGCCGCGATTCGACGAGAGAATTATGAATAACGATAGTAAAACGGATCCCCAAAATGGTTTCCGTGTACTAGAGCAAGAGCTTCATCACCACACTGTTGTTACTACTCATACCTTCTATCTCTACCTAATAATGTTCTGAGCCACTTTTACCGCTGAATACAACTGTGAGCATTGCAAAATGAAAATAATTAACTATTTAAAGAAAGCGATCTAATTATAACAAGGTTATTAGAATGGTATTTTGTTAATTGTAGTTATTAGAATATATTCATTTATAATGTAAAAAGATTTAAAATAGACAAATTGCATTTCAAAAATTGAATGAAAATATATAGTAAGTATTACGTTGGATTATTTCTTGGATTATGACACTATAGAACCAAAAACACTGCAGGTGCCATAGTTGGACCCCACAAGGAAGTTATGAATAGTAATAGGCGAGAGGATTTTCGAAATAGCCACTATGTGCCGTAGAAATTGTCCCTTCTGTAATCCCTGAATAGAATATTGTGGAGAGGCGGAGCGTACTTAAACCGGAGACTAACATTACGTATACAATTTTAGTTATGTCCTCAAAATATTCTTAAAAAACATACAGGAAATTACTCTTCTAAAGTGAGACTTCAATTTTGTCGTAAAGGTTGGTAGTTACCTGGTTTAATCGACATACTGCTTAGCTGTTTCTGTACTAGCTATTTCTGCGTATTAATATGCCTGTTCCACGATTTTCTTGTCGACGCAATTTCGCATTTACCAGGAACTTATACCATCATAATGTCTCTCAAAGACTGACGTGCTTGGGAGAATAAATAACGAATTTAATATTCGCCTTCTAACCGATGCTTTGTGTTTTCCAATACAATTGTCTCTATATAGTCACAAGGTTCTATTTATTTACTTAAGCGATGAAGCATAAAGTCAAGATCACAAGATATTACCTATTAGTTACAAAGTGTTGCGCCTACATTTAAGTTTTAGAACTCAAGAATCGAGCTGAAGTTTTAAATATGCCTCGATGAGGTGATAAAACAATTTGTCTACGTAAGTGAACATAATCGCGGTAATACATTGGTGATTACGTATTACCTTATCTCCGGGGTCGAGGTAAATTGGCTACCTGCGTGGTTGCGGTTGAAAAGAATCTGTTACGTTACGGGGCTGTTTGGCTCGAGGCGAGGTTCTAAGTTAGGGATGCAAGGTGGCAAAAATGTCGATATAAATATCGATATTATTATCGAAGGTGTAAATTTCAATATACCGACAATATCGAAACTACTAAAGCTATGTATATCAATTCATCGTAATCATACTTTATAACATTAAAGAAGGAGGAACTTTATCGCCGACAAATCTTAAAATTGGTTATTTTTGAAGACCTAGGTGACTTTGCCGTGTTGCTTACTACATTTAACATTTTATAGGGGTCCATATATTTTTTTGTTATGAATATCGTATTGTTTGGTTTCTTTGTCGGTATGTTGGGTTGGGTATTATCGAAATTTCAATATATCGTTGCATCCCTACTCCAAATCGCGTTACAGTACAGCCTTGGGAGTCGGCCGCGCTCCGCCGAGCGTGACGCGGCACACGCAGCAGCGCCAATATTATCTTGAATCTATTGTTCCCTCGATAGCTTAGCCTTATGTCGATCTTTGCAGACTTTTCTTAGATTTGTTGCGTTGCTTTTAGGGTTTCCTTGTTCTATTTATGTAGCTTTTACTCAGGTAAACGATTACCTGTAAGTTAAAATGTATGGAAACTTTAGCGATCCTTCAGTCTATCTTTTTTTTTTTGTATGTGCTCTTAGAAGTCGCTCTTATCAAGTTGCTTTGAAATTTAATAAGTTTTCTTGTGAAATTAAATTTCTTTAATTACTGACGACAAACTTCTGGTCAAACTTATTCGGAATGGTATTTAGTAAATCTAGCAGCCGGTATTAAAATTGACGTTTATAGTACCTAGTCATGTTTGCTTAACCAATTGTAAAATTAATATGTGGATTAACCTTGAATCATTCAGGTCGATGCTATATCGAACAAAGGAACTAAACATCCTTATTTAAATTATGTAAATTGTTACGTTTCTTTATGTAGTATTAGGTTTACAAGGAAAATAAGTTCTATTGTACGTACTTGTACATACGAGTGGGTAATGTATTCATCCCGGACGAACAAACAGTTTGGACCGCCATTAAACATGTCGAAACGGGGACTAATTATGAAGTTGGAGGTTTTTGGGCAGTTGTTAACTCGAGTCATAACGCTTAACGGGCAGTGTGCCACAGAAAGACATACTCGTCGACGGATAACGTCACTCAGATTAAATGCACTGAATGGGCCGGGATGCGACAACTCACGAGTCACACAAAGCTCCAGACGTCTCGGTCACCGGCTTATGATAATACAGCTATTGACTCACGCTTCTTTTCGAAGAAAGGAATGGTGTAATTACTTGGCTCCGGCTTCGGCGCCAAAATATCACGCCCGACTTTTGTGGTTAGTGTCGTCTATCAATTTTATGTGCATTATGAGCTAGCGATTTATGCAACGAGTGTAATGTTGCATAGTCTTATATTATCCGTTTCTATATTTATTTATTTACTTTTGGAAACACCTTAAACTAAGGGTTACAAGGGACTTAATACCTAATGGCATTCTCTGCCAGTCAACCCTGGGCGATGGCGACAGTATGTGGTAGGCATTTACACAAAAGTAAAATAAACTTAGCCTTAATAAACTGAGACATGTTTTACATACAAATATACATACATACATACATACATACATACACACATACACACATAAAGAATAATCATTATACGAGGGTGCGTTTTTAAGTCCGCGGAATGGCAGGGTTGGAGGGGGGATAGCGGGCTCGTTAAGGGCGGTACGTGTTAAGTGACTCATAAATAGTATAAATATAAAGTTTTATCACAATTGCATCATTAGTTTTAAAACTATCGACAATTAAACAACTCAATCCGGAAGAAAATTGGAAGTATGGAGAAAATCGAGCATCGCGCCGTTATAAAGTTCCTTACCAAGCAAGGAAAGTCTGTGCAAATCATAATGGAAGAGATGTCATCGGTTTACGGGGACTCTTGCCCTGGAAAAACGATGGTTTACAAGTGGAACAACCTTTTTAAGCAAGGCAGGGATTCACTTGAAGACGACCCACGACCAGGACGGTCTGTTGAGGTGACCATTCCGGAAACGATAGCGGAAGTCGAAAAATTAGTACTGGAAGATGCTCGGCTAAAGAAGAAACAGCTTGCAGAAATGGTTGGAGTATCGGATACAACCATTTTTAAAATTCTGCATGACCATCTTGGCATGACTAAGGTCAGCGCGCGGTGGGTGCCGAGAATGCTCACGCCGCCTCAGAAACAACAGCGCGTTGAATGTTCCCGTGCGTTTTTGAACCTCTGTGGAGAAGATAAGGATATTGTACTGAATCGAATTGTTACTGGAGATGAAACTTGGGTTCACCATTATGAACCTGAGTCTAAACAAGACTCCATGCAGTGGCATAAAAAGGGTACAGCACCTCCTAAAAAGTTTAAGGTGTCACAATCGGCCGGCAAACTCATGGCGACAGTCTTTTGGGATGCAGAAGGAATTTTGTTAATAGATTACAAAGATAAAGGTGTCTCTATAACCGGAGAATATTACGCAACAATCTTGGAGCGGTTAAAAGAAGCCATCAAAGAAAAAAGACGAGGAAAATTATCCAGAGGTGTCCTGCTGTTGCACGACAATGCGCCCGTACACAAGAGCCGTATTGCACTGGCTGCCCTGCATAAGGTGGGCTTTGATATTTTAAATCACTCACCCTATAGTCCAGACCTGGCTCCCAGCGATTATTATCTCTTTCCAAAAATGAAAAAAGAGCTTCGTGGAAAGAAATTTTCTACAGACGAAGAAGTAAAGGACGCAATTTCCTCGTATTTTTCCGACAAGGACAAAACATTTTTTATGAGGGTTTAAATAAGTTAATACAAAGATCTGAAAAATGCATTCGTCTTGCAGGAGAATATGTAGAAAAAGAAAAATAATTTTGACATTTTATTTTCGCTCCTTGTCCCTCATTCCGCGAACTTAAAAACGTACCCTCGTATATAAAAGTTATAAAAGTAAGACTCAAATGCTGGACGGTTGTCGTAAGAGATGTTCCCGAACCAATCTCTTGACCGCGCTATATTGTATATTATCTGTTATGTAGTCTGCTACAAATATATCTGTAGATGTAATATATTCGCACCGCGTAAAGATTATATTTGCGCAGTCATGCTGTCCACTTAAAACTCGAACGTGAATATGAATCACCAAAATTTAGCGGGAAGTGTTGCGTGTCTAATGTAGACGTTTTACTTTATTTATGTTTTTATACAAAATGCTTATCTGTTCATATCATGCACATACGGTAGGTCGGTTTATTAATATACAAGCTTTCGCCCGCGGCAACTAAAGCGCGTATCCCCAGTCTACGGATTTTATTACAAGACTTGCTATTTTAAAATTTCTGATTTTAATATCAAAAGCTTAAAGTTGATATTATTATGTATGTTAAATTTAATCGAAGAGACTACTATGTACATTGTAGTTTATAGCGATATATTATAAAAGTTTCAAACATATTGCAAAAGTGAAATAAATATTTTCCTATGATTTCTGATATTTAAACTACGTCGTCCTATAAATATTTGATAAATTAAGTGCAAATACTTATATGCATCAAGGATAAATTCATTTCATTATCTGAGTGCATATACTCCAAGAATACATTCTAGTCATGTACTTTCCTTCCGATAAAAATCCGATTGGTATTTTTGCTGGCGATGTGTGCATGACGTAAACTATTGGTGTCTTGGAGGTCACGATCATGAATCACGCGGCGTAGGTAAAGAGCCGAGTCTGCGGTAAAGGTGTAAAATGGATCTTAGGCGTTTTTAGAGCAGAGTGATGTCAGAGGTTCGTGTACGTTTGATGTGTTTTCGAACGATATTTTTTATTGTACATTCACGTAAACATAATTTAGGACTGATAATACTAATAATACTCGTAACATGATAGATTCTCGGTATTGGTCAACTGTTATCACTTATCACACTTAGGTAATTGTATAATGTGTAATGTTAGCAGTAAATAAATTATAAACAGTTTCAAAATAGGTATTTATGAATTGAATTAATTGATGTCGGCTCATAACAGCTCATTTAAGCTACTTAGCTTATATTTAAGCTATATACGTACATTGATAAGAATATCTGTTTATTTTATATATACAATACATATTAGAAAGATTATAATTTAATTAATTAATCTATTGACTAATCCTTCTTTTGATAAAATCTAGATTTAAATGATACTGGCATCAAACGATGCTAATTAAACTCGTTTTGTAAGCAATTTGCACATTGTTAAAATAATAACACATCGAATGTGTAATATTGTTTACATAATACTAAGCTTCTGTGCAATATGTTTATTCATATGTTTTATTTCCTTAAGAATATGACCTAGATATAGTATATGTTTTTATTCGTAAATATGATGTGTGGATGCTGTTTAACATAAGTTGAGGTGTCCATCTTATTTTTTGTGATGGAGGTCAGGCAGGATCCTTCTTCTACATTAAATTGGTCGCAGTTGCCCATCGGCGGTAGTGACCAATTACCATCAGGTAAACTATACGCTCGTGTACTACGTGCATTTAAAAAAAAACATTTGTAGTTATCATCCTTTTTTTTTCAAACGTCATCAAGTTACAAATTCGTGTTAAAATCCCAACGTAGCGTGCACATATCAAATATGAACAGATGAGGTTTATTTATAAGCGTGTCAAATGTAATCTGGCTGCGGAGGTGGGGCCGTTGACCCCGCGGTTGGGCGCCTCAGCATGGGCGGGCGCGCGCAGCCCGCCTTCGACCAACATAAACAAATATCTCGCTTGGCCATTGACAATCCTTGCAGTTTTATTGCTATTTAGATAACACTTCATTGGACACTATTGCCCCTGTTCTAGCGAGTTGTGTTTTTTTTTAAATGTCTCCCTATTGCTTTCTTAGCCTTGTAGCGTTTTAGTACAGTAAAAAGTATATTTCTATTTACGTCTTCGTCATTACGCCTTCTAAAGAGCTTAGATACAAAACAATTTTTTTCACAGTTGTGGCGCAATAAGTTAATGTACTCCAATACTTTATATGAACACAACACAAGGCAGTATTTACAATGAAAGTTCCATGAATAATGTGTAAAAGTTGGTATGTTTTTGAGTAAAAGCAACTAAGTATTTAGGTCACCAGAGCTCGGCGTCGCGTTGTAAACATTTCGCTCGCAGGGCACTGTGTTGCGTCCTCGGCTCTTAACTTGCCTCTGATTAATTAGAGGATCTTAAGCTCGTTGTTAATCAATCTAACCAGTATTTTGCATACCAAGGATTGCTATTTGACAATTCTTCCGTACTAGATATTGTCAAATTCCCATCTTTGGTGGGAAGATTGTGGATAGATTATAGGCCCGTTATTCATAATCAATCTATCCTATGTTATGCCTACAAAAGATCGATCGAATTTGAAAATTTCTTCTTCCTTGACATTTTAAAATTTCGACCTTTAGTTGGTAAAAGTTGGATAGATCGTTTATTAATAATGGGTTGTACAAATTTTTCTCAGTACAAATTATTTCCTAGTCAATCTTAACAATTTAAAGTGTTAAGACGTCAATCATTTCCGTATCGTAAGAATCGTGCACCTAAATGCTCAAACGACTGTTGTACTTACAAATAAGGTTAATAAAAAGTGGGTCATTTTAATCCTCGGCAGCAATAGATTGAAATTATTTTATTGTATCGAAAACAGGTCGATGATCTGAAGCCCAATTTATTTGTGACCTACTAAATAACTAGGCAATAAATGAAAGTACTTTTTACGCTCCTATATATTATTTTGGGCCGTTTGTGTAAGCAAGTTATTTTTGTGATAATATTAGTAGTATGTTTACTGTATTTAGACTTGTTCAAATAATTGTTTTAGGGTTACGCAACGATATTTGAAATAATAGTATTGAAACCAACCATCACAACTGACATAGCTAAATCTTATAACTATATTATTATGCGATAAAAAATAATTTGTGGCTTCACAATAGACTCACAGTTTACGTAGTTTTAAAGATAGGAATTAGCGAGATTGTTTGATTCCAAATGATGATACAGCTATGTGACAAGAAGTGTATTTATATCGCTTACGAAAAACGGTTAGTTTTCAGTAGAGATTCGTTTCATCTATGGGAGCAAGACGTTAGCCAGTGACCTCTGAATGAAGGCAATTAACGCCACGTGCGACACGTCTCCTTGCCGAAGGGTAAAGGGCTGGGAGACGTCGACATTCTAGCTAACAGTATCTACGCATACTCGTACACGGCCACGACCTGTTTTCCTCCTGACACAAAGGACTCTGATCCTTTGTTTCAAGGAAAATTCACAAATTCACAATGTAATTCGAATTTACTTGTATGTATGTAAATCTTTCACTAAATACTTGGTCACAGTCCATTAAATGTGGTTTTCTAAGAAAATCTTAAACACACATCAATGAAATTTGAGGACAAAACAGATTAATCAAATTTGAGGAAAATCTTAGACGAGGTTTACTGGGAAAATCTCTAAATACGGAACAATGGATAAATAAATCTGAGGAAAGTCTATTTCATGTGTTCTTATTTGGCCATATAACTACAAATGCTACAAATAGTGTAATTTGAAACTAGATGTCACAAACACCATAAACTTAAGTAATATTGGATAAATGAATTTCTGGAATACCTGAGCTTGTGAAGGTACCATAAATTATTTTCAGAAACGGACACAAGCGGTGAAAGGCACGATCTATGGGTTTACTCCTCTCTACTAAATCATTTTTCTATTTTACTAAGAATTTTACGTTTATCTCAAACAGATAAAAGCGGGAAGGATAATTAGGAATTATATTCAAATTTAAAAAATCATTGATATAAGAATAAACCAAGTAACTACTGTTATTTTATTGTTTTAACGGTTTGTGTTAGTAACTTTTTATTACAAATTTTGATTATATAAAGAAAATATGATTTACCAGATTTCACCATGAAAACCGATTATTAGATCACTTGGCGCTACTGAACGCAATCTATTACAGATTATTATATGCTACGCTTCAACCATCATTGGTCAATTGAGTCGTTATGATGGTTGCTTCCCATTATTAATTTTGCTCTTGATCATTGAGTAATTTTATCTAATTGGTACAGCCAGCCGCTTTGTCATAAAAAGCGAAACAAACAAACAGACCTTGTTTTGCTGTTACAAAATTGGGTGGAGGTTTTTTATTTATGTAAAGTACGCGCGTGTCCCGTCCACCTGTTATTAAATGGCACTGCCTCCATGGACAGATAGATGCCAAAATAACATAACTTCTGATGAAAGTTATAAAATATGCAGATATTCAAATACGTAGCAGTGTATTTAATATGTGGCATTTGAATGAAGTTAAAATCCAGTTTTAGCTAAATTAATTTGTGTAATTAATAAGTTATTAATTTAAATAACACTTAATATATTAAAATACGTCCAGCGGATGACGATGTCGTATAACTTAAACATCCACAGACATTGGTCAATGTAAATTACTGATTTCTGCGTTATAATAGCAGTATTAATCGCTGTTATGATCTGGTTTCAATGGTGTGGTAAGGGAGACATACTTATCCGAGGCGTTAGTCTTTAGAGTTAAAATTAGGATTGGACCGACCTCAGGTAAAACTATGGTCTTATCTGGGGTTGATTAAAGATTTTATGGACGATAATAAGTAAGATTAATTGGGATTGCGGATATCCATGGACGATAGTAACAAAAATAAAAATTTCACATGAAAATATGATATTTTATTCCATACGCTATTGTATTGTGAGAGATGTAACAATGGTTTTGATTATTTTATTATTTTCGTGCCGAAAATAAAACATTAATTATTATTAATAGATTTGATGGAAGTAATGAATAAAGAGAGAGCTTAATACCGATCTACCCACGCCGATACGTAACTGTGGCTAAGTAATTGCTCCACTTATTCCTTAGGGTGTACGCTTCAGCCTGCTTGTTTTATGTTTGCTGTTTGTCCCGTCCTACTCGTTTATTTTTATCTGTATCAGCAACAAGGGGGATATGTTCAATGAATGAATACCGTATTTACGGGTTATTTTGATAGAATTAGCCCGCTTTGATAAATAATTTCATAAATAAAAGTAAATGAGATGAGAAAATAATATATTAGGTAATTGTTTTGATTACTGATATGATTTCAAGTTCTCGTTTTGGAAATATATTTTGAGTTTCACTGTGTTTTGTTTTGCCTCTATCATAACCACATATTTATTTTTCATAACTAAATTATATTAACTATTTCTCTTGACGTAGGTATTTCAGGAAAATGATGGGTGGTTTATTTTACAAAAACAACCACCACCACCAAAAAACCACCACCACCACCACCTACCACCACTACCACCTTCAAAAAATTTTTTGAAGGTGGTAGAACCCTTTGTGGTTCGACTCCGGCGGCACCACCGCCACACCTATTTCTACCTAATAACAGCAGTGTTAGGCGCTGCTGTGTTCCGGTTTGAAGGGTGTGGTAAGGGAGACAGACTTTTCGGAGGCGTTCCATCTTAGTCCTCAGGGGTAGCGGCGCATCTGTGGCCGACCTCAGGTAGGAATATCTAATCCTATCTGGGATTGATTACAAATGTCCATGGGCGGCAGTAGCCACTTACCATCAGGTGGACTGCAAGCTCGTCTGCTACTCTGATATTATAAAAAAAAAAAAAAAAAAAAAACAACATTAAAATTGAAACCACAAATGACGCAAATATTACAGAAAAGACTACGAATATAGTTATTTTTAATATTATACTTTTAGGTTTCATATACTTAATACATTCATTTCAAAAACATTTTGTAATATTCTTTATTTAGCAAATAGTTTCACTTGCGCGTATACACGCAATCTTTTCTTCATTAATACACCAAAGAAGTCTAACTTCTTCCTTCTTTTTTTTAAACTCTCGTTCTTGCGAAACCTGAAAATTGCAAATTACGTGGAATGAAGCAAGTGCAACCCATCAACATCGGGGTCAAGGAACTTGGTGGAGAATTAAAACGTGGATGAGGTTGCGGGGGTGGTTGCTTATAGTTATAAAATGCGGGTCAGCGAGCCCTAGATGCGGATTTGGGTCAACCGCATCGCTACCTGTTCACTTTAGGCTACAACTTTGTTTTCACCTAGTACTAATGGATGGTAAATATTGATAGCATTGAAGAAGTTTCAAGTGGCAATGAACAGTACCTTAATAAAGTCCCGAACTACGTATTTTTTGTATAAGATTTAAATATTAAATGAATATGCGGACTGCACTTGATGCTAAATGTCATTGCCGCCCATGGACATCTGTAACCTAATTAAAGAACTAGAAATATAATGTATGTTAGGTATATAATGTAATTAGGTACGTCATCAAAGCTTTGAAACTTTGCATAAGTTATATATAAAATCAGCAGTTCGTAACAAAATATACTCCGCATGATTTCTCCCGCTTAGTAACTATTATTGGCAGTGAAATTTTAGGGTCAATGTCAAATCGCGATATTCTGTCTACAAAATCGCTGAATAGCGTTTTCACAAAATAGTTTTAAAGTGGCCAAACGATCTAATGGAATATTGCTTTCGAGGGTTAGAATAAAGTAGGTATGTAGGGTTAGAATAAAGTAGGAAAGTATGAAGGTGGTAGAACCCTTTGTGGTTCGACTCCGGCGGCACCACCGCCACACCTATTTCTGCCTAATAACAGCTGTGTTAGGCGCTGCTGTGTTCCGTTTTGAAGGGTGTGGTAAAGGAGACATACTTTTACGAGGCGTTCCAGCTTAGTCCTCAAGGGTAGCGGCGCATCTGTGGCCAAACTCAGGCAGGAATACCTAATCATATCTGGGGTTGGTTACAGATGTCCATGGGCGGCACTTACCATCAGGTGGACAGCATGCTCGTCTGCTACTCCTATATATAAAAAAAAGAAAGTAGATTTGGTTTTGGGACATCCTCTTTATTCGTTAACTTTAAGCTCTTACTTAATTTCCGGGGATTAATTAATAAATAGAGATTACTTTGCCCTTAGGCGTTTTATCATAAAACGATTATAATGCCTTATTATCGCTCAACTAGGCATGTATTATAGTTTTTCATTAGATAATATTGTCATTAATATATCGGAGGTCAATGAGTTAATCTTTATTGAAATAAGCTGGACAACTCAACAAGAGATAATTAATTATTCTAATTAAATAAATAATGGCTTTAATCTATATCTATATTTATAAATATACTTCTCATGATTGACTGATTCATTGTCGCTGAGCTTAAACAAGTGAAGTTAAAAACATGAAATTTAGACCGTGTGTTTCTTGAATGAGGCAGCCACTAAGGAATGACGTTCCACCAGGTATTCCACCTCCAGCGGTTAATGTTTGGCCGATTTGTAAAAAAACATAAAATAAGTATTTCCATTTGTGATTAGAAATAAAGAAATACTTATGTCGACGATAAATGGAAGCATAAGGATACAGTTTTGCTTACAACTGACAATGCGTTAAAAATTACTAAAGTTCTGCTAAACTACGTAAAAGACACCTAAAAGCAGATTTCCGTATATTAATTAGGTTATACTTTTCCTTTCAAAGCTATTTCAGGAATAAGGGTATGTGGGTCAGCCGCTTCACAGTACATTAATTTAAGGCTTTGTTTTAAGGCAGGATACACAATTTGTAAATATATAGCACACTTATCTGCAAAATCGCTCGCTCAAAATACTCGAAAATCATAGAGACTAACTTTTGAATTTATTTCAGGATGGGAGATAGGGAAGTGAGTCAGTTGAAGTTATTTCAGGATGGGAGATAGGGAAGTGAGTTAGGAGCTCCTGTATATTATTATCATGCGTTGTTTTGAGGTAGTACACGTAATGTAAAATAAACGTCGATAAGTCGAAAGTCGAAAGTCGATAGACTGCCCGAAAATCCAATCGACTTTTACTTTCAAAGTTATTTCAGGATGGGAGATAGGAAAGTGATTCAGGCGCTCCACTGTACTTTAATATAAGGCTTTGTTTTTATGCAGGCCACGTAATTCACTATCTTCAATAATAGCATCTTGTATCTCCATATAAAAGTAGAGCGCAAATCCATTCGACTTTTATTCTTCAGTATGAGAGATAGGAAAGTGAGTCAAGCATTTCACTGTACATTAGTATAGTGCTTTATATTGAAACAGGACACATAATGAGTGTAAAACTTTACATCTTGCATCTTTGCATGGAAACAGATGGTCTGCGCGGAAATCAAATTGACTTTTCCTTTCAGAGCTATTTCAGGACGGAACAGATACGGATGTGGGTCAGGCGTTCCACTGTACATTAATTTTAGGCAGCAGCTTTGTTTTGATGCAGGAATGGTAATGGCCTGTAAATATTGATAGCGTTTTAGAGCTTTGAATCAATTTCAAGTGCTTTACGACATTTATTCATAACTATCATTAACGAATACGTAACGTCGATGCTTACTATAGTATCGAAATGTTATTTATAAATTCATTTACATTTTGCATGAATTTTAATTAATTTATTTTATTGGTCTTATTGAATGCTTTACACGTTTGTGCATATTTGTTAATTTGATTGAATATAATTTAGTAGTTATATTTATGCAAAGGGGACAAAGAACCATGAAATTATTGATTTATTACATTAGTGATTTATTAAATGCAACTGAAACAAATAGCCGCCAAAATTAGGGTTAACATATGTTAATATATTTGACAGAATTGACTTAAAATTCAAATACAAGGACTAGCAAATTGATAGTTTTTAACTATAATTTAAACTTTTTTACAGACCGAAAAAAAAATTAATTACAGAAATCTAATTCTAATCTACAAATAAATGATCAATCATTTACAAATAAAACAATTGTATGTATGTGTACGTCATTTTTAATTTTTATTTAAAAACAAAACCTACAATTATTTTATAAGTTAAGTCCAATACTGTTTACGCAAAGTCATAAAGGCCTGTACTTAACTTAAACTGTTAAGGATGTATAATTATTACCCGAGCAACGAGGGAGGCGGAAATGAAATGGAGGTGAACAAAGTTTTCATCCTCGAGAGAGGATCGAGTAATCCCCAAATCCTGAAAGGAGTCTTTCGAATTTAACGGTGGGTCGACGCGTGATACCTTAGGCATAAACTACAAAGGGAGGGTCCCTTCGGAACCTTTTGTCGTTTAATGGTCGTGTTCTGTATAATTGAAAGGGACGAAGGGAGCTATTGCAGTAACTTATTTATGGTATTTACACAAAACATGATTACACCGTTAATTAATTTTAAATACCTGATTTTACATTACAGCTAAACTTGTAATAAAGTAGTTTCTGCCCGCGAATATCTTAGCGTGAACTTAATTATATCCTAACCAAAAACCGGTTCGAATTATTACTATGGCAAACTTGAAATCGATCTGATGTTATGATTATAAATAAAGAAATCATTATGTCTCTTACTTTAATTACACGTCTTATATAGCAAAAATATAGTTTTTATTACGCAACTCTATAACATTTTTAACCATTTTATAATTATAGAAAAAACAACAATGTTTATCTTGCGTCAAGATCTAAATTTAATATAATCTGGATGCTACTGTAACTATAATTTCATTATGTATAACAATGTCTATACTATTTGGAATACATATAGCCACCATATTTATTCTTAGAAATAATTGTCGATCCTAATTGAATATTCTGGGATGTCAATTTGGGAAGTGCGACCGTCATAAATTTGTTTCATCGTTAATAATAATGTTTTCGTCCATTAAATACCTGTTAGTTAATTAATTGATTAAATTACGTATCGATAAAAGCCGGCAATTTGAATACGTTCAAACTTTGGAGTATAAACCACCGCTTAAAGTTTTAAAGCAATAAAACTGAATTACCCAGTTTGTACTGAAAATACAAATTACCAGTTTAATCTAATCGACTAACGGAAAGATTTTGAATTGGTTTATGGTGCTAAAATTACCTTTCGTTTATGTACATTAAGAAGAGTAAACAAATCTTTATTGTTTTATATAAAATTAAAAAAGATTGGAATTTTGGTTCTTGTGAGTAATATGAAATAAAAAATACATGAAAAAAATTATATACGAATGCAATATGATTTTTTTAAGTGAATCTATTGACTACTATTCGATTTTGATTGATCATTTTACTATTGTAAGTTGAAATAACGAATAAATGCTTCACCATACCACAATACGTGGTCACATTTTTTTATCGTTAAGGCAATTATATTCAATTGTCAGCAATTGGCGGTATTTATAAATCGGAACTAGTGAATTGTGAAAGCGTAAGTGCTCTCAACTAGTTCGCCCATTCAACTAGATTGACAAAATGGAGAAATACTTACTTATATGTGCACAATTTGTTCATTTTACAAAATTTTATTACTGACTGACTGTCTGTTCATTAAAAGATGTGATAATTAAATATTCGTATTTGTATAAATTGTGAATTTCGGGAGGTGGTAGAACTGTTTTCGTTCGACTGCAGCGGCAGCACCGCCACATCTATTACGGCCTAATTACAGCAGCATCAAGTGATGCAGTGTTCTGATTTAAAAGGTGTGGTACGGAAGGCATACTTTTCCATTCCAGCATCATCCTCAGGGGTAATAGGTCTAATCTTATCTGAGATTGATTGCACATGTCTATGGGCAGCACTAACCACTACCATTAGGTGGACTACATGCTCGTCTGGTTCCTACTCCTATATTGTAAAAATGGCGTTCCAACTTAATCCTCCGGCGTAACACCGCATCTGCTGCCAAGCTCAGTCAGGAATCTTATCTTGCCAGGAGCTTATTACAGACGTCCACGACCGGCAGAAGCCACTTACCAACAGATGGACCGCACGCTCCGCTGCTACTTTTACATTATAAAAAAAATTGGCTTCCTTAATGCATCTTATTTTCTTCGCAATTTCCATCTCGTTTAAACTTTTAGAATGTATAATTAAGATCCCCTCTCAGAATAATGAACGTGTTTATTAACGGGTAATTAACTGATTTTCATTAAACAAGAGATTGTCCTCCGTAATCACTATTCAGATGAGATTTCGTTGTTTGTGTATTCAATTAATTTGTGATTAATTCTTAATGGAGTCTCAAATTATTACATGGAACGATCGCAATATCGAGTATATTATATTACTCGTTATAACACACATACTAACACAACTTCGTTTTTTCTCCCCCGTTTCGTTCCCAAACTTTAGTAGGTATTCGAGAACTTATTTCTCTAAAGCTCACTTTTTAACTTGTTCGTAAAAATGTTAAATTAAAATAATAAAGTATTCATCTAATTTTTGGTAAACTTTAATTACGCTTATATCTTAATTACACTTATATCTTAAATATTTCAAAAAAATGTTTTTGTTTTCGTATTTTTCTTAGAAGGTTTTCAAACCATACTCCCACTAATGTGTATTGATCATTGACTGTAAGTGCTTCTTTTTGTCTTCGCACATATGACACAAGCAATGGTATGAATTTTACAATAATGTCCCGGGATCCAATCCCAAGCTCTTTTTCGAAGTCACGTTAGGAAATAAATAAATCGATGATGAAACTAAGAGATCAACAAAGACTTATTGGCTTACTAAAATGGCTGATAATTAAGATAATTTTAAGAATAGTTTATCAGACCATAATGATATTGGCCCCATTTGTAAATCTCACGAAAAGTAATTATTATTAAACAAAAAGTAATTGCTAAAGTTTTCTTAAAATTAATTTATTCAAAATATAACAATTTAATAATTATTTAGATTAAAGTAATTTTTTACTTGAATGAATGGAGCATGAAATTATTTCTATGTAGATATATACATTAACGACTTTGAGACGCAGACAGGGTGAAGACCAACGACCTCTACTAAATTTTCATTACAAGCTTCAGTCGGGTTCTGAATGAAAATGTTTTCTCTACAGCTAGTTTGTTTTGTTTTTTATTATTTTACGTTTTAACTTATCTCGACCTCTCCGAAGCGGTCGTCGATTATGTTTTTATTCGCTAAAAGTAGTACATCTGATGGATGCTAGTAGGTATCTACTGTTAATTGACTAGAAACTAGAATGTCAAAAGGCTTAAAAGAAATATTGGGCACTAAAAGCAATGATATTGCTCAATGCAACTTTTAAAATATTAAAACTTCATTTTTTAAAGGTATATATTATTTAGGTATTCTAGTATGAAAATCAACTAAGTTATTTTGAGAATGAAACGAAAGTGCGCACGCAGAACCAATAAAGGCTGAAGTAGTCTCCAAATCAAAATGTCCTATACCTACTAGATATATGTAACAGCCAGTTTTCTTAATATAATGAGTAAACAAATTAATTGAATTAAGTAATATAAATAAACGTCCAGAAATTGTATTTCACTTTTAAAATTTTAGTGTTTATGAAGGCAATATTGTTTTATCTTGTATTTTTGTTTTTCTGTTTTTTAATATATTTTTTTTCCGTCATTATTTCTAATTTTTATTAGTGCATTAGTTCATAAATGTCGTAATATAAAATTTTGAATGTAAACTTATTTTAAATATGTATTGTATCACTTCGTAGAATAAAAAATTCTTCCACAGTACCAGTGAGCAGGGGGTTTGGCAGTTTTTGTTTATATTATTTTATTTTTGTTTTACATATAATATAATATTACTTTATATTATTACAATTTGATATACAATTATTTATATTTTGATTATACTCATACATTACATATTATGAATGATTTGGTTGATATTCAGCTTAACGATAATTTTTACTCTTGTTCTTCCACAGACAATAGTTTTCTTAGCGCAGATGGCGATTCTTTAGGCACAATAACACTGCATGATCAGATTTCCGCATTGTGTCATCCCAATCACCTTAACATAGCACACATAAACGTTCAAAGTGTTCCTCGGCACTACTCTGATCTTCTAGCATCCTTCAGCAGCGACCACCTTGATGCTCTTCTTATTTCTGAGTCCTTTCTCAAACCTTCTCTTCCTTCTGCCCAGTTCGCGTTACCAGGCTTTGATCTCATTCGAAATGATCGTATCGGTAGAGGGTGTGGCGGTATTGCCATATACCTACGCTCCGGTATTTCTCACAAAGTAGTCAGCGCATCTCCTTCCGAGTACACTCAATCTGCAGAATATTTGTTTATTGAAATATCTGTTAATAAGGTTAAAGTTTTACTATCTGTTTTTTATAGCCCTAATCTTACTGTTGATTACTTTGAACAACTTGATTTAATTCTTAGCGAGCTGTGTCCTATATATGAGCATATAATACTAATGGGTGATTTCAATACATGTTTACTAAAAAATGATTCCCGCTCTTCTAGACTCACATCACTTTTAAATTCTTTCAATCTTGAACTCCTGTCTCTTTCCGCTACTCATACATTCCCTAATTGTACTCCCTCGCTTCTCGATCTGATGATCGTCTCATCCCCGGATAATGTTGTCAGGCACGGGCAACTTTCTGCCTCGTTTTCCTACCATGATTTGGTCTATCTTTCTTACCGCATTCGTTCTCCTAAACGTAATCCTCATTATCTTCTTCTTCGTAGTTACAAGGGCATCGATCTGGAGGCATTGCGGCATGATGTTCGTATCTTGGACTGGTCCCCGGTGTACAATGATTGCAGTATTGACGGAAAAGTAAATAGTTTTTCAGCGGCTATCCTTACACTGTATGACAAGCATGCTCCACTGCGACGTGTCAAGACTAGGCGTAAACCTGCGCCTTGGATCACTGCTGAAATCAAAGAACTTATGGCACGTCGAGACAAAGCCAAAAGGAGGTATAAGAGGTGTCCCACAGATCGTAATCTTACGTCTTATAAGGTATTACGCAACCGCTGCAATCGTCTGTGTAAAGATGCAAAGAGACGCTATTTCCATGATTCTCTCACCAATAAAAGTACAGCTGATGTATGGAGATTTCTAAAATCTGTTGGTATTGGCAAATCTCCCAATGCAGTTTGTCAAGATATTGATCTAAGCGATTTAAATAATTATTTCTCTCACTCATCGACAGTTATGGATCCTTATATCAAATCTCGGACTTTAGATTCATTGGCAGGTTTGTCAAAACCATCACATCCTAGTTTTTGCTTTTCTCTTGTCTCAGAGGAAATAGTGAAGAAATCGGTACTTGCCATTTCTTCTACTTCAGTTGGGAATGACAATCTGTGCTCAAGGATGATAGTACTGATTCTACCTTTTGTCCTTCCTATACTCACTCATATATTTAACCATTCTTTATCCTCTAGTACTTTTCCAGCAGTGTGGAAACAGGCGCACATAATCCCGTTACCCCAAAGTCACTTCTCCTTCCATGCTATCTCACTACCGACCCATCTCCATCTTACCTTTTCTTTCTAAAGTCCTTGAGCACATTGTTCATGCTCAATTGTCCTCTTTTCTTTCTGTTAACGGTGTCCTCAACACATTTCAGTCTGGATTTCGCCAAAGCCACAGCACTACCACTGCTCTTTTAAAGGTGACAGAAGACATACGCTGGGCTATAGAGAATAAGCAGCTAACACTATTAGTATTGTTAGATTTTAGTAACGCTTTCTCTTCCGTTGACTTCGACATACTTCTAGGAATTCTCCGATCCATCAACATTTCTTCAACCGCCATTTTATGGTTCGATTCATATCTTCGGGGCCGCTCGCAGCGTGTTCGTGTGGACAATTTCTTTTCAGACTCTTGTGAGCTGCACGCGGGTGTGCCTCAGGGTGGCGTTCTCTCTCCTTTACTTTTTTCAATATTCATCAATTCTGTCACAAATGTAATTTCTTCCAAATATCATCTTTACGCCGACGATTTGCAAGTTTACCACCACTTTCCTGCGGAGCAATGTGACTTGCCCATCACTGCAATCAACGAAAATATAAGTCGGATTACTGAATGGTCTAAGTCCTTTGGTCTCAAGATTAATCCACATAAAACGCAGGCGATCATAATCGGTAGTAGACATGCACGGAGCCTAATAAACTTTTCATCATTGGGCTCAGTAAATTTAGACGGTACCCTTATACCATATAGTGATACAGTCAAAGATCTTGGGCTTATCATCAACTCCACCCTCTCGTGGAATGCACACGTCAGTGCAGTCAGTAGTAAGGTGCACCATTCATTTCATACGCTAAAATGCCTACAAGATGTCTTGCCCTTGAAAACTAAAATTTCTCTCGCTCAATCAATAATTCAACCCATTATTGACTATGCTGACACCTGTTACCTGGATGCTACAGAGGAGCTACTTAACAAACTTGAGCGCTTGCAAAACCTATGTATTCGTTTCATCTTCGGAATTCGTAAGTTTGACCATGTCTCACACTTTCGCAAGGATCTCAAGTGGCTCCCAATCCGCCTTCGCAGAAACACTCGGATTTTATGCTTGCTATATAATATCCGTCACAATCCAACCTCTCCATCCTATCTGCGAGAGCGTTTCTCTCCCGCACGTCCTTCTATTGCTCCCTGTAGAACCCATTTAAAGACTCTCCTTAACTTCCCATCACATAGAACCAGTTCCTATTCCAACTCCTTCACTGTTCATGCAGTCAGGTTGTGGAATTCGCTCCCTCCAAATATACGCGACTCTAAAAACATCCATATCTTCAAGAAAAGAGTAAAACATCACTACCTTTCCTTAACCGTATGAGTATGAAAATATTATGTATCTAAGTATTAAATGTATGTGTATATTTTATGTGTATTTTATTACTTTATATAGATATATATATTTATGTTCATATATTATAATATTATTCACGTTATATATTATGTTAAAAGTGCACGCTTACCAGGTGTTAACAAATTTCCAATCTCAGGTCTGCTGGAAGAAATTTCTTTAGAAATAAGCAGTGCCTTTGCACTAAATTTTAGATATAGCTCTCTTTTATGTTGTATTTTTGTGTGCATAAATTAATAAATAAATAAATAAATAAATAAAAATACATCCATTGTGCTATTGATGCTAACAGTAGCTAGGTTTCAGCTGGGTACGCAGAGTGGTTCAACACAATAATCCAATAAGTACGGTATGAACCCATGACTCATGAATCGCATGCTCAACCCCTAGCCCTTAAGGCTATTAAGCTTTGAATTTATGTAATACTATCCCTGCACTCACTCTATCTAATATTTATTTAAAGAGGAACTCGGGGAGCGTGTGTATGCTAATGTTACGTAGAATAATATCATTAAAGTTAATTAACGGATTGTTTGAATCCGTAATGAATACAAAAGTACGTAACAACAAAAGCACGGGTCAGTCACCCTATGTTAATGTAAGTACTCGCTGTATCCTCTCGCAGGTGTAGCTTATAATTGAATACAACAAAGGGATTAGATCATGAGAGTAGCTACGAAGCTTCGACATCGTAACTGAATGCGATACAAAAATTACAATAATTTTGGATAGTGTAGGAGTCTAAATGATCCACGGATACAGAAGCCATGTATGACAGATGCGTTCCTTTATAAATAAAAACAATAAGGTAACCAGATAAATTTTATGTGCATTTACAATTCCTTAAAATCTAATATCCTTAAGGGTATCTGAAATCGGTAAAATACTTTTCATGCCATACTCAGATCCTAAATTTCATATCCGTAACATCCGTAAAAGATTACATCTGTTGTCAGGCACAGATGTGACAGTCATATAGGATATGTCTCAACTTTTGCACAGTTTGCAACCAGGAAGCTAAAATACTTCGAATTTGGTAATTTGCCTTGTCACCTCACGCAGGTATCAAGGAAGTTAATGGTGTACTGAAAATCTATTTTCCTACAGATTCTTCTCAAAGCATTCCTACATTTAGATCTATTTGTTTATTAAAATACGGGATTTAACTTGCAGGAGAGATATAAGTGTAAGAAACATTTGGGTCCTTAAAAACTATCCTGAATGGAGCTATATATTTTAAAGGTACATTGTTATTATGACACCGCCATAAACGGATGCGGATGTTTGGGACAAAGAACCAAACTCGAGTCGCAGTCACGTGCACGGATTTTATTATTTCATGTCATAGTTTATGCTTCGCTCGCTGCATTATGAAAAGGCGTATTAGGATAATGGAATGGAACATACTTACCATTATGACGTGAATGCTATGAAAACATCTCATGTAATGTCTCTATCAAGATAAATTGTTTTATGTATAAATTGTCTTTTAAGATTCTTTAGTTTTAATCTGTGATACGTTTGTAATGATTGAATTAGTAATCTTGGGTTGAAAGTGGTGGAACCGTTTGTAATCCTGCTCTAGAATCTCCGACGTCATAACAATTCCTGGTTGATAACAAGAGGGTGTAGAGCAGAGACTCTTACACGAGTGACGAGACGTTCCAACTTAGTAGAAAGCTTATATATTCCTTCCGTCGCAAGTAGTCTTTAATAGACTGCATTCTTGCCACTTCTATACATAAAAGTAGAATTTCCATTACATTAAAGTGCAAAATTCCATATACAATGTTATGCTTCAATTCAAATCTGTGACCAAATCCGTAACGATTAGGTACATTAGCAATCACGTGTACTTATATCTAAATTAACCATATATTTACGCATGGGGTGATTCATTTATTACAGTCATGTGATAAAACCCTCCCAGCGCCACGATAAACATTTGTGTTGTGTGTTTCCGTAAATGCTCATAGCTCATAGATATATTATCCTACTGAATATAATATATCTATGGTAGATGCTATATGACAATTAGTCATAAGTTAACTCAAAAGTTGTTGCTTTGTAAAAGAAATAAGGCATTAACACGGAATTTAAGAAAACCTTTACACATTAAACACCTTTTACGGAACGTAAATTACTCAAAAATCAAAGACTTTTATTGACATAAAAATGTTTCATTATATTTAATGCATGTCACGTCACGTTATCGAAATATTTTTCAATGTAATTCCAAGATTCGCGTGAGTGACGTGTATTTAACAGATTGTAGCGTATTCAGCATTCGAAGAAAAGAAACGCTATGTCATAACGCCGAGCCAAACACGACCTACATGTTACATTTCAACAGTTCCATCTGATAGAGTAACGTGATTAATGTACAATATTTACGATAATGTAATTTTAGTATAATAACTTTCTTGGAAGTGATAGCAACTGCTTCGGCGAAATGTTAACCATTAAGTGAATTATTATTCTGAGTCACCACAGAACAATAACACAAACAGCTTAGGAAAGTTAAGCGTTTTGTCTGCTTGATTTTTAAGTACTACTTTTTAGCTTATGTCAACGATATACTGATAGGCTTGAAACTCAACCTCTCGAATCTTTCGTGAAGAAACCTATACGCCTTCAAGTTATTTTAAGACCAAGTAGGGACCCAAAGCTGTGTGAAGTCAATCCGTACTTGCTCAGCGTGGTGGACTAGGGCCAAAATACCTCTCAGTCTAAGAAGAGTCGTGCCCAGCAATGTGACGGTACTGCATTGATAACAAAAATACAGAATACAGTACATGGTACAGTACATGGTACGTGGTACGAACATATTGAAACGTAGTAGCATTAGCTCGGCTTTGTGATATTATCCAGCGTGCGGCCGGCTCCGCCCCACTGACCCAGTGACACGGCACTCGGAGCAGAAAAAGCTCCACGGAATCGACTGAACAAATAAACGTGTAAATATTCCCTCCCCCACCGCACATTACAAGCACGCTTCGAGCCCTGATGAATGATTAATGAATCCAGAATCGTTCACATATTTTTTTAAATTAAATTTGCATATTCTCTCTCTCGCATCGAGAGGAGCTAACACGCTCGCGTGACACACATTTCGCGTTCCTCCTGAAATTTAAACGAAAAACATGCGACCGAAATAATGTCGAATTAAATTTTACTTTGACAGCACTTGGGGGCTTTTTTCTGTCACGTATACTTGAATTAATCCGCTAAGGATACGAATGGCATGAATAGAAGCGTTTAACATTACCGTTATTAGAGTTCGAAATATATGTGCAGAGACTAATAGCAATATCCCAAAATCGAAGTCATAAAGATATTAGACATCTGTGCAACATGCAACACATTCCTTGCATCTGGTTGCTGTTCATACTTCTTGTTTATTATCGGTATCTGTGGTAAATTCATCTAATATGGAATCGTTATACCAGCGAAGTCGTTATGTTACGAATATTCACCCAGTAAGTTTATGATTCATGGGTCAAGTTTCTGGATATTTTTTAGACAAAAAAATGTTCGGTTCGTTCAGCTATTCGTTCCATTCGTATACAATAATGCAGACGGGAGCTAACACGGAGTTATTCGTTGACATTCCTTTTTGTAAAACCAAAAGCTACGTAAGGGAATCAATTTCGGAGGGAGCGCCAAATAAATCCGCAACATTTCATGCCACTTTGGTTGTAGATTGCGTTCGGTCGCAGCTGCGTGACTTATGTTCGGTTGCACACTAAACCTAGTCTGCTTAAATAAGCTTACGTTATCTCCGATGGTATTTATATATCTAGATATAAAGTCGTATCTATATACGACTGTGTCATATCTATTGTCTTTAGTACTTTAGTACGCCAAATAAACGTCGACGATAATATAAGTAGGTACTATTTATTTGCCTGTGGTAGAGCTACGTGCTCCGTACGCTCGCCACGTAGCTTCCATATCAGTGGCTGAGGGGCTATGCGTCATATATTTATAGTGCGATGTACGCCCCTAAACAGCAACAGTCATAGCTCAATATGAAATAGTTTTACTGGTTTAATTCCTATGAACAATATTTTGTGTAATATGTTGCAGTGGTATGATTCACCTCAAATTTCCAGTGTTATTGCATCAGTAACATCAGTAGGAAAATAAACAAAGATTAAGAAGAACGTAAAAGTCCAAAGTTTACGTAAATTATTTGATCTGATGTTATGATAACATTATTTATTTATATCGTCGCCAGTTCTCACCTTGTTATGAGTATTACTCTAAACGTGTAGACTCTAATAGGGCAAAATAAATTATCAACATGTGTTGCACACCCGTGCATATGGCTCCGTTAACACAGCTCCACTAGACGTTTTTTATTGTCCATACAAAACTCCGCAGCGCCGAAAGCTCTGAAAGTAAATCAGGGACTTGTAACCGTTATTTATTCCCCTTACAACTTAGAATTTAGCCAAGTTCAGCAGACACTGTTTACAGAACCCGGCTGCTATATCACGATTCTCTTCTCCGCCAGGCGTTAATCTTGATTTGAGTCAGGATTTCAACGGCACATTTACCAAATAATATTTCACGTCGAAATCGATTTCGGTCGGTGGAGAAAGTAGCAAAATTTTTCGTCAGCGGATTCGTGCTCAAAGTTACTGGCATTGTCCTCCAGTCGAGCTCGGAAAGTTTATAATTAATGTTAGGGAAAAATTCCAGTGAAGGAAACCGAATGGTTTTCACTGTCGCTTAATCAAACTCGAGGTACAGCCGTTAATGACGAACCCTCGGACAGCCAATATTGTTTACTATTTTCCCGCTTAATTATAAAAGTTTCCCCGTAATAGACTAGGAAACAATTAGTTGTTGTTGAAGTTACATAGTCTATCGCAGTCAAATATACATAATTTTGAACAACTTGAACAAACTATTGTTTAAATTTTGTTATTCCCAAAAATCATTTTGTATAATTTTAATTAAATCGCTTGGTGTTTTACAAAACCAGATAATATAAAAGATATATATTTATGTTGACATTCCCTATTACTAGTTAGTCATTAAGTGAACAGCAGAGAAGCTACAGTATAAATACAAACTTGACTCCACTCCTTAGATAAGTAGTTGTATAAAAATATTTCAAGCATAGTAATACAAGCCGGGAATCTTGCAAATTAGTATTTTCGTTCGGAAATGGCAGCAAAAAGTGTAAGTTGGCGAAGCCGTTAATTAGGAGGATGGCGCGGGAGCGGCGGTTCAACTCCGCCCGACTCAAATAGAGATTTAGAGCCACTCGAGGTGGCGAGACCGAGCAAAAAATACGATCGCCTTTCTGCTCTCGGCTTTCTCTCAGCTACTCTATTACCTTGCACTTGCACTGGAATATCTTTTAGCAAAAAGCAAGGTTATCTTAGGGCGTAGGTAGGTACTTGCTCTTTTTATGCAACGGTATGTAATGTCATTTTGGAGGTGGTTAAACTTATGATTCGAATGCAGCGACATAATTCTTGCTTATTTCTGCTACTGTGGTTTCTTGTTGAAAGATGTGTAGGTACAATACATTTACCTACACTTGTAAATGCGATATGGGTTCATATTCCATAAGCATTGGAACGTAACGGTCAATAGTAGCAACGCGTCTAAGATCGACGTCACGTAGGACTTCTGACGTATCTGAAATCATGATCATACTTTGATAATCTCATGCCCATGTATGATCGAAACATACATGCTCCACACATTATGTAAAATAGTTGAGATATATTCAATAAAATGAAATATTTAAAAGGTGGTAGAACCCTTTGTGGTTCAACTCCGGCGGCACCACCGCCACACCTATTTCTACCTAATAACAGCAGTGTTAGGCGCTGCTGTGTTCCGGTTTGAAGGGTGTGGTAAGGGAGACAGACTTTTCCGAGGCGTTCCAGCTTAGTCCTCAGGGGTAGCGGCGCATCTATGGCCGACCTCAGGTAGGAATATCTAATTCTATCTGGGGTTGATTACAGATGTCCATGGGCGGCAGTAGCCACATCAGGTGGACTGCATGCTCGTCTGCTATTCTTATATTATAAAAAAAAAAATTAAATGTTGAGTTAGTATTCAATTACGTTAAAGTTCTAAAAACGAAAACAATTGTTACGGTAAAGCACACGACCTCTGGTGTAACTCCAGATCTGAATTAAGATTTAGTGCGACTCTACCCAACGAGTTCCAGCAAAACATGCAAACAAATCTCTGTACTTTAACAACGTTTACTTAAGAAGAAGATATTCACGCTAAAATTTTCAACACATTGTAGAAGGTCTGATTAAGCTACAATGTATTTTAGTTATCATTCATCAATTATAAGTAATAGAAGTTAAAGTAAATTATCGCTTTGTTTTCATTTATTCTCTAGCTAAACCAATCAATTAATTAACGCGCTAAGTAACACACTAGTTTTAAATTACCGCCGATAGATTATCGTACAATTTTAATCAAAATCTACACTATTTAATACCTGTAATTTCATGCACACTTGTGAATTATTCGTTAAATGTCATTCGATTGTCACATATATTCTTTTTTAATTAAATACCTTTACAATCAAAACATTTAACTTTGAAGTATTTACATACTCAAATGATTTATTTATTAGAAATTATTTTCTTAAAAACTGAAGATATTGAAAGTCTCCAGAACTTCAAGGTTTTTGCGTGTAATTTTCTTTTAATTTATTTGCCTTAATTTTTTAACCTATTATTTTTATTATCTTTCGCAGCATCTCGCCGCCTCAGCGAATACGTAGAATACTTCGAGCCGCTCGAATACGACGCGAGCGTTGTCCACACGCACCATGTACGCACGAGACGCTCGCTCGACGCGCCAGACCTGCGCCTCGACTTCAACGCGCACGGCAGGAGCTTCCAGATGCGACTGCGGAGGGACCTCTCGGCCTTCTCTGAGGACTTCAAGGTGAGGCAGAGAAGACAGCTAGTAGTAGTTTCTACGCTAGTAGTCCGGGAATTCCTGAGGAAAAACTACGTGCTTGACAAATATTTCACCTACACCCTGTTTTTCCCTAATAACAACAGTGTAGAACTGCTATATTCTGACATATATACTTTTTCGAAACGTTTTAGCTGAGTCCTTAGGGAAAACGACGCTTTTTAGATGACTTCAGGTAGGAATCTAATCTTATCGGGGGTTAATTACAGATGTTCATGGGCGGCAGTAGCCATTTACTATCAGATGGACTGCATCCTAGACTGTTACTCTATATTTTAAAAAAAAATATCTATATCTGTGTGAAGTTTACCAACTAACACTTGGCCAGAGTTGTGTGCTATATCCATAGATTAGTAAAGATACTACGCCGCCTTGAAATTGAATGAAGCCACAAACGGCTTATTTTAGTAAGTTCTTTTTTTTAATCCTTGACAAATAAAAACATTTTTAGAGAAAATTTACGAATAAATAACTAATTTACGTAATAATTACGTAATTTACGTAATAAATAAATAATTATTTCAAATATTTTAGGGACATTTTAGCACGGAGACGTGGCAAAACTTTTTCACGCAAATATTTCAATTCTCAAAACTGGGTACATTTTCTTGTTAGGAGTGAGTAATCTTTACTAATCTATGGCTATATCATATAAATCAGCCGGACAGAAATGGGTTGAAGGTAATAATAGAGACTACTAGGTAATATCCGCGATCCATTCCACATTGAACAAATCAGTGTCATCTGCAGACTTAACAGACTAATACGAGAAGTTTTGGTTGCTATCTATAGGAGGAAATAAATATTTCTCTGTCAACTATTGGTGGAAATAAATCTTTACGAACCATTAATCAATAAAGTCGAGTCTCTTCCTCTCTTCGAGTTAACTTATGGGGTTTGTTGTCAGTGCCTTAGTAGCACAATAAATATTAGTTTAAAAAAACTAAAAAAAAAAAGCTTTTATTGCTCATCGAACTAAAAAGTAGAAAATATTTTTAATAACAAAGAGTTTAATATTACAGTAGTAGCAGATTCAATAATCAATCATAATGAATCGCTTCAAAATAAAATTACAATAAAATTTAAGTTATTCAAATAATAATTCAATTCTGAGTAAAAATCGTGGGGTGCTTGATATTTTAAATGTTACAATCATTCTATTGACAATTATCTATGAGAGAATAGTTATGAACCGCAGTAAAATATTTATTTGTATTTTTTTAGTCCGTCACAAAGGTATAAATTGGGGGATTAATTAATCTAATAAGGATAATGGGAACTGTTATCAATTTATTGCATTGTCATCGATCCTTGATACGTGTGCAAAATTTCAAATTAATAATAGTTGTGGAAATTGGTGAAAATTTAACTCAAAGATTCCGTTACATACCTACATAAAAGCGTGTTAAAAATGTTTTAGTTTATATATAAAACTAGATAAAAACCGTGATATCTGCAAGTTCATTTACCTACCATTTCTTTTCTTTGTAACTCTATATCTCTGAATACAGATTCACTTTGCATTAATCGAGTTACAATTTTATGCACAATCCCATCTTACTCCTTTTACAATAATTCTGCGCGAGTGGAATTCTTGGTTTTATCTAGACTTCTAAAGACTCAACAAAGTGAAGTTGAGACGTGTGTCAATGTCTTTCTAGATCTACAACTGCATATGTAAGAGTAATGTACGTGTAGTCGTGTGTAATGTAGGTACATACAAATGTGTTTAGCTTAAGTGGAGTTGTCTTTTAGTACCTACTACTCCCTTATTTTGTAAAGTAATAATGGACTTGTCTATACTATAGAGAATAGTAAGTATTTACTTTCAGAGGGGGTGGGACTTTTCATCTTAATGACAATTTACATCTTATTCATAAGCTTTCTACACTGCCCTGGCTATAGAATATTTTGTAGTTTTAGGCAAAATACTAGACAGCGACAACAATTACAAGCGTTTACGAATCATTTATATCTACAGACAAAGAACGTGTCAGACGCTTGCCGAGGCAGACAAAATACAATTGTCCAATATAACGTGTTGTAATGTACGAGTATTTATATTTATCTAAATACAGCCGCGCAGACGACACGGACCGTGCCTGTCACAAAATATTGTACAGAAAAATATGATTTTGTCTGACGCGGCCCGTGCCTGACACGTTCAACGTCTGTTCATAATTATAGTTTGTCTTGATTAAAAGAAATTACCTAATGAAGCGAACTGGTGATTGTTTTATATTAAAAAGTGCACTTAAAGTGAATGTCTTCCTTTTCATAGTTCTTATAAATCTTCTGTAGAACGTTCATCGTCGCAAGAGTTAATGTTTGTTGGCAAGTCAGTTTAATGGGACTTTATCTCCAGACCCCACTATTTAAGTGACATACGAGTCATCCTTACATAAGTATGAATGCACATGATACTTACACAAAAGGTATAAGAGAAACGTCTAAAACTAGCTAAAGTATGAAAATGAATTAACATATTAAACAGGATGAATTTGTTAAATATTCATGCATGGTCATAACTAAAACTGGAAATATCTAGTTAAAAAATTTCATAAACTAAAACTTTATATTTTCATAACTTTATATTCAATTTTCCTAGCTGGGAAAAAAACGAGTTCTTTTTGTATGAAAAAAAAAATCACATGCTGTATTATTGACATCGGCTAGGCTTATAAGGCTCATTCTGCAAAGTAATGGTAGATAATATCAAACTGAAGGAACAGACTCGTATCATTTGTGAGAATACTTTTTTGTGACAATACTTTTGCTAAATGTGTTGTTCTGGTCACTGATAAATCTACTCTTACAGGTCGAAGGTTCGGAAGGTGAATTACACGAAGTCGACACGTCACACATATACCACGGCGAGTTGGTTGGTGAGTAATCACTTACTAAATTGTTACTTAACGTGCCCAGTGCCCATATCATGCTGCAAATATTATCCGTAGTAGACGGTTAGTATGCCCCATGATTGCAAGTGTTGTAACCTGTACGAAGTAATTATATTACTGCAATTTAGTCGCCTTATTTAATCATACACCAGCAACAAGTAATTTTAACAGCTCTAAACTTCTAAAACAGAAGTGGCAACGCCCGAGTACCCGAGTAGTTTAGCGCGGAGCTCGAGCGCTCCGTCCCGCAAGACAGAAACAAAGTTTGCGGGTGACGTGCCGCCGACTGACGGCCGCAACTCGGTAGCTCCATTGTGCTCCAAGCGAGCTCACGACGTTATCTACACCCAAGATAAAGCCCCATTGTTTGCCCTCGCCCCCGGCAAAATTTAATAAGTCCCCGCTACGAGTGTGTCGACGGCGATTGTGTTTCCCTTTAATCAAACGGAAAATGAACGCGAACACGAGAATCGGAACGATCTCGATGCGTTAATAATTCCACGGGAGCACTAAAACATATTTCTTTTCTCAATTACTGCCGGGACAGCGTCAAAGTCCCGGCTAATTGGGAGCTTTCGGCGGCCACTCAACTTTTAATGTCGACGGGCGCAGGCCGCGTGCCGACGACGCCCGCTCCGCAGCCTCGCCCACGCTGCCCGTGCTATGTAAATAATTACTTTGCTGAAAATTCCGTCGGCATTCTTCATTCAAATATTTTATAAAGATATTCGCGACGAGGTTTGTTTACTAGGCAGAAGTATGCGAAATTTGTCGAAGCGAAAGCGCGCCAAATGTCTACGGTATCGAGTTGTAAAATTTTCCAAACCGCTGACGTGTGGATTGGAGGTCCAGTTGAGAAACGCGTGATGTATCAGAGTGCGGGTGTTATGATCGTGAAAGTTTTGTACGGTGTAAATGGATAAAGTTGTAAGGGCGGGCCGGCATCGATCGCAGTTCGTCGTCCTACTTACCGCGGTTCCGATGCACTTAGCCACCGAGTTGCAAGCCACATTTATGCATACATTTACCGCTTTGCACCGCATAACGAATACAACTGTTTGAACAATAGCACTTTTCTTATTTGACTTGCATTACTGTTGCCCGGGTCGCTTTGTAAATATTTTGCTGCTCAGCGCGGATCTTCAAGAATAACAAGCTGTGTATCTTTGACCAATATAAGGATCATATTCAAAATAAAATATATTTAAACAATACAACTATACATAGAGGAATATCAAAGTATAAGTAAAGTTTTTATTACGTTGCAGACGAAAGTTATACATTTTAAGTGGCACTCGGCTCATTTTAAGTTATTATACGCAGATTTTTCCGTCGCGGTTCTTAAAAATTCACTTCAGACATCTTCGGAATTCTGCGGGTCGTGAAAAACGTTTCACATCTTTGCCGCGGTTAACTTTCATAATTTCATAAGGTAGCTTTTTGTTTAGCGAAAAAAATACATTTAAACATGAGTTCAATGAACGTACCTACAAATATAAGAATGTTTGTGTGCAAAGGTTTAAAACATATGTCGGAAATATTTTGTTCAACCTATTTAAAGTAATAAATACAGAATTCTGTCTGTTATAATATAAAGCATCGACCGTTTTCGGAGTTAATATGTTTAATTACAAAATAAGTAAGAAAGAGCTAACTTTTTCTTAACTTTTCTTGCGTCTATACTCTACAGTATACATTCTAACCTTAGAAACTTTATACCGAACCTATCTAAGACGAAACTTTTACGCAAACATAAATCTCTTTTACTGAGTAAAAGTTAAAAAACTAAACGTTAAAAAAGTTAAAACCTGGTAAAAGTTAAAAAAAAGCTTGCAGGAATAGATTGGAAATCACAGACGGCGCCTCGTGGAGAAACTCGTTAACAAATGTGTTTACTGCGTACATCCCATATTTATATAAGCGACATGTTTCAAAATAATTCTGTTTTCATTATCCTTTTTCCGGTTTTATCCGCTGTAAAGGAAGGTAAAGCCTACTTCTCGCTATAATTAAGGCTTTGTTTCGACTCGTTATCTCGAAGAGTACGGAAATGAAATGATTACTTATAAACACCTGGATAAACCTAGTTTGTATAATATGATTCAGGTAATGGAGACATATTTAGAAAACATTTCAATGTTATATTATTGCGTAGGATATTTACATTCCAGACAAGAGAAGAAAATAAGGAACTAACCATACGTTGTAATCCGTGCATAGAATGACACACTAAGCCTGCTTGTTATTATTTATATCATAGGCTAGCAGTCGTTAAACCTTATCAGGGGTCTTATGAGCGGTATCCCTTTGACCACTATCCTGCACCCTCTCCACTACTAGGCATTGCAAAAGCGTGGCCGAGTGGGTTAAGCTACGGAGCAGGTCTTCTCAGTTAGATCGAACCGCCCGGCTAGCGACCCCGGGAAGGACGACGGTATGTGTGGTCGCATTCCGTCGTATACACCAGACGGTGTGGTGACACAAAGTCACCTGGGCGGAGCCCGACGGGGCAGTGCGCTGAGAGGACTCCGGTCGCGTTCCTTTGGAGATCCCGGAGTCCTCTACGCAGCGCCGAGGACGGCCACCGGGGGGGTTTTAGTGCGGTAAAAGTCCCACATAACCCCGTGTCGCTCCCACGGCACCGGGTACCTTTTGAAGGTTTCCCCCTCGAAAAGAAAAAAAAAAAAAAAGGTCTTCTCAGTTGGGGAAGACCCCTGGGCCCAGCAATGGGCCATGAAAAGATTGCAGCCTGATGTCCTTATGCTTATACAATACTTGTTTTTATATTCTTGTAACGATAATGCTAGCTATGTAATGAACCCTTTATAATGCCATAACTATCGGGGATTGATGATGGAGCCAACAGGATCCTTACCCTGTTAGCTGGAAACCTAAATCTAAAGTGCAAGTTTTAGCGTTATAGGATTTTTGGGAATGATAAATTTGTCTAGAGTCTAGACAGATCATCTCAAAGAACTCTTTGCTGGGTAATATTGCGAGCGAGCGAACATATTTTATATTAAACGAGCAATATTTCTTCACAGTTATGCGCCTAAAAACTATGGACTTTATTCAATAATGTACGTGTAAAAATACAGGTGTCTGTATATTTATGATATAACGACTACCTCGCTTAGTTCTCTACTAGATCTTCAACTAGATACCTATAAACCTATACTACCATTTTACAATACCCCGCTATGTAAAGTACTACGCTATGGCATAACATATACGTTCACATGACGAGACGGGAGTCAGTTTATTCTTCATACAATAAACAATTGTCATCGGAACCCATTATGCTGTACCTCGCCGTTCGTGGAACAATGCAGTGCTTGTATATGTGTCGATACATCATTAGTCTACCCGATTTACTACGTATGTATGTGCAGGATTCCCACACACGTGAAAAAGTTTAAACGAAACGACCACTACGCTTTGTTAATGTCATTAACTTGATTACGTGCGGTTATGGCAGGTACTGTACATTATAAACCGCAAATACGGCAGAAAATATATTAAATTATGTTATCCTTTTTATTTAGGAAGGGGTACTAATTAAGGAAGTGAGAGACTAAAACCTTATATTATATACGAAGCAAACGAGCGTGCAATTTACCTGGCGGTAAGCAACTGCCTCTCACGGACATCTATTATCAACCCCAGATATAATTTGAGTCCTGCCTGAGGTCGGCCACAGGTGCCTTGTTGTTACCTATAAGAACTAACTTGGAACGTCTCGTATAATTAATTGTGTCTCTCTTACCGCACACTTCAAAGCAAGACACAGCATCGCTTAATACTGAGGAACCACGAATGCTTCTACCACCTTAAAAAGAAGTTTAAAAGCCAGATTAAATGCATAAAGTAAACATAAAAAAGTAATTTAATATGTCGCTTCGAAACTGGAACAAGAGTGAACCCTAATATTAGGATGTGTGCAGACAGATGCGTAAAACATAATAAACATTCGTTATATTGTGTTTCATTAGCGGTTTATGAGTCCTGTGAAGATCATTGACATTGGAGCTAAGTTTAGTTTGTATTTCTACCAGACGTTTTAATTAACTTCACCCCCAAGATCGCTCGGTAGTCGGTACCTTGTCTGAGTATGTACAGTATGGATAGTGTACTGGTAACGATGAAGTTTTTTATGTATTTTTGAAGTAAAACTTTAGGCGCGTTATGTAGATTTTTATAAGGGGTTATTTTAACGGTGACGGAAATAACATGTATGACGTCATAAACCTGAACATAGGACACAATGTATGAAAACGTTATTAGAAAATCTTACAACAGTTTTATAGGAAAGCGATATTGCTGTTCGTAAACTGAGGACAACAAATATTGCATACCATGTTTGTTGCATTGAAAGATTGTACCTATACTGTTTCTTGTAAACATGATGAGAAAAGACATATTCCAACAAGTACACGTGTCTAATGGATTTACCACTGGTAATAGACGTAATTAAAAGTCAGCTGCCGGTAATAGCAGTTATTAAGGAGTCCACTTGTAAAGTCCGCTAATAAACGAATCTGTAGACACACTTATGAGGACATTCTTACGGTCTAAACCAGATCTTTTTATATCATGATATGAACAGTATATGAACGAATAAAAAATAGTTTAAAAAATTTAAAGGGGTTATCCGAAATTATATATTTACTAATATGCAGTGATATCCTAGTGGTTAAAACTTGTCCTCTCAATCGCGGGGTCCGAGGTTCAAACCTCGGGTCTGATTTTTCAAAGTTATGTGTGTATTAGACATTAATTATCATTTGCTACAAAGGTGAAGATAACATCGTAAAAAAATACCTACATATATATCTCAAAGTGTGTGAAGTCGCACTACTTGGTTTCGCTCTCAGTTTGAAAGGAGACCCATGTCCAGCTACACAACAGTAATGGTTTGATGACGACATACACAAGAACACGTCTAAAGAGGACGAACCTAACGGTTATTTTCGTAACTTGCGTACGAAAAACAATGGGTGCGAAAATTATAAATTTAATCTCGGAAATTCTTTCATAAACCTACGTTGTAGTTGTAAAGAAAGAACAAGGCTCATACTTGACCTTGCTCAAGTGTTAAGTTGTAAATGCATTGAGGACGTCATATTAGTAGCTGTAATCCTATACGCAAATGCAGTTACGGTTACATAACTGTACGTCCGCGTACCAGGTAATCCAATATGTTGAAAAATAGTTGACTCGCAGTTACTAGAGTGATTTACTGCATTTTATCATTAGGCAAATAAACTGCCACTTTTACGTCGTAAAAAGATTTATAACTATGTATTTGGTTTGACACTTAAAACCGGCTTTAATCATAGTACGAAATACGACTGTTAGATGAATTTGTCCATAAATTGAAGTACAACTTTATAAAATCCCTTCAAAATGTGGCCGTCAACAATTTTTGTTTTTAATAAGAATTTTAGAAAACCGACAAAAAATATATATTATGTATAAACATTTAATTCGATAAAAAACAGGTTTAATGTATTAATTATTATTATTAATTATACAGTCGGATCTTTGACTAATATTTTTTACTGTGTGCAATAATAAATTTCGTAAGAAGGTACCGTACCGGTGTAGAAAATACCGCATGGAGGCGGCAATTGCACGACTCATGATGCGAAGCATCAGAGAGTGCTTTACGATCGAAAAATTTTTTTCGCTTCCTTTTGGCGGCTATTTTTATTATTATAGCCTTGATAGTTCACGGAATCAAGATATTTTGCATACTATTGTCGAGATAATTTAATGGAGATTAATTCCATACTTTTTAAAAATTGATTTACTGCAATAGAATTGAAAAAAAACACCAAAATAGGTCAACAAATTTTCCTGTCCGTCATGTGTGAAACCTGAAAACACTGTAACTTGTGAAAAAATCCATCATTTGAGTTAAATTGTTTTTTAAAAAATTCTAATCGACGATTGTAGGTCACTGAATGCGAATGATTAATTAATTCAGTGTCGTTTAATTGCAATTAATAAAAAACGAAAACCACAAGACTATATCTATAGATATTATGTACATTTATTCCACCAGGGGCGCTTGTGCAGTACCTTCTTCCTACTACAGCTGTTTTTTCGGAAATTAATTTTGAACGACTTGTTTTTTTTTTTTATATTTCATAATTAAATGAGCATTATGAGTCGTGCACTTTTGGATTTTCCAAACTTTAATGGAATATTTTTATATATTCTAGTTTCTTTCAAACCATTTATTGAGGCCTCGACTTATTTTTAGCACATAATTTGAAGTTTAAACTCAACATTAGTAAAGTTTCGACTGTCCTCTTACTGCAGCTATATTCCTCGGTGAATATTCAAGATTTGTTTTGACAATGACGCTTTGGGATTTCGTTGCAACGGACACGTGTACGGGGCCTGCAGTTCTGAAATAAACATTTGTTTGAACATCTGCCTATATCTCATCTAGATTAGAAATTTCATTGTAATATTTGAACATTCGTCACCTACTTTTTGCTTTTTACCCAGGATCAAGAGATCTATAACATATTAGAGTATAAAATCTGTGAACAGTTTTCTGATTTGACAAAATTAGTTTTATTTATTAAATTCGATAAATCAATATTTTAAGCTGATCTTTTAAATCTCAATCACAGCAAATACATGTATGTCTTGTTACTTTTTCGTTTTCTTGTCTTCTGTGTTGTAAGACAGACAAAAAATTTACACTGACATAAGGCCTTACAACACTTAAAGGTCCCGTTTATATCGGACATTGACCATGTCGTGTCGCACACAGTTCATTACAGACAAATTCATATTTTTCTATATGATAAATAATCCAAAACAAATTGTATAGGAGAAAAATATTTCATATGCTGCGGCATGCGTCTGACATGTTCTATCTCTGTAAATGTTAATGAACCTTTATCCTTAAAATTAGTAACGTATCTTAAATTAGCCCAGTTAACGCTTAAAATACACTCCAGTTAACGCTTAACACCATGAAGAATCAAATGCAATAACAAATGCCTCTCGCGTAATGAAAAAATTCAGGCCTGCACATTAATGATGCTAATACAAAAAATATACGAATTCCCAAGCAAAGCTAGAGCGCTACACGACATGATTGCGAAGTCAGAGAATCCGGCCATTGTTCGCGGCACGCATTTGGCAGTCCTTTTAATATAAATCTTACAACATTTGTGTAACGTTTGCCTTTTGTTGTGTAAACAATCGAGGGGCCCACGCCCGTACCCCGGCCCGTCACCTGCCTACGACTGATATGAGTCATTGTCATTAACTAGTATTAATACCTAACTATTATTAATTTACCCATACCCGGCCGTAACGCTGCTTTGACACGACACCGTTTGTGAATTGTGGGAAACACTAGTTTAATGTCATTTACCCAGCGTTCAACCCGTTAACGTTGAAGTTTGTATTGATACCATTGAGAGAGTGAGTCATAGTCATGAGCTTAATTGTTTTTTCATTTACTGGCATGTTCGTTGTTGTTACTGTTTAGCTTGAAATATACCTAACCTTTTTTGGTTCTAGGTGCTTCCAGGTTTGAGTGATTAAATTGTTTATTTTTTATGATTACTAATATTACTTTAACGTTATATTTAAAATATATTCTCTCGTTGCTCCGTTTGAGTGCTCTCTTTCGTCTGCTAAAGATTTATCTTTTGAACTTTCTTTATCCTAATCCTATTTTATGTATACATATATGCAGTCTCGTAACTACTTAACAGATTAAGGTATTTTGATGGGTTCTATATAGGTAGTTAAATTTGACTGTACGTCACGGCTATGGCTAGCTATAGGTATTAGAATTTATGTACGTATACATGAAAAAATCGACATGACGAATTTTGGCCATCACTTTGTGGGGTTCGAATTTTTTTTGTTATTTATTTCCGGATGCAGGTGGCGCGATGACGTGATAAGCAACACATCTGTACCTACATAGGAATTTGTTAACATGCAAAATATGGTATCTATACATTTTTTCAACAATGCTACATATAATAAAATGTTTTAACAAAAAATACAACCGGCTTCTATGTCACTACTAAACTATTAAGTCCATAACTTTGAAGTATGGGCTGATATTAGACACGCTGTTTACGTGCGACCCGAAAGATACAACCACTATACCACCTATGTGTGAATACCAGCTAACTTAAATATAAAGCGATCATATTAGCCTTCGGGAGTAGGAACGAATAATTTAATTTTTCTGCACATCCCTAAGGTTGACTGGGAGAAAATGCTATTTAGCATGAAGTCCGCCTTTTGCACCACATTGTTTTTAACATTGTCAATAAAGAGTAAATAAATAAGTATGTTCTGTATGAAGTTGGCCACATATATCCATGAACGGCAGTAAAAGCATGCTCGTTTATTTGTTCAAAGTTCTAAAATAGAAAAAAATCTTGTATAATGATTTTGTAATGAAGTGTTATTATTTTCACGTAGTGAACCTGTCTTACAGTGTTTTCTGTTATTTGTTTTTAATTATCCTATGGTGTCGTGAATAATTTTGTAAACTTCATCTTCTATGAACTAGTGCAAAAAATAAAACCTTAAAATACCTTGTATAAAAAAGTAATAGTTACCTAAGTAATACTTACACATGTAAGTAGTAGCCGGATAAAACGACGTAATCGCAAAAACTTCAATACTTTGTAGTAATATTAGCTATTATGTGAGCACATCGAGCTAACGTACCCACTAGCAGCACGACGCGACGCTAGCCATTTCTTTTATGTCTCCTTGCACAACTTGACCGAGATTTGCTCGTCGAGCCAGCAAAATTAACTTTTTCACTTTTCTTCCTCGTCATAATTCACGTTGGAACAATGTCCTGTTCAAATATCTATTAGGTAGACAATGCCAGTATTTAACGTTGAAATTAGGGATATTACGGTACTGCTCTATTGTTATACAATGAGCTAATATTATTTTCGTATTAATTAGGTACATGCTAAAACTGTAAAATATTCGTACAAAAAATATTGCTTACAAAAGCGCAAACAAGAATGGTAAATATAAGTATGAGTGTAGATTTACACTAATAAATAAAATATGACTGTATTTAAAAAAATCGATAATTTATTCTTCATAGCTCTATGTTAATACTTGATTGTCAAAAAATATAGTTTCTTATAAAAATGATGGAATTAGCTTTAGGTATATTTTGTACATACAGTCTATGCGTTAAATAACATAAATATGCACGAGTCTCGCTTACAATTCGGAACGTTTCAAGCAAAGCGCTTTGCAATGTCACGCCGTGTACAGACAGCGTCACAATCCGCCACAAGCGACACGACCATTACCCGCCAGCTGCGACTCGGTAACAGGATGTCTCTGCTGCACCACGTTCATTAATACGAGACAACTATATATAATACATTGGCTATGTATTCACTTTGTACATTCAGTCTATGTGTTAAATAATATAAATATGCACGAGTCTCGCTTACAATTCGGAACGTTTCAAGCAAAGCGCTTTGCAATGTCACCCCGTGTACAGCGTCACAATCCGCCACAAGCGACACGACCATTACCCGCCAGCTGCGACTCGGTAACAGGACGTCTCTACTGCACCCCGTTCATTAATACGAGACAACGATATATACATTGGTTATACATTTCGTACATACGGTCTATGTGTTAAATAATATAAATATGCACGAGTCTCACTTACAATTCGGAGCGTTTCAAGCAAAGCGCTTTGCAATGTCACCCTGTGTACAGCGTCACAATCCGCCACAAGCGACACGACCATTACCCGCCAGCTGCGACTCGGTAACAGGACGTCTCTACTGCACCCTGTTCATTAATACGAGACAACTCTATAATATATAGAATAGAATATCTTAATCCTTGTGCTTGCTTTAAAAACTTTTAGGTTTCCTTAACATTTGGTTAAGGAATACTTCAAAATTTTTAACTTTTTATTGTATTGCTACGCACTTGACCGGTGAGACCTGTGTTCAGAAGTGGAGTAGTTACAAAGTTAATGACGATGTATCAACCATATAACGCTATAATTTGATGATTGTAGTGTCCTACTTAGTTCACCTCCGGGCATACTCTACCATCTATTTCTGCCTGATAACAGCAGCATTGGGACTGTTGCGTTTATGTTTGAAGCGCACTGGCCATAATAAAATTAAAGTGTCAGCTAACAATGTTTAAGTAGACCCAAAAAACATAAGCTGTACATACAATTTGTAAGGGTTAGCTTTGAGATGTCAAGCTGTGTAATCCGTTGCAAGAGAAGCGGTCATTAGCAGTAACACTGCAACAACAGGATGCGTGGCTCATTCATTAATGTCGGATTTAAAACTGTCATTCTAACGTCCTGTTTTAATTCGAGCAGATTGCTTCGTGAACTGCTCCAGCTGTACTGAGGGAGTTTGGGACAAAGTGCTTTCACGTTCACCAGTCGGATTCGTAGCTCGCAAACGTTACGGTCATTAGCAGCTGCGCTCCAACAATAGGGATCATGACTCGATTATTAATGTAATAAATAATATAATTTAAAGCTATCATTATTGTCCTATTAGGACAATGAACCTCGAGAAGGATACTTCATAAAGTCATTCTTCAAGTTCGTTGCGTGCAATGGAATGGGGACAAAGTGCTTTTCGATGTAACGCCATGTAATCCGTTTCTAGAGACGCGGTCGGAAGCAATTGTGCACTTTACCAACTAGATGTTGCTCATTTATTACTGTTAAATTTCAAATTACTATTGCATCATTCTAAGTAGTTTAATCCCATTGCTTCGCGTAGTACGTATTCGGTATCTAAGGAACAAAGTACTTTCTGTGTCAATAGGTGTAATCCCTTTCAAGAAACGCAATTTATGGCAGTGCGCTTTACGAATTAGATGCGCAGCTCATTCATTAAAGTCGGATTTCAATTCAAGCTGTTCATAATGTTTAATCAGATTACTTCGGAGCAGTAGTGCTGTCAGAAAGGTATTCACGGAAGAACACTTGCTACAAAATGCTTCCCGATGACACACTGCGTAATCTGTTGGTGACAACCAGTCATTACCATCTCTGCTACGATAAGAGTCTATCCTTTGTTCATGAGTTGTCTATCCAAAGCTTTTATTCTGGATGTTCTTGCTTAATTCATAATTTGATTAATTTTGAATACAACTTGGGTGTATTGTGCGTGGAAACGTTCGGAGATAAGCTTTGCGATGTGCCGCTGTGTAATCCGTCGCTGGCAGCCGACTCGATCATTAGCAGCTGCGCCGCTTTATTAGTATGCGTTTTCATTACTACCGGATTTAAAGCTCTTGAGCTAGCCTTCCTTTAATTTAAAAATTTAATATAGTACCCATTGAAGAAATTTATTGCTGGGGCATATATAACTCTCAGGAATATACGGAGGTCTGGATTATAATTTGCCATTCCGTTTTAACTACAATCGGTTCTACATTATGTATTGGCCATTGGCCATCCGGAATGTCATGAAGTCGATCGAAGATTTTAGGAAAAAATAACATCATACGTATGAAAACTGACCTCTCTATATGTCGCTTATTAGAGTGAAATTATACGCGATTTTACAAGCTTCAATGGTTTAATAAAAGCTCTAAATCTTCTATACATATGATCAAACGCAACAGAGAGGATATTATGATTATAGAATTCTATGTATATTAAAAACCTTTATAGGCACCTGAAGGATGATATGCCAAACACGCCAATGTGCACATTTAGGCTAAATTAGACGCTGTCCATTGGGTGTATCGAAACCCGAGCTTCATGTATCAGATGTATGTATGTATGTATGTATATAAGCGATGTTATAAGCCTGGTATCGACTTGGCGATGAGGACCGAAAGTTATCATTCACTGAATACCAACTTTAGCTATAACTTTTAAGCTCGCTTCTTGAGAAAATCCAGGTCTTAGTGAAACTTTAAGTTTTTAAGTAGTAACGTAAATAGGTATTTCTAGTAAGTTCGTTTTGACCAAGCAAGAGGAAAGTTGTAGTTTGCTTCTTGCTCAAACTATTAAAAATTCTGTTTTCTAGAAAATTACACGTGTCTACTTATTAACATGATTAATTAATTAAACTGTGAGATGCAAGCTTATTGTAATAGGTATACAATATAGTTATTGTCTTAAAATAAAAAGCCTAAGTATAGAATGTTACATACGAGTAGAATGCATATCGTATTAACAGCATTGAACCGACAGCAAAGATAGTTTGCAAATAGTGTTCAGTAGTTTTTCAAAGAACTTCTGGAATGAAATCCTCTATCTCACAATGGCATTTAATTAAATACCTGTTTGTAAAAACGCTATAAAAGTAAGTCAATTAAGCATATGTAACGGAGAAATTATGGCGGAAGAATGGTTCGCCTCCGTAGGCAAGCCATCGCCGTACGTATTTCTGTTTAATAATACCGTTTTAATACAGTTTAAGTGATTCCCTAATTAAGTTTGTATAACGTGATAAGAGAGCACTTATTCAAGACACACCTGTGTCGATCACAGGTAGAAATACAATTCTGTCTGGGGTTCATTCCAGATGCCGATGAACATGAATGAATATCATTATCTATCACTATCACTGGGACGTCTTACCCCCCGGGCGCACATATATTACGGCAATGTTAACATAAGGGCGGTGGGCAGGAAATTCGGGTCTCGAGGATACCCTCTTTGCCCGGGCAGATTTTCAAGTGTTCGAAAGCCCCCTGGATTTATAATATTTATTCATAATAATATAATGTTATTTAAAACATTATAATGTAATGAACAAGTATCAAAAACAGACCAACCCCACTGTTAAGTGTGTGGTTCGGTACTTGTCGCGTCGTTACCGAGCGGACGGATGGACCATGAATAACATTACCACCGACGTTAGACCGCAGACCTATGGTAAATGACCCATAAGGTGCTCATACACTATTTTAACTTTATAAAAAAAGAACAACCAGACATGCTACGTTTAGCAGTTGCGTTAAAGTGATTGCATCGATTCTAACGACGACTACGAGTTCGCTCGGAGTATCGAAGACGTGCGTTTAAGTGACTGCATTAAAATCTGCAAATCTATTAATTATATCGCGATGATATTGAATTGAATAATTGAACATATTTTTGGAGACTTTATTTAAGCAATGTTTACGTGAATAAAACTTTGTCCTAACATATTTTAATCTTGCAGGCGAGCCACAGTCCGCTGTGTTCGGTTCGGTGACAGACGGCGTGTTCGAGGGGAAGATAGTGGCGAGCGACGGCTCGTACTACGTGGAGCACGCGCGCCGGTACTTCCCGCCGAACGGGACCCGCAAGGTGCACTCTGTGATATACCGGGACGGTGACGTCACCGACCCGTACGCGCACCGGCGGCACGGTGAGTGTGGGACACGCTTTATGTAGCTATAGAGGGGGCTTGGGATCGATGTGGTCTCTGTGTAGAGACGTATGAAATCTTGATACTTGGATTTGTATTATGAGATGAAATAGGATATTTGAATTGACATGGGGCGTTTGAATTTTTGAGCGGTGGTAGAGCCAGTATGGCTCAACCAAGGGAAACTATTGCCGCTCTCATTTCTAGCCTGAAACAGTTTTGCATTTCGTCGTGTGTGGATGCTACCTGACTTACATATGAGACAACTATCTTAATCCCTTTTTTTTTTGTTTACGAGGGGGAAACCTTCAAAAGGTGGTATACCGTGGGAGCGGCACGGAGTTATGTGGGATTCTTACCGCACTAAAACCCCCCGGTGGCCGTCCTCAGCGCTGCGTAGATGACTCCGGGATCTCCAAAGGAACGCAACCGGAGTCCTCTTAGCGCGTTGCCCCATCGGGCTCTGCCCAGGTGAGCTTGATGCTCGCCACACCGTCTCGTGGGCACGACGGTATGCGACCACACATACCGCCGTCCTTCCCGAGGTCACTAGCCGGGCGATTCGAGCTCCCACTCTTGCCGCCCGCAACCCCGGAAGCCCCTTTTAGTCGCCTCTTACGACAGGCAGGGGATACCGTAGCCCTATTCTGGTCCCGGAACTACAGGGACAACTATCTTAATCCCTAGGAGTTCTAAGGCATCTGTCAGGTCGCACCTGTTCTATATGGAGTTGGATCATCATCACTCTAATCTTGTATAGAAAATAATGATTACTTATTGAATGCAATGAAGCCTGCCATCTGATGTTAAATGGTTATTGCTATATGGTAGAAGTAGAATTCATATGGTACTACCATTGAAATAAGGATTTTAGTCGACGACCATCCTCGATAAAACAAACATTACATAAAAGATATGTGTACATTGCATCAACGTTGTCTATTTATAGAGCTATCTTATTACGACACTTGTTTTATTTTCTCATAGTTTTGAATAAATTTGAAAGTTACAAAACATTAAATAATAACACCGTACACTACATTAAAATCCCACTCATAAATGTTGTATGCCTATTCAACGAAATATTTTAAAGGATAATCGTTATAAAAGAAACTTCGAACTGTGCCAAGTTCCATTCCAACATGAAACTCGTAAATATAGTTGAAAAACAGAAAAGTTAGGATCTTTACCTGGCCCGACGTAATAACACGGCAGTAGGCAAGCTAGGCTTCTAGGTAACTCTTTAATCTAAATTAGGCTTACATGGCACAAGGCCAGAGAGGTATTTGCGTTATCTACGAAACGAAAATTAAAGGCGAAAGCTTAAATACAACGCCGTGCAGTGATTTGCTAGTGAGCGAATGAAGCTATTGCTTTAGGCCGTTTAGTCGTCATTCGTCAACGGCACCAAATCACAGGGCATTGTTGGTTGGGACAAAAATTGCCTATGTTGCTCCCTACAAGCTCTAGCTTCCAGCTTTCAGTCATCGAAATTGTACCTAAAATAAGTCTTTAGAAAACAGGCTATCAAAAATAAACAGACTATTTTGTTGTGCAAAAAATGGTAACTATTTTGAAATCACAAATAAACCACAATTTCATTGGTTTAGATACTGTGGTTTGAAGAAAAATATACGTAATTTCCTGATAGGTATCATTATAGTTTCTTGAAAAGGTTTCCTGTTATGATAACAAAGTGAATAGTGTCGATAAGTGTAGGTACAAATAGTTGTGTGATTTTCACAACATCTACTTGCTAAACAAAGTACCTGTCCTCGACTTGACATGCATTAAACACGGGTTCCTCGGAAACTTAGATAACTTGTTCCCCAGCTAAATCGAGACGCGAAACTTGTATTGATGCGGTGCAATTAAATTTCTATTGAAGGTTGTCTGTTCAATTACAGTTTGGAGTATTGGGAAATAAATTGTTTGAAGTAAAAGTGGTGCAATTATAACCAGTGGTTTCCATTGTGTAAAATGAAGAGATTGGAGAAACTTTGTATTAGAAGACAACAATAAAATCGCGCGAACCGATATTGAGTCTTCTGAATCCAAGGATTTACAGTTCTCGGTGTAGTCTATCCACCCAGTCGGGGGCCGATTTGTTCTTTGCCATAGATTGAATAGATACATAGTCGCTATTTGAGCAGCATTCTAATCCAATGGTTATTGTAGAAATATGATAATGACAATGTCTGTATTGGTAAAATAGATGTACGGGTCGCCACGCAGAAGGTTCCAAATAAAATCCTTTGCGACAGAGGCACATTTAAATAAATGTAAAATTTTAAATTCTGCTCTAAATTCAGTTGCTGGATACCTATGTGTCCACGGTATCCACAACAGCACTACATAGTGTGATGCTATGAATACAGAAAGGGTTGTTACTATTCCAACGAAGCGCATTAATAAGATAAACCGTGTAAATTTGTCACAAAGAGCAGTTTGTACAGTCGGTTGTCGCGACAGGGCGACAGGGGCAACTCGCGAGCAAGTTTGGCCGCAGCGTGTCGCGCGGCAAATGGATTGCAACGCAAGGTCGTTTAACAAAGTTTAATCCCATTTGCTCGGCGCTGTCACCGGCTGGGCTGATTGCTACATCGGCTGCATCGGAAAATTCGCGATTATTTATTACAAGCTAGGTGTCCGCACGTTTTATTGGTCACCGCAATTGTCATAAATTCATTCTGCGGTCGACTGCTGTAATTTGTTTACAATTGGGACGTTTTCTATTGTCGTCTTGACGCCAATAAAATGCTTTTATAAATTTGAAACGTTTACGGGTTACGTTCGTTACTTAACAGCTTCATGTATCAGCAAGATGGGTTTCAACCCTTTGTGGTTCGTCTCCGGCGGCACCACCGCCACGCCTATTTTTGCCTCATAACAGCAGTGTTAAGCGCAGCTGTGTTCTAGTTTGAAGCTTAGTCCTCAGGGGTAGCGGCGCATCTGTGGCCGACCTCAAGTAGGAATATCTAATCCTATCTGGGGTTGATTACAGATGTCCATCGGCTGCTGTAGTCACTTACCATCAGGTGGACTGCATGCTCGTCTGCTTCTCCTATATAATAAAACTCCTATATTATAAAGTGCATATAAGTGTGTATAAAGCGACTACATACGCGCTTGTAAAACACTTGGGCACTATTTCTATTAACCTTGATCATATCACAAACTGAATGCTACTTCCCATGGCCCAAAATTCAAATCGAATACTTCGAACAACACGTAATCCTTGTTTCTAAAGCTTTATACCTACGATTAATAGAAGTTATATATTTTTGGGGTTACTGATATTCGGTCAACTATTAAGGCAGGAGTCCTTATGAAAGTTGAACGCATGAACCCTCTTCAGAGGTCTTAGTTCGAATTCCTCATTTAATTATTTACCATAATACATATATTTTTTAAACCACGCCACAGATTTATATGGCGTGATACGAGAAATGGTCGTGACATTTAAAATACGTTTTCAGCTGAATTTACTGAAATGGTCCCAAAGATAAAATCCAATCTCTTCGGCCAATCTAAACAAGCGTCGACTGTAGATAACGCATTGATGAAAATGCTTGTGTCGCTGAAATAAAGTGTAATCAAGATGATACTGTTTTGCAGAGGGTACCGAATTTGATTGCCGATAGAATAGGCACCTAAATAATGCATTTAAATGTATTAGTGTTCGTGGCGGGATCGAATTTTGATCCTATTAATAAATTTTCGTATTTAATAGCTATCAAACATATTATTTATTTCAAATGACCTAAATATATTTATCATTACTTCCGTTTGAGATAAGATAAAATATGGTTTTCGGGACTACTTGTTTACGCAGAATGCGACATTAAAAAGAAATCGGTTCACAAATGTAATTGGGTAACAAACATAGTATAATCGAATTAAGAAAATGATGATAAAATATATAAAGTAAGGAATACTGGATAATTACCGATACACAATACTGATGAATTCTGTGTTGTTTAAAAAATTAAAAGCGAAATCGAGGGCTTCAGTGGCCATTTATCACAACGTCGACACCAAGCGGACTTGCCACTCCCTATTCCCTGTAAAAAAATAAACAAATTGGAATAATCGAATGGATTTGAATTCCATTTACGATATTGTTATCAGACCAGTCGAATGCCGAGCTCGATAAATACATATTCATTCGTCCGTGGGCAGGGCTGGAATGGTAATATCGCGTCAACACGGTCTCGCCAGCCACCGAGGTTTGCATTTTCTACTCTGTGTATCTACATTCTCCCTGTTAAACAGTGGCGTTGGTTAACTTTAATGTTTTTTCATCTTAATATATATAAATCACATGTCACGCTGGTATCAGAAACCACTCAACCGATTTCTATGAAATTTTGTGAGTGTACCTGTATGGTGACTCTCCCTTGAATTATAAGATACATCTGTATCTGATAGGTTGCGTCGTTGTCTTATTCTAATGATTTTTATAGCAGGACAACGTCTATTGGGGCCTTCTTGTTATAATTATAATTTAAATTATGTCAATATAACATATTAAAATAATTTAATTTCGAAGGTGGTAGGACCTCTTTGTGGTTCGACTCCGGCGGCACCACCGCCACACCGATTTCTGCCTTATAACAGCAGTGTTAAGCGCTACTGTATTCTGGTTTGAAGGGTGTGGTAATGGAGACAAACTTTTCCGAGGCGTTCCAGGGGTAGCGGCACAACTGTGGCCGACCTCATGTAGGAATATCTAATCCTATCTGGGGTTAATAACAGATGTCCATGGGCGGCAGTAACCACTTACCATCAGGTGGACTGCATGCTCGTCTTCTACTCCCCTACTATAAAAAAATATATATTAATTATGAAAAAAAATCCGGGGTTATTTTCCGTCTGAATCTACAGGGCTGAAGAAGAAACCCCGGATATCCGAACAGTCCTTATACATTCTCATATGCATTATGAGACTGAATGGGGGTAAAATCCAGAGTCATGTCGTATGCATCGTTTGAACGACCACGACGCACGACGTAATGACCGCGTCGTGATGACGTAATATAATAATCGGATTTTTGCGGTCGGAAGGCTATTTCTCAACCGCGACCAATCATTCATTAGTGTCATATCTTAGAAACAGTAATGACACTTACTGATAATGGTAATTATGTGCGCATGCAATTCAACTTTCGACGTCCAAGCTTCTTTTACATTTTTTTTTTTAAATTTAGGTATTTTTACTGTAAAAAGAATATGTTAATAGTTCTATATAAAATCTTCTGTTTTGAGAGAAAGTCTTCGCCATATCGCTTGATTACTTTTTATATTCCCTTATACATAAAGTGAGAAATTAGTAAAAAAAAAAAAAGTTAAAAAGTAAGATCAGTTTTAAATTTACACACCGAAACCTGAATATAATTTTATTTGTGTAGATATTACGACATAAGTTATATTTCAAAATTACATAGTTTTCATTACTTAGTTTCTGTGTTTTCTTGGTTTTCATTCATTTTGATTGTTACAACAGTGATATCATATCTTCGGTTATGTAGGAGTACTTACGAGGAGTGCGGAGGAAGAGGTCAACTGTACTTTCTATACTGTCACTTATCACATCACCTCTGACCTGACCTCATAAAGTTACATCTCACAATTATCTGAACCCTCTGTCCGTTTGCCAAACTTAAAATACTGAAAGGTTTTTTATATAACGGGAAAATTAAAAAATAAACCCGTCGTATCAAGCTGATGTGCGTTAAATAGCTGACTAATATGATGTTAATTAACCAATCCTTCATTATAACTGCGGTTTATAAGTTGTAGATCCACTTCAGTAAGTGCACATTGATTACAGAAGTACCACACATGCGAATCTGCAGATGTAATAAGATGAATAGGAAAGACTTAACGGTTAGACATTCATTCCTAGGTTTTATGAAATATGTGTGTGAAATTCAATACGACTACAAGTGTGTCATCTTTAATACCGTGTCACCGAGCCAGTCGTAAAGAACAAGTGTTCACGTTTAGTGGGAGCAATTTCGTAACAACGTAGGCACCGGCCGAATAGTACATACTATACGATACTGTACCCTTAGTACGACTTTTTACGTTCACTCGAAAACGTTCAACGTTTAGGAATTCGCGCATACAGCGCCCCCGTGGACCGCATCGGAACTAAAATTCCGCAGCATAAGTTTTAAAAACGGAACTATAACGCTATGAAAATTAAATTTAAAAATGTAAAAATAAATGCATTATATTTTTATTTGTAAAATTAAATGTAACCATTCAGTTTTTTAATACTCTTATTGCAAACTTTTAGTTCCGATACAGTCCACGGGAGCGCTGTATGATCTAATTCGTTAACGTTGTACGTTTTCGAGCAAACGTTAAAACTCATACTAAGAATACTGAAATTCTCGAGCACAATTTAGTATTACCTGTATGATACGGTTACACTGGAGCGGACGTGAAGCGATACGGAAGGTAGCTAATACTTCCGCTTGTACTATCAAAAATGTCATATACCATGCACATTCTAGGATGCTTTGCGGTGAAGCGAAATCTAATGTTAACGTTATGCTAATGTATCATGTTGTATGTTATGAGTTGGACTTTTTAATCTAATATATGCTTATGTGTGGTTATAGAAGGAATATTTAAAGACTTGTTTAAAACTGAGTAACTGGAAAATTAGTCGAGCCCAAGAACGCAAAAAATAGAAACGAGAAGAGACAGATATTCTACATGGAATTACAAAAGCACTTCTGAAGATAATGATAAACATTGAGTGAGACGACCCGCGTGGCGGGGCGGTCACCATACCGGTCTGATGCGCAACGGGTCCCGGATTTGATCCCCGGCCAGACAGATATCTAAATGATGAATTTAGATTTCTGTTTCTGGGTCTGGGTGTTTGTGTATTTGTGTAGTGTGGGGCTGTGAGTGTAGAAAGCGTTTATTTAAGCGTTTATTTATTGAGTACCCATATTTTATGGTATTATTTTGTAGAAAAGAAAGCCAGTTTAAAAATATAGCTTATGTATAGCTTTCTCTGGCCATGTACTTTGTACGTATTATGTACTCTTAACTATTTGATAGCTAATTAATACGAATTACTTTATCATCATCGTCATCAACCCATTACTGTCCCACCGCTGGGCACGGGTCTCCTCTCATAATGAGAAGGATTAGGCCATAGTCCACCGCGCTGGCCAAGTGCGTATTGGTAGACTTCACATACATTTGAGTTTGTTTTTTATATATCTCTCAGGTATGCAGGGTTCCTCACGATGTTTTTCCTTCACCGTTTAGCAAGTGACAATTAATTTCTGATACGCACATTACTTTGAAAAATCAGAGGAGAGAGGAGGCTTTGAACCTCGGACCCCTCGATCGAGAGGCCAAGTTTCTCAACCACTAGGCTGTCACTGCTATTTTATTATTACTTTATACTTATTGTAAATGTTGGCAAAAATCAATACATTTAACGTCAATTGTACATCAATTACATAAAACGTGTATAAACAAGGGATACATAATCGCGTGGGTATCGGCCGAACAGGAAGGGCGGCCGGAGTTGCATTTATTTTCATTACAGGTATCACCGCTCCCGTGGGAAATGCCCCTTGCTCGCTGGAAAACGGCGTTCTGTTTCAATAACATTTATACACTAAGTAGTGCTAAAATTATATAGGGTTTATTGAAATTAAATTAAATGTATCTTGTAAGGACATATGCGGTTCTGAAGGTGGTGGAAGGTGGTCTTTGTGGTTCGACTCCGGCGGCACCACCGCCACACCTATTTCTGCCTAATAACACCAGTGTTAGCCGCTGCTGTGTTCCGTTTTGAAGGGTAAGGGAGACATACTTTACCGAGTCGTTACAGCTTAGTCCTCAAGGGTAGCGGCGCATCTGTGGCCGACCTCAGGTAGGAATATCTAATTCTATCTGGGGTTGATTACACATGTCCATGGGCGGCAGTAGCCACTTACCATCAGGTGGACTGCATGCTCGTCTGCTACTCCTATCTTATAAAAAAAACATGCGGGCTTACAGATTGTCAGTTTCAAAGTTAACGTCAATGTACGACTGAATCTGCATCTTATGGAATCCATGATCTAAGCATGATTTCTTTAATAAATACAACTAATATAGTTAGCGAAAGACTGGGGGCCTTTTCGTTAAGGAAGGTGGATTGTGATTTTGTGTTTGAGAAATTAAAAAATATATAGTGCTTTGCTAAGGTACTAATGCCAGGTACTGGTGGAAATAATGTAGCATATAATTTAGACACGCACATAAAAATAAATACGTGTTACACGGGTAACTTAAGCGTCATGTTATCGATAATTGTATCCGGCAATAATAATGTACACGATTAGTTATGTTTAATATAGTTAATTGAACATATCCAGACAATATGAAAATCCATTTAGATCTTGAAAATCTTTGAAATCTTTTTATTGATAAGCTTTGAAGTTCTTTCGTACTCGTATTGCGGTAACGCAACTATATCATGCCTTAAATTAATTGAACAAACTAGATTTTAAATTCGAGGCTAGAAACTTTGAACTAAATTATAGATACCATTAGCTTAAATGATGAAGGAAAACGTCTGAAATAACTACCTCCTATCTATCTCGTAACTTAGCAGTCTCGTATCTCGTAGTTTCGTAGGCGAACTTGTGGGACAATACCTAATAGGTGGATGATGTCATTTTGCAATCAGTCGTGTCATTTTTTTTTTTTTATAATATAGGTGTAGCAGACGAGCAAGCAGTCCGCCTGATAGTAAGTGGCTACTGCCGCTCATGGACATCTGTAATCAACCCCAGATAGAATTAGATATTCCTACCTGAGGTCGGCCACAGATGCGCCGCTACCCCTGAGGACTAAGCTGGAACGCCTCGGAAAAGTCTGTCTCCCTTACCAGACCCTTCAAACCGGAACGCAGCAACGCCTAACACTGCTGTTATTAGGCAGAAATAGGTGTGGCGGTGGTGCCTCCGGAGTCGAACCACAAAGGGTTCTACCACCTTCATCATATAATTATATTTCTAAAATTTTCTTATAACTACGACTAACAATTTCGTGTGATCATTCACATATCTATGTACTTGTATACAATGTGAGTATGTAGCAGCGATACAAATCGCGTTGCTATCGAACAAAACAGGAAGAGCTCATTTGTTTTCATTGCAGGTATCTATCGCCACTCGCAGGGGTTGCTCCCCTTCCGACATTCTTTATTGCTGTTCTTATTTAAAATAACAGTGAAAACACAAATACCCTGTATGTTTTATTTTGTTATAGACGTAGTACAGTGTTAATAAATGATCCAATTTTGTAAACGGTTCTTTCTTTGTGAAAGGGGCTTGCAATATCGTCGACTAGACCGTATGATGAAATTTGGTCAAGTTTTAAGGGCAAATATTGGAAGATTTATTCGTGAATTTGTTTAGGTGATTGTAGAAAATATAATGACCTCGTATTATAACAAGTTCATATTAATTTTGAAATAAAGCTTATCAACATTTATAGGATATTTTGGTAACTGACTGTAAGGCCGCCATTATTATTTAATGTTTTAACAGGAAAATGTTACTTTTATCTGTTTCTAATTACATACATAATATTTTGTCACCGAATATAAATTTATATCTATTAATTCCTTTATTAAGTATATCACGTCTAAGGAATAAGTGAACAAATGGAACCCAAAACTGTATCTGATAAATAGGTATAATTTTTAGTTGGTATTTTTTTGGGATATGTACAATTCGTATTCACATTTATTCGTTGTTTACGTATTGGCCCATACGATTTCCTAGTTCTGACAAAATCTGCTAGGGGCGCTGATTGGAAATTGTATGGGCAAATACGTAAACAAATACCAAAACAGTCATATTTGTCAAAACGTAAAAACTCCTGGTAAGGGTACTGATATGGCACGGATAATATTTTTGCATTATTTAGATTCTAGCTTAAACATACATAATTAGTTATTCACAGAAGGCTACAGCTGGGATTTTTAGTTTACTCTTTCTTCATAACGAAACACCTTGTGTGAAGTGGCGGTAGTTGTATTGACATTCAAAAAGTGCTCTGAAAGAACCTATTTTTTAATAAAAAAAAATGATTGATTTTGATTTGATTTGAGTATAAAAACAATATTTTTCCAACAATATAAAAATGCTCCATGTATAATAAAACAATAGTAAAAATCGCACGCAACGTAATTGCAGTAGTTACTCGCGTAATTACCCACGTAGGTCTATCGATTATCCCAGTTGACTCCACTATAATGGCTGGAGTGCAATCGGGAAGGGAGCAACCCCTACGCTAGCGTCGATAGATAGGTACCCGCGATGGAAATAAATGCAGCTACGAACACGCTTGTTCAGCTTTTATAGTTCAACGAATAAATGTGAATACGAATTGTACATATCCCAAAAAAATACCAACTAAAAATTATACCTATTTATCAGATACAGTTTTGGGTTCCATTTGTTCACTTATTCCTTAGACGTGATATACTTAATAAAGGAATTAATAGATATAAATTTATATTCGGTGACAAAATATTATGTATGTAATTAGAAACAGATAAAAGTAACATTTTCCTGTTAAACATTAAATAATAATGGCGGCCTTACAGTCAGTTACCAAAATATCCTATAAATGTTGATAAGCTTTATTTCAAAATTAATATGAACTTGTTATAATACGTGGTCATTATATTTTCTACAATCACCTAAACAAATTCACAAATAAATCTTCCAATATTTGCCCTTAAAACTATTGTTTTTATACTCAAATCAAATCAAAATCAATCATTTTTTTTATTAAAAAATAGGTTCTTTCAGAGCACTTTTTGAATGTCAATACAACTACCGCCACTTCACACAAGGTGTTTCGTTATGAAGAAAGAGTAAACTAAAAATCCCAGCTGTAGCCTTCTGTGAATAACTAATTATGTATGTTTAAGCTAGAATCTAAATAATGCAAAAATATTATCCGTGCCATATCAGTACCCTTACCAGGAGTTTTTACGTTTTGACAAATATGACTGTTTTGGTATTTGTTTACGTATTTGCCCATACAATTTCCTATCAGCGCCCCTAGCAGATTTTGTCAGAACTAGGAAATCGTATGGGCCAATACGTAAACAATAACCAAAACAGTCATATTTGCCAAAACGTTAAAACTCATGGTAAAGGTACAGACCACATACCTAGTTATACCAATTTTCATGCTGATTTCATGAACGTTGTTTTATGAAGAATTTGTCTGCTATATCACTATGTAGAGTTTAAAGACAGTGGATAAATAATATACCATATAAACTAACATGTCAAGCTCATCGCATCTCGTGAAGGCTATTACCGTTATTATTACAATTTATTAACGTTTATATAGATAATCCTCGGGATCCATAATATTTCAGTCTAATGAAAATATAATAATTTCCTGAACAATTATGCTTATAGGTACATAGTATTTTTACATATACAAAGTAAATGGAAACGCAGGCTCACTGCAAATGCCACAGGAAGCGTAAATTACAGTCAGTGTCCACTTATAACTAATGTACGAGAAAGCCATTGCAATCCAGCCATTGATATCCACGTATAAGTATCATCTGCTTATAAATACTATCAACGTTATGTTTTATACATGTTTTTGTCATGCGTGAAGTTCCACGGTATTCGATGAATTAATAGAAAAAAGTAATACAAAGCAATTTATATTTAAACGAAATGTTGCCTACTATTATTTCTGCAGTGAGAATTAAGGGTTAAATTTTCCACGGGCCCTGCCATAAATTTGGTTATTTAATGATATAGTAAGTAGCCACCCCAGGTAAGGTTAGAGTCCTATCAGAGGTCGGCCACAGATGAGTTGGTACTCCTGAGGATAATTTGGATCACCTGAGAATAGTAGGTCTCCCTTACACCTTTCAAACCAGAACACAGCAGCGTGTGTCACTGCTGTTATTAGACAGAAACAGTTGTGGTGGTAGTGCCGCTGGAGCGGAACCACAAAGTGTTCTACCTTCAATAATGTAATGTAAGATTAAAGTTAACCAATGTGTTTATTTAATTAAGTAAATTTAACACTCTCGCCACGGTCTGTTCATTCTGATATTCGAAAATTGCCCCGGAGTATGCACTCATAGGAGCGTATCCTGCTAGGCTTTTACGCTTTGCTCTTCACTGTAGAGCACCGCAGTGGCTACGTAGGCTGTGTGCACTAAAAGTTTTTTATAAAACAGCCCCATTGCTATCCTGGGGGCGGCTGTTTTTCATAAGTGCTATCGTAACTTGCGTTTACATTGGAAAAGCCGGTTTCCCAGTTGAAGTATATTTTTTTTCGGCATTTTGGTGCATATTTCGGTTTGTACGGGTTTTAACCCGTGTAACGTTTATTTTTAATTCTGATTAATGGTCTCTTGTCTTTTTTAACTTTAACAACTACATAATAAATATATGATAGGGTTAATACTTATTTAATATGAAGGTTACCTATATCAGGAAGATTTTAACGAATAAGTCAAAAGTACAAATTAAATTGTAAGTAGTGATCTAGAAATTTATCTAGACAGCTATGCGCGTCTACCAAATTCAATTAATTATGAGTTGCAAATATTAACCATATGCGTCAACTGGTGCAATGACATTGTGAAATGACCTTTTGTTTGTAAAATTTCCAAAGGCTTTTGAAAAACGTCGCTCCAATAGCGCTTTTTCAGAGACATCGATGCATTGACAATGCCTGTGATGTTGCAAGTGTCCATACCGACATTGACAACTACGTACCATGATTGCTCGCCTGTCTATCCGTTGGGTTTGGTTTTATTCATATTTGTAGATTTATTTCGAACTATAACAAACTGAACAATTTTATTTATGAGCCTGAAAACTACCGAATTATGTCGTTTATAAGGATCAAGCTCTGAAAAAGTCACGTGTACTACAGTATTTACAGATTCATATAATAATATGTATGTACATAAATATAATTTTATTATTTATGAAAGTAACTAAATATTTTTAAGGTGGTAGAATCTTTTGTGGTTCGACTCCGGCTGTACCACCGCCACGGCTATTTCTGCCTCATAACAGCAGTGTTAAACGCTGATGTGTTCTGGTTTGAAGGGTGTGGTAAGGGAGACATTCTTTTCCGAGTCGTTCCAGCTTAAACCTCAGGGATACCGGCGCATCTGTGGCCGACCTCAGGTAGGAATATCTAATCCTATCTGCAGTAGATTACAGATATCCTTGGGCGGCAGTAGTGTACTGTGTACAAACGAACCACATTACAGTAGCCACTTACCATCAGATGGACAGCTTGCCGTCTGGTACTTCTATATTATAAAAATAAAATGTCTTCCAGCTCTACCTTATTTATGTAAAGTATCCGAACCAACTTATATTTGCGTATGTTGTTCGAAACAATGCCTTCGTCTCATGTTCACGATGTATACTTTCAAATCATTACTCGCAGGAAATGTTATCTGCGTAGGCTTTTCATATTTCGTCTCTTGTGGAAGTTAGGCGGAAATGAAACATGAAATCGAATATGTTTATCTTAACATATTGTATAAAATTTGTGTATATTTGGAAAGATAATTATTAATTCCTTTAAGAGTGAAGGGAAATATCGTAAAGAAGCTTACGTGCCTGACTATTAAAATAAAAGAATGTTCTCAAGGCCTGTAAAGTCCCCTTCGTCTCCCAGGACCCACCAAACTGACCCACCAGTGGGTCTGCGTAGATTGACGTGTCTCTTAAGACCCCCCTGGTGGCTTATGAGATTTGATTCAAATCAAATCATTTTTTTTTAATTCAAAATAGGTTCTTTATAGAGCACTTTTTAAAAGTCAATACAACTACCACCGCTTCACAAGGTGTTTCGTTATGGAGAAGAAGTAGCGAAAGAAACTCCATAACACACATATTTTAAAAAAATATATATATTTCATACAATGGCTCTTAATCTAGTGGTACATGTGGAGCTGGGGCTACTTCAGACCACACCGTTTTATCGGTCAAATAATCACTCAGCCTAAGTACGCTTTTTTACATAGCGTCTGTTTAATGACAATTTTAAACTTTTTTTTTTGTGAGAGTCAGATTGTCTTCGAAGACCCACTACCCGAAATTAAAACCTGCTTAATTTATTGACAACTACCAATCTGCACTTGGCCATCGTAGTGCACGGCCTAAACCTCTCTCCAGTTCAATAAGAACATACATAAATGTTTTAACAGCATGATACAATAATGGAAAGAATGTGCCCCAATATGTAACGCGACGCACGATATTACCTACGAGGCGTATTTCTTCACGGATTACCGTTGTTGTCGTTCAAATTGTACGCGCTCGGAATATGATCTCGGAGATTTCGGCTCTTTCGGTATGTCTTTTGAACTGTGTTTTTTAGAAACATAAAATTTAAAATGTTATATAGTGCCAGTCCGCGATTGGAATTACTAAGTTTAAGTAATACGGGAAATACACTACTTGTTAAAAAAATATTTGTCCAATTAGGTTAATTAATAATTTTATTTAGGAGATAATTTCGAGTGAGTTTTTCCTCTATATATACTTATGATTTTTTTATGACAATGCTTTGTAGGTGAGAAGATTGTATTTAATGATTTTGAAAGTTTTACTCCAGACTTTTAATTTGGCTATTGTATGAAATTTTGTAGTCTGAAATTTACCTATATAAACTTGTACGAAACAAAATAACATTATATTTATAGAACATCTAAACATTAGGGAGATTCGATTTGCTAGTTTTAGTTCGCGTATACAAATTCTTTTCAGCGACATACAAAGAACGGCTAAGTACAACAAGTCTTTACGAAGTTTACGACGTTACGCGTCACGTTGTCCCGCGGCTTACGAAGTTTTCTTTCAAATTGTGCTCGCTCGCTGAGAAGCGAGACTTTTGGTGGTTTATTTACGAGTGTATGGAAAATTGTAACTTTTACTATAAAACTTGGTAGGATAAGCATGTTTTGTAGAATTAGGCGAACATTTGTCGCTACTTTAGAAAAATAGTTTCCTGTGAATATTACACCTTCTTATTCACTTACTTCTTTTAGGACTTACCTATAGGTGTGTAACGTAATTACCTATAGGTATGGAACGTTACTAATATATTTAAAGATTTTAAAAGTTTCACTCCGAACTTGTAACCATGGCTCTTGTTTGTGATTTTGTAGTCTGAAATGTGCATACACGTTTACGAATTAAATCTAAATTTAACCATGTTAACATTAGGGAGATATTCCTTCCACTTGGTAGTTTCAGTTTGAGTATACAAATTTCTTTTCAGCGACATACAAAGGACGGCTAAGTACAACAAGTCTTTACGAAGTTTACGACGTTACGCGTCACGTTGTCCCGCGGCTTACGAAGTTTTCTTTCAAATTGTACTCGCTCGCTGAGAAGCGAGACTTTTGGTGGTTTATTTACGAGTGTATGGAAAATTGTAACTTTTACTATAAAACTTGGAAGGATAAGCATGTTTTGTAGAATTAGGCGAACGTTTGTCGTTACTTTACAAAAATAGTTTCCTATTTATATACTTACCTATAGGTGTGTAACGTAATTACCTATAGGTATGGAACGTTACTAATATATTTAAAGATTTTAAAAGTTTCACTCCCAACTTGTAACCATGGCTCTTGTTTGTGATTTTGTAGTCTGAAATGTACATACACGTTTACGAATTAAATCAAAATTTAACCATGTTAACATTAGGGAGATATTCCTTCGACTTGGTAGTTTCAGTTTGAGTATACAAATTCTTTTCAGCGACATACAAAGAACGGCTAAGTACAACAAGTCTTTACGAAGTTTACGACGTTACGCGTCACGTTGTCCCGCGGCTTACGAAGTTTTCTTTCAAATTGTACTCGCTGAGAAGCGAGACTTTTGGTTTATTTACGAGTGTATGGAAAATTGTAACTTTTACTATAAAACTTGGAAGGATAAGCATGTTTTGTAGAATTAGGCGAACATTTGTCGTTACTTTAGAAAAATTGTTTCCTATTTATATACTTACCTATAGGTATGTAACGTAAATAATATACGTAATCTTATACCTGTGATATCGAAGGAATAAAAAATACACAAACTTTAATAGCGGTGTGTGTCTGTTTCTTATCCGGGCTAGTGCTGAATCTAATTGACTATGTTATTTATGACCCAGAAGTATTAAGAGTTTCTGAAATTAAGTTTTCTTGAATTAAACGCTTGCTAAAGTGTATAATTAATAACTAAATTTTAAGGGAAAAAATGAGTTAAACTATAATTCACAAAGCTTTGCCATTTTTCTTTAAAATACAAGTGCATTTTTTAACTTAATAAGACCCACAACAAAATAATTTAATCAGAAACGTGTTAGCAACTTCTAATCGCACGCCGTAGTCGTAGAAGGAAAGCGAAATTACAAACAAGAACACGGCGACAAAGTAGCAAGTAAAGTGCCGCAAACTAATGCCACAAGCTTTTACAAGCGCCCACTTTTACCGAGGAATTAGGCACAACTTGGGAGAGAATGCCGGGAACTGTCTATATCAGATGTACCAGTTGTGCCAACGGTTTCAAACCTCCTATAGTAAAATTTGTACATTACGTGTACATACTCAATGATAAGTACGCTTTTACGTTGCACGACATACGTTGTAGCTGGTGGCATGGGCGACATGTTTACTTAAAATATATTTTACATCATGAATGAAATTTGAAATATTATTCCAAAATAAATGGCAACCTTATATTAAGTTCCAATTATTAATTTGCGAAAAATATGAAGTTAAAGTATATAACAGTTCACCTCAGCGAAGACAGATTTGTAAATTATAAAGCATTTTTATTTACAATGATTAGAATAATGATATGAAATTGTGCGTATTCCACAACAAAATAATGTAATCAGAAACATGTTAGCAACTTCTAATCGCACGCCGTAGTCGTAGAAGGAAAACGACATTACAAACAAGAACACGGCGACAAAGTAGCAAGTAAAGTGCCACAAACTAATGTGACAAGCTTTTACAAGCGCCCACTTTTACCGAGGAATTAGGCACAACTTGGGAGAGAATGTCGGGAACTGTCTATATCAGATGTACCAGTTGTGCCAGCGATTCCAAACCTTATATAGTAATACGTACATTTTTTCTAGTTTTTACGCGCTGTGGACTCAACGATAAATATGCCTTATTTAGTAGGTGCTATGGACAAAAGGGTAAGTATGAAGTACTCAGACCCAGAATCATTTAGTTATCTCATGGTTATTTATTTAGTTTTTTTTTATGTCAGTTTAACAAAGAGTACATAGACTTACTCCTTTATAAAATCATAATGGAAACGTCTATGGAAAAGTCCATGTATTTTAAGATTGTGTTATTTAAAAAAAAATACAAAATCGTAAATAAATGCCATTGCATATGATATACATAAATATTTCCTAGTGTTGCATTATCTTGTGGATGGTCAGGTCTTGCCAGGTGATACATCCAATTTGAGAGCCGCTGTCCTGCACGAACAGCCTATCCTGCGTACAGAATCGCTAATTTAATTTGGCGAAACTCGCAAGCTTCGCATTTCGTTACGTAAACACCGGATACTATGTGTATCAGGGCTCCCAAACGGTTTGAATTTGGCTCCAACTACTCAAATATTATAAACTATGTTGAATTTTACATTGAATAGGCGGCTTTATCATTTATTCATCGTTAAATGCTTCGTACGTGAAACTAAAGCTTTTTTACACATAATAGCAGTAAATGGGTTAAGGATGTGCTAAACAGGTTTAAAAAGAAGTAGCAGTTAAATACAATGTTGAAGGCGATACCTATATGTCGATGTAGTTAAGAAAGTTCCCCCCGTGTTAGCGAAAGTAAGCAAACCCTACCGCCCTCTTCTATGCTTTTGTAAAGTAATAATACCGAATTTCGCAAAATAATAAAATATACATAGTACAATAATATTTCTGACCTAAAAACCATCCGGAACTTAATGTCATAAAAAGAGCAAAGCCTCCTCTTTATTCATTAAGTAAGTAACAATTTAATGACCTCTAATTGATTGATCTATTCTTGCTGACCCAGAAGGAAGTGTTCCCGTCTTCATATAATATAGATGTAACTTCGATAGTCCAATGATACCTACTTACCTACTTGTTGGTCTCGTTTCCCTTCAAACTTATGGCGCCTGGGGACACCGCCGTTTATTTAGGACCACTGGCCCTCGGACCGGACGGCAAGCTCTCCAGTACACTTTACTCAGCTTAATTGGTTGGAGATACAAACGAATCTATTTGGTAAAACTACAACCTACTTATTTGAAGTTGATTGTGGATGTCCATGCAAAGGATCAATTGACGTTAAATAAACTACCTGTTTTTTACTATAGTTTAAGTTACCAACTAGTTTATGCTCCTGTCTATCTTTCTGTCTCTCTATCTGTTGTTGCATAAAATATTAAGTGTTTGCATAAGAGAAAATATTATTATGTTTCGATTTTAATCCATATTATATACCCTCAAACCAAGAAACTTGCATCAAGATTTATAGTTTTGCGTGATACTCAAATCAAACAAGCTTTATTATAGCATTGATGATATAATAAAGCTAACTCAGTATTTTCCCGTGTGCCAACCCTACCATTCTTTTATGGGCGTACGAATATTGCGTTTCCCCGTGCAGATTTTACATACAAAGCGTTGCAAGTTTACAGTTTACAGCGAACGCATCGCTTTGAAAAAATACCGACGTTACAATGGCCTGCGAAATAACATTTAGCTGTTGCAACAATGTATGCAACAAAATGAAATGTTATAGGTTTAGATAAAACTGAATCAGCCGCTTTTCATTTGTGTTGATTCGTGTTTAAGGTTATACACTAGGATACCAGCGTGTTTGTATGTTAGGATATAAAACATGTGTCCCTTTAGTCCCGGGACTAGAATAGGGCTACGGTATCTCCTGCCTGTCGTAAGATGCGACTAAAAGGGGGCTTCTGGGGTTGCGGGCGGCAAGATTGGGAGGTCGAGCCGGTAAGCAACTCCGGGAAGGACGGCGGTGTGTGTGGTCGCATACCGTCGTAAACACCAGACGGTGTGGCGAGTCCTGGAGCTCACCTGGGTGGAGCCCGAAGGGGCAACGCGTTCAGAGGACTCCGGTTGCATTCCGTCGGAGATCCCAGAGTCCTCTTGGCAACTTAGAGGACGGCCACCGGGGGGTTTTAGTGCGGTAAAAATCCCACATAACCCTGTGTCGCTCCCACGGGACCGGGTACCTTTTGAAGGTTTCCCCCTCGTAAACAAAAAAAATGATATAAAACATAAGGCCTATCCATTAGGTATCATCATCAGCATCACTAAGCCATTAGGGGTGACAACGCGTCAATGATCCTAGAAGACCTATTAGATAACAGTATGCGTATGCGTATACTTATGTCTTAATATTAATATTATACGACTTTATTTCTTACCAGTGGCGTCAATTTACGTAATATATACCTTCATAAATCATTTAACGACGATCTATCAAGCTTAGCATTAGATAATACTATTACCTTATACCTATAGTGTCCCTAACTCAATGAACTGTCTATACACTCGTATATATTGAAGGTGCATAATATTACACATATTGTTCAAGTTAATGCGTCGCAGTCCTCAGGGCATTTATAACTCAACTAAAAGCATTAAACAAGGTAGGTAACCTACGGTCATTGTGGCTTTTGCGAATATTTCGATTAAACGAGCTTAATTATTTAGCTTTGTATTTCACTGGATTATAAAATTAAACATAAAATTCTGCGATGAAGCGCTTTCAAGTTGAACGTTTAAAGCTCGGGGGATTAGTATATGAAAGTGGTTGATGCATGATTAATTAATACATACCTGGATCGCAATACTTAATTAGTAAATGCCACTTGCACCAATAAATCATGAGATCTCGATGAACGCATTACGCAGCCGGTGCCGGCCGACTCAATACTCACTCCCTGCGAATAAATTAAAGATCAAATATAATCAAACCTATACATCATCCTGCCTTTTATTAAAAAGTTGTCGTTTACTTCCCGCGCGCAGACTTTCGTATTGGCAATTTTTATGATTAAGAGCACCATTAACATAAGGTTGAATAAGAATAATGTCGGAGTAAGCGACACTGCCGGATTCGTAAGGATTGTATGAAAGCTTTTGTCTTTATTCGCTTATTCGTAACAGTATCAAATTAGCTAAATGGACTCCTTATGCAAGATATTGATATACTTTCTGATGAGACCTCAGTCAAATGGATCACACGTAAAGCCACTCCTGCGAGTATCGTCACTTTCATTTAGTCCGAGTCTATTATCGTATAGTAAGCAAATTTCCCCATATGAAAATTTTTCTGTGAAAAACATAGATGAATATGCCCACTTGCCACATGTAGTCACTGCCGTTGTCTGTCTGTCCTACCTCTAAGGACTAACTTCGGAGAACGAGCTATCAAAAGCAACTTGACCGCATTAGTTATCAAAGAGTACCTATGTGTTTTAGAATTAGCCATTATGTTTTCAATTATATCGAAACATTAAACATAATAACCAAGTCGTCGTGACGGAATCATTACAAAAACACTTTCTCGATTCCATCGTGGCTCCCATGGTAATTTGTAGAATATAAATTAATGCGGCGCTAATGACGTCCTCGAGGCTAGTGAATGTATTATTTCAATGGAGATGGTTTCAATGAAGCGAGATACACTCGTAGAGATGTTCGATCGCTGTAAATGAAATAACTACTCGAATTACGCACGTGAATGATTCATTGGTAAACAAATATCAGTGAAGTTTATTGTACTAGAGTATTAGTCTTGAAGCTAGGATTGATTGGAAATTAAGTTTTTTGGAGATATTTATAGTGTTGTTAAATTAGTGATGATAATTTAAGTAGATGGTAGAGCCAGTGCTGTTGGACGGGCAAGTACAGACGTTAGAGGATCACCTTAGTCTTCAGTAAAAGCAACGAATGTAGAACTCTTGTCCTTTACGGGGTTGATCATAAATGAACATGGGTGGCAGTGATGACTTACCATCGAGTTTACCTATCGGTTTACGCTATAGGTATGCTCGCAGTGATCACTTACTATCAGTCTACCGTACGCTCGTTTCAAGCGAAGCTCATAAAAAATCAATTATAAATAATCTTTACGACACATACAATAGTATAACATAAGTCGTACCTACGTTCGTAATGTACCTAAACGTTACAGTGTATTTCGTTGAAACTCCCAGTTCGTACCATCGACTAATTCGTATTCCGGGTCATTCGGATAACGACTCGAATGAATAATTCCATTTCGCTCATCTCTAGCGAGATGTTCGCCTGCAGCGTGTAATTTCCGTTATCTGGCGGTCGGGTGCAGGCGGTTCGTTAGAATGCGACGTACCGGCTCCGGAACGCCCTGTGCGCTGACAGGACATATACGCGAAAAAAATACCTCCATTATATTCATCTTTTTTATTAAAAAATAATTGGCCAAGTGCGAATCGAACTCGCGAGCGGTGGGTTCCGTATCACCATTTTTTTATTTTTGATATTTGTTATAAAACTAAATATTTTATGAAAATTTAAACTGTCTACCAATTACCCTTCCATACATAAACCTAAAAATGCCAAAAAATAGCTCTTGTATGGCGACCTCCATTTATATTCAATCTTCTTTATTTTTAATACTAGTTGTCTATAACAAGTCTATCTACAGCAATACATCCTCTGCATAAAGTGTTTGGTATTTTAGCGGTGGCAATAAAACATACCTACTCTATAAAATTATACTGTCTATTACGGTTCAAGAGATAGAGCCCTGTGACAGACATACAGACGGACAGAGAACGGAGGCTTAGTACTACGGATCCGTTTTAACCATATAGTTACGGAACCCTAAAAACCATCCATGCTCCGTCTCCATTCGCATAACCATTGTTTTCGTTCATTCTCATACGTTGCAATTACTCTGCGGTTGCCATTTTGCTCTAGCTTTAAACTATATTTTAATCTGAATGCGCGCAGGATACGTGTCAATTTCGGCTAGCAATTTCGGTGCTCTCTTTACAACGGCCCTCCCTGTGCAAATTCAAAAAGTTTTATACGGCCCAGCCTTTCAGCATTCATCCTAAAACGCTCCCGGGTCATTAAACTCGCTAAAACATGATGCGATTTTAAATTCGACAAAGATACCAAAAATGTACGGTTCTTTCTCTCTCTCTTTTAAGGCATTACATTTTTATTAATGAATTAGGTGAAGTTGGGAAAATGATATGACATATACTTAATGATATGGATTTTCTTAAATTTATTTTTATAATAGAAGCGTTATATATTATTGAGCAAATATCATCATCAACCCATTGCTGTCCCACTGCTGGGCACGGGTCTCCTCTCAGAACGAGAAGGATTAGGCCATAGTCCACCGCGCTGGCCAAGTGCGTATTGGTAGCATACATCGGTATACTTAATAAGCAGTCGTACACCATGCTATATAGCATACTATATCACATTAATTAAACTATTTACATATTAAATCCGTACATATTTCTTCCGGTTGCGTACTCGAGCCCGCGAGACCGGAAACTTCGCCGAACGATCGCTGAGTGATATGACCCTCGCAGTCCTATTAACGAAGTTAGTTCCGGAACAGTCAGGAAGTCATCAAGCTTAACGTGAACCTAGACTTGGGGGAATAATTTAAACGGTAAACCACCCTCGCCGGGTAATGAACCCCCGGTAAATGACAATTGAGAAAAAACGACGACGCAAACCCAATTAATACGACAATGCGGATCGCAGTAGATGCATCGCGCAGTAAGGGTTTAAATATCTAGATCTTACACTTTAAATATCTAGATCTTACACTTTAGGTTTAGTAATTATTTAACTTATTGTATAGAAACAATTATACTGGTGGAAATTAATGAAATGACGTACAATGGACCAATCAAAATTATTTCCAAAAAAACTACAGACGAACAAATGGTTATTAATTTTCTGGAATTCGAATCTTGAACACATAGTTTGAGTGTTCAAAATGGCTAATTATCCAAAAAATCTATGATCAAGCAAATGATAATTTTCTTTTTGTTACACACCCAGTTTGAGTGTCGATTCCTGGCTATCTGCCTGGCTGGAAACTGAAGGCTGATGGTGTTCATACAACTATAATATAAATATTCAGTAGTGTTCAGTAATTACACTATCATTATCGAATACATCTACTTAACGTAATTGTATTCAATAATTAATTAATTTAGATGTGCCATGTTATCTTAACATCGAAACCCAATGGAGTCTGAAATCTCATTAGTGTTAGATTTGCTCATGACAAGCATTAATGATGTTATATGATGTTATAGTAGGTAACCATTGACACAATCAATATTGATAGCATAATCAGTATTGAACCCTTTGTGGTTTGACTCCCACGTTACCACCGCCATACCTACCTACTCCCGCCTAATAACAGTCGTGTTACCTCCTGAGTTGATTACCAGTAACCCATATCGTTTTCAAGCTTATTTGTTCATATCAGAATCATATTCCTGCGACAACTTTAATGGAAATACCGCTACTTTTAATACCACCTACTACTACATATTAAGGAACGACGGAGGCAAAACTTTTATGCTCTTGGCATCCATCTGGCTGCGTTGTTTTTCTTGTAAAATATTCGAGCAAAAGATATATAAAAGAATGTTTAGTAGATAAAATGCGGAACGTGAAGTGGTCTCCGTCTAGCGTATTCTTAATCTCAGCCCCCGGTGGGGTTCGTTTCGAGTGCTCATAACGCGAATGTACACTTTATGATAATACTAAGAATATGTGCCGGTTTTAAAGTATATTTCCATGTTGTTGCTGCTCTTGTAAAAGGTAGGAAACAAGCATCTTTGATGTTATACATTTTTATTTGTATTGCAGTGGCGGAATGTTTTGATACGTAGAACTAAAGGGATGGTAATTGATAATTGAAAAACTACCTCTGGGCAGTTAAAATCTTCAAATGGTTTATAGGATCATTTATTTATATTGAAGTAGCAAACGTGTTTGCACCTTACCTGATGATATATGGTCACTATTTACTATAGAATACTATAATAAACCTCAAATAGAATTGAAATTGTATCTGAAACCGGCTACCATCACGTTACCACCCTTGGGGATAAAGTTGATTTTCCTCGGGAGTAAAATCAAATCCTTCCAATCAAAGCGCAACAGAGTTTCGTTACATATCTATCTACCTATGATATTCACTTGGTCACTTCATTCATTAATCAACAAATTTAGATTTACCTACTAAATAGAACGCCAATGAATTCCTACTTGCGCAACAAAGCGTCCTTTTCACTTTCCTATCTCACTGGACTTTCACCCGGGGTCTAGCAAGACCTAGGCAACGGCCACGACCCATTGTAAAATAGATTGCTTGTGTACATTGCGCGATACTAAACTTCCCGAAGCGATTAATCGGTCCGCTTTCTAACAAGGTGTTGGTTAACTGTACTCGAGCTTGGGTTTTATTTCTTTACAAGCGAGCAGAATGCTGTAAAGAAAGTGACCAGACCGATTGAACTTGACCATTATAGCTTACGAAGCTTTACTTTGAAAGCAATAAATACCTCTTAAAATTAAGGGGTCAGTTAATTTGTTAATTCTATTCGTATTTAGGAAATATGCAGCAATTGTGTTATCATTACAATACACATTGAGAGCTTGTATCCTGTCACGCGGTTGTACGACCGCGTACGCGTATTTCCCCTGCAGTCACTTTGCGTCTCACTTGCGTATGCCATGCGTGACACGAAAAGTATGTATGACACGATAGGATTCAAACGGTTCGCATGCGAACATATACCCGCGTGTCAAGAAATATCCCCAAAACGCTTGCAATTAATACTCATCATTCTACTTGTACATAATATATTGAATCTTTTTTGTGAAGATCGAAAACGTTTCCTACACTACTATCGAATTCATGTTAAGAAACTACATACTTAGAAGTAAATAAGAAGTTGTTTGTTGTTATTTCGAGATGGTCGCGTATTCGACTGGTTCACGTTCAAGTTTTGCGGACGACGGCGACGCGACATTGTCCCATTATTTTTCCCACCCCCAACTTACTAACTCGAACCGCAAACTTGGATTTCGTCATGAATAATTTAAAAAACATCCCTCTGTATTATGCAAAATATTACAACCTGCCCCGTCTCTATTGGTAAATACGGGTTGTATCGAATCTATAATTCAATTTCGCATTTTCGCTGCAAACATGTTGAGTGGCGTCTTCATTTTATAAATAAAATATTTGCGCAAACAAGTCTTCTATAATGATGAGCTTGTTTTCTCTTCTATTTGCAGTTATAAGGAGCTTTGTGAGGTTCACTGTAAATAATAAAAGATGTACGAGTATTTATGTTAGGGAAGAATATAATTAATGTTATACGGTCTTACTAAAAGCCCTGTAGGATTTCCCGTATTGTGGTTTCCACGGATTCACACAAAGATAGGTTGGTGTACATAAACAAAGGCTCAGAACAGACCACACTAGGATTTCCTGTGCTGTGGTTTCCATTAACACATATAACGAAATATACAAAGTTCGACCTAAATTAAAATATCTTCTTTCGTTCCCGAAATACTCATTACATCCGTGAGAGTACACTAACCACTCAAAATTCCACAAATGAATATAGGCTTCTCCTAGAAATGGAGGGGTAAGGGTTACCTATCGCAGTCAGCACGCTTGCCTTTGCGTATTACCTAGGGAGTAAAGAGCGTCCTTTATCTATTAACTAAAAAAAATACTTGTATCGACTACCTCCCCCCCCCTCTCGAAACTCACGTAAGGGTATACTTTATAGAGTTCGCATAATCGCGATTGTGTAGGATTCAGCCATCTCGAGAGACCAAACGTGAGATAGCGTGAGATTTGGATCGACCCCCTCCAATGCTTAATTAATAGATACGCCCTTACGCACTTTGTACAACGACCATTAATATTATTTAACATTATTATTATTGAATCTCACAGAAAAACGTTTAAACGTGTCCTTAAACAAACGCTATGTAAAAAAGCGTACTATAAAGTGATTATTTGACTGATAAAACAGTGTGGTCTGAAGTAGCTCCAGCTCCACATGTACCATTAGGTTAAGTTTGTCATTGTAAAAGAACATTAATATTTTAAAGGATGGAGTTCCTTTCGCCGCTTCTTCTCCATAACGAAACACCTTGTGAAGTGGTGGTAGATGTAATGACATTCAAAAAATGCTCTGTAAAGAATCTATTTTGAATTTAAAAAAAATGATCTGATTTTAAAACATTTCGTCTTTTATTCTTTGCAGGCCACGTAGGAGGATGCGGGATCACAGACGAGATGGTGAAGTGGATGGAGCGGATACAGAACTCGGGCGTCGACGACGACCCGCCGACCACATCCGCTTCCACACCTCACGGTACCTCGCCGTCGCCCCACACGTACCAGTCGCCGATGCCGCCGCCGCCGCACCCGAACAGCTTGAGGGATGATCCGCCCAGGTAAGATATATCTAGCAAAGAAAGCTAACTGTTAATCATCATCAACCCATTATTGTCCCACTGTTAGGCACGGGTCTCCTCTCTGAATGAGAAGGTTTAGGCCATAGTCCACAGCGCTGGCCAAGTGCCTATTGGTAGACTTTACATACACACTTCACACTTTGTGACCTTATTTTTTATTATTATTATTTTTTAGATAACTGTTAATATATGAATCCAATTTGCAAGTAAATGGCGCTGAATAAAAAATAATATACATACGTGTTACATGTATTACATATGTGTTAGTGTGTTAGAAATTTTGTATTTCTCTTCTTTATCCATTCTAATTTTTACTTTTCCAAGTTAACTGAATGTTTACTAAAAGACAGGTGTAAATAATCTCATAGATCTTTTCTACTTTTAACATCGCAATGAAGTGGTAAATTATTTAAGAATATAAGATCTAACATCTCAATACACACTGTGACACCTACAACACATCCTTATAATTTAGGTGTTTAATATCAAAGAACATAGGTTTAAAGCCACAACATTACCATTGACATTATTTATTACTGAATCGCCATATAAATTTAGCGAAGATGACCAACTACCAACAACACGGTTCCATCCATCCATCAGCCTTTAATAGTCCACTGCTGGACATAGGCCTCCCCTAATCTACGCCACTCCGACCGGTCTTGAGCAATCTGGATCCAGCGGTTACCCGCCGTCCGCTTCAGGTCATCAGTCCACTTGGTCGGGGGGCGTCCTGTACTCCTTTTACCGTGACGTGTTACAACACGGTTATACTAATATAAATTCATCGATTCCAGACATTGGGAGCACCACAACAAGTATTCCCGGGCAGCGAACACAGGAGAGCATTCCCGTTCAAGAAGAGCCGCCCCAGAGAAGAACACGTGTTCCTTGTACATACAGACCGACCCCCTCATATGGAAGCACGTTAGGGAAGGCTTCCCTGATGTGAGTAGTTTGTATTTGCTCCGAAAGTTTTTCTGTTCTTTAATTGAGTTCGCTTATATACCTACTACACTATTACAAAGCTGATTTTAGTGTTTGTCTGCTAAGGCTAGGAGAAAAATAATTCGACTTCTTTATTATGTTTCTCTATTTCTGTACTAATATAAATAAAAATATTGACTTGTAATATAGGAATAGCAGACGAGCATGCAGTCCACCTGTTGGTAAGTGGCTATTGCCGCCCATGGACATCTGTAATTAACCACACATAGAATTAGATTATCCCACCTGAGGTCGGCCAAAGATGCGCCGCCATACCTGAGGACTAAGCTGGAATGCCTCGAAAAAGTGTGTCACCCTTATCACACCCTTCAAAACAGAACACAGTAGCGCTTAACACTGGTGTTGTTAGGTAGAAATAGGTGTGGAGGTGGTGCCGCCGGTGTCGAACCACAGAGGGTTCTACTACCTTTAGACTTCTAGAACCCTTAGTGATAGAGACATATGTATCTGCTGATATGTATCGGAAAAATAAGTATTTTTTAGATTGCTTTAGCACCTTGTCTGTCTCGTGGTTACAGCACACAGATCCTAGTAAGAAAAGCGAAGTGGACATGAAAACGAGAGAAGAGATTCTCTCGCTGATATCGCATCACGTGACGGCCGTCAACTACATATACCGTGACACCAAGTTCGATGGACGGATGGTGCACAGGAATATTAAGTTTGAGGTGCAGCGGATTAAGGTAAGTACTTGTTTTATGGTTGTATCAAATGTGATGTCGTATCAAAAAATGTACATGTCTTGTTAGAGGAGTGTATTTGATTAATATGTCATCAAATTTATTATTTCATAACAATCGGTTACTCAAAATTTATGTTGAGAACTTTTTAGATTGTTATATAGATATATGTAATTATAGACATCCTTTCAAACATAGGACTATAGTTTAAAACTGAGCGTTAATGTGAATAGTTAAATGGTGATTGTGTGTCTACACACATACATACACATACTCTAGTATGTAGTGATTGTTTATATTGGTGATAAATCAAAAATGCGTTTTAGTATATCAACAATAATGACATAAGCATAGTACTGGTCGCATCTATAGCAAATACATAATCCAGTCACATTTTTAAAAATTGATCTTACCAACTCAGAAACCTTCATGGGCTCAAATGTATAGTTTATGATTGTATAAACGACATACAGACAAACATTCATTTTTATATATTGAGATTAACCTTAATAATTAAATTCTCTCAGATTGACGACGACTCATCGTGCAGTACACGCTACTTTGACCAAAGCGAGCCGAACCAGTTCTGCTTGGAGAACATCGACGTGTCCAACTTCCTGAACTTGCACTCGCTGGGCAACCACGAGGACTTCTGCTTGGCCTATGTTTTCACCTACAGAGACTTTACTGGCGGCACCCTAGGTATGTTACAATTTGATCTTAATTCTTGATGTCTCCCTATTGAATAATGATGGTTATAGAGATACCGAAACCAGTCTACCATACAGAGAACAAGACTGACACGTAGCTAGGCAGACATCTAACCCAATGAAATGAAATGAAATATATTTATGAATATTATGAAGTCCAACTTCATAAAACTGCCTAACCAAAGGCAAAACATACTCCAGACCAGTATACCCATAGCATTGCTAATGAGCCATGTAATTCATCTGATAGTAAGGAGCCATTGTCGTATAGGTAATGAACTAGATAAGAACTGTAAGATAGAAATGGAGTTTTACACAATAATTAAGTTTCTTTCCAACTACATTTTTCAAACCAAACCACAACTACTTTTAACACTGCTAATATTAGGCAGAAAATGGGTACCTGTGACCCGATGACAAACAATATTTAAACATGAATAAGCCTGTAGTAAGATCAACAACCATTAGCTTTTCATGTCAGGCATATAATGTCCTCTGGCCCGAATTTAAACTAAAGACCAATTTGAATTATTTAGAATTTGAATTATATAGAAGTATTATTTAAAAACGATATTATTTAAATTATCAAGGTCTAGCGTGGGTGGCGAGCGCGAGTGGCGCGTCCGGTGGTATCTGCGAGAAGTACAAAACCTATACAGAGACCACCGGCGGCATGTACCACAGCACGAAGCGCTCGCTCAACACCGGCATCATCACCTTCGTCAACTACAACAGCCGCGTACCGCCCAAGGTCAGCCAGCTCACACTGGCGCACGAGATCGGACACAACTTCGGATCGCCGGTTAGTTCGTTATACACGTTGAAAAATCATCTCCTACCTTTGTGAAATCAGTTGGAAATAGTCCGCATTGATTTTTATGCAATAAAACTAAAAGTTCATCTAACATGTATGATTTTGAACTAATATTACCGTGAAATTTAGACATTAGATATGTTCACGTAACGTTGTTACACCATAATCCATACAACAGTGTTGTAATGTCAGGAATAAAGAAATTTAAAAAAAATATCTCCGTTACCACGACCCTCATATAAAAATACAGGACCGCTTGACACTGCTGTTATAAGATTCCGCCTTATATACGTGTGGCACTGATGCCTCTGATATTAAAAGCAGATGAAACTAACAGTTAAAATTCTCCATTTCCAGCACGACTACCCATCGGAGTGTCGTCCGGGCGGTCAACAGGGCAACTTCATAATGTTCGCATCAGCCACGTCTGGTGACCGGCCGAACAACAGCCGGTTCTCCGCGTGCTCGGTGGGCAACATCTCCGCGGTGTTGGATGCTGTGCGAGATGGCCGCAAGCGGAACTGTCTCACGGCGAGCGCGGGCGCCTTCTGCGGCAACAAGATTGTTGAGGTCGGCGAGGAGTGTGACTGCGGTATGTATGGCTGCAAAATAATTTGTTACCAAGGTTTTTTAACACGTATTGTATAAACAATTATCACGTAACATAACTGTTTCCTTTTAGAGTTACTTTCAGAATAAGAATGAATTAAGTCTATTTCACATACATTTGAGATGATTCATGTAGGTTGGCTTACAATGTTTGCTTACACATTATATTAAATAGTTAAATACAAATACTGATAGACTTTTTTTTATAATATAGGAGTAGCAAACGAGCATACAGGCCACCTGATGGTAAGTGGCTACTGCCGCCCATGGACATCTGTAATCAACCCTAGATAGGATTAGATATTCCCACCTAAGGTCGGCCACAGATGCGCCGCTACCTCTGAGGACTAAGCTGAAACGCCTCGGAAAAGTCTGTTTCCCTTACCACACCCTAAAAACCGGAACACAGCAGCGCCTAACACTGCTGTTATTAGGTAGAAATAGGTGTGACGGTGGTGCCGCCGGAGTCGAACCACAAAGGGTTCTACCACCTTCAAAAAGAATGTTAAAACAATTTTATACTCGGGTAAATTGTTGTAGACATAATTAGTATGAACATTCATCTAATTTTTTTATATATTTTCCATTATCAGGTTATGATGAAAAGGAATGCAAAGATAGATGCTGTTATCCGCGTATCCTTAGCACGAGCGAACGTGAACGGAACGGTACGGCAAAAGGATGCACCAGGAGAGCAGATACACAGTGCAGGTAAGGATTATTTTATATTATTATTATTATTACCACTGAAAGCACTCAATAATTTTTACTCAAATATTTTTACTCATCCTTACTTTTACTCCTCACCTTAAGGTTGCCTGGAAGAGATCGCTGATTAGCGATAAGGCCGCCTATTGTATTGTTTAATATTTGTATGTTTTCTTTATTATCTCATATTATGGGTACAATAAAGTATATATTATTATTAATATTAATTTTAAAATATCAAAGATGTTATTCATATATGTATTAATTTTAAAACAGGTTAAAATAACATATCGTGCTGTAGTTATTATTATTAAGTTGCATTTTATGTGATTTTAAACATCTACTTGAACATTTATTAAACTGATAGTCGTATTTTTAAGTCCGCGCCAAACTTCTAGTCCGCTCTGAAGTTATTCCGCGCAGGTGTAGCCAGAGAGCCAATGCGGTCGAACACATCTACAAGCGTATACTCCATAGCAACGGCAAGACATTAACGTATCTATGTACCCGTGGGCGAGAGCGGGCAGTGGATGGGTGTCGGGGGGAACCCGCGTTGTTTTCGTTCCGCTAATATTAACAATATATTTGCGACGCTACTCTTTTCTATATTCAGAGCGGACTAGCAGTTTCCACGAAATCCACGAAGCGCGTACTTATCTACTGTTTAGACACATTTAGGTCTATTAATAAACTATTTAGATACATTTAGGAAACATTTAGTTAACATACATATCTTAGTGTCTCGTAGTGCGACATCGCAGTCGTGAACATAACTTGATGTGATTGTGTGCCCCCAGTCCGTCGCAGGGTCCGTGCTGCAACGCGAGCAGCTGCCAGTTCGTGAGCGCGCGCCGCAACCAGACGTGCCGCGCGGCCGGCGAGTGCGGCCACGCCGCCTTCTGCTCCGGCCGCTCCGCCGAGTGCCCCCGCCCGCGCGCGCTGCCCGACCGCACGCACTGCAACAACGGTACGCACACACAACGCGCTACTACATACTTAAGGCATTACGGTTAAACGCAAGCGGATTCGAAATGGCACACGAATTGCGTTTAACCGCATCCGGTTTTTAGTAACGCCACGACACGTGCTGTTCGATAGAAATCCATGATAGTACTGAAACAAAATTAAGCCAAAAGTCAACCGCAGTGCGTGCTAAGCCTATGTCTCGCATCTAACCTCACACCCAAGACACTAACACACATCTACTGTCTTTTTAAACACTACACATAACAACAATCCCACCATTTATAACTTACAAGAGCGCGCACAACACATATTATATGATGCATTTCATACATTTAACACATGTTGTATCAAGATATAGATAAGTTGCATCATGGTATTACATCCTTACAAATTTAACACCACGTGTTCATTACTTCACAAATCTCATACGTCTTCAAACCGCAGGTGCATAAACACACATACACACCTATAATTGGACATATCTCACATTCCATCACGTGCCATTTACAACTAGAACCTAGAACTTCGCCAACCTCATATCACACCTCAAAATTGTATTATTTTCTCATAACTATAACCTTACCACTTACACAGGCACCCAGCTGTGCATCAAGGGCGAGTGCAGCGGCTCTATATGTCTCGCGTGGAACATGACCGAGTGTTTCCTGTCGTCCGCGCCGACCGCGATGGGCGACGGCGTGACCGCGGTGGTGGACCGGCGCGCGCTCTGCCAGCTCGCGTGCCAGACCGGGCCCACGCCGGACACGTGCCAGAGTACCGCGGACTTCGCGCAACGTGTCGGCTTGCCCCCGGGCGGTATCAGCCTGCGGCCGGGCTCGCCGTGTGATAACTTCCAAGGGTATGTTATGCTTTAGTTGTATCAAGTTCAGGCTTATAGATGAAAATAGGTTTTCTTCCACACTTTCTTCACCATGCTTAGATACTACATCTGCGACTTTTCGAATCCAAAGATTGTATTATTTCTGCACGAAAAGAATTAACTGCCAGATTAGTTTTCAAGACCTTTCTCAAGGTGCTTGAATACTACAACAATCCTCTTTGTATAGCAAAAAGTATTATTTTAAAAACCTATCATTTAAGTCAAGAAATTATACTATAACGTAGCCCAATGGAAATCCTAATATCCTTTCCCATACATAAGCGCTTTTGTTACTAATATTATTATGGAATTTATTGATATCGATAAAATAGCTTTTGTAACTAAATTAAAACATTATATCTATATTAAATATTAACCAAAATATCAACACAACAGGTACTGCGACGTGTTCCTCAAGTGTCGCGCGGTCGACGCGGAGGGTCCGCTCGCGCGCCTCAAGAACCTGCTGCTGAACCGCGCGACGCTGCAGACGCTGCAGGCGTGGGTGACGGAGCATTGGTGGGCGGTGCTGCTCGGCGGCGTCGCGCTCGTCGTCTGTATGGGCGCGTTCGTCAAGTGTTGCGCGGTGCACACGCCCTCGTCGAATCCGAAACGACCGCCGGCAAGGTGAGAACTGCGTCTTTTTTTACAATATAGGTGTAGCATGCAACCACCTGATGGTAAGTGGCTACTGCCGCCCATAGACATCTTTAATCAGCCCTAGATAAGATAAGTGCCCTTACATTAAGGTGGTTCAACAGGTGGTGTAAAGCCCTAAAAACTATTTTATTTTACTTTCCTCACGATACTTTTCTAATACCTATATGTCATACATACATTTTCAAAAATATTGCCAGTGTGGCTGTATTTTGAAATTGTATATTTGATTAAAAATCATTTCTAGCCCTTTTTTCAGTTGTTTATTTTAGATTAATAATCAATTGTTATTTTTTTATTGTGTCATAAATGACATAGCAAGGGTAAAAAAATATGGCTATTTATGCTTTATTATCACAGACTTCTATGTTTATTATACTGGACTTATTGGATTAGTAAATTAATATAAATAGCTTAGTGTGTGTACCTATCTAACTATCTACGCATACTAAAATTGTCTTCACATACCACAACTAAAAACATGAAATGAATATACAAATGTAACTCTCGTGTCCCAGGCGGTTGTCGGAGACGCTCCGGCGGCGATGAACACGCTGCGGCGGATGCGCGGCACGGCGGGCGGCGCGGCGGCGGGCGCGGCGCGGCGGGACGCGCGCCAGCCGCCGCGGCCCGGCCACCGCCGCGCGCGCACGCACAAGGGGTACGCGCCGCCGCTCACGTACGCGCCGCGCGAGATGGGTAAGGAAATAACAAGTCAAATATTTTTTTTTATTAAAAATCATAGATTAGTAAAGATACTTCGCCGCCTTGACTTTGAATGAAGCCACAAATGGCTTATTTTAGTAAGTTCTTTTTTTGAATCCTTGACAAATAAAAACATTTTTAGACAAAATTTACGAATAAAAAACTAATTTACGTAATAATTACGTAATTTACGTAATAAATAAATAATTATTTCAAATATTTTAGGGACATTTTAGCACGGAAACGTGGCAAAACTTTTTTACGCAACTATTTCAATTCTCAAAACTGGGTACATTTTCTTGTTAGGCGTGAGTAATCTTTACTAATCTATGTTAAAAATAGGTTCTTTACAGAGCACTTTTTGAATGTCAATACAACTACCACCACTTCACAAGGTGTTGATAACAAATCAAATCAAATCATTTTTTTTTATTAAAAATAGGTTCTCACAGAGCACTTTTTGAATGTCAATACAACTACCACCACTTCACAAGGTGTTTCGTTATGGAGAAGAAGCGGCGAAAGAAACTCCATAACACACACCTTTTAAAAAAATGAATTTTACAATGTTAAATTTAACCTAATGGTACATGTGGAGCTGGAACTACTTCAGACCACACCGTTATAACGCTTATACTTAGTCAGTCATAAGAGCAGCAGACGAGCATGCAGTTCACCTACTGGTATGTGACTGTTCTCTTGTTTTGTAGGGGTTATAAAGACAGAGAGAGACAAGGAGAGATTACATGAAGAACTGCAACTTGGTTCTTATGAGTAGCATCTGTGGAAGTTAAACTGTAACGTAATCTGATACTGAAGTGTGTTCTAGTGCAAAATGCAAATAATGTATTTTTTTAATCTTTTAATATTCTAATGCAAATAATGTATTTTTATAATCTTTTAATATTAATTATTTTTTATTTGTTTTACTTAATCGAGTTGTTTTCCACTACTATTCACGAATCAAGAAAATAAAATTACCCCATTTGTCATGATAATTTTCATACTCTCTATAGTAAAACCTCAAGCATAACTACTCCTCTGAAAAGTTCATTGACTTAATTAAAAATATAAATGTTTTAGCGTCAGCGCCCCCCGGCCCGAGCGCGCGGCGGCCGGAGCCGTACGCGAACGCGTACCCGCAGTCGTACGAGATGCGGCCCGCGCAGAAGGTCTGACAGTACGAGCCGAGCGCGGGCGGGGACGGCGCGCAGCTCGAGCTGGTCGCGCTCGCGCCCGGCGTGCCGCTGCTGCTCGGCTACGTGTTCCGCGCGCCCGCCGCCGCCGCGCCCGCCGCCGCCCCCCGCGCGCCCGACCACAAGGTCACCGTGGCCTCGCAGACCACCATCACGCTCCACTCGCCCGACTCGCTCACCGTCACGCACCCGCCGCGCGACCGCGACGACTAGGACGCTACTCGGTTTTAACGAGCTCGTCCCGCCCCCGCTCCGTGCGACGTTCTCCACACGTAACGAAGCCCCCCCGTTAGGGCGTTTGTCCACCGTCGCCGTCAACGGACCGTCACCGAGAAAGATTATTTCGGGCCGACTTTACTATGAAGTGACGAACGTGCGGTGGACACTGGGCTGTATGTAACGCTACTTCGGCGCCGTCATCTCATTCTCGGTGACGGTCCGGTGACGGCGGCGGTGGACAAACGCTCTTAAGGTATCACCCTCGCCCCTCGAAAAACTGTACGTGCGTGACTCCCTCTCCGATCGACGTTCGAGACTGTGCTCCGGTTTGCTCAAGGGTTGACGTTATCGTTCCGCCGAGCTCGAAGTCGATCGGCCGACCGCGTGGTGTTCTATAAGATTAGCTATTATTTTTGTACAAGAGGATATAAATGACCGAGGACGACGCGTCCTCCCGCCGGCGACCCTGACGAGGAACCGCTCCAACCGGACGTTTATGTATATTTTTGTATATAAATGGAGAAGTATACCACGAAGGCTACGGTGTAAAGTATCGAGCAAGTGACATACTAAATATTCATACCGATTAGAGTATTGTACTATAATACTGCATTATTTCACTAGAATCTCCATAATTGTAATTTTTATATATTATTTTAAATGTATTTAAAGGTTAAACGTAAGCGGAATGTTAGGTGCCATTATACCAATTTATATTCCAATCGTTTTGTTACTCCTTCCTCTATATACTTTTGTAAAAGGAATCCTCTCAATTTATCTTAGGCTCAGAATGTTTTTTCTAAATTTACAATTATTATTATTAAATATTTGGCTAAAATGGCGGTCCAAGAAGTGTAAGCCTTGATTTTTCTGACACTCATTCCAACAACCCATAGTCAAAAGTCTGATTTTTATTTAAGATTTATTTTTTTTTATTATATGCTATTAAAATTTGGTATGGAAGAACTGTGGTGATGTGGTTATAGAATCTTAAATTTATAAAAACGCATTTAATATTGATAAGATGTATTGTTTGTGGCGATATACTTCTTGTATGTATTGTCAGTAATCTAATTGGCGTGATGCACCACCATTGCCAGTTTTTCCATGAACAAAATTTTAATAGTTCCTTATGCTAATATTGCTCTAGGTGGTTAACATTAAAATTAAGGCTTACTTCTAATAATGTGTCACATAATTTATTGTAAAAGCTAGTTGACGCCGGTGATTAGTCTTCCTGTGGCAATCGATTGCGACAATTATATTCGTTTACATTTGTAGGTTTAAATTTTAACAGTATTGCCAAATTGTATTAAATGTTATTAGACTGAAAAGTTTTCAATCTCGTATTATGATAAATTCTCAACGCTTTGTGCGTGATTATGGCTCAAATTTTAACTGTCCGCAACAGAACATTAATGATTTTTACGATGTGAATCTATTTGCATATCACACTCCTTATTTACGTAAAACACTAGGTGAACATCTGTTGTACAGTTCATTTGATCTCTATAGATAATGATATTTTGTTTATTGTCAACCTTACTACGTAGAATAACTCTCCGTCGTGCAAGCCAAAGAGCATGATGTATTTTTATGATTTCTATACATTTAATATTAAGGATCAGTCTTATAAGTATACCATATTAATGCCATTTTATTAGTGAATGTCGAAACAATACACAAGTTCTTATAATTGTACTATAATGTTGTATATTTGTATGTAAAGTGAGGGTAATGTTTCAAATGTAGAGTGACTCGACCAATCGTGTAATTGATGGGTAGCATTATTTCCATCAAGTAGTACTCAATGGCATTATTTCTCCTATATGTAAGCTAGATTACCGTAATAGATTATTTAAATGACAATGTGAATATTTTTAATTAATGAGATGAATGTTACAACATGTGATTTCAAAATAACAAAAAAATACAATAAATTTTACATGAACGTCATGTTTTTATTTTCCTTGTACAATATTCGTTGAACTTTTTATAGATATTTAGGTAAATCTAGTATCACTACAAAAAAGTGAAAACAAATAGTTTCCAGTCCTAAAAGTTAACACCATTTCTCCCTGGACTTCTTAACTTTTTGAAATGCTGTTATTAATTTTACTTACAAATTCAATAATTCATTTTGGGAACTGACCACCGTTCAGTGATCCCGGGACGGTATGTGTAATCGAATATCGTGTCGTATAACGCAAGTTTTAATGAGCGTAAATACTCTCTTGGGTAGAACTCAACTTTGACGTCGGGTACAGAAGACCACGGTTGGTTCCTTGGCGATCCCATGAGGGTTAACATAATATAACCCGTATCTGCACCAGGTAAAATTTAAAGATTTCCCCTCGTTAACAAAAGAAAAGAAGTTACAATACCATTAAATGTCATCTGTGTAGTAGTAGTTATTTGTTATTTGATAGAACATAAAAACTGCTATATTGCACAGTTTTTTTTATTATTAAAGGATAAATGTATAACGACTGTTTAGTCAATAATATAAGATGTAATATTTCACAATGAAGGTATAACAAATAAAACTCACATGAATCGATACATCACTAGTTTATTACCAAAGTATCAATGATTTATAGATAATACTTAGCGTGGAATAAAAATAACATAATGTCAAAATATTTATAAAATTGAAAACATAGATGTTGCCCTAAATGCATAAAAATACAAAAGTGAAAAATGTTTAACATTCCAGCAATCATAGGAACCGTCCAATAACTTAGCACCGAAGCAACTCCACTCGAATTAAAAACCAAAATAAAAGCGATATAAGCACAATTTTAGAAACAATATTTATGTTACTAGTGTCCCAGTAATTTAATGTTCTTCGAGTAGGTCTATGAGCGTAAAACTCTCTGTTGCGTAAAAGGAGCTCACGACTAGAAGTGAAAATATCTGCCAATTACTATTCTGTACTATTATTTTTCTTTGAGCAGTCACATTATTCTTTATTATCAAATTGTCTTCATTAATTCTTGCCACGGTATGTAACTGTTATGATTTTAAAAAGAATAAATCGATAAAGGCAATATTTTTTCTAAAGTCTAAAACATATGAGTACATTACAAAAGCCCCTAACGATGTTCTAGTTAATGCACGGTCCCTATGCCAATTGAAATTTGAGATTGAATATTCCTTTATTAAGAAGGTGCACAGATTCAATTATAACGTAAGTCTTTTAAGAGCCTTCAAAAGTCCATTTTAATTTGTGTGGAAGTCACATATTGAATAATTTATTTTGTTTGAGGCAAATTACCTAAACTATTAGACATACCTAATGTTTTTTTTTTATTTAAAGAGTGAAATATGAAATAAAAAATGCATAGCGTAGGCAGCTTATTACAATATTGTCTGTAATTGTATTATGGTCTCTTTTTGATTGCTTATGATGAGATTGAAAAAGGTGTTATACAATCCTAAAAATCACCAGTGTGCAAATGGTTGTGATGCGAATAGAACTTTTAATAAAGAAAGGAAAAGATTTGCTACAAAAGTAACAAAAAACAAAACAAGGTTGGGGTTGTATCGGATGTTCTGGGTAGAAGCCCCGCGAGGGAAGATACCCGAGTGGTGGGCGACACTCATTATGGGGGGAGGTAAAATTTTACAATTTTAGACGCAGCTTTATTTTTTTTAGCCCTATTTCTTGGGCAGCTAATTAAAACTCTGTCGCCGAAGTAGATTCTCAATTCGTTATGCCAGTCTCTCGAGTTAAAACCGTATGAATATGCATGGATATTATAAACTACCGCAACTAATCATACAATTATAAACACTATACCGAAAGTAAAAGATAATGAAGGGTGCATCACATAAATTTGCACACTAACAATAGGAAAGTTATACATCAAACATTTGTTTAGAGCGTAACAAAGTAGTAAAGTGAAGTGTTGAAACAACTTAGTAATAGTTAGTAGGTCATTTAACTTGTTAAAATATACTTATGGAAGACAACGCCAGTAAATCGATATTTAAAAGCTATTACTGGCTATGTATTTCTGATGTTATCTTAGGCACCTTAACCATATCATTGTCGATAACGATATATTTCCATATTAACTTAAATTCTCGAATAACTCTACACATCATAGTGATAATATTATGTACTAAAGTAAAACAGAAATAAATTACATGATAAAGCTAAACAACTTTGTTAAAAACATTTTTACTTACATATTAATATATTATTATAGTAGCGAATATAAAAAACGGTTAATTTTACTGTACGTTTAATTTTAGGTATCTACTCATAAGGTGGTACAAGTATATGTCTAACTTTCTAAAAAGTAAAGGAATACTTCTCCAGTCTTATTAAAGCCTAATGATTCTTTTGTAACATAAGTATTTCTAAAACGGAATCAATATTTCAAATAACAAAATAAGATCATTAAAAATAATCTCAGTATACTTTATGGAAATACATAGTAACATGTCTAGTAAATAACATTGGAATTTGCATCTACATAATAGTATTAAAACTATATAATAGAGGGTATATTAAATTAACATATTACATTTACATACTAACTAAATTGTCTTTAACCAAAGTACTTAAATAGATTAAGAATGCAATAGCATTTGCTCTTGTTTGTAAACTTCGTGATAAGCATTGCGTATTAAAACATATGGAAAGCAGGATTCCAATAGATCCATTGTAAGAATGGAGACTCTTGAACAATAAGATCGAGCAGTAAATAAACGGATTCACGATTTCGTATCGCTTCTTTTTCGGTTTCTTGCCCTAGACGTAACAAAGAGGAAGATGCTAACGCAAGAAATTCCTTCATTCTGTCCTCTATATCACCTTGGCCACATATCGTAAACAAAGCTCCGAAAATATGGTTTATGGCTGGAGCCATGCAATGGATGTTATTTGCGTGTCCTTCTAAGGACGGCCTATAAACGAACCTTCACTTCGGGCGAGTCTCGGAAGAGACACTGCCACAAACACCATCAACAAACATACGATTAGGTGTTCATCATCTTCCAATTCTGCCTTATGCTGACGCAATGCAGATGCCAATGTAGGATCTACTTTGCAAGCCAGTCCGGCAGCGGAACACATCTCCGATATGACACGCATGGGATCCCCACCAGGTAATTGCTGCTGAAATCTTTTATAGAGCTTATAAGGAATGGTATTCTTCGCTCCAAAACATCAAGTAGGACTCTTGAGCTATTTGCCTAAAGCTTAAAATAACTCCAATGATTGTCATCTTTGCAGCACATTGTCAACATGTTGTAATCTTTTGAATTGTTCCCTCATTATTTCAGGTTTATCGAAATTGGTTCTCAGCATTTGCAAAACTTCTTTGTTTTGGACTACCAGTTTTTTGAGTTCTTGAACTTGGCTAGCAATGTGCCACATCAATGTTTCGCTCAATAATTTCATACCATACGGCCCAATCAACTCTGCCAAGGCTCGAAGCTCATTGATGTCTGAATATTCCTCAGCATTGAATGGAATAGCACCTTCAGCTGACAACTCACAAAAGCCTTCTGATTCATAGAAAAGCAAATACTTCCAGCGCTCACTCTCCTTAATAAAATTTCTGAGTACCATTGAGTGTACAAGGATGCTATGGTTTTTTCACCATGGCTATCCATGTTTTGGTTGTTGTAAAGGCAATTATTGAACACCCTTGTTATATCAATGTGAACATAATTTTCCACAGTTTGAAGGACATTCATGTAAGCTCTTACACTTACCAGTAACTCTGATGGCTTAGCTATTTCGCTGGTATCCTGATTGAACATAACCATTCCAACCAGAGCTTTGGAAAATCTAGTTTCCAAATGTTGATGCAAGTACTCCCTCGGGGCAAATGTGTACTCCCATACATTGACAGTGGTGCAATAGTTTATGGCAGAGCACAATTCTGTCAGTGCCATGTGGAGTTTATCCATTGTTGTTAACTCCTCTCTAGTCTTTCTGTAACTCTCAGCTCCGGGTTTCACAATTTCTATTGGGTTTTTCTTGTTCTTGTCTTTCTTCTTCCTGTTGGCCAGATGAGCAATGGTTTGTGCACAATGTTTTGGGAGCAACTTATCACTCATGGTGCATTGTTCATCACATATTGTAGTTATGATGTTTTTGGCTTCTTTTGCCATTTCATCTAAGAAAATATTCACAACAGAGAGGCTCTTTCTCTGATGTGATGTCTTTCTTCCGGACATAGCTCATGAGTGCAATTTTGAAAGTGACTGCAGATGAGTGGGAAAGCGATGATGTATCTATTTTGTGCTGGAAATTCTAAGCACATGTGAAATTGACTTTCAAATATTTTGCTGTAAAAGCAGAACAATGACAAGTCGGAAGTTTCAACCATTATTTCATCAAGGTTGTCAACCATTTTAGTATGGAAGACCATTTTATCAATAAATTGGGCCAGTTCCCTCTGATCTACAAGATTCAGTGGAGTTTTAGTTACAGAGGTGTATGCCTGTAATCTAAACCAATCTAAACGGAATGCACGGAAATCAAATAGTTCATTGTCCTCCACTTGTTTAACACTCAAATTTGCGGCAGTGTTACATAACGACGAAAGTATAACACTTTCATCTTCTGGGCAGACTTGTAGGTTCTGAATCATCAGGTTAAGAGCAACGGCATCAAATCCAGATAAATACTGAACATAGTATCTTTGCATGACTTGACTATATTTACGCACCAAAGCCCTCAATTCTTCCATGTGGAACAAAAGTTCTGGAAGTTGACGGTCAACTAAATCTTCTGTTGATTTTCCCTTAACCTTCTGTGGTGGGTTGTCATTATGGCGTAGTAGCCAGAATACTTCATCTCTGGCATAGCAAAGTCCAATAAATATCAAAAGTGCTTTAGGTCCTAATAGACCAGGCTGGTCAGTTAGTATTAATCCCAACTCCTTCAAAGCAGTTCTTAAAAATTTTCGCCTTTCCCTGTGCTTATACCCAGCCTTTTGCACTGAATGATGATAGCAATCTTTAACCTCTGATATCCTCTTTCCATACCCCTTTATCCCATCAAAAAAGCTTTGTATGTAGGTGTGAATATAGATGACTCATCACGGAAGAGAGCAAGGACCCAACCTGACTCTAAAGCACTTACCCACATCTTGTTTGTTGCATGGTCTTGTTGCAACATTTGGTGACAGAGAGCAAAACCAAATATTACCCACCTCTCCAGAGATTCCAATGACACATACTCACATGACATAGTGGTAGTCTCTGAAGGTTTCAAGAGTTGAGCCGGGTTACTAACTAAGCTCAACTTTTGCTCAGATCTCCAATGTTCAGCTGTTAAGTTCCTTGCAGGGTATACATGCCATAAGGAATTTAATGCACTTGCCAGTACTTTTTGGTGAGGGAAGAATTCCTCGGAGAGCTTTTAAAAGGAGCATCATAATCTACAATCATTTGCCCTAAACGTGGGAAACTTGGATCAATTTGGTTGTGAACCATTTCATGAGCAGCATTGAATAAACCAAGCACTGCTTTTCGATCTTCTACCCTAGATAACAATATCATGAGAGAAACATATGTAGTTACAAGATCAAGATAATTTTTTGTTAACTCAAAATTGAGTGTTAAATCCAATGTAACTTGAAAAGCATCTATCATGTTCAAAAGCTCACAAACATTGTCCTTGAAGTCGAGAAGATCAACAAAAGTATAATAATACAATGAGAGGGACTTTATGATTTCATTCCTGATATTTGTTATAGCTTGGAGACCTTTAACATCAATGTTGGGGAATCGTCGCACAATATGTTTTATAGATGACTCCAATGTCTTGTCGCTGAGGAATGCAGGTTTGGATTTAGCATCTCCACAAGCTTTCTTAATGTTGTAGATTCTGGTTAACATTCCAATTCCCCTATCATTGAGGATTATTAATTTTTCAGCCAGCTTCTGCTGGCTGATATGAAGTGACCTGGATATAGTCGACATTCTGAAAAAAATCAAAATATTTTTTTTATAATTTTTATTATATACATTTACTATTATTATACCAATGTAATGTTAAATAAAACAGTATTGACAAATTGTTAGGTGTAGGTTTAGCACAGAGCCACAGATATGGTATCTGTGCCCGAGCCCACATACAGCGCTACCGACAATCGTTACTAACGACTTCCGCTGCACTAATCTCATCATTATTTTTTCATTAGCGATGAGTAAATACGGAGCGTAATGACTCATTGAATCCAAGGGCACATCGCTTGTAGCGTAAAACCTATAGATTTAATGTTAACTAAACAGACTTCATTAATTTTAATGTTAAGTACTTGCCTCCCGAGAGGTTCTCGCGGAAAGATCAATAACGTTAAATCACTTCACCGGTCCATGATATTTTATATGTTCACTACGAATATCACATCACTATGAATTTCACGCATATATCCAAGAGTATTCTGTTTTGTATAATGTACGATAAAAATTAACGAGAAAAGGGAGTGTCTCGTATTGAGAAATGGGCACAGTTCGCATATCTTCGCTTCGCTTCGTTTATTTTATTGGCATTTGGCATTGACAGTTGATACTGCCAACCATACAAAACTTCTTTACCGCCTCCCTCTACAACAAAATAAATAAAATATTCGAAAACAACAACAATTTATAAAATGATCGTATCCTTAAAAATGGATTTATTCAATATTTTTTGCCACAGCACAGTTAACCAAACAGTTAAACTTTAAATACAAGAAGACCTCAGCGTAAAACTAAATATCTGAATTTCTTTATAAAACATCTCTTATTATTATGACTTTTAAAAGTTATAAATACTGTATTATTTATTCCTAAAACTTGAAAAAAATCATTGCTATTTTTAGGGTCCCGTATTTTGTGTTTATTATCTATACTGTTTACTGTCTTTTCGATGTCTTGTTCGCGTCTGTCCTCTGTTCTGTTTGGTCTATCTGTCATTCTGTCAATGAATTCGGAGTTGGAGTTTTGTTTTTTAATTACGGGAATCTAAAAGTGTTAAATCCGGAATATCACATTTAATACTTAAAAGTGAGGCAAATTTTTCATCATGCCTCGTATTATGATAAAAGGTGGCGTTTGGCGCAATACTGAGGTTTGTGGCTTGGATATATTTTTGTTTGGTTAGTTGCATTTGCTTTCCATCGGTTTACAGTGTTTTAATACTTTTGATGTATGTTATAGGATGAAATCCTCAAGGCGGCTGTTATGAAATATGGGAAGAACCAGTGGTCACGTATTGCGTCGCTGCTCCATCGCAAATCTGCGAAGCAGTGCAAGGCGCGCTGGTATGAGTGGTTGGACCCGAGTATCAAGAAGACTGAGTGGTCTCGCGAGGAGGACGAGAAGCTGTTGCACCTGGCCAAGCTGATGCCCACGCAGTGGAGGACCATCGCTCCTATAATTGGACGTACAGCAGCGCAGTGCTTAGAGCGATATGAATATCTATTGTAAGGCTTCACTACTGTTATATCACTTTCACTGTATATTGCAGTTACATTTACAATATGTGTGGGTTTGTAATTATTTGGGTTATCCTTATGTATTTGGTAGAAGTTATGAAGCATTAATCTCATAATTTTTGTAATAGACCTCAACATTCATATAATGATTATTTTTGAAATCTTTGTATGGTTTGAGTTATAATGTTCAAATTATACATTTTGTAAGCAATCTTGTAAAATTGCCTTATATTTATCCTTTTGGTTTTGTAAACGTAATTTCAATGGTTTGCCATTGAAATTACGTTTACAAAATCACCAATTCACAAGTAATTTTTAAAAAATCTCATAAATCTAAGTTAATCACAATATTGTCCAACAAGATAATTTTATCTTTTACATTTTAGGGACCAAGCTCAAAAGAAAGAGGAGGGTGAGGACATGGGGGATGACCCCAGGAAGCTGAAGCCCGGAGAGATTGACCCCAATCCTGAGACCAAGCCAGCAAGACCTGATCCTAAGGACATGGATGAAGATGGTAATTTCTATTACATATAATGTATACTACAAACTGTTGGACTTGAAATCAAGAGGAGTACAGATTATAAGAATATTTCAGTTAAGAACCTAGAATTCTTTTTAAGCAAATTGTAATAGGGCACATTAATAATCTTCCCTTGCTCCTCTACAAATTTGACAATTTGACATTATCGAGGTTTAAGATAATGGTTTTAACAAATTGTATGTACATAATAGACTTGTAGTGCTGTGTAGGCTTATATTAGGCGTATATTTAAGGCCAAAAAGAGTGTTACAGTGTAGCACTACAAAAGTCGGCAATGCTATCTATCTCAATGCAAAAATTAATGTTGTGCAATGCTCTGCTTTCCAGCATTTTCTTGAAAAATTATCTTAGTCGTGGCTTTAAGGTAACACACCATAACGCTTTCATGTGTTTCAGGCCGTATTTGTTCTGTTATTTTCTGAGTACATAGGAGTATAAAATATTTTTTAATCACAAACTTGATGTCTATAGAATATTTTTTATAATATTTCAAATATCAATTTAGATTGCAACACCTTATCATATCTAATAAATATCTCTAATGAATTATAACAGAACTGGAGATGCTGTCCGAGGCGCGCGCTCGTCTGGCCAACACTCAGGGTAAGAAGGCGAAGCGGAAAGCGAGGGAAAAGCAGCTGGAAGAAGCGCGTCGTCTCGCGGCGTTGCAAAAGAGGAGAGAGCTTAGTGCCGCCGGCATTGCTGTGCCAATCAGGTATGTATCACAGCAAGTGCTATTATTCAATAGATTTCCTTGGGAAAGCTTTATATTATTTTATTTACTGGAAGTATTATAAATTTTTTTACATAGAACATTAGATAGAGAGATAGAATATTTAATAGAAGATAGATACTAGACGCTATGAACGTACACAAGGACAATTACACAAACAATCATACTCAGATTATAATCTGAATTAATCCTTCTTTCTGTCTCATCAACATCTAAATTTCTGTCTGACTAACAGACCTGGGAACTATTAAGCTCTTACAAAAGTCGAAAATGAATAACTGACATTTAAACTGATGAGTTAATTGTAAAAATAAGACACAAACTGTATTTGTATTATCATTTTTTTAATATACTATATGTTTTTTTAAGTTTCATCATGAGAGGGCTCATAACTCTTAAGTATTTTTCGCAAATTCGAGTTTCCTATTTCATATCCAGGCACACTTAAAAAAATCACCCTGTACATAACAAATCGTATTGTGTTGTTATCAGGCGTAAGAAGAAGCGAGGCGTGGACTATAACTCGGAGATACCGTTTGAAAAGAGGCCTGCGTTGGGTTTCTACGACACGTCCACTGAAGTGGTCGACCCGATGGCGCCAGACTTCTCCCGACTGAGACAACAGCATCTGGATGGGGAGCTGCACTCTGAGAAGGAAGAGGTAAGATATGCTTGAGTATTATAAAATGACAGTACGAGTAGTAACAGCAGTAATTTTATAGTTTATATGTATGTTTTTAATGAACTACAAAAGTTGCTGCTTACTTCTGTTATCGATTTTTTTTTTAAAAAGCGACAGTCAATTCTCATTTCTGTTTAAGTCCCAATATCTAAATATATATAACTCAGGCGACTGACTGACAGTGATCTATCAATGCACAGCCCAAACCACTTGACGAATTGGGCTGAAATTTGGCTTGCAGGTAGATGTTATGACGTAGGCATTCGCTAAGAAAGGATGTTGATCAATTCTACCCACAAGGGGATAAAATAGGGGATGAAAATATTACTTCATAATGCGAGCGCAGCTGCGCGCAAAAGCTCGTTATTATATATAATCTTATTCTCATTCTAATATATAGGTGATAAAGTTTCTAAATATTTTGCTGCAACTTGTTAAACCCTTTGAAAAGACCCTCTTATAAATTTATCATAGGGTTTGATGCTAAATTTGTAAATTATGTTTTATATGTGGTAATTACGTGGCATGTGTATCCTAAATTCGAGTCTACAACTGTTTATAGGTAATATTTTAATGGAACAAAAAACAGAAACATTTATCTTACATCAATTTTTTGAAATTTGCCATCAGAGAGACCGGCGCAAGGACAAGCAGAAGCTGAAGCAGCGCAAGGAGAACGACGTGCCGCAAGCGATGCTGCAGGGCGAGCAGCCTGCCCGCAAGCGCAGCAAGCTCGTGCTGCCCGAGCCGCAGGTCACCGATCAGGTTTGTTGAACATATTTGTGTCATTATCATTTTAGGGTTTCTTACTTACAATTTGCATATGATGCTACTGTGGTTGGGTCTTCATATAAGGAAATTTTATTTTATTACAAATTCTCAAAACTGTGAGCCTTATATTTTAAGGAGCATAACAAAAACTGATGAGCGTTTATAGAGATCATATCGCGTGCTTAAAGGTAAAAGGGCCTATAGCTAAGGGTTAATAGGGATTTATAGGGGTTAATAGGGAAACATAAAAAAATTTTACGTTTCAGATAATTTCAAACAGAATGGCAAAAAAAAATTTTTTTATGTGCCCTTTCAGCATAAATCCCTATTAACCCTTAGCTATAGGCCCTTTTACCTTTAAGCACGCGATATATTCAAGGGGGCTTACGTCTTAGTAAATACTGATGAATATTGTATAAAGGAGGCAGTACACAGAATTTAAATGTTTTGACAAAGAAAAAAAAACACATCTGTATTATTCTACCATCAGATAGTTCTTATAAGGGTAAAATTCTGGAAAGTAATGATATATGGCCAACTAAAGGGAAATCTCATTTTAAGGTAAGCAAATGAGTAGGAATGGAAAAAAAACTAGTATTTATTACTTCATATTATATAATATAGAATCAGTAAAAAAAGTTGAAAAATTTGTTATTATGATCAAATTTCGATCCCCAGTTGAGAACCAGTACATTATAATGTGTATGTGTGTGCAGGAGCTGCAAGCGGTGGTGAAGCTGGGCCGCGCGGGCGAGGCGGCGCGCGAGGCGGCGGGCGGCGCGGCGGGCGCGGCCACGGACGCGCTGCTCGCCGCGTACGCGCTGTGCCCCGCGCCCGCCACCGCGCTGCGCACGCCCGCCGCCGCCACCGACCGGTACAACATACACTGTTTATTGAACTTATACTGCTTTTGGGGAGCTTATGAAAATTATTAAAGTGTATGTTTAAGTCGGATTGGAGGTGTTGAAGCCAAAGGAAATTTTTGCATCAGGTCTTTCAAAAGTTTACAATACTATTTGGGAAAAAAATGTAAATATCCGCTTTTTTTTTGCTCACAAAATTACGGGAATTATTGTTAATATCTCATTTCTCAGTAGATGTAAAAAAATTAAATGAAACCCATACAGTTTGTGTATTGCTTACACTGTATTACTATACTATAACACACTAACCCAACCCTTTTTACCACCTCACTTTTGTAGTGACATGTTTTCAAGATATCAATCCATTCCATTTTCTTGCTTTCTCAATTTCGACATCCCTAATTCGCTCGCTCTCTCTACTTTTTACAATCTCACTCTCCCCATTCTTCAAATCTTACTTCTTGACGTATCAGCTGCTGGGTCATGTAGACGCGCTGGAGTACGATCTCGTTTCTGACTTTCTGTGTCCAACTAATGCGAAGCATGCGACGATAACACCACATCTCGAATACCTCTAGATGTTTTCGAGTGTCTTTTTTTAGTGTCCATGCTTCGCAACAGTATACGACGACAGGCCAGATGTAGCATAGGAGGATCCTAACTCGGAGCTTGATGTCAATTCATCGACAGCACAAAACTTTCCTCATGGTGATATGTGAAGGTCGGGCCATTTTTATCCGGATCTCAATTTCTTGGTCGGACTCCCATATTTCATTTATATACATATCCTAAAATGGCATGGTACGACAATGTATCTGATTCTGACATGTAATTTAGTATCAAGTAAATTATCTACTATAACAACGACGTTTTGAGTGATGCTTACCTAAACGTCCACTGTGTGCAGGGTGCTGATGGAGGCGCAGAACGTGATGGCGCTGACGCACGTGGACACGCCGCTGAAGGGCGGCGCCAACACGCCGCTGGGCGCGCCGCCGCAGGCGCCCGCGCACACGCCCAACACGCTGCTCGTCACGCCCTTCCGGTAAATTATATTACGCTTGTTAACTATTTTTGAATTTTCGCGTTTGGGAAAGAAAAAGAATCGACGTTACGGTTTTTGTAAAGGACCGTTGCGTTATTATTATAATATTTTCTTATTGTATCATTATCATTACGAAACTATTTATTTTTGAACTTTGCGCCTTATGAGAGAAAAAGTATCGGCGTTATGGTTTTTGTAAGGGACTGTTACTCTGGAGCGTTACGTTACAATAATATTTGATTATTCTATCTTTATAAACCAATTTAATTCATTATGTATTTATATGTACCTAACCTAACGCTTTGTAATACGTGGTTTTAATTTCTATATTGCCGATAATTCGACTCATTTGCCTGGAATGTGGTCACGGTGAAACTGCGGTAGAGGGGAAAAACCGTTGACAAGTAGTAATGGTAGAATTATCTATCTACCCTACGTCTAGTTTGTTTTTCTTTTCTAGGTTCCATATCATACAAAGGTTTCAATTCCGCGATAATTTTATTAGTCTACAAATAATTTAATTTGTTTAAAATGAAATTTTAGATCATCCCGCAGCGAAGTGTCGACTCCAGGAAGCTTTGCTACACCCGGCCATGGAACAGGACAGACTGCATTGACCGTACGTATTTACATGGTAGATCTAGGAATATTAAATAATACAATACATTTTCGAGATCATTTTGAAGAATATCATAATTATTATGATGTATATATAATCGAATATTTATAATAAACATTTTTTTTTTTTGTTTACTTGTTTTAGACTCCGGGCTTACGCGACAAGTTAAGCATAAATCCAGAGGACCAACTGAGTACAGGAGACACTCCTCAAATGGCAAATCAAATACAAAAACAGGTAAGTGGCTTACATTTAACGATGATGTCGTCTTTATGAGTTAAACAGGTTATCCTTCCCTCTTAAACCTTAGACTATTCATCATAATTACGACGTTTGACCTATCATTTTAAGATCTTACATTACGCCATAATGTAATGTGGCGTCCCCCAGAAGGCAAAAGGTTACGAATTGTTTGTTATATTTATTGTTTGTATATGTAGAGTATCAAAATTAAGACCTCAATTATTACCGTTCAAGTATTGTACCCTAAAAAAATCATTACAAGAAAAGGATAGGACCTTTTAACGTGCTAACTAAAGGAGAGAATTAAACTTACAATAAACATATTCCAGCTGAAAGCGTCAGTCCGCAACGCACTGCAGTCGTTGCCGGCGCCGCGCAACGACTACGAGATAGTGGTGCCCGCGCAGGACTCCGCCCCGCCCGCGACTCCGTCCGTCATCCGCGCCGAAGACCAGGCCGACGCGGACGAACGAAGCGCTCGCGAGGCGGACGAAAGACGTATGGATTGTATCTTAACCACTTCATGACTGTGCTGTAGGTAGAGGAGTTGGTTCGTAATGCGCCGTAGTTGCTGGCGGTGCAGGACGTCGCTCCGCCCGCGCCGAAGATCAGGCCGACACGGACGAACGACGAATCGGACGAGAGAAGTGCGTATGCTATTCTAAACTCTTGTATGACAGTGTTATACGTAGAGATGTCGGTTCATAACGCGTTGTAGTCGCCGCCGGCGCCGCGCAACGACTACGAGATCGTGGTGCCCGCGCAGGACTCCGCCCCGCCCGCGACTCAGCCGCGCTGAAGACCAGGCCGACGCGGACGAACGAAGCGCGCGCGAGGCGGACGAGAGACGTGTATTGTATCTTAAACACTTCATGACCTACGTATGCTACTCTAAACTCTTGCATGACGGTGTTGTACTTAAAGATGTCGGTTCGTAATGCGGTGCGGACGAACGACGCGCGCGCGAGGCGGACGAGAGACGTGCGTATCCACTCTACTGTCATGCAGGATGGTGATATAGGTGGAGTGTCGGTTCGTAATGCGCTTCGGTTGCTGCCGGCAACGACAACGAGATCGTGCTGCCCGCGAGTGGATTAGACGAGAGACGTACGTATACTACTTTAAACTCTTGCATGACGGTATTTTACGTAGAAATGTCGGTGCGTAACGCTTTGTGGTCGCTATCGCTGCACAATCTTTGCTCCAGGTGCCCGGGAGGCTGCCCGCAAAGCCGATAAGAGACGTGCGTATCGACCCTAATCACTAGCGGATGGGTGCCAGGTGTCCCGCTAATATCTACAGTTTGCTATTGCGTCGCGACTTGTTTCTATATTCAGAAGGACTAGCAATTTTGCGCGGACTAGCAGAAAGAAATAACAACATTTCACTTATAAGACAAACTTAAGCTAATACAGTAAAATAACTTCAGTAAGCGTGCTAGAGTTATAAATACATAATGAGTAACTCTAATTAAATTTGACGCGGACTCTGTAGTTCTAAAAGTACTAACAGGCGCGGACTCTACCTATAAAGTTAAGGGTGTGGTCCACAGGTGCGGCGGCGCTCGCTAGACGCTCGTCGGCGGTGCGTCGCGGCGCCGCGCGGCCGCTGGAGGTGAGCGCGCTGGTGCGGGGCGCGGCGCCGCCCGCCGGCCTGGCGCCGCTGCAGCGCGCCGAGGACCTGCTCAAGGCGGAGATGCTCGCCATGCTGCACTACGACGCGCTGCACGACCCGCCGCCAGGTGACACGCGCACATACACACACACACACGCACACACTCACAAACACACACACAAACACACGCGCGCGCACAGATAAGCTAACACACACACAAGGAGAGAGATAAAGCGTCGCGGCGCCTCTGCAAGAACCGGCCCCGCGTCATCATCATTATCATCATCAACCCAATACTGTCTCACAGCTGGGCACGGTCTCCTCTCAGAATGAGAAGGATTAGGCCATGGTCCTCCGCGCTGGCCAAGTGGAATTGGTGTAATTGGTAGATTTCACATACCTTTGATTTTTTTTTTTAAGAATTCTCCAGTATGGTGCCCTCGCGATGTGTTCCTTCATCGTTTAAGCAAGTAATAATTAACTTCTAATACGCATAACTTTGGATAATAAAAAAGTCTTACGTTAATAAATTAAAAATATGTTTTATAGACATTCAAATTTTTTAAATCAAATTATAAGAGTTATTATTTCTGTGTTTTCACTGGTGTTCTTCCTAAGTCTGATATAATCCGAGTTATGAATATAGCTCACCAAAAGAGCATTAAAACGGTCCCTATTCATTCACTCTTCACACTTCATTCATTTTAATTAAATCAGGTTGCGTTCAATCTACTTCCGTAATGTTGTCAGGACCGGTATAACCGACCATAGACTCAAGAACAACTTTTCCAGGCATTGACAAGAAACGTGCGGTGCAATTACAAGCGTCGCACCTAGCGTACCTCGAGCAGCATCCATACGAGGAGTTCTCTACTGAGGAGCTGGACGCGGCCAAGCGCGAGCTGGAGAGGGAGATGGAGGTGGTGAAGAACGGAATGACGCACGGCGACCTCAGTATTGATGCGTACACGCAAGTGTGGGAGGAGTGCTTGGCGCAGGTTAGTTTGTTTTTACAACAAGATCTCTTATTTTAAGTATTTGTTATCATAGCAACAATTGCAATAAATGCATTGTGAAAATTTGAACTCTCTTCTTATTACGGTTCAATAAACACTGCTAGGAATACATAGCTATAGCGGTTTTGTTCATGGTGACCCTGATTATTTTCACTTTTTTTATTTTTCATTATAGCGGCCATCGTTATACATACTCTGTAAAAAATTGAAGTGTCTCATGTGTTACGGTTTAAGATTGCAGCCCTGTGACTGACAGACATACAGACAGCGGAGGCTTAGTAATAGGGTTCCATTTTAACTTTGTAAATTTTGGTTACGCAACCCTTAAAATTATCCAATTAGCTGGCAATTTTAATTATCTGTTATATCTTGGTGCCGATATTAACCCAATAAATGTTGTATGTTTTCTAGGTGCTATTCTTACCAGGACAAAACAGGTATACAAGAGCTAACTTGGCAAGTAAAAAGGACAGGCTAGAGTCGGCCGAAAAAAGATTAGAACAAAACAGAAATCACATGGCAAAGGAAGCAAAGAAATGTTCTAAGATGGAGAAGAAACTTAGAGTGCTAACAGGTACATTATTACTTTGTTCTTTTTTTAATTCACAATTTACGAACGAACAAACGAATAATAACGAAATTATGAAATGTTTGTTGATAAAGTGCTACAGTAAAATCGCCATACATCTTATTATTTTTTCGGATACATAGAAACTATGCTGAAGGTAATGAGTGTGTTAAGTCATATATAAGTATATGTGATACTTCATTTGAGGAAGCAAGCGTTCAGGCAAACATGATCACCTTCACTTATAAACAGTTGGAACACGGCGTCGCCAAGACTTCGCCGGTGGGCACTTAAGATTACTTTCATCACTTTTAACATTTCCAGGTGGTTACCAAAGTCGTGCGGCGTCGCTCATCAAGCAGTTTCAAGAGTTGCAAGATCAGATAGAGCAAGCCAATCTGGAACTGTCCACGTTCAAATTTTTGGCCGAACAAGAAAAGGCTGCTGTACCACGTAGGATAGAGGTATGGAAATTCACTTTTTACTTTAAATTGCTACTGTAATAGTCTAGTAGAAGATATTTGAACTATTTCTTGAATATTTAGTTATCTTCACGGGTTAATTTATAGCGTAAAGTTTACGCATGATAAAGCAAAACATTTGAGTTTTATATAACATTAATAAAGATCAAATTTACCCAATGAAACGGTTGATTTAAATATTGTAATATTATTATATTATAGTATATTAACTATATTGTATTCATAAATAATAAAACATCTTTTCAGTCACTAACGGAGGATGTTAACAGACAAACGGACCGCGAGAAACAATTGCAAAAGAGGTACGCCGAACTGCAGGCGGAATTAGAAGAACTACATAAGGGCAGGCAGGCCAAAAGCAACGCTACATAACGAATAGTATATTAAGAAATTAGTTATATAACAATAGTAGATTATGGACCCTAACATGTTTTATTATAAATAATAACAGGTTGGAATTTAATGAGTAGCTTCATTTTGAAGAGACGTCTAAACTTTTTATTTAAAAGAATTCAAGATGGAGATAACTAACAGAGTAAATAAGCATCGACATTTTGTGAAGTAGGATTAGGGAAACCAGCTAAACTTTTCCGTTAAACATCAGAAAATAATTACAAATAAATAAGCCACATTGTCCTACCAATTAAATGGCCGGTTTTTCCCAGTCCTACATGCGCGCTAAATATTGATGCTTGCTTACACAGTTAGTTATATCCATCTAGAAGGATCGAGTCGAGAATTTTCGTAAATAAATAGGTTACGCGTCTCGGTAAAACGATGTAACGAAGTTTCAACCTGTAATTAAAGCAAGCAAATGTTTGAGGGCTCATGGTTTATAGGAGTATATAAATTAACGGCTAGAATAAAACTAGCAACGGAATTATCATATTGTTGTGTGTTCGACTTACAAAGGAATTGAATTGTTCTGCCCATTTTGTAATAATTAATTAATAAATGTAATGAAGTAGGAAATAAAAAAAACATTTACGTTTTATATCCTTATTTATTTAAATTTTCCATGATTGAAAATATATATCATTTGAATAAGAATAAAGCTTCAAAGATATTCACAATGAATTTTCACAACATTAACACCTATAAATTATACTTATTTACATAATAACACATTCAATTTTATCCATAAGCGTAACTTAGCACATTCGAATGGCACCTAAGAACTTTTAAAGCTTCAAATTTCACATGAAATCAGGCAGGCACTGAAGGTTTTTCCGAACTGTTTAAAGTTGCTCAAAGATGCCTTCCACTTGCAATATTAGAGTCTTATTCATGTCACGCAGGTGTGCCTTATGGATCTGGTCGGCATGTGTAGCACTTGCATCCTGTCCTTCCATAGATATACCTACCATGGAAGCCATTCGCACGTTTATCGCAATTAAATGTCACGTGAGTGAGACACGCGTGCGTGCTGACACCCGTGTGACAAGAAAAAGGCCCTTACAATTATATCCTGTAGCATAAATCATTATAAGAGCATATCAAATGACTTTTTAGAATAGTAGACATTTAACTATTTTAAGTTTCATGCGAGTACTATATTTCCACGACAACTTTCGAAATACATTTTCACTCGTGAACATAATTATACAACATCTGAACTGCCATAAGTATCATTAAACATAAGAGATCAGTGCAAGACATACTGTCTCCTGGACAGAACTTTACAACATAATGTTAAGAGTCTCAACTACTATGTAGATTTGTACTCGTAAACTATACAATTACACCCTTGTACCATAACGCTAAAACTCCTTAACCCTAGAGAGGTATAGGAGTGGTAAATCCCTACTCAATTTAAACTGGTTCCACCAATCTTTAAAGTTTTTGTCTGGTCTAGCTTTTGTTAACTACTGTCATCTGAGTCAATTGTGATAAATCGTGCTTTATTCTTGCGTTTTATTATAGGACTGTCCCCATCTTCATGTACTGTACGTATTGTTGAACTATTGCCATTTACGTACGGCACAGGTTCTTTGATTCGAGACTTTTTTCTACGTTTCTGTTGCTTTTCTAAGATCATTTCAGCTATTTCTAGTTCTGATAAATCTTTAGCTTCAGTTATGTCCATATTAGAGTCGACGCAGAAACTATCCTGTAATTATTGAAAATGTCTTCAGGACGCACGAAACAAACATTTTTATGCATAAAGATTATGTTGAATGGTTTACAAAGAATTTTAATAATTAAGCCCATTCTTATCTTTAAAACTTGGTTGAAATAACTAATATAGTGGTAAAATTTCAACTTTGTTGTTTCTACTTCAATTAATGTAAATGTTTTTTTACGACACGAAGAATAAATTATTGTTACATTAATTTATACATGTAACTCACCATTTCATACGAATCTTGTTGAGAAAATTGTGAGAGAACATTGGTCGTGAAGTGTTTCCTTACTTGTGGCATTTTGAAAGTTCCAATTTTTAGGGGACTCCTGAAAAATAAACCATATTAATGTAAAAATCTAATCTATGGGTCAAGTTGGACCAAAAAGAAAATTAATGCTGTCAAAACTTGTAATAGCTAATATGTCGTAAAAATAATAGCATTTGCCACATAGACAAGAACTATTTATTTTTATGAATTAAAAGTTTCCAAATGTTAAAATTATAACTTTACAAATTGAAGGGTGGGTTGCCACGAAAGCCTATTAATGTTTGTGTTTATGTGAAATATAATAATAACTTTGAAGCGATGGAATGTTACCATTAATGTCATTTGTGTCGATGTCGCACAATATTTTAGTTAGTTACGGAAGTTGACAAATACAGTAACTTTAACCGATCGAAATCGACCGGTTAATGTTAAGTGTTAGTTATGACGTTATTACAATTTCAACTAAAATGATGGAAAAAAAAATTTTACCGTAGATTTGACGTTTGGTTAGGCTTTTTTAAATGTTAAAGTTACCTGATGCAACCCACCCTAACTAGATTAAAATATGTCTGATAAAACACACTATAAAACAAACTTACTTGACTGATTTTAGGTAGTGTGCCTGCATATCTTCTTCGGTAAAAGTAGCATCTTTGTCTGTTACAAAGTCTTTGATGCTGCCGATGCTATCATCAGTCAGTTCATCCCCGCTGCCACTGTCATCCCCCGATAACAATGCTTCTAAATCGATGAAGGCACTGATTTTCTCTTTCTAAAATGTTTTAATAACGTATTGTATTAAACCGAACAGAATAAAAAAAAACACACTATAAACTAAATCATACAAATTGATTTGTAACGGAATAAATACACAATAATAATAAAAAATCCATGAATTGTGACAAACATGCCATAAAAAACTCATAATATTGGAATTCCTGGTATAGCATGTATTTGACTGATGTAATTACAGAAAATATAGATCTTTAACTAAGGGTTTATTTGGATTTAGCATACATCGTACACAGTACAAACAAAGATTTAATTCAAAATGCTCTATATAGTATTTATTATGAATTATTACTATTACCTTAGGGTCCTTGTTTTTGGTTTTGTTTCTTTTGGTTTTACTCCACGTCGTCATGTCTTGTGGTTTTTTTGGAGTGTAAGAAAATCTCTCAGCTAAATTGAACACTTGATTGTCATTATTCACCTGATTTTCTTTTAATAAATTGTTATTATTTTGAATCAACTTAGGCACAGAAATACTATTGTTTTTCGCTGTATCGTTAGGAGGTGAGTTGTCAAAGTTAATATTATAACTTTTTAAAGCTCCAAAAATCTTTGTTTTAATCGTATTACATACTTGCTCTATTTGATGGTCATATTTTTGTTTTTTGTTGAAATATGGAGAAGCAATTGTTTCATCGTCAACCTTTCTTTTATTGGTTACTTGTTGGTCGAAAGATGAATTTAAGAGACTTATGTTTGCGAAAACATGTTCTGGGCTTTTTCTAATGCTTCTATTATTTTCTGTTACGGATGTGTCTTTATTTCTTTCCGCTTGAGTTAAAAGTATCGGAGATACTCGTCTTGTATCTTCATCTCGAATAGTAAGAGAATGAGAGTCATTGTTTGAATTGATTAAGTCTATAATTTGAGATTCTGTGAGCATACTGCTATCGCTGTCTGGTTCGTTCGATGTCGAGTCATTCGAATCTAGGTTTAACTTCTTTTTTGCAGTACTGGCTGAATTGCGGTTTAGTTTTAAATTTCTCTTTAGTTTGAGTTTTCGTGCTTGTGTGGTGAGTATGGGGGATTTTAGAGTGAGGTTCGGTCGAGTTCTCGAAAGGATAGATGGACTTTGTAAATGCTGTTTTTGGCTAACTTTCTTATTATCGCTCTCTTCATCAAAACTTAAGTCAATTATATCACAAACTCGATTCTTATATTCTTTATTCAAAATTGGAGATTGTTTATCAAGTGTTTCTTTGGTGAAATCTTTTGGATGCCCTTGACTTCCATCACAGCTTAGATCTACTGTAGGGATATCTTTATGCAATAAACCCTTATTATTCAAAACTGGAGATGATCTATTAGACTTTTCTCTTATGCAATCTTTCTGATGTTCTTGACTTCCATCATAGCTTAAATCTATTGTGGGTATGTCTCTATTCGAGAAATCTTTATTAAGGATTGGAGATTTTCTGTCAAACATTTCGTTCGTGTAATCTTTCTGATTTTCTTCTCTTCCAATACGTGTTGGTTCTGTTATAGGGATATCACTACATAAAACATCCTTGTCTTCTTTTATGCCTGTGGACCTAACATCTATTTTATTTTCCTCGTCGTTTATTTCTAGAATGTCATCTATCCCACCTAAATCGAAGTTACTACATGTCCACTGCGCTCCTGTAACATCCTCACATTTTGTTTCATTTCTTTCCGTTTCCTCCTCCCTTTGAGGACTTACGGCGAATATATCATCTACATCGCCAATGTAAAAACTAAGCTCACGTGAAGCATTTTCAAAAGACTTTTTATTAGAATCAATGTTTTCTTGTTTCAATACATATACATCATTTTGTAAGTCAGAATTAGTTTCATTTTCTTCCTGTACAGTGATATCTTCTGGGTCGCCAATGTCAAAACTGTGTAAGTTACTTAAAGCATGAGGTTCGTCATTAATACAAGTTTTACTGACTACGTCATTTTGTGGTTTCGAAACGTGAACATCATTTTGTAATTTATTTTTGTTTTCCTCGTGTAAAGATATATTTTCTTCAACCTCAATGTCATAATTATGTAAATTATACAGCTCATGAGATTCGTCGTCAAAATAACCATCATTGGCATCATCCGTTTGTGTTTTCGAATTATATATATTGTTGTGATAGACATTGTTTTTTTGTGCTTCCTGTAAAGAATTCACTTTGTACTTTTCTTCTAATTGTTTAGCGTAATTCTTTATAGATTCTGCGTCGATGTCGTCAACTATTGTAAGATCAGGGAAAGCACTTTCATCTTGAAATAACAACATCGGTGTATAGTTGTTATTCCTATGTTTTTTTCTCAATTTCTGTATGTCTTTGCAAATGTCGGGAGTGTTTTCGCACGTGTAGCAATTTGTGGTTTCCTCATTTTCAGTTTTTAAATGAAAATATAATTCAAACATTTTCGTTGACATGTCTTTGTTTTCGTCTAGTATTTTATTGAAAAGTTTGACAGAATTTTGGTCAGGTTTTTTCTTAGGGATTAAGAGTGCTCTAATATCACAGTTTTTCTTAGTAGATTTACCAGCTAGTTTAGATTGTATCTTCTGTCTTTTGTTATTCGCGCTTTGAGAGGACACGGCTGCAATAATAGTTTCTTAAGTTATTGTATAATTTACTTTATTACCTTAATTAAATCAAGCAATTTTCGCAAAAAAGCGATCATTTTATACAAATTTTACAATCTGATAACAAGGAATGGAATTTATGAATTCATAAATTCCAGTAAAATATTTAATGATTTGACAATGATTTTCTGAATTATGTTACTCAATATTATGTTGTTTTGATATGTGAAGAAACTCGATATTCAAAATTCCGAGAGCAACATGGGTTATAGTGCTAAACAGTCGGTTTTCGTTTTTATAACAATTACTTTTTTTATAGAAAATAATATGATTTCGTGAGTATTAACCGAATGAACCAAATAAAATATTTCAATACGTACCATTTAACTTACAGGGTTTAATGGAAGCACGGTTCGTCTCTTTTGAATCTTCTTTTTTCGGACTTAAAAACCTAGTTATTAGTCCATGTGCTTTATTTGGTTCCTTACTCGGAGAGTTTATTATGGCTATAGTATAAAAATAAACTATTAATCAGTATTATAATGAATGAAACAAATATAAAATCAAACATTGCAATATGGTTATTAAAAAGGCTCACAGTGAGGATTATAAAAAGATTTATCATCAATTAGTACTGCCTAATATTTTAATAGAGGGTCATTTTTATAAGTGGACTTGGATGGCGACATCCGAAACTACATAATATAGCGATGAGATAAAAATGCATAACGCATGACGAGATCGATTTTTACGAACATTAAAAATGAATTATGTCCGACTGTTTTTATAAACTTATTTTAATGGTTATTTATTTTTTATCAAACCAGAAATAGGTATTTATGTTTAAGTGTAGTGTATTACCTGGAATATCTTCCTCAATTTCTGTACTGTTTGAAGTAGAAGCAGTCGTTGGATTCTGAGCCAATTGCTTCTCCTTTTTATTCTGTAATGGGAAGGTAATTATACTTTTGAAGTCATGTGATCAAAACATTTTCCAAAATTATTTTTCTGATCAAAGTATTTTAAACATATTTAGCTTAAAAACCTTAAAAAATAATTATTAACCTTAAATTAGCAACTTACACATTTGCAAATGAACATAGACAGTTTCATATTTCTCTTAATAAAAGATGTCAATGTAGTTAATAAATCAGTATGAGAAGATATGGTAAAGAGAATTTCATATTTCTGACAGCTTCCATGGATGTTAACTATGACACCTAAATGCCGGCACTCATGAGACTACCTTTTTTTTGTTGACTAGGGAAAACCTTCAGAAGGTACCCGGTAACGTGGGAACGACACGGGGTTGTGGGATTTTTACGGCACTAAAACCCCCGGTGACTGTCCTCTGCGTTGAGGACTCCGGGATCTCCAAAGGAACGTAACCGGAGTCCTCTAAGTGTGTTGCCCCGTTGGGCCCCCCCTCCCACCTTGGTGAACTCGATGCTCGCCACACATGCAGCGGTCCTTCCCGGGGTCGCTGACCGGGCATGAGACAACCTAATTTTAATGCAACTTCCGTATTTAATTTTACCTTTTTACTTTTCGCATCTCCTTGTAGACGTCGCTGACCACCTTTCGCGGTCTGTTTTTTTACAGTGACGTAAATCTGGTCGCACTTGGGTGTGACGTCATAAGGCAGCATGCGCGGGTTCAGCTTATACAAGTTCTCTTGCACTTCCTTAGAATGCAGTATCTTAGTTTTAAGACTGTCTCTCTGTCGCATACCATCGAGCAGTGTCTGAAATGATTATGATGTTTATGTTTGTGTTAGTGTCCCTGCGTTTTAATGTGAAAGATAGAAACCCTTCGTGTTTCGACAACGTAGGCGTTGCCACAACTATTCTTGCCTTAAATCAACAGTGTTCAACGCTGCTGTGGTGTGTGTACAACTAGGTAACACATGCTGGTATATTATAAAATTCATCTACATTTAAAATCTATAAACCGTTTTAAGTGTAGATAGGCATTCAGTCTATCTCACATATCTACATATTTCGAGAGTACTTCAAAAATGTCAGTACATTAACGACTCTTAACAAAAAAGATGACGTAATTACAGACTATATAGGGTGATCACACTGTAGTCTATTGTGTACAGGCCATCGGAGACCACCTCCTTTGTCCCTACATTTATTTAGTAAAAACTAAATATCATAGGGTAAAAACTCTACAATATCTTAAGTTCCTTTGTAAAAAAGAAGTGTCCGTGTTAGGGACCTACGCGTCGTTTTCGTCCATATAGCATAAAAGAGGAAAAGCGGAAATACACTATCCTATATTAACTATTATAATAATATTAACTACTTTTTATTTCCAAATTTACTAGGATTCCTTTTTAAAAATAGAAAATCTGCGCTGGCCGAGATCGATTCTTATTTATTGTACAGTTTCCGGTTAAAAATAGAGTGAATCTATCAAATTTACGTAGATGGCGAAATCCAAAACCATAATAAGAATTAGCGTAAAATTCTTAAAAGAAAACCCTATTTCTGATAAAGGTTAAAACTACAATCATTAGGTTTTCAAAAATCTATTTTTAAGAAAAGTTAGGAATAGATATGTCGTTGTTAATAAATACCTGGTGTTCTTTCCCTTCAGTGACTAAAAAGTGTACTTGTCCACTGCGCTCGCGACCCGTCCTGCCACATCTGAAAGTGTTACAATTTGTATTAAAAATAGGGGGGAAATGGGAGTTATAGTTATCGCCAAACTGCTAGTCCGCTCTGAAGTTGTTCCGAGCAGGTGTAGTCATACAATTTGCTATGGCGACGCGATTCATTTCTATATTCAGAGAGGACTAGCAGTTTTACGCGGACTATACTACTGTCACGTCTATCTCTAGCGTGAAGCAGAAAGAGCTGATATCAGCTCAGATATGAGGCGACCATCTATGTTCTTAGTATGGGCGATATATCGCTTACCATCAAATGGAATCTTATAGACAATGCACTCAAATAACCTACTAAATGTAAAGTGTACTAAAATAGCTTTTGTGGTTCCATTACAGCCACCGCCACGCCTATTTCCGCCTAATAACAGCAGTTTTTAACCGACTTCAAAAAGGAGGTGGTTATATTAGAAGGAAAACAGTACCTTTTAAATAATTTAATTAAGTTCATTAACTTTTCCTCAATGTTTCAGTTTGGCAGACATTCCTTAATTTTAAATGATAATTGGTATCTCTTTGAATTGTTCCTTAAATATTTGAAAAAAATAAGTTTCTAACTACAGTAAATATTGTTTCTTTTTTCCTATTTCATAAATTAAAATAAATGTGATTTTTACTTCAAAAATGGTTCGTTTTACAATTATCATAAACTAGGATTTATAAACATTACACATAAGGTCATCCCGCATAGAAATAGTGTGATAAGACTTGATAAAATAAATAAAACCGGCCAGTAATAATTTACAAAAAGTATATAATAAAAAAAAACAAGTTGTTTTTCTAATAGCATTGAATAAATATCAATATTAATGTAATAATAACCGTTTTCATTATGATACATCATGTCCTGATTATTTGATTATTCGGGCGTTATCACATCTAATAATAGAAATAGTACGTACCTTTCATATTAAGACTTCTATATAATGGATCTAATGTAAAATATTTTTTACACATAATATTATATTTCAAAGACAATTAGCAATAGACTATATTTATTCGTCTAGATTGAAATACAATATTAATAAATATAAACAAAGCTCAATGCTTATTGCGCGTTTTCCGCGAATGAATCACTGGTATATCTACAAAATAATGTTTGAGAGTGACGTTAAATTCGCGTTCCACTTAACAATCAAAACGATGAAACACATTATTGTTAGAGTAATTTAGTGGTAAAATAACGGAATAAATATAATAATCCATTTATTTAGGGCACTTCGGGCGTGTAATATACGAATCTGAAATACACGTCTGGGGTATCATATTATAGGTTTTTAAAAATGATGTGGTTTCAGAATTAAAGGTTTATATTCTTATTCCAATAAAAGGGGAGATATGCGCATTTTAAATCAACAAAATCGAGTTTATCTACAAGGATATTTATCAGATATGGGTGGGATAGTAGAATTTGAACACCTTAAGGAAAATTGCGTTGAATATTGTGTGATATATTTTTGACCATGACTTTAACTGCGTAGCTATATTTATTTTTTGGCCATTAACTTTAGTATTATTGCTGATAAAATGAATCTTGATTTTAATGTTCGTAGTTATACATATATTTTCCCGCTTTATTTTTAAAATGAAATAACCGTTTAAATATTAATAAACGGATGTTGGAATACTCAAGTGTCTCATATAAGAGAGCAATACGAATAAAAATAGAGAATCAGTTGTAATAACAACTAAATATACCAACGACATAAAATCTTGCTAAAACTCTGGCATATCATTGAAAAAGGATTTCATATTATTAAAATTATGCCCTGATATATAATTTTAATCGAATGTTATTATAGTATGATTCGTGTGTATGTCGTGTACATGAATATAAGTGGTATAATTTGCGCCAAATTTCAAGTCCGCTCGGAAGTTAATGCGTGCAGGTGTCAGTCAGAGAGCCGATGCGGCTAAACCAATCGACGAACAAAACTACAAGTATATACTCCGTACAGCAACATACGGCAACGTAGCAACGTACAGGCACTCTACCGCAGCTATGTACCCGTGGGCGAGAGCGGGCAGCGGAGTGTGCCGGAGGGGTCCCACGCTGTCTTCGTTCCGCTAATATCTACAATTTGCTATTGCGACGAGACTAGTTTCTATATTCGGAGCGGACAAGCAGTTTGGCGGGGATTCTACATGTATTCGTGTATGATGTGTGTGTGCGTATATGCTACTGTGCCGTGCGTATGAATGTGAGGTGTATCCATGCGTGCGTGCGTGTCTCGTGTGTCGGTGTTTGTACCTCTGCACGAGGCGCACGGGCGAGCGCGTGGCGACGTCGAAGCAGACGATGAGGTCGACGGAGCCGACGTCGAGCCCCTCCTCCGCGACGCACGTGGCCACGAGCGCGTTGCAGGCGCCCGCGCGGAACTGCGCCATCGCGCGCAGCTGCTGCTTCTGCGACATCGCCGCCCGACCGCCCTTGCCTGACGTCATAACACACTTTACACACTTTGTCGATGGTAGCTTATATAGCATAGTAGCGTATATCTAAGCTGTGAGTGTTAAAAACTTAGATATTATGATATTATTATATTAAACTTATATATTCCATTATAAGCATGATAGCTTTATAATGGAAAGTGGTGTATTGGTTAGAGATTGTCCATTGATAAATACCCAGAATATAATTATAGTCCTATTTGCTGTTAGCCAAAGATGCTTTACTGCCTTCTGGGATCTCAGTTGAAATTGTCTGGTGTACTTCACGCTATCTATATCTTTTTAATCAAAAAATAATGACTAAATTACTACTATGAGACAGAAAAAGATTTCAGATATTCATTTTGTAACTTCATTTGTGTTGTTCATACATTCAATATAACGATTACTACTGACATACGCAAAGCCATGATTAATACCCAAACCTAAAGAAATCCCTTATTAACACTCAATATATACAATTTTTACCTACCAAAGATAGAAATTGAACAATGCGAATTCTTCTCCATAGCGAAACACCTTCCGAAGCGGTGGTAGTTTGTTGACTTTCAAAAAGTATTCTATTTGAATCTATTATGAATAAATGAGATTTGAATTTGAATGTTTAGTATCGCCCGTTATCCAAATTTTGTCTATCAGAGGGCGTATGAAAAAATTGTCAAATATCGATCTTTGGCAGGCAACAAATTAGATAAATTTATTATCAATAAATGTCCCATGTTGAAAGACGAACGCACTTTGAACCAATAGAGATTGAACACTAAATATGCATTGCCCAACTGAGGACAGAACCCAGAATCATAAGTGTTGTGTGGCGTGGTAGAGGCGTGGCTACGTACCGGGCGCGCCCTGGCCGACGAACGTGCGCGCGAGGATGAGCGGGCGGCACTGCAGCAGCAGGCAGTGCACCAACTTCACCGTCTCGTGGTACTCGCAAAACACTACAACATTCAACATTATCATTTATTATTATATAGGAGTAGCAGACGAGCATGCATCCATCTGATGGTAAGTGCCTACTGCCTCCCATGGACATCTGTAATCAATCCCAGATAGGATTAGATATTCCTACCTGAGGTCGGCCACAGATGCGCCACTACCCCTGAGGAGAACTAAGCTGGAACGCCTCGGAAAAGTATGTCTCCCTTACCACACCCTTCGAAACGGAACACAGCAACGCCTAATACTGCTGTTATTAGGCAGAAATAGATGTGGCGGTGGTGTCGCCGGATTCGTACCACAAAGGGTTCTACCACCTTAGAATGAGTGCAAACGCATTGTGAACACTAGCATAGAGTGGTTTTACTGCAAAACATCAATCTCACATGAGTGCAACATTATGATCAATACATAGTAGTTTCTAAAAATCAAATTATGATTATTACTATGATATTAACTATTGCTACGATCTTTATTTATATAGTATTGGGGGATGTCTATCCCCATGCTTCATGCTTTTAAAAAAATCCAATTGTATTTTCAAACTTCCTAAATTTCTGATTTCTCCATGTGAGAATTAGTGAGTCCCCAATATTACTTAGCTCTCTTACCAATAGCTCTCGTGTCTTCATTGTTTTCTTTCGCAGTCTGGAAGTGATGCAGCATTATTTCTTTGACTTTGTCGAATTTCGGATGACCAAAGGTTAAATATTTTGGTATCTAAAATAATAAATGGATATACATACTGAGTTGAATTCAATTAACCTCATAAAGTTTTATCATTTCAGCTGAAAACATTCTGATTAACACATTTATTTCTTTAGAATGAATCTATTTCAGAAAATTGTTAATGAAATGACAATAAAATTATTTTACGGCATAATCTTAACTGATTAAGGAATAATGAAAAGATAAAATGGCGTTTTACGATTAAATCTCATACGACATGAATACAGATCTGAGATATCCGCGAAAAGGTTTTAAAATTATATTCACAATATTTAACAGTACTTAGGATTTAAAATTAAGTTCTAAGATTTGTAACATATTATTTTGTAACGTAAAGCGAATTTTTAAATTAATATTAAAGAATATTGATTTTTAAAATATTTATTTACTCATACATTTTATGTTTTCATCTATAATTTAACCTTTTTTATTTTTTTATAATATAGAAGTAGCAGACGAGCATGCAGTCCACCTGATGGTACGTGGCTACTGCCGCCCATGGACATTTGTAATCAACCGCAGATAGGATTAGATATTCCTACCTGAGGTCGGCCACAGATGCGCCGGTACCCCTGAGGACTAAGCTGGAACACCTCGAAAAAGTCTGTCTCCCTTACCACACCCTTCAAAACCACACACAGCAGCGCCTAACACTGCTGTTATAAGGTAGAAATAGGTGTGGCGGTGGTGCCGCCGGAGTCGAACCACAAAGGTTTCTACCACCTTCAAAACCATATTTAAATGTCTTCTGATTTTATCAACCTTATGTTGATTGGTAGGGAACGCCTTAAGCCCTTTTGGTGTTTTTTTAAGGTATTATCTTTTAAATATACTTACTTCTGGTATGGTACCATCAGGTAAAACATTCGTGTTCAAATTGAGAGGATTGATGCCAAGATCATCTCTCAACCTTTCCAGCAGAACTGTGAGTCTGTCGTCAGATTGGATCCACATCTTCTCCGGATGCTCATCAAAGAAGTTCAGGAATGACCTGGAGCCATGGCTCACCAATAACTCTAGGCCATGGTACAGTGAGATGAGTTGGGAAAGGTCCTTCATTATGTAGCTGCGTTGAGGATGCCTAAAAATTGCAAGAAAGAATATAAAATATTTAATGTCGAACACTTTTTATCGAAGCGTAAATTACCCCGTGGTTTTTTGGATATTGTAACTCATTTAAAATTTAAAAAATCGGGTGTGAAATGGGGTACCCATAACTAGAGGGTAAATAACTAAATACTGGCTAACAGTGGCACAGTGTAATATTCGTAGAATAAAATCCGGTTTTTATGGAAAGACTAGTCCTTTATATGTATTTAGTATTTCGGCAAGCCCGTAATACTGAACACCTATATATTATTAAACCTTTACCTTTCATTTTCGATTAAAACGGTTACCAATTAGTACCATTCATGGTTAATGTGACAGAGACACACAGAAACTTGAAAAATTGGATTGTTTTCGTTAATTTTAAAATACAGTAAAAACAGTGTCCGCACGTCTTACCTTATACTATTGGTTTGGTACTCTTTGTAGATCATCAAAATGCGGCCTTTGGATAGATTGCCCGCGTTGGATTTCAAGATATTCATCTGCTTCAGTTTACGGGCATAAATATCCAAAATCTGTAGCAAAAAAAAAACAATGTGGATTGTTTATAAAAAGTGGACGAATAAAACAGGGCGAGTGTTCTTATGTACGTATGAACGTAAGAATTATACCTCTTTCCCGCTCTTTCCCCTTTCCCGCTAATAATTCAATTTGAAATTCCATAGAAGGTTAAGTCCTAAAAATTATAAACATTAAGGAATTGAGGTTTTTTTGAGAAAATCGCCATTGTGAACACCTATCTTGATTTACTATAATATTAAGAACTGTAAAGACGAATTGAACAAACCTCGATGTACTCCTGACGCAATCGAGACAGCTCAGGGCCCAATGGCACAACAACTGTCTTGATATTACGAGAGTAACAGTACTTGGCTACATCTATGCAGTTTTCCGTCCGCAGTTCCAAGTGGGCTATTTGGAGATTTTTCACTACCTGTGAAAAAAATCAAAATTAGGAGTTACTTTGAGTCCGAAATTTAAGAGTGATATTACATTTAAGACAGTAAGAGTGCATAAAATAAGTCTCCTGTTACCACATACAATATTCTTCTAATTATTTTGCTTTATTATGAACACAGATGTGTCACATTGTCAATTTAAAATGTTACAATAAATTACAAAAAACTTACATAGATACAAAAATGAAAACTTACTTGAACAACATCGTTTATTCTGCTCCCCGGTGTGGCCGAGAGCGCCAGTATCCTGTACGTCCGGTGTTGCATATCATTCAACATGGACACTATGTGGCAGTAGGCGTAGTTGTTCTTAGCTTTGTGCGCCTCGTCTATCACCAGACAACGTATCAACTTCCCAGGGCATATGCCCGATTTGATATCGTTCGCCACTACTTGGGGCGTCGCAAAGAATACCCTCTTAGACTCCCAGTTTTCTTTCCTCAAAGTGGCATTCATGTTTCCTGAAAATTTTCTTATATTTTAAACTTGCTTTAAATGTTGTAATGTATGACAGTTTTGCCAAATACTTGTCAATATTCTGCATTATACTTTATTTGCCATGTTGTGTAAATAGATTGTAAATTGCTTCTAATAAGCCACTTGAATAAAACACTCTAGACTCATACATAGTGGAAACATAACAAATAAATGGTAGTACATATATTATAGTGACATATACTTTATAAATGAGTAATAATAATGAAAAAAACAACAAGAAGATACATTTTAAAAACAAATCATGAATCACCTGTCATTTCTATTGTGTCATCTGGAGGTATAGCAATGATATTGTAACATGCTTCAATCTGCTGAGCTATGAGTGGCCGCGTGGGCGCTGTGAACACTATCTTACCCATTGGATACCATCGGTAGAAGTTGTACATCAACACTGCTGCTATAAACGTCTTTCCCAACCCTGTTGGCAGACTTACCTACAAAATAAGTCTCATTTTATAACACTCACTGTATTGTATTAGTATGCAATTAGCTGCAAAATCGCTAAGTTCATCACACAGTGAAATGATTTCAAATTTTAACATACATTTATGAATAAGAGAATACCTCGATAACAAGTTGCCAATCAAAAAGTATTTGTGGGCACTTTGAATTCAATTAACTATGTGATTAATGTAATGATTATGTATCGATCTTACACTACACATAAAAATAACATTGCAATACTGTGAATGATTAAAACTTATTTCAATGGTTTTAAGCACCTCCACCACATTAATTTGTACATTACAACCACATAGTGTTTCCTAGTCTATTTACTGGATTGCTTCATAAAAGATTCAAATGTAAGTTTTTAACTATATGTTATTTATTACTCATGATGTTAATTTGCACCAGCTGAGGCCAAAGTCAAATACACCGTAAACCTAAAAAAAAATCAACTTTCCCTAACCTTCCCAAAGGCCTTACCATAAGTATATCACATTTAAGAGAAAAACGAAGTAGTACAAATGTTCAGTGATAGAATTAGGTATAAGAGGGATACTTTCCAAGTTAAAGAAGATACAATAGACATGCTTAATGTTGCAATTTTTATATTTTCAATTATTTGCAAACTTTATACAAAACTAGCTGACCCGGCAATTGTTGTGTTGCCATATAAATAAAAAAATGTTAAGGGTGAACAACCCTTATCACTTAGGGGTATGAAAAATAGATAGTAGCCGATTCTCAGACCTTATGAATATGCATATAAAATTTGGTGAAAATCAGTAAAGCCGTTTTGGAGGAATATGATAACTAACATTGTGACATGCAAATTTTATATATAAGATTGTGAGTTATACCTATTCTCATTATATCAGCATGCAAGACAATTGAATCCAAAGTGTGAACTATAAGCAACCAGGCAACCAGTAATGTCAAAGACATACCAAAGTGTTTTTTAATATCGCAGCCTTGATTATATTGAACTGATAGTCCCGTTTGGGGTAGTTGATTGGGTATATCCATTTTCTGCCTGTCAGCTTGTCATATCCACTGAATTCTTCATCACAACATAATGCACTGAAAAGTTCAAAAATAAAAATTGGTAGCAGTTATTCGAACTCCATATATTTAGTCTTTTTGACACTTGGTTTTATTTTTTATGCAATTGGAGTAGCAAATGAGATATAGTCAACATGATGGTAAGTGGTCATTGCCACCCAGGAATATCTGTTTCCAACACCATATAGATCATAGGTTCTACTTGAAACTGATTGCCATTCGACATGAAAGAGATGCATTCCCATTCATAAAGATGACAATGGTCAACTTATGTAAGTTAACCGGCATGCACATCATTCTAATAAACGCTTTCTACACTCACAGCCCCACACTAGGATTCCCTGTATCGTGGGTGCTATGGACACACACAGACAAATACACAAACACCCAGACCCAGAAACAGAAGTCTAAATTCATCATTTAGATATCTGTCTGGCCGGGGATCGAACCCGGGACCCTTTGCGCGTCAGACCGGTATGGTGGCCGCTCCGCCACGCGGGTCGTCAATGAAATGCAAGTACTGTTTTATGCTAGAAATACGAGTAACAAAAGTACAATTTTGTGTTTATATTGTATTTGCATAAATATATATACATACCTCACGTTAAGCACGCTATTGTCATGATCAATAGATATATTTAGACCGGTGTCTTGACGCTTCGACGAACTTGATTCTTTAAAATCAGAGGTATCAAATGCAGCCAACAACGAATCATCAAATAAATCAACATCTTCGTCTATTTCTTTATTGCTCTGTTCTGCTATATTCATTTTTAATGGCGCGAACAACACCGGAGATCAGTGCTTAAAATTACCATTACATTCTCTTCCTACAAAACTGTACTCGTTAATAATAATAAGGACTACAATATAGAACTACCACTTTTCATTGGATCCTAATTTAGAATTTAAGTAGAAAAAATAACACTTTTAGAACTTTGTTTATGTACACCATGAATAAAATTTAACTGTCAAATCAAACTAATGGTAACAGAAAAGTGTCAGTGTCATATGTCATTGAAAACAATACCATACAGAGAAAATATAGTCTGTAGTCGGGGCGCCACCGGCGATCATGGTGTTGCTTGAGCTTGATTATCAACAGCCAAAGGGAATATTTTACCAATCACATTTATTTTACGACCTCAATAATTAGATTTTACGTTATGTAACGATGAAAAGAACAATGATTTTTATTGAACAAAATAACGTAACAAAAATACATAGTATTCGTAAACATCTGAAATAGTAAGAAACTGTGTCATAGACGTTTACGCCCATCCCGGGTAACACAGTAATGGTATGTTCAATGCATATTAATTTTCTGATTTTATTATTTATTTTAACAATAATATTAGAGATTTGTATAATTAGTAATATATTGAATCTTGTTGACTATAATCATTAAATTTTCCCCACTTCTGAGGTATTTTTGATAACCCGGCAACATTATGATTACCAGTAACGCCCTGCCAGAGGCACAGAAAAGTTGGTTGGACTTTATAATTTATTTTATCGTTATGTAGTCTATGACTGCGCCGGTTAACTTAACAACTGAGCAGCTGACAGCTGACAGCCCGCGATAAAATAAATTTGTTGACGATTTTTATCGGCTATGCGAGGCGCTGACTAACTCCTATTTTGAAGTTGAATTTGTTTTAAATTACAATAATTAAGCTCTCATATCAATGAAAAAAATATTTACAGTTAGCAGTACGTACTTGTTGTCATTATTTACAACTTTACAAACTAGAGCGAAGGGTAGTGATTAAATGAATGGGAACATTAATCTTTTCTACAAAGGTTAGATGGTTGTGCAAACTGCAAACTAGGAATAATAGAAGAAGACAAAATAAATTGTAATATCTGTTTTATTAATTTCATTCCCCTAATTCACCTTTAGGTACTGCTTATTTTATTCATCTGAGGGTACTGTATGCAAAATCTCTGAAATATGGAATTAGAGGATGGTTTTGATGATTTACTAGCAGAGATCTGTGAGCCGACATCCCCTAAACAACCTAAAACCGAACCCGCTGCTAGCGTCTTGCCTGGTAATTGATTTTTAAAAATATAATTGTATATTATTAGCATTTACCTAGCACTTCAAATCATACATAGACATAGAATATTTATTTCTTTTAAGTTATGTATTTTACAAATTGATTATCAAATGACTTGAGATGAAAATAAAAAACAGTTGGTATGGATTCCTCTGTACTCAACTATCCTTTTTATTGTATACATATTGTACTAAACCTCATTCTGAGGAATCTCACTGCTTAACAAAGGTACTAATATGATTAATATAATGATGGATGAAATTATCAACACAACATACTAATTACGCTATTTACACAACATTTAACATATTTTAAGTTTGATTACCAGGAACGTCTTCGAGCAGTGCTCCAACAAAACCATCAACATCCAAAACTCATTGCGTCTTAGTGAATCAGAAACAAGTAAGTATAATTATTGGTTAAATACATTGTTTTGGTATGCAATATTTATCAGCTTTAAAAAACATGCTGTAATTTATGCCAATTGATGTCATAGGACCTGACTAAAAGATTGAATCTAGATGGCGGTAAAGTATGTCTTCCTTACCACACTTACTTAATAAAATATATAATACCAATGAAGAGCAACTGGTAAAATTATGAATACAATACAATTATAATATTTAAATTCCTATTATATTGGATCTATTATATAATTAAGTTTTTTTATTTAATTAGTACAAGACATACAAGGTGCTTTTTTTCATATATTATAAATTTCTCCTAACTATGAATGTTCACAGCGTGGCAATCCTGTGCTAAAGTACATTACTAGTGTACCGTGGGAGTATGATGATATAATACCAGATTTTGAAGTAGGCAAGACTATATGCCTACTATTTCTATCAGTACGATACCACAACTTAGATCCAGACTATATCAACAATCGGTTGAAGGAGTTGGGTAAAAAGTATGATTTACGAGTTTTGTTGGTGCAGGTAATATATTTTCTGTAACAATATTTCTATATGTTTTGTGTGTGTATATACAGAAAATTCTGCTTCAGATTTAATGAGACTCCGTGGAATAAAGTGGCCCTCCCTATTTATTAACTATATACTATAACTATATATTACACTCACCTTACTTGGAATATTTCTATTTTATGCGTAGTCAATAATTTCATAATTAATAATTATATTGTGTAATTTTACATGTAAAGTTCATATATTAAGTAATAGAAAAGGAATTTTAAGCTTAATTATAGTAATAAATACTCTTAACTCCTGTTCGATCTTAACTGATCTTTAAGGGAACAGTAAGACTCACTTAATTTTAAATGGTATTTAATATTTTTTCAGGTTGATCTAAAAGATCCACATGCTGCCCTTAAGAACTTAACAAGAATATGTCTTTTAACAGACATGACCTTGATGCTTGCATGGAGCCCAGAGGAAGCTGCTAAGATAATAGAGAATTACAAAATATTTGAAAACAAACCTCCTGATAAGATTATGGAAAAAGTGGAAAATGATCCTCATCAAAAGGTATTGGAAATAAATTACCAGAATGATTATATTTGATCTCTTCTTGGGATTAGGGAGTGGGGATATACTCTTTAAATGGTGTAGAGCTAACGAGCAACCTTTTATTGAACTTGTTGTATTTTAAGACACTTTGTAATTAATAAGACTATTGCAAACAATTAACGATTCAAAATAACAAAGAGAATAATTAAATTTTCTATTTTAAAAAAAATGCCCAATGTTACCAGCATTTCAGGGGGCTATATTCATCAATTATTTACTGAGATACTTAAAATAATAATTTTGATCAATACTATGTTAATTTCAGATAATTAATGCCCTCACATCAATAAAGCCAGTTAATAAAACGGATGCCATGACTCTAATAACAACATTTGGAACTTTGGAAAACATTATAAAGGCTACAGAGAGCAGATTGGCAGAATGCCCAGGCTTTGGAGCCACCAAAGCAAAAAAACTTTACAAAGCTTTACATGAACCATTTTTAAAAAGGCCACAAATACTTCCTGATAAAAAAGATGATAATTTAGATGGTGATGGAGATATTGACATACAAGAGATTGAGAAACTTGAAAGCGAAATTGGTCAAACATCAACCCATGGACAGTAACTTTTTTTATGGAATGTAATATGTTTACTTTAATGTATTTATTTTTAATTATTTAAGTTTTAAATCAAGTAAGATGTTATTACATTGATAAGTGATTTTTTTTTTGTATAAAAATGTGATGATAGGGATGTATATAATTATAATGCATGTGTCATATTATTGGAAGAAATTTCTAATATAATAAAGATTGTTTTTGTAATTTCAATATTTTATTTTTTTCTTTTATAATTTTCTTTTGTGGTAACACTGGCTGGATATCATTCTAAAATACAAAATATGCAAAAAGATACTTTACTATACACAAAAACGTGTTGATATAGAGTAGTTTTAAGTATATAAGTTTCAAGCACTGACCTGTAGTTTCAAGTATGTCTATGTCACCAGTAAACATCACAAATTGTTGCCGTTCAGTAGTAATATGCTTTAGGTCTTTTTTTTTTGTTGACGAGGGGGAAACCTTCAAAAGGTACCCGATGCCTTGGGAGCGACACAGGGTTATGTGGGACTCTTACCGCACTAAAACCCCCCCGGTGACCGTCCTCAGCGCTGTGTAGAGGACTCCGGGATCTCCAAAGGAACGCAACCGGAGTCCTCTTAGCGCATTGCCCCGTCGGGCTCCGCCCAGGTGAGCTTATCGCTCACCGCACCGTCTGGTGGGTACGACGGTATGCGACCACACATACCGCCGTCCTTCCCGGGGCCGTTGGCCGGGCGGTTTGAGCTCCCACTCTTGCCACCCACGACCCCAGAAGCCCCCTATTAGTCGTCTCTTACGACAGGCAGGGGATACCGTAGCCCTATTCTTGTCCCGGAACTACAGGGATACCTCGCCGGGGACCGCTAAGTACGGCCGCGGCGACTTCTCCTCCGAGCGGGTTCAGCGCGCTTCCTTGCTCGCTCGGCGTCTTCCTTCGCACACATTCTTCGCACACACTTTTTTTTTTTTTTTTTTTTTTTTTTTTTTTTTATAATATTGGAGTAGCAGACGAGCTTGCAGTCCACCTGATGGTAAGTGGCTACTGCCGCCCATGGACATCTGTAATCAACCCCAGATAAGATTAGATATTCCTACCTAAGGTCAGCCACAGATGCGCTGCTACCCCTGAGGACTAAGCTGGAACGCCTCGGAAAAGTCTGTCTCCCTTACCACACCCTTCAAACCGGAACACAGCAGCGCCCAACACCGCTGTTATTAGGTAGAAATAGGTGTGGCGGTGGTGCCGCCGGAGTCGAACCACAAAGGGTTCTACCACCTTCGCGCACAGAAGGTGATCATGCCGTCCCAGGCTTCGCTGCGCTGAACGATCGCTCCGACGATGGCGATCAAGCTTAGATAAGAGTCCTATTTGATACCCTTGAGGATTAACCAGCGCTAACACCGCTGTTATAAGCATAGACTTAGAATTTTTCGCTATATAAGGCAGAAATAGGTGTAGCGGTGGTGCTTCCAAAGTCAAACCACGAAGGGTTCTATCAACTTTAAATCTAATCTAATCTAATATATTATATAAAATGCTAATGTTCGTACGTATTTTTTTTTCTCTATCATCCGCAACTCTGATCAACTTCCTGTTGGGATAGCATATAGACCAAGGGGTGGTCTCCTCCTTACGCACGTAAGGGAGTTTGGTCGGGGCGGGTGGAAGTGGGTGGTTGTGGGTGGCG